>JAVUPR010000421.1:1265882-1931765 GCA_036785695.1 Gentiana straminea | reverse complement strand
GTAATGTCGTCACTGACAATATGGGACAACTTTCAAAATCTATGGCTGATTTAGCCACTAACTTTAGCCAATATTGCCAGAAGACCGATGCTAAGGTGAGAAACCAAGAAGCTCTAGTCCAAAATCTCACTCACCAAATAGGACAACTAGCTGAGCAAGTCTCAACTAGACCTCCTGGAGGGTTGCCAAGCAACACTGAGAAGAACCCTAAGGATTTGAATGCGATCATAACAAGAAGTGGAAAAGAAGTAACTCTACCATCCCTGCAAGAGAAAGAGAAAGTCACAAAGAATAAGGATGGTGAGCCAAGCAATGAGACTAATACTTCTGAGACTTTGCCTGAGCAAAGAACTTATAAAGAACCTGCTGGCCCTAGAGTTGAACTTTACAATAACAAGTATCCAATTTTCACTGATGTCGATCCTTCAACTCTACCTTATCCTCCACCCAAGCCGAAGCCTAAGTTTGATAATAAGAGGTATAAGAAGTTCGTGGATATATTCAGTAAGTTACAAATCAATATACCCCTAGTTGAAGCACTAGCTGAAATGCCTGAGTACAATAAGTTTTTAAAAGACGCCGTCTCAACTAAAAGGAAACTTCTAGATTTAGAGACCATATGCCTTAATGAGGAGTGCTCGGCCATTCTTCAACGAAGTTACCCCCAAAATGCAAAGATCCGGGAAGCTTTCTCATTCCCCGCACCATAGGTAACGTATGTCTAAACAAAGCTTTGTGTGATCTAGGAGCAAGCGTGAATCGATGCCACTATCTATTTTTCGAAACTAGGCATGAAAGATCTTAAGAAGACCTCAATCACATTGCAATTAGCGACCGTTCGTCAAAGAACCTTGTGGAGTGGTTGAGGATGTGCTAGTAAGAGTTGAAAAGTTTGTATTCCCTGTCGACTTTGTGGTATTAGATATGGAAGCTAACTACGAAGTGCCCTTGATATTAGGGAGACCTTTCATGGCCACTAGTAGAACGCTAATTGATGTTTACAAAGGCGAGTTAGTATTAAGAGTGAACGAAGAGAGAGTTGCATTCAATGTCTTCGACACTATGAAGCAACCCGATGATGGAGAGGATGCATGTTTCATGTTGGATTCCATTGATAGGATCGTTCAAGAATTTCAAGAACATGAAAGTATTAAGGATTTCTTGGATGCTGTCTTGGAAGAAGAAGATGAAGTCAAGTACGTGAGTAGTGAGGAGGAGAAGATGATATGGCCGGGATGTAGTAGAGGAACCCCTAGGCTGTAGAGGAAGTAAGTCTTTGCGGAGATTGAAAGATTCTATCATAGACCAACGTGGCATAAGTACTTCGAACTTAAACTCACTGGTCAAAAGTTGAAGACCTCTTTGGAAGAACCTCCCACTAATTTGACTTTAAAACCTCTTCCTGCAAATTTGAAGTATGTATTTCTTCAAGATGAGACCTTGCCACTGATTATATCTTCTTCCTTGACGGATTTACAAGAAGAGAAACTAATGAGAGTTTTAAGAGAGTACCGCGGAGCATTTGGATGGACCATAGATGACGTTAAGGGCATTAATCCTAGCGTATGTATGCACAAAATCTCCGTGGACCCCGAGAAGAAAGCGGTTGCACAACCTCAGAGGCGTCTAACCCCACAATTAAAGGACGTGGTTAGGGATGAGGTTATAAAAATGCTAGAAATGGGAATCATATTTCCAATTGCTGATAGCGAATGGGTAAGCCCTATCCACATAGTTCCCAAGAAGGGAGGATTGACGGTGCAAGCCAATGAGTTGAATGAGTTAATTCCTGTGAGGCTCATCACCGGTCATCGAGCATGCATAGACTTTAGGAAACTAAATGATGCGACTCGTAAGGACCACTTTCCTCTTCCCTTCATCGATCAAATGCTCGAGAGACTGAGCGGGCATGCTTTCTATTGTTTTCTTGACGGGTATTCGGGATACTATCAAATCCACATCTCGCCCGAAGATCGTGAGAAAACAACATTTACATGCCCATATGGGACATTTGCGTATAATCGAATGCCATTTGGATTGTGTAATGATAACGGTCATTTTGTGCCCGTTATTCTATGATCTTTATCCCCGATTCTAGTTTAAAAGAGCTATAGTAGAGTAATAATAAGTCGTAATATGCTTAATTTGCATATGCCGAGAGTTACGATTCGTTATTATGTATTTAGAGGTTTTATTATATTATTTGATGTTACAGACTGTATTTTATGCTATATTTGTAGTAACGCATTTGGGAGCGCAAGGGATGGACTTCGGAGAAGCTTTAATGGATTGCAGACAAGTTCAGGAAGCCCAAGGCATAAAAGGAGGAAAGCCCAAGACGGAACAAAAAGGAAACCCAGGAAGATACAAGGCTCGGTCGACCGAGCCTATGCATTCGGTCGACCGAGTGGGCCTGAAGTCCAGCAGAAGTCCGGCACATTGTTTGAGGCGGTTAGGGTTCAGTAGTGTCGGCATTTAAGTCGGTTTTCTTACGTCGGCTGTAGCTCTATATAAACACAAGTCTTTGTATTTTTTATAACATACATTTACACCAATATCAATTCATTCATATATACATATAAGCAAGTAAGGATTCATTAGGCTTGTGAAGGAGCTGGGAGTGCAATCATGTAAGCCCTAGTTTTTCTTCTTATTTTCTTTTAGTAATCAATTTCCCAATTATGCTTTGATTGTTTGAGTAGTTGTTCATAGCTAGATGATGTAGATCTAGGCTATGACGTTAGGGAGGTGTTGATGCCTTGTCTATGAGGATCTCATACCCTACGTCCTCTACCTAATATCTATGGATGAATCTACGTGTTTAATTTACGTGTATTTAGATTAATTTATATAATGTCCTGATGATTCACTATATAATCCGATTCGTATGAGAAACGGCGAGAAATGTATTCGGGGATGTAATGCGGGAGCGAAGCACTCGGGTGACCGAGAGGTGTCACTCGGTCGACCGAGTGTCTCTATTCGGTCGACCGAGAGTCTCTAGCTCGTTTCATCCGTTAATCAGTCACGTCTTTATGATTAGGTTAGCTTAATTGAATCTGTTATCTCAGTAGGTATGGCTATGGCTACGTCACTCGCTTAATTTAATTAAAACGTGTAAAAAGGAAATACCAATATAAAACTCTTAGGTGGACTTATGAATTGATCTTCACGGACGTTCAGCGTTATCTAGGTAGGTTTATATTCGGGAATTGCGCGCACCTTGTTTATACGTAGATCGTAAACTAGCATAAGACTATGACTTGGTAATTGTTAGTTGGACAAGAGTTTGAGTGATCGTTTAGGAAGTACGCCTAACCATAGGAATGTTGCCTAGACGAGGTGTACGGTTAATATCGGCATCCTTAGAGTCGTAAGCGTGTGAGTTATATGAGATGGAGGCACTTAAAAGGCGAAGTCACGTAACAATACCACAGTGATTTAGTGACCTACCAGTGCTACGTCAAGTTTTAGAGGATGACTCCCGTAGCCAATATAAACAGATATGAACGGATTAATAGTTGATAAGTTTTGTTGTTATATAAATTGTCTAGATCCAAATGATTACGGTTATAATTGGTCAGTTGATTACGTTATTTGTTTACGTGTTATTTGTTTATATGTTTGAGTGTGTCTTTCTTTTCTCGTATCCTATGTTTCTCATAGACCGTCTTTGTCAAACGAAATAAATAGGTTGACTATTTAAGCTAGGATCCACAAATTGATTCTCTGTGGGATCGACCTCGACTCTATCTAGCTATATTGCGATTGAACCTAGTTCACTTGCTAGTGGTTATTTAGGCATCGAGTTAATAATTTAACTTGACCTCAATCTAGTTTTTGGTGCCGTTGCCGGGGAATCAATGGTCCAACTGCTTAAATAATCTACTTAATTATTTCGTTTTTCTTTTTTTCTTTCATAAAAAAAAAATAATAATCTGTATGATCGGTCGACCGAACGTTATCACTCGGTCGACCGAGCCCATTATTTGTTTTATATTTTCTGATAGTTGTTTTCCCCTGTGATTCTGTTAGTAGGTTATAAGCCTAGCAGCAGTATGAGTAATCATACTGCCTGTTAGTTCAATAACCGTTTGTTGTTTTTCTTATGATGCAGTTAATCAGAGGGAATCACTCAAGCGAACTGTTTAGCAAAATGTCATCAGATCAGTCTTCTGAGGCTCGAGGAAAAGAAGTCATGGTGCTGAGAACCAAAACCACACCTAGGAAGCCGTTGACACCTAAACTCAAGGAGAGAATAGCAAAGATGAAGGCAAGAATTCAAGAAGCTAAGAAGACAAAAGAGTCTAAAGATGCTTACATATACAGAGGTATGTCCAAGTTAAATCCTGAGGAGATTTCTTCAGATTCAGATTCAGGATATGACTACATGCATCACCTGTCAGATATAGAATCTGATTCTGAGGTTAGCATAGACCTAAATCGCCCTATAGTCGTCTGTCCCAGAGATGCAGCGCATATTGAGAATGAAGCTCGGTTGATGCCAAAATTAGATGACCCAGGAGCATTTATGGTAGAGGTTACCTTAGAAAGAACATGCCTAGGGTTGGCTTTGATTGATTCTGGCTCGAGTCTGAACATTTTCCCGAAGAGTTTTTGTGAGAGAAATCTAATCCTTACCCCCACGAATACTCCGTTGCAAGTTAGGTTTGCGGATAGGACCAGAACGATCATGTCTGGAAATATGAATAATATGATCATTGGCATAGGACAGCTCAGGTTTAAGATAGATATAGTTGTTATGGATATAGATGAGCACCCTCACTGCCCAATCATTTTAGGGAGAGCCTTTATCAATACTTCTAGAGCCCTAATTCGTATGTACAGGCGTGAGATCACATTTTTCGATGCTAAGGGATCTGAGACCTATGGGACGAGGAATCCAGATTTCCCTATTCCGGTGAGCGTGAATGTTATAGAAGGTGGTAATTCGAAACCAGATTTGACTCCGGACTCAGAAAAAAGTGTTGATGACAAGATAGAAGAAAGAGATGAAACCCTTACAGTTCTGAGTCGTAAGAAAGCTGTCGAGCCTGCCCCTGATCTAAAAAATCATAATTCTGAAGGCCTGACTTTCTCCAGACCCAAGGCTAGAAGGAAGCAAACAAAGAAACGAACTCGTAGAGTTCGAGCTAAAGAGAGCTCATCTAGTTCTGAAACAATTACGAAAGTTGGAGCTTGCTTGGATGGACAGTTCGACTGTCCTTTCGTTGGGCTCACACCTCGCGGAAAGGCACTCGTGCAAAAGGACAGCAAGACATTTTCGGTAAAGGCTAACCGGGAGAAAACCTGGCAAGCCAAGAGCAGTTCATAGAAAGTGATGATTTTTGGAAAGTCGAGCTACCGACTTAAACTGTAGAAATATTTCTATTCTTCGTTATTTTATTTTAAAAATAAAAGTAGCGTGAAACGATAAGAAGTTTTTTGATAGTTTTGGCATGGTTATATGATGTAGTTAATTTCCGGTGTGTCAAAATTAAATGGTTAACACCATTTATTTCTACATATCCCCATTCACATTTTCCTCTTCCCAACCATTCACCTTTCCCTCTTCCCAATTTCTTTATTCTTCCATTTTAAATTTTCAAATTCCACCTTTACACCTCATCAATCCCCAACCATTTTTATCCACCAATCACATTCCACTTTTCTAATTCCATTTTTCTATTTAACCAATTCATCCTCTCCTCCATTTTCTTCATCCTCTTCTCCATTTTCTTTATCCAAATTCTCCATCTACCTTTTCCCCAAACCCTTGTAGAAATCAAATGGAAATATTTTGAAAATCTTCATCCATTTCACCATTTTCACTCACTTTGAAAATCCTGTCGAAACATTTTTCTGATCGGCCAAATCAGTCACTGGGAGGATACAGGGCCAGAAACCCACCAGTTCAGTCGAATTCAGCACTCGGTCAACCGAGTGATTACTCTAGGTCGACCGAGAGTAGCCCTGTTGCCGCCGTCCTCTTCTGTGCCACTTGTCTGTCAGAATGCCACCAAGAAGACGCAGAGCCGCCCAATTTGTGGTTGTTGAAGGGGACATACCATTAATCAACGGGGTACCACAATTCGCGAGTCGGGAGGTATATTCTTCGTTTATTAATAATTTCTCGAATGCCCCTGTACATCGAGCTCGAGGACTGGATTTGGATAATTGTGGAGATGAGCTTTTGGGATTGGTGGAACATTATCAGTGGCGAGATGTCGTAGCGCCCCCGGCCGAGTCAACGGCAATTGGGTAAGGGAATTTTATGCTTATTTACGCGTACACCCTGACACCAATATTGTTACCATTCGTGGACGACCAATTGTAATTTATCCGGGTACGTTTAATGCTTATTTTGGTCTGGATATCTCGGAGGACGGGCCGGAGTATATGGCGACATTTGACGGGTCCGACGCTTGGTTGGAGGAAGTTGGTGGCTATCTGGGGATAAATTGGACTATAGGGGAGGTTGCCCGCACATTTGCGGAACCTGATTTTAGGAGATGGGAGGATAAATGCCTTCATCGGCTAATCCGTTCTAATCTCTTTCCGGCCAAGCATGTATCTACGGTCTACTATACCCATGCCACTCTGCTTTATTGGTTATACATGGGATGGCCCGTGAATGTGGGGGCATTGATACGCAAGGAAATGACAGACGATGCTCTCAAGCCTCGGCACACCTTACCTTTTGGTTCACTGATCACTTCATTCTGTGAGGGAGCCGAGTGCCCAGTGTTAGGCAGCGATTCCTATGTGGGGCCAATGCCTATCTTATCTTTAGATTCTGTGGCACCACCTATCGTTCACGGCCACGATCAAGAACAAGCAGGGGAGCCCGAGGACGATGCTGACGAAGCCGGTCCGAACAATTTGCAACTAGCACCATTCAATCCTATTTATGGGCCTTATGATCCTAATGCACCTGGATTTTGAGATTAAGCATTTGTCTTTCTGTATTTGCATTTCCTTTGATTAACGTTTTTTTATTTTGACTGGTTTCTACTAGTATGTCGTGTTATATTGAGTGGGCTTCACTATTTCCTAAATTCGAACTCGTGTAATGTTTTGGACCTGCTGAAATATATTGACATGTAATCATTAATCTATGGACTTGAAAATGTTTAAGGAATTTGTTATCCCTTTTACGGTCCCTTTTTCTGATTATTACTGTTTGGACTAATCCTGTAACGAGTTTCGAGCTTTGTTTAAGTTGCATGTTGCAGTGATTATTCTTCCGACTTGCTAGCGGCCAATGCCTGTGCCGGTTAAACTTTGCCGATTTCCCAAGACTTGTTCAACTTCCACGCTTATCCAGAGCTAAGTTCCTTTTCTGAGTTTGTTCTTTCTGTTTTTATACATTGGGGACAATGCATGGTTTAAGTGGGGGGTACAAGTCACTTACCTCAAATAAGCTTCCATATACTCCCATATATCAAATAATAAATAAAATGAAAACAAAAATTAAAACTTTTAAACTTAGAATCACATTTACCTTGGTGAGTTCCTGATAATTATTTCTAATAAGAAATGAACCATATTTCATGAGTACGTGATCACTTTATGCTTCTGCGATTTATTGATTAGTAAACTTAATGATATTCATATTGTCCGTTGCGAGTAGTTGTTTATTATTCAATTATTCGATAAATGAATCGAGTTGTACTACGCTTATTATAAACAAATGAAAGAATTATGTGTACATTGCATAGATAATTGGTTATGCTTACCTAGTGTCAAATTTATCGTCTGATGTGTTCATAAAAATCCTAGCCACAAAAGCTGAGTAATAGGCTTGAGACGTACCTGTGTTTGATAATGTTAAAACACTGGACTTGTAGTAAGTTACCAAAGTAGCCTCGCGCTTGTGGTAATATTCGATGCTATGTTTGATCTAAGATAGGGGGATGCTCTAAAAAGTTTTCCTTCTTGAGATTGATAGTATCTGAAAAATATGAAGATGTGAAAAGAATATTCAACTCTTTAAGAGGCTTTGAGTAGTACTCGGTCTCCAAGTCCAAAAACCCTATAGATACGCTCTTGCTTATTATTCTAGTGCTTCAACAATTAAAAGGCTTAATAAGTGGGAATACTGAAGTTGGTAGGTTAAGACTACAAAGTTTGCATAAGCTCTAATCTTGCTACGAATATTTAAAACTCAATGCACATGCACACATCACATCGATTCATGATGAGTAGTGGATAATGGATATCTGATGAGCATAGAGGGTATGAGTTGATTCGAGTTTCTTGTGTCAGTATACTGTGACCATGGTAAAATAATTTATGGGGAATGACTTATTGATATTTTGATCGGGACGATCAAAGGCTAAGTGGGGGGGTAGTTGATAACGGTCATTTTGTGCCCGTTATTCTATGATCTTTATCCCCGATTCTAGTTTAAAAGAGCTATAGTAGAGTAATAATAAGTCGTAATATGCTTAATTTGCATATGCCGAGAGTTACGATAAGTTATTATGTATTTAGAGGTTTTATTATATTATTTGATGTTACAGACTGTATTTTATGCTATATTTGTAGTAACGCATTTGGGAGCGCAAGGGATGGACTTCGGAGAAGCTTTAATGGATTGCAGACAAGTTCAGGAAGCCCAAGGCATAAAAGGAGGAAAGCCCAAGACGGAACAAAAAGGAAACCCGGGGAAGATACAAGGCTCGGTCGACCGAGCCTATGCATTCGGTCGACCGAGTGGGCCTGAAGTCCAGCAGAAGTCCGGCACATTGTTTGAGGCGGTTAGGGTTCAGTAGTGTCGGCATTTAAGTCGGTTTTCTTACGTCGGCTGTAGCTCTATATAAACACAAGTCTTTGTATTTTTAATAACATACATTTACACCAATATCAATTCATTCATATATACATATAAGCAAGTAAGGATTCATTAGGCTTGTGAAGGAGCTGGGGGTGCAATTATGTAAGCCCTAGTTTTTCTTCTTGTTTTCTTTTAGTAATCAATTTCCCAATTATGCTTTGATTGTTTGAGTAGTTGTTCATAGCTAGATGATGTAGATCTAGGCTATGACGTTAGGGAGGTGTTGATGCCTTGTCTATGAGGATCTCATACCCTACGTCCTCTACCTAATATCTATGGATGAATCTACGTGTTTAATTTACGTGTATTTAGATTAATTTATATAATGTCCTGATGATTCACTATATAATCCGATTTGTATGAGAAACGCTGAGAAATGTATTCAGGGATGTGATCTGGGAGCGAAGCACTCGGGTGACCGAGAGGTGTCACTCGGTCGACCGAGTGTCTCTATTCGGTCGACCGAGAGTCTCTAGCTCTGTTTCATCCGTTAATCAGTCACGTCTTTATGATTAGGTTAGCTTAATTGAATCTGTTATCTCAGTAGGTATGGCTATGGCTACGTCACTCGCTTAATTTAATTAAAACGTGTAAAAAGGAAATACCAATATAAAACTCTAAGGTGGGCTTATGAATTGATCTTCACGGACGTTCAGCGTTATCTAGGTAGGTTTATATTCGGGAATTGCGCGCACCTTGTTTATACGTAGATCGTAAACTAGCATAAGACTATGACTTGGTAATTGTTAGTTGGACAAGAGTTTGAGTGATCGTTTAGGAAGTACGCCTAACCATAGGAATGTTGCCTAGACGAGGTGTACGTTAATATCGGCATCCTTAGAGTCGTAAGCGTGTGAGTTATATGAGATGGAGGCACTTAAAAGGCGAAGTCACGTAACAATACCACAGTGATTTAGTGACCTACCAGTGCTACGTCAAGTTTTAGAGGATGACTCCCGTAGCCAATATAAACAGATATGAACGGATTAATAGTTTATAAGTCTTGTTGTTATATAAATTGTCTAGATCCAAATGATTACGGTTATAATTGGTCAGTTGATTACGTTATTTGTTTACGTGTTATTTGTTTATATGTTTGAGTGTGTCTTTCTTTTCTCGTATCCTATGTTGCTCATAGACCGTCTTTGTCAAACGAAATAAATAGGTTGACTATTTAAGCTAGGATCCACAAATTGATTCTCTGTGGGATCGACCTCGACTCTATCTAGCTATACTGCGATTGAACCTAGTTCACTTGCTAGTGGTTATTTAGGCATCGAGTTAATAATTTAACTTGACCTCAATCATGTAACGCTCCCGCGACATTTCAACGATGTATGATGTCATTATTTGCGGATATGGTGGAAGATTTCTTGGAAATCTTTATGGATGATTTCTCCGTATTTGGAGACGATTTCGATTCATGTCTCACACATCTAGCACGAGTGTTGAAGAGATGTGAGGAGACGAATCTTGTGCTTAACTGGGAGAAGTGTCATTTGATGGTCACGGAAGGTATAGTACTAGGCCACCGCATATCAAAGAGCGGAATAGAGGTGGATAGAGCCAAAGTTGAGGTGATCGAGAGATTACCTCCACCTACCAATCTTAAAACTTTGCGAGGTTTTTTAGGCCACGCCGGATTTTATCGTAGGTTTATTAAGGACTTTTCCTTAATCTCTAGACCTCTTACCGAATTATTGGCCAAAGATGTGCCATTTGTGTTTTCTAATGAGTGCATAAAAGCTTTCAACAAAATAAAAAGTAGGCTGATTACTGCACCCGTTCTAGTCGCACCGGATTGGGATCTTCCGTTTGAACTGATGTGTGATGCAAGTGATACTGCTGTTGGCGCCGCTTTGGGTCAAAGAAAAGATAAGATCTTTAGGCCTATTTATTATGCGAGCCGGACTTTGAATGCTGCCCAAAGAAATTACGCCACAACGGAGAAGGAGCTTTTGGCCGTTATCTTTGCTTTTGACAAGTTTATATCTTACTTAGTGGGATCTAAAGTCACTGTGTGGACTGACCATGCGGCTCTTAAGTATCTCCTAGCAAAACAAGATTCAAAGCCTAGATTGTTGAGATGGATTCTACTGCTGCAAGAATTTGACGTAGAAATCCGAGATAAGAAAGGAAGTGAGAATGTGGTGGCCGATCATCTGCCGCGCTTACAATTAGAGGATGGTGAGGAATTACCTGAGATAGAAGAAACTTTTCCTGATGAACAACTTTTCTCCATCACCACCATCGGGGGACATGATGATTGTGTTGCGGTTTCTTCGCGAATAGAGGTTGTGAAGGAGAAGAAACAACCATGGTTTAGTTTGTTCGTTAATTATCTATCCGCAAAGTACCTACCACCAAATCTCACTGTCCAAGAAAGGAAAAAATTCTTTAAAGATATTAGACACTATTATTGGGATGAGCCTTATCTGTTTAAGTTAGGATCTGATAATGTTTTTCGAAGGTGTGTGCCCGAGGAAGAGTATAATGATATCCTGAAGCATTGTCATTCTTATGAAGCTGGAGGACACTACGGGGGAGATAAAACTGCGGCCAAGGTCCTCCAATGCGGTTTTTATTGGCCGACATTGTTTAAGGATGCACACCAATACGCACGAGCATGTCATGCTTGTCAAATGATAGGAAATATTTCACGGAGGAATGAGATGCCACTTAAGAGCATCTTAGAAGTAGAACTCTGTCACGGATTTTTTTGCAATGAAAAACAACAAGTAATAAATAAAATCCGATATACCTCAATTGCAAGGATCGTAGTAAAGAGGCTAATACCGGGTCGATCTTACGGGGAACTGGCGATTGTAAATTCTAGTTTTTATTCTAACTAACTATGTCACGAGAAACTAACCTAAACAGCGAATAAAACTAAACAGGGAATAACTGAAACGAGGGATAACAATAAGGAAAACTGGACAGAAGAATAAATCTAAAGCCAGGGAAATACGGGTTGCGAACAATTAAAAACTACAACTAAACCTAATATGCAATAAAAAGATTTAACTAAGCTAAACAATTCAAGTTTTAGGGATTTGATCAAGTTATAACGAGCAAACGAGCAATTGATCCACCTATCCTATCAACATTCAATTCCAATTCAGATTATTTCGTGATTTCTAACCAAGTTGTGATTCATCTCATCTAAAGTACGAACCCTAATTTCTTAGATAGTTCATCTATTAATCTCTATCTTTCGATCTAAGATTAACGCTTCTTCTAACCAAAGATGTAAACTTTAACGTTTTTAATCTAGAAATCTAACCTATTAACTCTCGTTATATAGATCAAATAACTATTCTTTTATCATGGTGATCTAACGTTTAGATGATTCTCATCAAATATAACAATCAACAAAGCAACGATCTTTCAATATGAAATTGCATAAACAATTAATAACATGATAAAAGAAACAACTTGTATTAAAACTCACAAAGCAATCACGAAAGCAACTGAATTATTGAATCGGATGGCTTCACAACGCTCGTTCAAAAGGCTTTAGCCTCTTAGCATCCTCTTTGAAACTCGAATTGTTTTGAATAAAAGTGCATAAAAGTATTTAAGTAAAAACTGTTTGTAAACTAAGGAAAAACGCAGCTTGGCCGCCCCTAGGGTTTAGGGTTCGAATATATGGTGATATTGGGGAGAAAATACGCTGCCTTTATATAGAATTCGAAGTCGGTTCTACTAAGTCGGCTACTGGACGCCCGTCTGGAAAGGGTGAACGCCCGTCCAGCTTGTGTAAACTTCTTCGAGTCGGGCCGAGCTGGATCAAACGACCGTCCTTCTTTAAATTGGACGCTCGTCCACTGAAAATCTGAACATCCTGAACCAAGTTTCTCCTCCTGGACGCTCGTCCAATTGACCAAACGCCCGTCCACTCGGACGCCAGTTCAAGCTGCTGGACGCCAGTCCAGGATCGACTTCATCTTGATTTCTTCATCTCTATCTCTTTTCATCAAATCCAATCATCATTATCTCTTCTTCATCATAAAATTTGTCTTTTATCTTCTTTTGATCATCTCTTGAGCCTCAAATATGTATCTATAACACATCAAAACATCGCAAAATGTAATATCGTCCAAATAATCATAAAATCACAAGTAAAACACCAAAATTAACCCATTTTGCGAATAACTCATGTAAAATACCGTTTACTTAATAATTCCATTAAACACTCATTTCCGATGCAAATTATACGAAATAGGAGGGAAATTATCATAAAATATGTCAATATAAAACGTATAAACTCACCCTTAACAACTCCCCCACACTTAGCTTTTGCTCGTCCCGAGCAAAACAAAACGAAAATTAGGGCTCGGAAAAAGATAGACATCTCAGACAATATAGCATAGATCCAATAAATCAGAAGTTCACCACTGTGTGTGTGCATAGCCATAGTAAACTTCCACTAAATCCAAACTTGAGAAACTCAAAGCAAAACTAGCTAATACCCCCTTCAAACCAGCGATAAATGACACTCATAAGATGTACCCTACAAACGTGACATATCCCGAAAAGCATGATCGAATATATCTAGGGCCTTTCTGAAATACTCAGAGGATAATCCCTACAGCATATCTATCAGTTTATACTGGGGATAAGATAGACGATAACTTAGTCTTATATTCATTTCATAACACTTCTCATATAAGTTGATTTAACTTTTCATTCACATTTAAACACACATCAGAGTGAGCTCTTGCCCTGTCATAGCAGAATAGGATATTCGAGATATACCCTACCTTACTCCAATCATAAGGCAGCTTTTTCTGACTGTCGTGAGCTTTTAGTCATCATAGTGGTATAGGACATACGTGGTATACCCTATCACACTCAAATCATCGACTAGCTTTCGACACACCCAATTATTTCATTATATTTTTCAACTTTTTCATTTGACAATAAGTTACGTGTTACTTATCACATTCAAACCTTAGATATTCACAGTATAACATACTTCGGATCTAAATACAAACTATCATAAATCTCAAGATATATACGTAGCACTAAGCACATGACTTATAAGATAATCAGAAATCACTAATCAAAAAGGGGTATAGCTTTATAAATTAGCTCATCGTTCAATATGGCTCGTGAAAAATAGATATCAGGTGAAACAACTAGCTTATCAAACATATGATATATAGCTTGGATGACTATAAAAGCAACGAACATTGAATTGAATTGCCTACTCGGGACAAAGCAAAAACAAAATTGTCCATTTTTAGCTCATGTTGCATAGAAACATAACGAATTAAGCAAATGTATAGATACATATCAAATCATTCCCCTCCCCCACACTTAAAGATCAACATGTCCTCATGTTGTGCAGAATGAAAGAAAAGATAAAAGAACTTAGCTGATTTCAAGCGATACTGGAATCGATGGTCAGGCCGGAGCCTACGTAGTGACAATTCAAACTTGGAACCAGATAATGTAGCTCGACACAACCGCTAAAAATATACCTGCACTACTTGACAAACACGGAAAAATCTCGGGGAAAACGGGGAAGTATACCAGAATGAAAAGAGATAACAAAATCGAGTAATATCAAAAGATGAAGCATTCAATACATCCAAAAGGTTAAACAAAGTAGAAATGAAAGTACTGATGCCTTATGGCTTACATGATTCAGTTGGAAAAAATAAACAGTAGCTAAATGAAAAGTACAACGAATCAAGTAAGGAAAAGTATCAAAATAATACAGCCATCGTATCTAGGACAAGGTAGAGTCTAAAATGGAAAAATAAGATCAGGGCTGCCCCGGTGCCGCAGAATCATCAGCAGGAGGATCAGAAGAGGGTCCAGATGGTGGGGCCATAGCTCTCTCGGCTGAGTCAGACTGCTCCTCATCAGTAGACAACTCAGACTCCTGAAGAACATCCGTAATGGCCTGCTCAATCTCATCTGAATAAGTGTAATCGATAACGCTCGGAGCGAAGATTCTGTCGTCCCGGATAGGCCGGCCCTCACTCATACACTTCAAAATCGTCAAAATATTGTTCTGGGAAGTCCGGATATCCTCCAACCAGTTCCTAACACTGTTGCCCATACTTAACCTCATCCGGACCGAGGGAGTTAAAGGTGGAAGGGAAGATGCTCGAGGTGGTGCCGAAGACGAACCAGGCTCACGTGCTACCTCAGCCTCAGTCTCAGTCTGACCCGCAGATTTCACTTTCTCCTTCTGCAAGAACCTAGGATTCTTCGGTTTGTGATCGGTCTTGTACTCGGGAACTTGAGCATCTTGACAGAGACTGTGGATCAAATGTGGACATATCAAGCATCTAGTATACACTTTCTGATTCATAGCTATCTCGTCGAAAATTGCTTGTCCTACATCAACATTGATCTTGAAGGTCAAGGCATATAGCATCCCAAGGTCACCAATGTGGAAGTGAGTCAGGTTGTTCTTTGGTAACAACCGGTTCTGAATAAACCGACACTGGACCTTCCAATCTTCCGTCCAACTTGTGGTCACTAATTCCTTTCTAGCCCCGCCCGGTCTGAGTGTCCATGGCTCCTCGGGGCACACCAACAACCGTAACTCCTCCAACGGATCCTCACCGGCATCCTGCTTGGCCTTTATCGCCTCCTTATAGTCCAACCCCTCAAAAGGATCCAACCCGTACTTCCCATTGATAACCGCCGGTGTAAACGGCACCTTAACTCCTCGAACAGTGACCACCCCAGTTTTCAAATCCGTCTCCGAACAGTTCGCATAAAACTCACGAACTAGGGTAGCATTGACAGGAGTTCTAGGGGTTTTCATCAGTGCTCCCCACTTCCTATCCTTTAACAGCTTCACAAACGAGGGGTCCACCTTCGTGTCTAGAATGGCTCGCTCGATCAACATCGTCCGAGTCAGATAATGCTTATTATAGACCTCCATCGCCTTAGGGTTGATGAATCTACGAGCAAAGGGAATAGGGATAGCGGGTCTCACTCTCTGTCTAACCGGCTCATCTCCCTCAGGTTCATTGTCCACTTGCTCACCCCGAGCTTCAGTCACCCTAGTCTGCATCCTCACTAATGGCTCATCATCAGTTTTAGACCCCGACTCAGGCTCATCTTGTAAAGGAACTCTAGATTGACCTCTAGGAGGATTCTGACGCTCACCAATACGAATACCTTGGTTGGGATCGACTAAAGTGGGGTCTATAGTCTTTTTCTTCTTAGCGGGCTCAGTAGCAACCCCCTTACCATGCCTCTTTAGTACCGCTTTACGAACCATGGTGAACTAAGGCTACACAAACAACAAACCCAACCCCAAAATCAAACAAAACCACCCGTTTATCGTCCAAACGGGATTTCCCAAACAACACAACACCAAACCAACATCAAAACAGCAATGCAGACCATCCAACATCATCCATCAACATCCCAGATCACCCACAGAGGAAGAAAAATAAACAAAACAAGAAGAAGAAACCAATAAGGCAAATTGCATGTAAAAGAGTCGACCCGAAGATCGAACCCAAAAAAAACGTGAAATAATCTAAGAAAAGCTTATAAAATCTTACCAAGTACGATGATGGGATGATGATAAAACGGATTAGAAGTCCAAACAATGCCAAATTGAACCCAAAAATCGAATTTTTCTTCAAAAAAAGTCGCACCAACTATATCACTGAATCGAATTAATGGGTGTTTGTTGGAGGATTTGGAGTGGAAAATCGAAAAGAGGGGATTGAGAGCTGCTTGTGGGACTTTGAATCGCCAAATTTGGTATAGAAACGCGGATTTTAAGGCAAAAGAGGTCGAAAAGTCGGGTTTTGCAGTTTTTGAAATTCTGATGCGAATAAAATTTGGGAGCAGGGGTATATATAGCAGCAGGATTGGACGGGCGTCCAGGTAACCGGACGGGCGGTCAGCTGGAGATCATATGAACTGGACGGGCGTCCAGATATTCAGACGCTCGTCCAGGTTGCCAAATTTTGAACAGAGTTGGAGGGAACTTTGTAGACGGGCGTTCAAGGAATTTGGACGCTCGTCCAAAATTTTCCAAGGACGGACGGGCGTTCAGGAATGGTGGACGCTCGTCCAAGGCAGACACATATCAGACAGGCGTCCAAAGGCATGGACGCTCGTTTGATGCAGAATTCAGCAAAACTATGAATTTTTATTAAAATCAAATCGAACTCTTATTCCATTATAAAAATTCATACAAAGCTCAAATAATAAATAATAACTAAAAAAAACTGAAAAACACATAAAACGATAGAAAATAGTGGGTTGCCTCCCACCGAGCGCTTTTGTTTAACGTCGTTTGCTCGACGAAATTGCCTAACGACGCTAGTCATCGTAAATTTCCGACCAATCCACAACTCGGATAAGACGGCGGAGCATATCAATCGCCGGAGGGAAGTCATACTCATCTTGCAAACCCCAGTCCTCACCAGCTACTTCAACACCTCGAAAATGTTCGGCTTGCAGCACTAGCGCTAAATCTCAGCATCGGATCACTCAGGATTGTGTATGGACGTCCTAGAGCTGCCTGCAACTCCTCAGTAGTGAAGTCTCCACCTCCCGAACAGCGGGGAACGATAAGAACATAGGTGATAGTCCGGATACGGGTACTAATATCGTAATCTACGTGCAACACTATAGTCCCTCCCGGTCCGTCATCTACAGTGATTAGTGGGATCCTCCTAAGGAAAGGTAACTCCTCTGGTAGAACTCCGAAATCCATATCTAGAAAGCACAACTAACTGACAGATATAAACAAAAGCAAAACTTAGTAAGCTAAACTTAAATACTACAACTACAAAAGCATAAAACAAAAACAACTAATATAAAAAGGGATATCTAGGATGCCTCCTAGTGGCGCTATTGGTTAATGTCGTTAGCTCGACACTCCTTTTAGGATTAGCCTGGATCATGCCATTTGGCTTTTCTGCCAGCCACTACTTCGTCTAGACTTTGATCAGTAGTGTGGCTGCAGAAACAGCACTTGACACATGGGGTGAAGTCTTTGATAGCTTTCCAAATACGTTTAAACTTCCCCATGGTTGACTTCTTCTTCTTCTGAGTCTTCTGATGACGTTTCAGCTGACGCTCCCTCTCATACTCTTCCATATCCCAACTAACTGCTAGAACTTCTTCAGATTGACCACTACCGTCATCCTCTGAAAACAGGTCGGGTGAAAACTCGTCAAATTCTTCGACTTTTGTAGCACCACACCCGAGGATATCGAGGAAACGAACAATCAAAGGCTTTTCCTTGGGTTCACCAATGTAGTGCTTACACCTTTGACCATTCACTCGAAACGGTTGGTCACCATAACCGCGTAGTTCTAGAACGCCTCCAGGAATAATTTGGAGAATTTCAAAGGGACCGGACCAACGTGTCCTCAACTTTCCAGGAAACAGATGTAGCCTAGAATTGTATAGAAGTACTTGTTCTCCGACTTGAAATTCTCTCTTCTTAATTTTGGCGTCATGGAGGAGTTTCATCTTATCTTTACTAATCCTGGCACTTTCGTAGGCTTGGAGTCTGAATTCGTCCAACTCATGCAACTGCTGCAGTCGGTGTTTACCACAAGATTGAGAATCAAAGTTCAGAAACTTTGTAGCCCAATAAGCTCTGTGCTCTAACTCGATCGGCGGATGACATGGCTTACCATAAACCATTTGATATGGAGATGTACCCATAGGAGTCTTATAGGCGGTTCTCCGTATGCCCATAGTACATCATCCAATTTCAAACTCCAGTCTTTTCTATGACTGTTGACCGTTTTTTCCAGGATTTTTTTTATGCTTTGGTTGCTTCTCTCAACCTGACCACTCGTCATAGGATGGTATGGTGTACCGGTCTTATGACGAACACCATACTTTTCAAGAACTTTCTCTAGGGGTCGGTTGCAGAAATGTGTCCCTTCATCACTGATCAAGGCAAAACCTCACGAAGATGTTTTTCTTTAGAAATTTCATGACCGTCTTATGATCATTGTGAGGAGTGGCTTGAGCCTCCACCCATTTAGACACGTAGTCTACGCAGACTAAGATGTATTTGTTACCACAAGATGATGGGAAAGGTCCCATAAAATCGATACCCCATACATCAAAGACTTCGCATTCTATGATGGGTTTCAAAGGCATGTCAAAACGCCTTGTCAGAGTACCGGTTCTTTGGCACCTATCACAAGCTTTACAGAAAGCTTCTGTGTCCTTAAAGATCGTGGGCCAATAGAAACCGGATTGGAAGATCTTAGCAACGGTTTTCCACGGACCAAAGTGACCTCCAGTGGGTCCACTGTGGCACTGCTCAATAATATCGCGTTGCTCGGATTCTGGAACACATCTCCTAAGCAGACCATCTTTACAGATCTTAAAAAGATAAGGTTCATCCCAAACGAAAGATTTCAAATCAGAGAAGAACTTTTACTTCTCCTGATAGGACAATTCTGGATCAAGATATCGGGAATGAAGGTAATTGACAATAGAAGAATACCATGGAACATCAGGAGGACAACCGTCGATAAGCATGATATTCTCTAGAGGAAAGTAAAGATCTATATCATCTGGATCGTCCTTTTCCTCACTTAGCATCCTTGAAACGTGATCAGCCACTACGTTTTCACTACCCTTTTTGTCTTTAATTTGAACGTCAAACTCTTGTAGGTTCAGTATCCAACACAGTAGGCGCGGTTTGGCCTCTTTCTTAGTCATCAGATACCGCAAAGCAGCGTGATCAGTCCACACAATCACTTGAGCTCCTAACAAGTAACTACGAAACTTGCCCATAGCAAAGACTACGGCCAATAATTCCTTTTTGGTAGTAGTGTAGTTAACTTGAGAGGGATTCAATGTGTGACTGGCGTAATAGATTGGCTGGAATTTCCCTTTGATTTTTTGTCCTAGAACAGCACCAACTGCATAGTTTGATGCGTCGCACATAAGCTCAAAAGGTAGGTTCCAGTCAGGCGATATAAGAATTGGAGCAGAGATTAGACGGTCCTTAAGCTCCTCAAACGCTTGCTTGCAATCCTCATCAAAATTAAACTCAACGTCTTCCTTAAGTAAAGTAGACAGGGGCTTGGCTATCTTGGAGAAGTCTTGAATGAATCTTCTATAGAAACCGACATGTCCAAGAAAACCTCTGATTTCGCGCACATTCTTGGGATAACTCATCTTCTCGATAGCTTCTACTTTGGCTCTGTCTACTTCAATACCTTTGGCGGAGATTTTGTGGCCAAGAACTATTCCCTCATCAACCATGAAATGGCATTTTTCCCAATTTAGCACTAAGTTCTTTTCCACACATCTGGATAACACTTGATCAAGATTGTCAAGGCAATCATCAAAAGACTGACCAAAAACCGAAAAATCATCCATAAAGATCTCCATACACTTTTCTACGAGCCCGTCAAAGATAACCAGCATACATCGTTGAAATGTAGCTGGGGCATTGCAGAGACCAAATGGCATTCGCCTGTAAGCGAATGTACCATAAGGACAGGTGAAAGTGGTCTTTTCTTGGTCAACCGGATCAATGGGTATCTGGAAGTATCCTGAATATCCATCTAGGAAGCAGTAGAATGCGTGCCCCGCCAGACGCTCAAGCATCTGGTCAATGAATGGAAGGGGAAAATGATCTTTCATGGTCACCTCATTGAGCTTTCGATAATCGATGCAGACTCTGTAACCAGTGACAAGCCTCAATGCTATTTCCTCTCCCTTCTCATTCTTCTCAATCGTAATTCCACCTTTCTTGGGAACTACTTGAGTCGGGGAAACCCATTCACTATCAGCGATGGCATAAATGATACCCATATCCAGAAGTTTGATGATTTCCTTCTTAACCACCTCTTGCATATGAGGGTTGAGCCTCCTCTGGGGCTGTCTAACACATTTCGCACCCTCATTCGTCTTGATCTTATGCATACAGATGTCTGGAGATATCCCTCTGATATCTCCTACTTTCCAACCAAAGGCTTTTTCGTTCTTTCTCAAGACGTTGATTAATTTCATCTCCTCTAAACGAGACAGCTTGGCAGATATAATCAATGGAAGCTTGTCACCTTCTCTTAAAAACACATACTTAAGATGTTTAGGCAACGGCTTCAACACCAAATCTGCAGGGGGGTCTTCTAAACTTGATTTAAGATCTCCACTTTTCAACTCAACATCGCTGAGTTTGCTCAGTGGTCCCACTGCCAAAGCTTCTCCTTCCAACAGCTCATCCTTAAATTCAGCTTCTAATTGCTCTAGACTTACCACACCATGATTATTCAAATTATCAACCAATCGCTCATATTCAGTTGCAACAGCCATGACTTGTTTTTCCATCAAATCATCGAAGTCATCAGATGTATCTTCAATGGAAAAACCGGTTGGAGGACCAGAGGGTACTTGAATGGATTTGGAGACATTATAGCTTACCTCTTGATCACCAACACGGATCGTCACTTGCCCACCATCGCAGTCAATGAGGGCTCGAGCTGTAGACAGAAAAGATCTTCCAAGAATCAGGGGGACATTTTCATCCTTTTCAATGTCCAGGACGTACCAGTCGACGGGAAAGGTAAATCTATCGATTTGAACTAGGATGTCCTTTAAGATTCCCGCTGCTTTCTTAGAAGATCTATCAGCGAATTGTAAATTCATGGTAGTGGGCTCTAGAAGATCAATTAAACCCAGCTGTTTGCACACAGACAATGGCATGAGGCTTATAGATGCACCCAGGTCACACAAAGAGTTAGGGAAGACCAGGCCTCCCATTAACACTGTAAGCACGAACTTTCCAGGGTCACCTCTCTTGGTTGGTAAGTCTTCATAATTGATCATTGAGCAATCCTCACCAATCAGCCTCTCCATGTCTGACAACTTCCTTTTCGAAGAAACAACATCCTTGATAAATTTTGTATACTTAGGCATTTCAACCAAGACCTCGGATAATGGGAGATTTACCTGAGTATTTTTCAAAAGATTCAGCACCTTTTCATACTTCTTATCTTCACTCAAAGGGATGTTGTTCTTTCTTGGTGGAAATGGAAGCTTTTTCAAATCATTCTCAGAAAAGACTTTCTTCGAAGACGCACTGATAGCTTTGTCTTCCAGATCCTTCCACCGAACCGCTTTTTCAACATTTTTATTAGTCAGGGGATCAGCTTCCTGACTCACACTTGATTCTTCATTCCTCAGGGGATCAGCCACCTGAGGACTTCCAACTTTTTCACCTCTCAGGGGATCAGCCACCTGAGTTTTCTCTTCTGGCCAAGGGGAGTGTAGGTGCTCAGCTTCCCCTTCTGCCTTATCAATGGCAGGAGGGGCTAGTGGTTTCCCTGGTGGGAAGGACCACTTACTTGAGTACCGCTTCTTAGATTCATTGCACTGGCCTCCTTTCTACCGTATGGAATTGCTGGTACGAGGTCAGTACATTGGCCATTGTTCAAGTCGGTTTGAGCAACTTGACCACCCTTTGGATTCTTCTCGGTGAAACTGGGCAGCTGCCCTGGGGGTCTAGAAGCTAACTGTTCAGCCAGTTGCCCGATTTGCCTCTCAAGGTTTTTGTTTGTACTCATCAGGAGTTGGATACTTTTATTTTGTTCCTCCAATTTAGCTTCAAGATTGTTAGATTGGGAGGGGCCTTGAGTGTTTAGGAAATTTTGAGAATAGGGCTGGCTGGGCCGACTTTGGACGACGGGATTAGAATTGGCGGGCCAATTCTGATTGAACCTTTGAGTAGAATTGGAAAAATTGGAATTCTGGTTCTGAGGAAAACCAGGGTTTCTATTGAAGTTTTGATTCTGATTGAAATTGGAAATTGGATTGAAACTTGAAGATTGGTTAAACCCTTGGTTTTGGAGATTATTCTGGCCAGAAAACTGATTGAACCTTTGATTGTTCTGGCCATAGAATGCATTTACTTCAGCATTCTATCCGTTCATAGGACAGAATCTAGATGTGTGCCCCACCTCGTCACAATTCTGACATGTGACTTGATTACACTGTCCATAATCATGAACAACATTCACTTGATAAGGTGCAGGGGGATTAAATTGACATTGGCCATTCATATGGCCAGTCTGACAGCAGTTTTCACAATACAGAACCTGAGGGTTCTGTGGAAAAGAAGGAGTTTGATTTATCGGATTTGAAATTTGAGACGTTGCCATCGCTTCTGCAGCATGGCGATCAAACTTTGCACGTTTACTTCCTCAACCTTAGGAGGTGGAGGTGCTTGAATAGCTTGATAAGATGGAGCATAGTTATATTTAGCAATGTCCTCGAACAATGCCCATCCCTCTTCAGGTGTTTTCTTAAAAAACGCCCCACCAGATGAACTATTGACCATGCCTTTTGTAAGCTCGGTCAATCCACTAAAGAACGTGTTGACTTGCCTTTCCAGTGGCAAGCCATGGTGGGGACACTTCCTAAGCAGAGACTTGAATCTTTTCCAACACTCGAAAAAGGATTCATTCTCCTTCTGATAGAAAGTGAATATGTCGTTTAAACACTGGGCTGTCTTTGAAGGTGGAAAATATTGACTTAAAAATTCTTTTTCAAGTTCAGACCAGGTGGTAATAGATTCTGAGGGGAGAGAGGTGTACCATTCTTTAGCTTCTCCCTTCAACGAAAATGGAAACAGCTTTCGGTTGATAGCATCCTCACTTACTCCTTGGATGCGTGTAGTACCGCATATCTCTAAGAATGTATGTAAGTGAGTATGGGGATTCTCTGACTGATAACCGTGGAAAATAGATGCATGCTGCATCATTTGAATGAGTCCCGGCTTTAGCTCGAAAGTCTGTGCAGTTATGTTTGGAATAACAATAGCCGGGTTGACTTTGACTTCGCCAGGCATGGCGTAGTCTGCCAACGTACGTCTGTTGTTAGCAGCCATAATCACGAAGTTTTTGAATTCTTCGGCTAAACGATCCTTTAGATCTTGATCGGCTTCTTCAGAAGGAGCCGCAGAACGGATTTTCCGCCTGTTTGGCCGGACTATGGTCCGCTCTAAGTCAGGAGTATACAGTAATGGTCCCTTTTGACTTCGAGTTTGCATAAACCGAACCAAAGAGCAGGTGGCTGAAACCTAAAACTAAGAATTTGAAAACCTAAACTAGAAATTAAAAGCCTAATAAAAGAAAGGAAAGGAAGAAAAAGAAACAGGATTATTAAAGGAAAAGATGAAACAGACGGGCGTCCAAAGGTTTGGACGGGCGTCTGCCCAACTTTTGGACTGGACGGGCGGTCGGATGCCCAAACGCTCATCTGGTCTTCAGAAAACTTGAACGGGCGTCCAAATTTTATGGACGCTCGTCTAAGTGAGTGAAAACGCTATAGGATTGAAAATTATCCAGCGGACAGGCGTCCAAGATCCCAGACGCCCGTTTGGTAGCGGGAAAACTAGAACAGAAGCAGAAAATTTGCAGAAAAGAAGGGGGGTAACGAAAAACAGAGAAAAGAACAGAGACAGATAGATAGAAGGAGAGAAAGTCTAATCACAAGGGAACTATAAAGAAAAAGACCTTAAACCCTAACTAAAGCCCTAATTACCTGATTATAACTAACTAAAAGGATTAAAAACAGGAAATAAAATTAAAACAAGACAATAAAAACTAGACAACCGTCCGGTTCCCCGGCAATGGCGCCAAAAACTTGTCACGGATTTTTTTGCAATGAAAAACAACAAGTAATAAATAAAATCCGATATACCTCAAGTGCAAGGATCGTAGTAAAGAGGCTAATACCGGGTCGATCTTACGGGGAACTGGCGATTGTAAATTCTAGTTTTTATTCTAACTAACTATGTCACGAGAAACTAACCTAAACAGCGAATAAAACTAAACAGGGAATAACTGAAACGAGGGATAACAATAAGGAAAACTGGACAGAAGAATAAATCTAAAGCCAGGGAAATACGGGTTGCGAACAATTAAAAACTACAACTAAACCTAATATGCAATAAAAAGATTTAACTAAGCTAAACAATGCAAGTTTTAGGGATTTGATCAAGTTATAACGAGCAAACGAGCAATTGATCCACCTATCCTATCAACATTCAATTCCAATTCAGATTATTTCGTGATTTCTAACCAAGTTGTGATTCATCTCATCTAAAGTACGAACCCTAATTTCTTAGATAGTTCATCTATTAATCTCTATCTTTCGATCTAAGATTAACGCTTCTTCTAACCAAAGATGTAAACTTTAACGTTTTTAATCTAGAAATCTAACCTATTAACTCTTGTTATATAGATCAAATAACTATTCTTTTATCATGGTGATCTAACGTTTAGATGATTCTCATCAAATAAAACAATCAACAAAGCAACGATCTTTCGATATGAAATTGCATAAACAATTAATAACATGATAAAAGAAAAAACTTGTATTAAAACTCACAAAGTAATCATGAAAGGAACTGAATTATTGAATCGGATGGCTTCACAACGCTCGTTCAAAAGGCTTTAGCCTCTTAGCATCATCTTTGAAACTCGAATTGTTTTGAATAAAAGTGCATAAAAGTATTTAAGTAAAAACTGTTTGTAAACTAAGGAAAAACGCAGCTTGGCCGCCCCTAGGGTTTAGGGTTCGAATATATGGTGATATTGGGGAGAAAATACACTGCCTTTATATAGAATTCGAAGTCGGTTCTACTAAGTCGGCTACTGGACGCCCGTCTGGAAAGGGTGAACGCCCGTCCAGCTTGTGTAAACTTCTTCGAGTCGGGCCGAGCTGGATCAGACGCCCGTCCTTCTTTAAATTGGACGCTCGTCCACTGAAAATCTGAACATCCTGAACCAAGTTTCTCCTCCTGGACGCTCGTCCAATTGACCAAACGCCCGTCCACTCGGACGCCTTGGTTCAAGCCGGACGCCTTGATCCAGGATCGACTTCATCTTGATTTCTTCATCTCTATCTCTTTTCATCAAATCCAATCATCATTATCTCTTCTTCATCATAAAATTCGTCTTTTATCTTCTTTTGATCATCTCTTGAGCCTCAAATATGTATCTATAACACATCAAAACATCGCAAAATGTAATATCGTCCAAATAATCATAAAATCACAAGTAAAACACCAAAATTAACCCATTTTGCGAATAACTCATGTAAAATACCGTTTACTTAATAATTCCATTAAACACTCGTTTCCGATGCAAATTATACGAAATAGGAGGGAAATTATCATAAAATATGTCAATATAAAACGTATAAATTCACCCTTAACAAACTCTTTGACGTTTGGGGAATAGATTTCGTTGGACCCTTCACTTCATCACTATCTAACCGGTACATCTTAGTTGCGGTTGATTATGTATCCAAATGGGTTGAGGCCATTGCTTCTCCTACTAACGATGCTAAGGTTGTAGTTAGATTTTTGAAAAAGAATATTTTTACAAGGTTTGGGACGCCTAGGGCGATTATAAGCGACAATGGTAGTCATTTTTGCAATAAACCTTTTGAAAGGCTGATGATTAAGTATGGGGTTCGACATAAGCTAGCAACCGCATATCACCCCCGACTAGTGGGCAAGTAGAAGTCACCAATCGAGAGATAAAGCGTATCCCGGAGAAAACCGTCAATACGACTAGGAAAGATTGGTCGTTACGTTTAGACGACGCTTTATGGGCTTATAGGACCGCATATAAAACCTCGATTGGAATGTCCCCGTATAGGATTGCTTTTGGAAAGGCATGTCATCTTCCTGTGGAACTTGAGCACCAGGCCATGTGGGCAACAAGGATGCTAAATTTTGATGAGACGTTGGCCGGTGAGAAGAGGATGTTAGAATTAACTCGCCTGGAGGAGTTTCGTTTAGAGGCATACGAGAATGCCAAGATTTTCAAGGAGCGCACGAAGAAGTTCCATGACAAAAAGATTCTGGAGAGGACCTTTCAAAAGGGTGATCTGGTTCTCTTGTACAATTCGCGCTTAAGACTCTTCCCGGGCAAGTTAAAATCAAGATGGTATGGCCCATTTCGAGTACATCAAGTCTTTCCTTCTGGAGCGGTGGAGCTATTCAATTTCAAAGACAAGTCCAGGTTTGTGGTCAATGGACATCGTGTGAAGCATTATCAAGGGCTTCCGCCTGGTGCTGAGGATGAGGTTTTGTACCTCGAAGACCCTATCTATGAATAAACCATCTTGACTGAGTCGAGCTAGCGACTATAAATTTAGAACTATTTCCTTATAACTATCTTTTTCGTTTTTGTTTTTAATAAAGTAGCATGTGCCTATCACGGTTTTTTTCATCTCGTCATGTTCCGAGTCTAAGTTCGGAATAAACGAGGTTTTTTCCTTGATAGCCGTCATGTGAGTTTTTATTTAGGTTTAAATCCCTTTTGGTATTGTCCATGGCAGAATAAAGTAAAGTGGCTTAAACTGTTTTTAGATATTTATATCTAATTACTGCCACATTATTTTATAACTTCCATAGACATGGTATTTGACGATTTCGTGGAGCTTGTTTTCTTATACAGGATATGTCTGTCTCTCCACGACGTGCTGAGGTTTACTCCGATATTGTTCCTTCACTTGGGAGCGGTTTCCAGAGCTAAGTCTTTTTTTTCTTAAACTCTCATTTATTTTTGTCCTTGAGGACGATGCCATGTTTAAGTGGGGGGCAAGGGACTTTGCTATATGTGGAAAAAGTAAAGAGGAATGGAATATTGAGGCAATATTGAGCAAAATTTAAAAAACAATTCATGGATAAATGCCAAGTTGTTGAACTCGTACCCTTAAACTTGTGAAGTTCTTATACTTAGAATTGATAGGAAAGGAACCAAGTTGCGTGAGTACGTGGTCATATTGTACTTTTGCGATAAATTGTTAGTAAACTTAAGGATATTCATGCCAACAATTGCAAGTAGTTAGGTATTGTTCAACTACTCAACATGTGAATCACTTAGTACCGCATGAATTATAATAATTGAAAGAGGTATGTGTACATTGCATAGATGATTGGTTATGCTAACCTAGTGTCGTTATTTATCGACTGATGTATTCTGATCTTCTAGCCATAAAAGCAGAGTAATAAGCTTGGGACGTACCTGTGTTTTGACAATGCGTTAAAACACTGGGCTTGTAGTAACATTACCAAAGTAGCCCCGCGCTTGTGGTAATATTCGATCTATGCATGATCTAAGATAGGGGGGATACTCGAAAAAAAAGAGTTTTCTTCCTTGAGATTGGTGGTATCTGAAAAATATGAAGAATTGAAAAAGTTCAAGTTTTGAGAGGCTTCGAGTAGTACTCGGTCTCCAAGTCCAAAATCCCTATAGATACGCTCTTGCTTATTGTTCTAGTGCTTTAACCATTGCGAGGCATAAGAAGTATGAATGCTGATGTTGGTGAATTTTGATATGAAGTCTGCATAAACTTTAATCTTGCTACATTTATATAAAACCAATGCACATGCACACAATCACTTCGATTCATAGCAAGTAGTGAATAATGCTTATCTTATGAGCATGACTGGTATGAGTTGACTCGAGTTTCTTGTGTAAGTATGAGATGACCAAGGAAAATGTTGTCTTGGGGAATGACTTATTGATGCTTTGTTCGGGACGAAGCAAAGTTTAAGTGGGGGCATTTTGATGACGGTTAAAATATACCTATTTATGTCATCAATTCTAACCTTAAATCGGAGTTAATTATATATATTTCATATTAAATCACTTGTTTATATTTATTATTTAATGTTAAGTGATTATTAATATGATTTTTGGTATTTAGTCCGTTTTTTTTATTATTCAAGACCAATTTATTGTGCGATAAATGCTGATTTTGTAGATCATGATAAATCGGGAGGATAAATGTCATTCAATCAGTGAATCTCAAGATAATAAGGAAGAAAATCGGAGCATTAATCAAGGGATAAGTTAGAGAAATCAGATCAGCACGGAAGAATGCAGTGGGGAACAAGTTAGACAAGAAACGCATTTAACATGTGCAAAAAAGAGGCTCGGTCGACCGAGCCACTTCATTCGGTCGACCGAGGGTTGATATTCGGTCACCCGAAGCTCATCCAGAAGAAAACGCGTGTATATCTTCTAGATCCTTCCTAGGTCGGCTATAGCCTCTATATAAGCGGCAGCTACGAAATTGAGAAAAAACAACCAACCTACAAGATACAATATATACAATACCTTGAGTTTATAAAGTTTTAGTTTTTTTTTATGTTCGTTCATTGTGGAGTCGTCGGATTCTCCGGTTAGGGAGCGCATTAAAGAGTGGGAGTCATTCTCGTCTTCGAGGGTATGACTTTGCAATTATGCAATCTTTATTCGTAGATCTGATTTATTTTATTATGGAGTAGTTTTCTTGTATTGATTTCGCGATGTAGACTAATTACGAACCCATGTGTTTAGGTTAGAAACGTTAAGATGTAATCATAATTTGTACCGACGCAGATCCTTTCTCGGTCAACCGAGACATGTCACTCGGTCAACCGAGACATGTCATTCGGTCGACCGAGACATGTCATTCGGTCGACCGAGTGTGGTGAAGTTTAGGGCAGAATTATGACCGGCTTCGACTACGTCAGATTCTCTGATTTGGAATTAAAACGAGTAATTAAACCTGATCAACTTAATTATTTGTCATCATAATTTAACATGAAACCTAAAAAGTGATTGTTACTTAGGATCGAGATTGAATCGGCATCTAAGAAGTACGCCTTACCCTAGGAATGTTGCTTAGATGAGGTTACGGTTTATACCGGCATCCCTAGTTTCGTAATTGTGTCAGAAGTTATATGAGATGGAGGCATTAAAAGGCGAAGTCACGTAATGGAGGCACAATGATTTAGATGGCCTAATCGGAGCTAAATCTACCTTAGGGGATGACTCCCGTAGTCATAATAATTAATCTTTAACGTTTGTTTTGTCTCGTTGTCAATCTAGTTCACATAGGGTAGTTATTAGCTACTAGCGTAATCAATATTCTTAATATTCTTTGTTCAGATAATATCAACAGTATTGTCCTTGTTTTAGTAGTTTTTAGTTTGTCTTGGTGGTATTCTCGTGTCTTGTGGTTGTCACTATCTTATTTACTACGTTTAGTTGGTCGTAGACCGCCTTTTCAATTTAGTTCTAGTAGAATAAAGTTGTGTTTTGTTTGTGCCGAGTCTCTGTGGGATCGACCTCGACTCTATCTAGCTATACTACGATTGAACCTAGTTCTCTTGCTAGTGTGTTAGTTAGGTATCGAGTATTTTATTACTTGACCCGCAATCAGCTCCTGCTCTAGTTGAATCTGAAATAAGTCAAGAACTGACTTAGAATTTTGAAGAAGTATATTTTCCCCTTTCTTTTGCTCTCTAGATTGCAGGAAACTTGCATTCGAATTTTCTGATAACTTCTTTGCATGATGGGAGGTTATTTTCTCCAAAAATAACTCCTATCCTCTTATTTTCCTTTAAGCCCTTAGTTAACTTCTAATTACGGTTTAGTCCCCAACTATATATATATATATATATATATATATATATATATATATATATATATATATATATATATATATATATATATATATATATATATATATATATATATCAAGTTATATATATATTTACATAATTATATTTTCTTTATTCCATAAATACAATGAATCTAATATTTTGTTTTTACAAAAATGACACGTCTGCTTTTTCTGGAAAATTGGAATAGTACAGTAATTGTAATTCATAAGTTTACAAAAAGACGATATGATCGGCCGTGTTTGTTGTGATCAATGCCCATTGTCGGCCTGGTATCAGTAAATCATAACTGATGAACATGTTATGTCATTTTGTTGTTGAAAAGCATAATGATCATCTCAATACATAAGGGAATTGTTCTCTCAAGTACAGTTGTTTATAGACATTATCAACAAAACGACGTAGTTTTGAAATAAAAATCTATGGTTAGTTCATTTTCAAATTTGGGGTGTGTGGTTAGATCATTTGTACATGGCCGGCGAAATGCATAGGCGGAAGAGGCGTCTGCCGAAGGCCCAACCGCCCTGGGGCTCCGAAATTACATGTTTCGCAAAAAAACAAATCCGTGTAAATCCAATCTCATCCAAACTAATATAATATGTTTTTTTTTACTTGAGTTGATAAATACCCAAATTATAGGCCTGCTAATATAATGTGTTACAAAAATTTTACTTCAATTGAGAAATGGCCAAATTATATGCCCAAATTTATAATAACTCGAATGCATCAATTTGAATTTCATAGGTACATCTGTTTAGCGAGGGGTGTTTAGCTTTCGGGGGCGTTGCCCCCGAGTCCCCACGAGTTGGCGCTGCCGCCTTGACCCACCCGCCCATTCATGTCGAATCCCGTTTTGTTACGGCAACTCAAATGCAAACAATAACAATATATGAAAAAATATATAACATCAATGAATTTAAATTTTGTATCTACAAATTTTAGAAGCACGATGTTGAGTATGTTTTCGAAAAGAAAAAAAATCAAACTAAAAGCTCCATTCGGCGAAGTCGCCGAAGGCCCAAAAAATATTGAGGGTAGGTCCTGCACTTGTACATGAGAAAACGCTTTCCTTAAGTACTTGAGAGGATTCTGACTATATTGAAAATGTGTATGTGTGTAATTTCTAGGTCCATTGAAAAGACTCGGAAGTTACTAATGGGTATGTGTTTACGTTATGTGTGTCCGTTGTGTCTACTGAATGGGCATAATACGTTGTGTCTACTGAATGGGCATAATAGTATAGGGTGGTGTGCTTGATGGGATTTTGACACATTTGGTCCCTCATATTTTAGCTTTGTTTAAAAAATAACTCTTATGTTTCTGAATGATAGTTTTGGTCCATTATGTTTGTATTTCGTTCAATTTAGGACACATTATGTTTTTGAATGACAGTTAATGTTTGATGATGCAAATTGACAGCCACGTATGCTTTCATATCCGATCTAAACGATTAAACATCGACATTCCCCTAATTCTTCCTTTAAATCCCTAATTTCTTTTCCTCAAATTCACACAGTTGCACAACAAAAGAATCTTACAAGGTATTTAATTTTTCTTAATGTCAATGCTTAATCGTTTAGATAGGATATGAAATGATACGCGGCTGCCAGATTGGATCAAACGTTTAGTGGACGTTAACTTTGATGGTTAATTAGGTAATTGTCCTAAAATTGAAATAAAATACAAATTTAGGGGACCAAAAGTGTCATTCAGAAATATAAGAGTTATTTTAAACAAAGCTAAAACATGGGGGACCAAATGCGTCAAAATCTCCGTGCTTGATTGTGTGCGCTTCATAGGTTGTGCTCTAGCAAAGTAGAGATTAATTATCTTCGATGAGTTATTATGGTTAGAGTGACTACAAGGGTGGACACTCCAACTCTTCCCATTTATCTTATTTTCCGTTCCAGATTCACTTTTTCAACACTCTATAAAACAATGAACTCCAATAATACTCCCTATATCATCCCTCAAAATTTACTTTTCCCTCACATCTCAACTAACTAATTTAACCATCAACTCATTTTCCTTCTTTTTTGAACTTGTTTACGAAAATCGGAATGAAATATTATATATTTATAAATTGAGATTTTAATATACCGTATGACCTTTAAAAAAAATTTCATATGTTTATTAAAAAAATATGTTGTAACACTTTGTTGCTCATAATTTTCAATGGTGTAAACATATATTGTGACATTTTGTAGTGACAATTTTGTCGTGGAACAAACATTTTAGGAATAGGTAAATGTCACTACACAATGAACACTTTTGCAGCAAGTGGATAGACAAATGAGAGTACTATTTATACTAGGAGAGCCTTTATATTTGGAGGGAATCTTAATTTTATTTAAGGATAGTGAAAGAAATATGGTGTCAGTGTGAAGATAATGGTTGGGTGTCCTCCCTATATAAGATTTAGGGAGAAGAATAAAGTGTCCATTGTGGTCATTCTTATGTTTGGACACGCAAAAACAAATCATAATCACTCCACTACTCTTTTTACTATTATTTTATTACAATTTCTCTCCCAAATCATTTAACTGTCGTAGTTGCTAAAATCAAATTTTTCTTTTTATCTGTCGTAGTTACTTTTCATATACATATTTTAATACTTTTTATGCTTTTCAATATTACTTTTCAACTTTATAGGCTCATCCAACCAATCAATCTTTCATATTCAATAGATCACTACTTTTTTCAAGATTTTTTTTAGTATTTTATAATGAAAGTCACTGCAATTACTAATTTTTTTAATTTGTGTGTTTTTTTCAAATACGACAGATAATAAGGAACGGAGGGAGAATTCATCAATAAGTAGAACGTATTATAATTTCACTTATCAATCATTTCTTCATCTCAACAATCTAATCAATATTTCACTTTATTTTATTCGATTCGATTTAAGTTGGAATAATTAATATCAAACAGACCCTACGTTTTTCAATGTGTCCTCCTTTCTTAAAAAAAAAAGAGAAGATGTGAGTAATTAGCACAAAACACCATATGTTTGGGTCAACTTTAAGACTTATCTTGCATTTTTAAATTTAGCACTTTTATACTCTATCTTGTGTCATATTTTGCAACAAACATCTTTTTTTTTTGAATTTTACGTTAAATGAAACGGAAATTACGCGTTTGACATTCACTCGCCGTCAACATTTCACGTCTGAAAAAAAAAAATTAATTATTTCCCTAAAATCGTCGTTAATTCCCAACGCAATTGTCGAATAACAACCCCATTACTATTTCCGATTTCTAATTTCCCTTCTCCATCTACAAAAACCTAGATTTCTAATACACTTCCCTTTTAGTGTAAAAGGGAAAATTATTAAAAATGACATTTTATAGTTTCTTTTTATCATTTAACTAGCCATTAACCCGTGCATAATGCACGGGTGACACAAAATGAAGGAAAAAAATACTTTTTTAGAAAAAAAAAGTCATTAATTGATTTCGGGGTTCATTTTATTTTTCACCGGTGCCCTCTGCTGCAGTTAACTAAAAACTAAAAATCCCATGTGATGCACGGATCGGAGAGGTTACTTTGACAGATAATTAGTTTAGTTTCTTTGTAGTTGTGGTTTCTTTATGACTGCGTTTGTTCGGGTGGTTCCCGACTTAGCCCGGTGTCATCCGGTTTCGTGTTTGTATTTACCGGTGTTAGTCCGGCTTTTAATACTCCCTCCGTTTTTTTTATCCGTCACATTTCAGAATTTGCTATGTTTTTATTTATCTGTCATTTTACATTTTCAATGCATCATATACTTTTTTCCCCATTTACAAATAAAGTATTTACAGTCTCCAATAAAAAATTACATTTCCAACACTAAAAACAAAATCACCAACGAAGTATTTACAACTTTAATAAAAAAAATACATTTTCAATACTATATTTTAGACATATTAATTAGTTTCTTAATATGCGTTTCCTCTCTTTACGCCAGAGAAAAAAAACGGAGGAAGTAAAACTTTCGTCATTCCGGAAAGAAAGAAAAAGGAAAAAAATACTTCCACTTGTTCAAATTCTTATTATGCAGTAATATATGAAATCTATTTTGTCATATTTATACCTTGAGAATCCTATACTGGATTACAATCCAAATCACAAATTATGAAACTCTTGATCGCTCTGCATCAATAATCACATGGCATCCTCTCATGTGAAACTTCCTCTATGGTAGCGAATTGTCATAGGCCACACATAATAAATATCATCATTGTTGCCAAAAGTGCTCATTGTCAAAGCCCTAAAAAAAAGGTACGGTAGAGAGGGAGAGAAGAGATAATGAAGATATCAAGAGAACCACCACAGCCTCTGACCCTGATTACGCGCTTCGATCACCCCATCACCTCAAATCCAACAACAACAATACCAACAAAAAAAAAAACCGTGAATAGAAAAAGGTTATTACACACAACAAAAAGGATAAAATGACAACTTCAATATGAATTGGACTTCTTGCTTTTGATAACTTAAATACTGTCATCCAGACATGAGCTGCTAATATCACGGCTTCACTATATTCTATGATGAAGAAAAAACACCATAAGAAAATCAGCCAAATAGAAGAATAAAGTGTTCATATTGACGCCGATGACAGAAAGAATCAACACTCTTCTTTACATAAAACTTACATCATGATATCATTTTGAAAAGAGGGGAAAAAGAATCAACCGTCTTCTGTACGAAGATAATGCAAGGGTCCTAAGTGCCATAGGATCTTTGGATTTTGTTTTTCTGGTCTTTTCGATTATGCCTCTCGTAAAGCTTTTGACATGGTTGTCCCTTGAAGGCTAAGCAAATAAAAAGATCCACTTTTATAAAAATAAAAAATAAAAAATAAAAAATAATGCAAGGGTCTTTAAAAGGATAAAATTATGTGAGAATGAAATATTTGTAAAATAAAGTATTAATATAATAAATTCTCTAAGATTTACCAACTTTCCTACCACCATATTACAAAATTATTAACATGAAATGAACATGTTTTTTTTAAGATAGAGCCATCAAAATAGACATCAAGATGCTACCGATCCAATCAACACTTTGTAATTTGGTGATTTCATACTACCCTCGGCAACGAACGCCACCTTAGCCTAAGACGGAGTTGATGACTTTATTGACAAAATGAGCTTTTCGGTTGGATTTATGTTTCATCAATCACTTTTCAACGGATCAAGAGATTGCAAAATTCTCTTTTCATAGTCTATGAAGGCTTTGTTGCTACTTGCTACCCCATAGGCAAAAGAATTTAGTAAATGAAAGAGCAGATGCATTAAAAAAAGCAACAACAACAACAACAAAAAATACTAAACCACATATTGTTACCTGATGAGGAACCTCGATGAAAACTTTGTATATATGGTATTGTGCGGACAACCTCGGCTGCATGGCAACACTACTAAAATTACGACTCCATTGTAGCAGAGTAATGCAACTAAATACGATACAAAACATCTCCTATGGAAAACACAACATCAAATTCATAATGCAAAAGCACCATCCTTTAACATATCAAGGGTGTGAAGCAAAATGAAAGCATTACAGTTACCATGAATATGTCTCTGCTCAACATCAGCATATAAAATCCCCTATACAGAACATGAATACAATAGGAAGAGTTGTTTTTTTCAACGATAACCAACGATAATTTAAAAACAACATATCTATCTATATAGATATAATGAAAATAGAGTTAAGGAATAAACTTGGAAGTAGAGTAGGTGAAATAAACAAACAATGCTAAGAGAAGACCATAACTTACACAAACATTCTTTATTGGATCGACACAACTGGCCCAAGCATCGTTAACTATTAATATCACATGTCAAGTATAACAATTTAAAGATATAGATATTTCTCGTGCACCACAATGTGATAAAAAGAGAATTTCTCTATTCATCAAACTAAAAGACGATCTACTACAACAATATATAAGATGCATACTACAGTAGCACAACTTAATGTTGTCAGAAGTAAACTGAAAATACAAAAGAAAAAATACATTATTCCTTAGAAGAAAAGATAAACGGACAGAAAAACTAATACAAAATAACAATTACTGCCTATTTTATAGTCTATTTTTTTTCATCATCACAAACAGAAATACCGTCATGTATGTCGCTTTGAATCCCTGAATAAAACTGAAACCTTATATACAATATGTTAGCCACGTAATGAGTACAAAAAGAAACGGAAGAAAAAAACAGAATACATAAAAGAGCTAGATTATACCGGGGTTTGGTTTGATGATCTCACTTCCTATGGACATAATCAAGGCATGTTCACTGCCGTACAACAACAAATCTTCATCTGATTCTTTAGACAAAGAATTTGGTTTCAAACCTCAGCTATTGAAAGCTGGAAAAATAAAAACGGTTTCAAGCCTTCACAACTTGAGCACGTGATGACACAAAAAAAATTAAAAGCAAAAAGTAACATATCCCAAACAGTTGTTCCTACAACACACATATGTATAATCAAATTAAATAGTATACCTATTGAATAATGAAGAGAAATAATATACTCATTGACCATTGATAACAACAAATAATCCGTAAAAAAACAAATTGAACAACGTACCAGTAAAAGTAAAATTTCGCAACAATTCACCAGTGGTCGACGACATTTTCCCTCGTCAATTTCTCTTCTTTCGCCATGGTGCACTTTATTGTTTTAATGCTAAATTTTCTATTGATAAAATTTCAAGTTACATATAATCCAAACTAAAGCACATACCCCGGAGAATCGGGTGCATTTAGAAACCAACCTCCCGAAAAATAAAAATGCAGAACTTAGTATGTGAAAACTTGTGCTTGTACAAATTTGTATCTGAAAAATAAAAATAGCCAAGTGATAAGAGGAGGAACAAAAGTGAAATTCATTGGAAAGTAACTATATGTATTATTGAAATTCCCATTGTTCTGATGCATACCGAACACGATAAGATATATAACACATCCATACTGCAATAGACGGTCTTTTGTGAGACAAATCAATGTCGTTCATATTATCATCGTGGTGGACGCCATCATCATTATTGACATCGTTGTCGGACATAGCTAGCAAAGCCACCATCCTCTTTTCAAAAAAGAAAAGGAAAAAAAAAACTACTTGACAAATCTTTTTCATGTTTTCTTCTAGGAACGTCAAGCAACATCATCACCTTTATAGGAAGAAGATTTGATAAATTCTACATAACACACGGTAAGATATATAACACATACATATCACATAAGACCGTCTTTTGTGAACCAAATCAATGTCGCTCCTTTTAAAACTATAAGGAATGGCCAAAGAAAAATATATGTGTGGTGATGGATTAATACTCTAAAATTCAGTTGTTTTTTAATCACAGCTTTCAATAGCCTTTTATAGCTAACTGAATGCAATGGTGTGAAAGTGTGTTGTGATACTTTGTTGTGACCATTTTATTGTGGACAAACATTTTCCAACAAAAAGTAGTTTGAGCTCCAAAAACAACAATTCTAAAAAGTCTAAGAGTTCACGTTAAACATTGTCAATGGGCATGCAAGAGGAAAAATTGTAAGATAACCAATTTTGTGAAAAGAAAATCGAAAAAAAAATGGCTAAAGAAAATACTCGTAGAAAATTAACAAAAAATGAAAGTGACTCTACCTTGAAACATGCTTCTGTTGAGTCAAGACATGGTCACCAAACAACTGCAAATGTCCCAATCACTACCAAGCCCAATTTTGAGACATCAATCAAAGGAATTTTTTTCTCAATTTTGAGACATCAATCAAAATATGCACTCTTATGGGCAGAAGTAACAATGTATAAGCGCAAACAGAGTTTATACTGATAGCACTCAAAGATTATCTACATTATTTACTTAGACTGCCGGAATGATTTGGCAAAAACTCTCAGCAATCGCACCTTGCTAAAACATAGCAACATGCTCCATAGTGATGCCACCAGTAAGGGCTTTATACTTCAACTGACATAAGTAATCCTCAACACCTACATCCACATGCTTGGTATAAAATGAAATGATGAACATATATGCATTGTAAAACCCTATGTTGGATACAAAAATGCAAACAATGGATGTTTCATGAACAAAGTAAAAGAGAATCTTGCATTCTTAGTAGTTGGATTGAGAAAGAAACGTCTTAACACCCCAAGATCTTTTCTTAAAATCTCCTCAATTGATCTCCCATGTCTGATTCATTGATCAACACTAACTTTATTGCATTTCTTTTACAACCGTGCTTACTACGTACAAATAGGAAAAAATATTAGTAAAGCTCATGAAAATAAGTAACACCACCCATAAAAAAAATAGTGACTTTGTCCAATGTAGTTTGCCAAGAAACACAGTGTACCGCACCCAAAAAAAGATAAATGAAAAATACATATCAAAATCATCCACCAGATTTGCACAATATTGAACTAAAATAAGGGCATATAACCAAGTGAAATACATATAAAAATCATCCACCAGTTGGTTTATGGAACAATATCAAAGCAATGAAGTGCTTACCCTGCCACTATAAAGTATCCCCTGGCCAGATTCATGTTTTTCAATCTATCATGTCACAGATAGAAATTAGAATAAATCAGAATAAGACGTAAACTGAAACTACTTTTCTTAAAGTCAAATCGGCATAGCAAAGATTTAGATGTCAACCATTACGGCTATTGCGTCCATCTATAACACTGCCATAAGGGTATTCCCTTCGGAACTTATCGGCAGTAGTTTTGCTTCTACGTACCCAAGCTGATGAAAAATAGCAAATATAAGAAATCAAATCGACCTAGAAGCAAGATTGAATTTTTAAAAAAAATGTTAAAAGTAGATAACTGGCTACCAGAATCGTGGAAGAAAAAACTCCGAGCTACCGTGGGGTCAATCTTATATTTCTTTGTCATAACCGCTATTAATTCAAAACAACATAAATCAACATAAATCTTTGCCATATCAACATAAATGAACATAAATCAGAGAGCAAGAAACAAAAACTACAAATTTAAATGAGAGAAAACAGTACCACACGCATAAGCAATATTGTCGCTTCAGATTTCATGATGATCCATACCTGATTCAAAAATAAACGAATTTAAATCTTCAAGTGTAACATTTAAATTGACGGAAAAGATTACATCTTTATCAGACAATCGGGGGAAACACAGCTCCTGGAGAAAACACTTAATTTATTATCCGCTTATGGTGGTGCAGATGTTGTCCGAAAGATGACTGGGATTCGTGTTCAGTGCGAGTAAGGGCTGGATGAGATTAAGAGATCGAGCGCTTACCATTGTTGTTGACAACGGTCTGTGATGGTGGATAAAACACGCTATAGACGGCTGTTGGTGGTGCAGAACCACCGGCCTTATTGTTCTCCGCCATGGGTCTCTTCAATGACCTGTGTGTATAAGGAAGTGTTTCTGTTTAGATTTTACGGGATGGTGATTCCGCTAGGAAATTGTTTCTGTTGAGAGGTTCTTTTGGATGGTGATTACGCATCTTTGTTAGCGGGTATGAGCCGGGTCATTAACAGGTTATGAGTGTAATTACCGGGTAATCGGGTTAAATTGCTTCCTCTATCTATTATATATACTAGTCATAAACCCGTGCAATGCACGGAAGAACGTAAGATGTGAAAAGAGACAGCAAACTAAAACGACAACATAAGTTAAAGAAATTGATGAGTTTAAGTTTGAAAGGTGGGATGAGTAATATATATATACATCGTGTACATTGGAATCAACTTTAACTACTCCATGAAAATGGGTATACATTCAAGTAAATAATGAGCTCCATGATGGACCGTGGAGGTGTTAGCTAAAAAATTTGCACTGGATGCGCCCATTTGAATGAAAATAAATTTCATTCAATACACGATGAAACCTGCAAGAAAACATTTTTTTCTACTTGAACACAATTTAAAAACATAAAAGTAAAATCCATTCGAATCATACTCGATTAGGCAATGTCCATTCTTGAACAACCTAGGAATTAAATGAAACTCAGACCCAGGGAAAACCTCTTGCAGATAACATAGCTCATGAAGTGTATGTTCATATGTAGAAATGTCCAAAAACAACAACCGCAAGAATGAAGAACACATGCACTACCTTCAAGCAATGTATAGGAATGCATACATGATCTCAAATAAAAACCAATAGTATGAAAAAAACCATACAACTTATGGAAACAAAAGGACAGTTTTGAAAGAAAATTAAGGAAAAACAAAGATTTTAAGCAAACCAATATTTCTGACAAATGTATGTATTAATAATAAGCCAGCAAGTAATCTGTAAAAATGACAACTTTAAAAAAAATACTATTTTAAAAAGAAAATTAAATAACTTAAGCAATAATTTATCCACCCATTACCTAATTCACTTTATTAGAAATATAGCACTTAGAATCAATGAAATTACTGCTTAGAGGATGTCTACTTCCTTCATCACCAATAAGTCCGGCACGAAGGAACCAATATCCGAATTGTTCGCTGTTGGACAAACACCGATGTATTGCATAAATTCAATATATGCATACATGCCATGATTTGCACAAATTGTTCCTTTGAATGTGTAAAGATTTGCACAAAGATAGTTTCAATGACGTCTCTTGCTTTAAGAAACAAAAGAAACAAAAGGGTCATATTACGCAACCCCAAATAGACTACTTTTTTTTTTTTTGAAGAACCCAAATAGACTACTAAAGCTTGACAAATTTTTAACCTAACCCACTGCAAAAATTAAACGGAATGGAAACCATACACCAATTAATGTAGGAAATTAAAACCATCGGAGAAATCAATGCTTACCTTATCGGCGTCCAATTATCTTTTCTTCATCACCAATATGTATGACAGAGGGGAACCAAACTCCGAAATGGTCGCTGAAAATGCTGTGTGTGCATTCCATGTGCTTCACATCATCAAGCATATGTGTTTATGCTCATGTTTATTCTATGCGCCTTCGACCTTTAGTCTAGCCAGCTGTGCTTATTATGTTATGTGTGTACTGGCAAAATTAGGATTTTAGTCCTCTAACTTGGCCTATTTTGGATTTTAGTCCTGCTCCTGCTCCGGTGAGGAAAATGGTCCTCTAAGTTGGCTTTTTTTTTGGATTTTAGTCTTATCCGCCGGAAATAGGCGATTGGGCACCGGAATTTTAAAAATAGTCCTCTAACTAGGTACGCCACGTAAGCGTTTTTAAAGATTCCGGTGCCCAATCGCCTATTTCCGGCGGATAGACTAAAATCCAAAAAAAAAGCCAATTTAGAGGACTATTTTCCTCACGGAGCGAAAGCATGACTAAAATCCAAAATAAAATGCAAGTTGAGGACTAAAATCCTAATTTTGCCTGTGTGTACTAATTTTATAACCTTCTTCACATCAACCATAACTCACAACATACAAACAAAAGCAGTTGCTTGGCATTTTTTATCCTCAAAATAAATATAGACCACAACAGTAAATCATGCCTTTATTTACAAATACATGAAACATCAGAATCTTCATGTTTCATGGAATTAGACACATATCAATTTCGAATACACTTTTATCCTAACAGGTCAAAGAGGTATAGAACATAACTATCATATTATTTAGGGCATTTTGAAAATTACTCAACATGTCAAGCAGAAAAAGTAGAAAAAAAGATCAAGACTTGGTGGTTACTGGCATCAATAAGAATTGCACATCGTCACATAATAGACTTAAAGTGGTAGGATAAGCATAATCACCACTGATAAGAATATAAGAAGCGTTGACATCATAGTACCTAAAACATCTTATCATGCTACATTGACTCTCAAATATCCTTGTCCTAAACTCATCTTCTTCATCAAGCTTTCCATCTTGGTACAAAGCTCTAAGCAACATGTAATAGCATCCCATTTTTACCCGTGACCATTAAGTTACATGCGACAATTTACGTTATTACGATGTTAGGTAGGATTATAAGATGAAAGTGCAGAAAGTAAGCGTCTCACACCACCGAGTCATACTATAATAACCTGGTTTAATTCATTTTTATTGTGAAATGTCTTTAAAGCTTTCTTCACTTTAATTATATGAAACTGAAGATCACACACTATAAAAAACACATATCAACCCAAAAGGTCTAAATCCACATAAAAAACAATGCCGACATCAACCCACCTCAACAAAGAAAAAGGTAAACTACAACTAAACCAAGAAATCCTATAAGTTGTATTTTAGCAATTACTCTTTTAGCAACTTAATGTGCTGTATTAGGTAAGAGTGTATAACAATTTGAAACAATATAAAAAATGACGTTACGTATTAAACTATGTCATAGAACCAAAATGACAACTAAAATCCAACTTAAGGGGCAATGTAAGAACCTCAAGAGTACTCTTCGTCAAATTCCTTTATAAAATAAATTACAAATTTCCCTGAAAGAAACAATTAAAGAAATAATTGCATCTTGACCATCAATATTCACATCATCAAATAGCCAGGAAATTATTCACAACATAACTAACAACACCATTGCATATAACAAAACTTGAAACCAAGAAAAAAACATACCGAGTGTGATCATTGTGGAAAAATGGTGGATGGAGACATCAACAAAACAATCAATGGTAAGATCTCTGCAATAAGCTTTTATTTGGACAAAAAGAATAAAATCATCTCTGCAATAAGTATTCTTATTCAAATTTCATCGTAACCTGAAAAAACAAAAGGGAAATCCAGAAACTGAAACTGAAATTAGGATTCAGATGTAGGTCAAGAAAATAAAATCATTACAAAGGTTTGAATCAATGAAAAAGAAAATGAACAAATCATTCAATGCACAATGTGCAGATGAACAATTGGTTCTTCTGACCCACACCCAATGTACAAACAGATCCAAATTGAATTGAAAGCAACAACCCCAAATAGGATTGAACATACCCCTCATTGGAGGGAGCATTCAACGTATGCAAAGGCAATTGAACCTAAGACCAGTAACAACGAAAAATGTATTCAAACATTTTCGTTCAATGGCTTGAAGAAAGAAAAGTCAGACGAAAGGGATTTACCAAAAGATTCAGGGATTTTGTAGTGTGAAGAATCGATACAAATCTGCAACCAAAAGAAAAACAGCCACGTATCAGTGAAAAAAAACATCTTTAAGCAGCCAAGCTGCTACCACACTACTAATTAATTCGTAACAAAGCTTCAACCCGACAGTGACAAAAGAACGTTTAAAAGGAAACGGAAGCAAGCGGACCAACCTAATAACCACAACAAACATACGCAGAAGGAATTGCGGAAAGTTATGCGAATCACATTGTTCATTTTTTATTTCACCAACATTGACATCAAAGTCTCAATACAGAACAAAAATATGTGCATAATTCATTAAGAAAAAAAGATATGTAGTGCACACAAACCTTTGAGGACAAATACATGCCGTTTACTATAAAATCGTTCAATCTATTCATTACATCTGAAACAAAAACAAAACAAACATACAGCTTCATTGAAAATTACTCAGAATTGAACGATTACTACAATTGAAGCAGACACAATTACTCAAAAACTCTTACTCTTCTGGATGCAGTGAACGTGTTATCGTTGTTGCTGAATTCCTGCTAGCTATCCCACGGTGGCTTCTTTTCGTTGGTTTAGAAGCATACTGAAGCAGATATCGGAGAAAGCCACTCCCACTCTCAATCTCGATCTTCCTGCCATCACTACAACAATAATTCATAATAAAAAGAAAAAATTAAAAGTGACCGAAGCCATCGCCTCGAAAATCCCTAAGAATGAAATATAAAAGAAAAAAGACTAAATATACAATCCAAAAGAATAAATATAAAGAAAAAACCCAAGGAAAATACATAATTTTATAGACTCAACAAAAAAGTAATAAGCTTTCTTGGCGTAGGCATGACAGAAGATGATTGACCAATGAAAATAGGAGTAGAGAGGATCTGGACGATCTGGGTCAGAGTTATATTCAAAAGAATGGAATGAAATAATACTTACATATCGCAGTTTGAACCCCAAATTTTTTTCCATTGCATTCAAAAAAATGGATCAAAGTTATAAAATCCAGAAAATCAGAAACAAAAAAAAATATAACCATAAACAGGTCCATTCTCAGTCAGAAAAACCCATTGGGTGCTGAACCAAAACCAGAAACAAAAAAAAAAATATAACTTTCTGATTTTTGTTTCTGATTTTCTGGATTTTGTATAACCTAAATTTTTTGAATTTGTCCTAAAACTGAAAAAAAAACACAAACATAAGGTCCTAAAATTGTTATTTCAAAAGATAAGGGTCAATTTTACCAAAATGTTAAACATGAGGTCATAAAACTGTTATTATCCCTTCTTGATATACTAATAGTTTATTACTTTTTCATTCACTCAATTTTCTACTGGTGTTTGTTGTTTGCACAACCCCAATTTTCCCTCGAAATGCTTCGTCGATATTCTGTCTCCCCACGCCTAGCCCAGCGGCCAAGCCGGAATGGCGTTCTACGACACCGGAGAAAGACCCAATTACGGCCTCGCCGTCTTCCGCCTCATCGCCGAGCCTTCTCTCGACGAACATATCCGGCAATCCGCGATCTCAAAAAACGTTGGTCACTCGCCCTGGTATCCAAATTTACTCCGAATATCCAACCGCAGTATAGTGAAACTTTCTCTGTAATTGGACAGCGCGTTTTCTCTGGATCGTCTCCTATTTTGCTGCTGGAGATGGCAGTACATCTGGATGAGTTAAGCCAGGCTAATGACTATGCATCGATCAATGAGCTTTTAGCCACAGTAATTTCTTTGTTCATGACGTTTTGGTTTACCTTCACTACTAATGATTTGTTGCTTCTAGATTTCGAATATTATGTTGATAATTATAATAATTTTGCGAAGCAGCTGTTGGAAGTTTTTAAACGAACAGCAAGCTTGATAGATCAAGTGGTAGTTAATGCTCCTCCTATCCTTGAGCTTTATATCGAATCGCAGAGGTTGTGTTGTTCTATTTTTAGGTCATTAAATTTTCATGGGCTGCCTGAGTTTTTTAAGGAGTTAATGGTTGAGTTCAAGAAGTACCTTACAGTTGAATATCCTGTTGTTGAAGATTCTTGTGTTGATGGGTTTGTGCTTGATGAGCTGCGCGTAGCTATTTGTGAGAATATTAGCCTTTATGTGATGAAAGAGAAGGGGTTTTTGTTGTTCCAAGGCTATTTGAGTGGTTTTGTGGAGGATGTACTGAGTCTTCTTGTGTCATCTTCATCACAACATGGCAGGGAGCAGCTGACTGTCACTGCTATTAGGTTTCTTATTATGGTTTGTAAAAGTGGTCACCACGCTCTGCTTTCTAGGGATGATGTATTGCAGCTGATTTGTGAGAGTATTGTTATTCCTAATTTAATGTTGCAGGATGATGTGTTTTCTTATAGGGATCCAATCAAGTGGGATATCGGAAGAAGCGATATGAACACAAGCAGAGTGATTGCATGTGAGCTCCTCAAAGAAATTGGTATGCATTATAAGGATAAATTATGCACGATAGTTGAGCATCGAGTAGATATCTGTTGTAGCTTGTTTGCCTTTGATGCCGATGACAAGTGGAAGTACAAGGATTGTGCTATTTGTTTGCTTGTCTCTCTTGCCTTGAAAGAAAAAATTGACTTAGTGGATGTCGAAACCGTTTTTCGTTTACTTGTTGCTCGTCAGTTGGGTAAGTGGGATGTCGCGTCTTTTCCAGTAATGAAAGCTGGAGCCCTGAAGTTTCTTACATTGTTTAGACATCAGACATTAAAACCTCATGCATTGCAACTTCTCCCTGATTTATCTCGGTTGGTTGCTTCACCAGATCAGGTGGTATCCTCGTATGCAGCAATCTGCATTGAGAAACTATTGCTGGTTGAAGAGGATGGAGCAATCTGTACTAAAGGAGATGTTTGTCCAATTTTGCCGACACTGGTGAGTCTCCTCTTTCGTGTCTTCAATTATAAAGAATCTGAAGAAAACAACAAGTATGTTATCAAGTGTATAAAACATGTTATTTCGGTTGGTTACTTATCTCCTGATGTAGCTTCACTTTGCATAGAGGGACTGACTGCCATTCTTCACCAAGTTTGTGAGAATCCAAAAGATTCTTTATTCATTCAACATCTTTTCCAATTGCTGACTGTCCTTATTAATAGGGTATGTGTTCTCTCCCGACGGCATTTACGAAAAGGAAGGCCATTTAAGAATGCCATTTCTCTTGTTTCTCTATTGGAAAATAAACTTTATCCTAGTCTGCAAATGATTCTGGCTAGAGATATCCGTGGATTCTTTCCGTATGCTTTTGGGTTGCTGGCAGAGCTTTTTGACTTGAAAAGGTATCCTCTGCTGGAGTGCAACTCAGAGGTGTTTGATATTCTTCTATTACCTGACGCATGGACGAGGTCAGAAAAAGCTTTCTTGCAAAAACATGAGGTCAGCATGCTTGCGATATTTGATAAGCTTGTTACCTCTTTGGCGGCTACAGAGGACGACCAGGGATATTATGTGTTAAATACTGTAATCGAACACCTTGGTTTTGAGGTAATTTCACCTTTTGTAAGCCATGTATGGTTTAACATTTTTAACCGGTTGCAATATAAGAGTACGGTAAAGCATGTCAAGAAGATCATCGTGCTCATGTCTCATTTCCTGGTAAAAGAAGGTCCCAAGAACCTTGTTAGAAAAGTAAATGCATGCCATCCACGTGCTTTTCAATCAATGTTGGAGGAGTTTTGGATACCCAATCATGATCTGATTAGGGGCCCCATTGAGTTGAAACTTGTATCTGTTGCTTTAACGCGAGTAATCTGCGAGTCACCAGATATTCTTGACATCAAATACTGGGGGGTGATGTTGGACAACATCATGAATCTTCTTTCGCGGCTAGAGCATGGTAGGGGGGTAGTAGATGATGAGCCTGAAATTCAAGAATCTGGAGAAGAACCTTTGAAGGATCCAAGGCAATTTTTAGTGGCGTCCCTGTCCAAACTTTTTGCTCCTTCTGCTCAAGGGAGGACATATCATCAAGCTATCATTGAAAATCTTGAACAAGCCAATCAAGCTGCATTGCATCAACTTTTTGATAGGTACAGGTACAATATCTACCTTTTTAATGTTAGGACTGAGGCCTAACTAGGGTTTTAGCACAGAAATGGGGGAAGAACAGAGGGAAATGATAGTTTTATTGGTGTGTCAAAAGATGAGCAATATACAACTCACACCCTTATATACCTCCTGGCTCGACAGAGGTAAGGGTAACACACACTAACACACCTACACATACACAGTAGCATCTAGGAATATCTAATTCCTGACATTTAATTACGCCAGTTTATTATGTGAATTTAATTTTGTGATTCTGAAGGGCAGGCTCACAGACAATATATCATGGTATGATTTGATTGTAGCTGGACAGCATGTGAATTTAATTTGTATCTTCTGTTTTATTTCATAAAAAACAGTTTTACATCCAACTAGTTTGGCTTTCAGGTTTCATCATGTAATGGTATAGTTTTTGGAGATCTAACTGAGCAATGCGCTGTACTGAGTTTGAGGCACGTTTTCCGTCGAGGAGATCACGAGATCAAGACCATCCACTCCGGACAAGGGAGCTGACACTTCAGCGATGGACCAAAAGCTGGACCCGTGGATTTCGTGTTTTTATTTACATCTTGGACATGTAGGTTTTAAATGTCAAAAACCCTAATTTTGAGATTTGATAATAAAGGGATTTTTTGTTTAAATGTTTAGATTCTAATCTACAATGGATGTAATGAAGCAATTGGTAATTTCAAAATTACGATTTTGAGTTTCAATCAATATTCTAAAGAAATGATATAAATGTGTTTTAATAATATAGATTGATTGTACTTGGCCTCCAATGTGTTTTAATAATATAGATTGAAACCCGACCTCTAATACCCTTATTCCGACCCCTAGGTGCACTAGAGTCATTTTAGGAGGGGTTGTGAAGCTCTCACAACGACTTTAACGACAAGAATATATTCCAAAACATAACAAATTAAATAGACTATATTATTTAAAGGCAAATCGACAATATAATTTAAAGACAATCACTAACTATTCCCATGGAAAAGATTACAACTGTGAATTGTTTGATTTGGGATTCAAAGGCAAGCAACACTTTCACTTGGAGAAATAGAAGAGATGACCCAACGGTGCAAGAGAGGCTCGAGAGAGCTGTTGCTACTGTGGAATGGAAGTTTCTATTTCCGAGCCACACTGTGCATCATGTCTCAGCATATCATTCCGACCATCTGCAGATACTAATATCTAGTGACAAGAAGATCAGGGACAAGAAAAAATGGAGATGTCTTCCAAGGTACGATCCAACGTGGTTGCTCGACGAAGAATTTGAATATGTTTTTACAGGAGATTAAGGAAAAATGACATAAAAGATTACAAAATTAATAAATAGGACACACTCTTTTTTTTTAGTTGCAAAAAAGACAAACAATTTCTGACGGACAAGAATACCCTTTTAAAAGGGACACGCGCAAGTCTTCAGTTTATTCCGCTTCCTTCAGGTGTGGTATTGTTTGTTTGATTTTTGTTTTTTTTTTTTCCAAACATCAGTAACTTTTGATTTATAACTCCGATCATCGAATTTTTTTCACCAAAATTCTTTTTTTTATGCTCTTTAATTTGAGCCCAAATACGATACCCTTCCGACGTAAATTTTGAAAGCCGAAAAAATATTTGCATTAACCAGAGCGTTTTTCTTATAAACAACCGTAACTTTTGATTTAGACCACCGATCATCAAAATTGTTTCACCAAAGTTCATATTTTTTTTATCTTCATTTTGAGACCGCATTTGATACCTTTTTGACGTAGTATTTGAAAGCCGAATTTAATCGCAGCATTTACACTAACACAGTATCAATAAACAATATCAGTATCGGTATCAGTAAACGGTATCATGCTCATTTAAGGCTTAATTCAAGTGACTACTTCAAGGCACACATATATGGCTCATATAAGGCTCATTTAAGGCTTAATTCAAGGGACACAATATCATATCTGGCTCATATAAGGCACACAATATCACTAACAATATCATATATGGCACACAATATCGGATCGCAAATGTGATGTCGCATCGATGCTCATTTAAGGCTTAATTCAAGTGACTACTTCAAGGCACATATATCTGGCACATATAAAGCACACAGTATCACTTGCTAAATAACCTCAAGAAGCAAGGTACCAACAGGGGCAAATATGCTCTCTCAATACACAAAGAACACGACAAGCATGCCCGCATCATGCCATCAAAGCTTCGAATATAACATAGGAAAAATTAGTTTATAGTCCACTTATGTTCCTTAACATATACCCATGTATGCATTTTCCGAAATCGAGCGCGGATAAATGTGTACATGCAAATAACACACTGACTAATAAACTCTCTTCAGCTCTACACAAACCTTCATTATTCATCATAGCAAAAAGTTGCAAACATTCTTTCCACATTCCCATGTTTACATGAGCTGAAATGAATGCGCTCCAAGTAGTTGTCGCTTTCGATATATACGCTCGAAAACCGAATTACAACTCTTCATTTCTCTGTGTTTTCCATATAAATTGATCAAACTATTCTGCACAAACACATTTTCATCAAAACCAAGCTTAAGGATATGCCCATGAAGTTGTATACCTTCCTCGAGCGCGGATAATTGAGTACAAGCTTTCAAAAGAGTAGGATATGTGAAGTCATCAGGTTATATCCCTCTTTCAAGCATTTCAACATACACCTTTAATGCATCATCACAGTTCCTTTCCTTAACGTGTCCCATAACAATGGTGTTGAATTCGAACGTGCCCGGATTCTCTATGGAGCAAAAGATCGAACACGCGTAGTCCATGCTACCCCAATCTGATAAAGAACAAGTAGCCAACAGTTTGCTTGCACAAAATTGATTCAAATGCATTCATGTTTTCAGTACTTGTCCATGTACTTACTTGTCCATAATCTTTTCTAATTATCCATTCTTTTAAGCCATATGCAGGTTCATATTTGGGAGCTTCTCATATGTTACAGGAAAATAATAACTTCAGCAAAAGAAAAGAAATGAAAAGATAGAAACAAAAATTACACCACCAACCTCAGGGAAGAAAATCTACGAAGCGAAATTTCCTCTTTCAAAGGGAAACTTCCTATCCTCATCTTAAAATTTCATTTAAAAATAAACAAAACCCTGAGGTTAATATGTTTTTCAATTGCTTTTAATGAAACGAGACGTATCCGGTTTGACTCTTGGCGTTTCTGGATCACATATATGAGACGAAGCCAGTTTGACTCCCGCGTAATTTTATAGTACCTGGAGGGATATGTTTTGTAAGAGAATAGGGGTATATTCGTCCGGTGGAATTTATTTGTCCTTAATTGAACTAAAAAATTGTAGCTGGATTAACACTTAATTAAGGGGGAAAAAGTAGACTATAAACTAAATTTTCCATGTTTTACCCAACCTACTAGATCCTTTACAAAAAAATAGGGGTAAGAAGCAATTTTGTCCATCTCTGAATGTACACCCAATGGATTATTTGATCCCCCTTCTTGGAACCCCCATACTATTCCTAGTCCAGCCGAGGTTAGTAATAGGGTGGTCCATACCCGTGAAGAATTGAGGGAATGGCATAGACATAAATATGGATCTATTCCCAGGAAGCTAAATGAATTACAAAAAAGGTTGGAGGAAGTGCAAACAGGGAATAATTACAATGCAAGCCAAGAGAAAAAGCTCTTGTCGGAAATAGAGCAGCTTGTAATCTTGGAAGAAGAGTATTGGCGTATACGAGGAAAGGCCGAGTGGTTGAAATCCATGGACAAAAATACTTCGTATGTTCATCACAAAGCGACTCCCGAAGGAAGAGAAACACGATAGAAGAGCTCCGTGATTACGGAAATTTGGTGAGTGAATTGGAAGATTTAAAGGCAGCTGCAACAAATTATTTTGAAGAGATTAATATGGCAAACGCGGAAAACGTGGAACTACCATCTCAACTTATAACCACACATTTATCTGAGAATGCTGTGAAGAAAATTTCTCAACCTTTTACGAGTGCAGAGGTATACAAGGCCCTTTATCAAAAGCCAGTCAAGAAATCACCCGGACCCGATGAAATGCATATGATCTTTCTCTAGAAAATGTGGCATGTGGTTGGTGAATAGGTATCCCATACAGGGGCGGCTCCACCCACAAGCTTGTGGGTGCGGCCGACCCCCTAAAATAATTTTTTTTTTTTTTTTTTTTAACTACAAATGGAGATTTTTTTTAATAAACGCATATCTACATGAATCGACCCCTTTATTTTTATGCATTGACCTCCTATTTTTTATCTGTTACTCTATAATTACATGTACAGAGGTAAATATACAAATATATGTGTGATACGGGAAAAAATTAATAAATTTCCGACCCCCTTGTCAAAATTCCTGCAGCCGCCCCTGATCCCATACAATTTTAGCTTGTCTCAATGATGGACAAGATTTATCGTACATCAAGAGTGTTGAATAGGTATCCTAAACCCAATCGGGTTGGACCGGATCCGACCGGATCGGATCATTTACAGTCTATTTAAGTTCATGTAATAACTTTATTATGATTAATAAAAACACTTTTGTTATTATATACTTTGTTTATTTATTAGACCAATTTGTGATATTGTGTATTTGATAACGCCCTTAGTATTAAACTGTGATAGAGAAACCATGATCGTGATTATGGTTGATGAGATCTCTAATCACTTTAATAAGTTTGATGCTTCAAAGTCTCTAGGCTGATGTACTGTTGAATAGGGCTTTGACAGTGCGAACAGACTAGCACGTATTAGATGCCTTCTGTCTTTAAGGGCAGGGATATATCTCGTCTATCGAAGTGTAGTGACACTTGGACTGTACGTGGACGTGTATTAGAGAATGCGTACGTTAGACTGACCCACTTACACGGTTAAGTGTCACACTGTGTGACGGTTGTGTAATTATCCTTAGGACCGGAGTCTGCATGGAATGACGGTGTGGATTGTCGTGCTTTGACACTATTGAGGTTTCCCTTAGCCATGGAGCGATCATGCGGTAGTGATCGGGTATGATACTGAAACATGCGAAGTATACATGTTAGGTCGTCTGGGAATCGCGTATCCTATGAGTAGTAGTGAATATCCGAAAGGGCCTTCCCATAAGGAATGTCGAGTTCTTGTGAATCTTTGCAAAGTGGGAGTAAATGAGTTATTCCGAGAGAGCTTGATATCCATATTGTGGGATACGATCAAGATACGATCGTATGGATATTACTATAGCGATAAGATTGTATTTACACGCTAACCGAGCACATGAAAGATAATAGTCATTGTGTATTGACTCTTCCGATGATTGGGGGTCATGGACGTGTTGCTAGACGCTATCCATGATCGTTAGAGGTGAAGGGCATTTTCGTAATTGCACCTTATGTCTACGGCCAACATATTCGGAAACCTATCGGGTCACACACATATGAATGTCGAGTCGGATTAAAATGCGGTTATGGTTGATGACCAAATAATGAAAGTTTTATCTCAAAACTATAAATGTTATAGTGGTAAATTAATATGGTATTTATTTATTACGAATAAATTAAATACAAGATATTAATTATATTATTAATTAAAGAATATTCCAGATGCCAATATTTGGCAATATGGGGCGCAAGTCACATGTGTATTAGATACACTTGGATTGTGCAATTTAATTAATAAGATTACTGATGCATACTTTCCTAGGGTTCCAATCTAACCGGCAGTGTACCGGGTCAATTGTAGTCTAGTACGGTGGTCAAGGTCGTATCCTATAGGGATGTGAGGTCAAACACTAAACAATCAATTCCAAGCAATCAAAGGGGATTAACTATCACAACTACATCATCTTAGCTAGTAGGGAGCTAGCCACTCAATACTGATCTATAATTACGGTTAACTTGTAAGACCAAAGTCGAGGGCCACACATTGGAAGCAAACAGTTCTTTATCTTGAAGATGTGCTGATTGTTTGTGAAGGAGAGGCAATTACTGGGAGTATGGTTGTGTCCCAGAACAAACACAATCCCCGTGATCTTGATACCACTCTCAAGTGTTCAATAAACGGCGCTTCAGGTTGATGCGAACGCAGCATTACCGCATGAGGTGATCTTTTGCCTTGGAGAAATAGCCATGTAATTCATCACTTGCAACGAGGGAAGCTCATCATGGAAAGCATCATTTCTTGTCCTATAAGTGGGCAACTGTTGTTGTAGTATTCTAAGACGTTTTCAAAACATTTTTATTTCATTGATTTGCTTATTTTTCTAGGGTTAAAAAGCATTTTGTAGCTTTTTACTACTACTATTAACACTAGTAGGCGGTAACGCCGTGCAAGGCACGACGTGCCCAACATAAAACGTAACCAATGATAGTAGAAAATAATGGATACATAATGTGTGAACCTATGATTTTTTTCCTAGGTTTTGTTATATTGCAATTATTCTATTGTTTAAAATAAAAAAAAAATAACATGTCGAAAGCATTTTTTTTGGGGAATTTTTTTTTGGTTAAACCACAGGTACCTTAAGAAAGTAACTTAAATAATGAAAGGATCACTAATGTCAAATTTCAGATATATATCCGTTTAAAAACCAAATAACCTTACAATAACTTCCAATGTTTTGGCCATCCATCAATACAAAAGAACGAATGATTATTTCACCCGTATGTTTGCATATTTGTGTATTTTATAAACATGAGATAATATTTTATTATTGTCACATGCCTGTAATAAACAAATATTATGCTGAAAACACTGCAAAAGTCATAGTGTTTGCGTCGCGGGCAAACAAAAGGGCTAGAGAACTGCACTTGGCTTTTGGCATAGATAGGATCATAGGAAGACCTTTTAACAATTATTTCCATCATCTACAATTATCACAACCATCTTTCATTATGCAAATCAACACAAAGCAAAGCTACTATAAGAAACATGTAGTTCCTGCACATAAAAGTAGCAATGACTTTCACAAACTTGATCGCACAAAATACCATATTCAAGAAAGATTGAAGATATACACCTAATAAAATCAGCACAAGACTCGTTCTCGTCATTCTGAAAGGTAGGAAATGCACAAGATTACAAACTCGTATTGACCATTTGGGGTGTATCTTCAATCAGCACAAGACTCGTTCTCGTCATTCTTAATGAATGTTTTACCCCAAATGGCCATTTTGTTGCACAAAAAATTGATTAAGGGACGTGTAACTTTTACGGTGCATAAATAACTGAACATAGGTATTGAAGATCTGTAAGGGGATCATAGAAACAAACACCAGGAAAAGAAATAGCTGACTTGGTGCTGGGAAAGGCTTACCTTATAGCATCGAGCATTTTCCCTATGTTAGAATGCATATATTTCACCCTTGATGTATCATTCAGTGTTTCATTCCGCGGTATAGGGAAACCTGGAAAACAGAGCCAGGCAATTTACGTTTGCATAAGTTCTAGGGAAGTGGCCTAAATACGTAAAGTAACCCACTCACGGAGGGAGAGGGAGAGGGAGAGAGAGAGAAAGAACCATTTTCATGGATATAAATTGGTGGATTTCCATACGATTGCTTCAGATATTCCAGAATAAGGGACACGCCTATCATCAATGACTGCCTCCAAACAGAACCAACCATCATTTTAACAAATTCAGATGATAACTAACAGGACAAAACCGAAGGTTTTTTATTTATTTATTTTATTATTATTCTAACCTGGTCTTCTAATGCTTTTTCTAGACCACCACCTGCAGAAAACCAACAAAGAAATGGCAAGGAGAGAATTACTAATAATATTTTATGTCAATACATGAAGCAAATGCTTCTCTTAGAAGACAAACATGAACCGCAAGGAGACACTACAAGAAATGAGCACAATAACCTCAAAACTGTGATAACTGGCTTTTACTTATACAGACTAAAACTCTGAAATGGTATGGAACTATGACAAACAACACTTTTAAAATTGAAATAACGCTTTTGTGCACCTTGCATGGCGCTTGGTGAATGGGATAATAATTACCTCCAAGATGGTTCCATATTCCTTCCTCCATTTAAGCATCTCTTCCCACATTATAATAATCCTCTCGATGTTGAAATCTCTTGCTTTCAAGAATCTGCATAAGGTAAGACAATTAAGACCTTTTTTTTTTCTTCTTTTACCCAGACACAAGCAACATCAGAGGCTACCGATACGTTTTTTTTCCTTCTCATTTTAGAGACTACCAATGTGATACTTTTTCATCAACTAATGTAAAATCTAAAAGCAACAACAGTTCTCTTCACTACTTAAAAGAGTAAGAATAGCTCGAGTTATCACGTTTATGAAGGAAAAAAATGTCAAAAGGTTAGTAGATAACTACGGCACGTACATTAGACCACATTCAGGAAAAATGTCAAGATAATAATTTCTTGGAACCAAAAAAACGTGTCTTTTGACTCTATAGATATGGGAAAACTAAGCCACCTCAACAGTGTATGGTAGTCATCATGTCTGTAAGGCAGCAAATGTCTGACGTAATTCACAGACAACAGTCTCCTCTTTTGCATATAGAACATCCTCAATGGAAACAAAAGGGAACCTGCAATCAACATTTATTTTTCCTCTTTTCTTGAGAGAATGGGTGAACCTGTTTGAAGCAGTTATATCTTTCTTCTTTAGAATTCCAATTTCATATCGTTCTGAGAATTCGAAACCTGACCTCCTTTCTCGTATTTCTTCATTACACTCTAATCCTTCTAGGACTACCATAAATCCAGTAACAAAGAACATCAGATAATCATTAGCACAATGTGCAGTAAAACATTCATTAAGGAGATTGAACAATAGTGATACCTGACATTCTTGCCAGGTGAAGAAAGGTAGAGACCCAGGCTTAAACCAAGACTAAAGTCCAATTTAACGGCAAAATACACATTGCTGCCACTGTACACCAACACAGGTTTGGTTAGCATACAATTTGACGGTTTTATTTGCCAAATAAATCAACAACTCTCTGTGAGTAAAAGATCTTTCCACTTCCATTTCCATTGCCTACATGCCTACAATAGCCTTTCAAAAAACAATTTGTGTTGCAGATTAGGTAAATGGAAGGTAACAACAAATAAATGGACATATAAGAGTAATATCCCTTCACGTTCAAATGGAAAGACTAACAAGCCAAACATAGTGTACAAAAACCAGTGGATAAAAACCAGAAATAACCTGGAGATACCTATCCGATTAACTGCTGTAGGAGAACAACGCAGTAATTTCACTCGCACCAGTTGCTCTGCAAGAGAAGGAAGAAAGGTAATGGTATCTTAACAGACTGGAAATATAATAAAGGTAGAAAGGATATAGAAAGCTGGAATTTGTCTGCAGATTAATGTATTACCCGGTCCATAACAATTGATACCCGATCAAGCATCAACTAATGTGCAACAACCGTTGGGCAAAAACTGGATCTGAGCTACCTCACTCCACCAGCCGCCATCAATCAATTTCTGAGGAAGAAATCTGATGTAAATCAGAAGCAAGTACAAGAACCACTGGATATAGCACCAAAATACTCCATATTTCAAATGGATAATACACAGCCCCAATCCATTTACTTGTTTTTTTCCAGCTTAGCAACCCTAAGAAGCTAAAACCGCTTAGAGGCTGGCGTCATCTCCTGCTAGAGCCGTCCCTTTCTTTCTTCCTTCCTTCAACAATTGATACAATGGGGAAAAAGAAAAAATCAAAAACAAAAAAACCAAAAAAAATGTTATTGAAAGGGACACGTGTCAGCCCCTAAATTACTCTTACAAACTACCGACGTGGACGCATGAAAGGAGAGCATTTTTTGGCTCTTAATAGTAGATAGATTATTTGTTGTTTAGTGCCTCTACTTATTTTTCCAAATCTAAGTTTATATGTTGATTCCCCTAAAAAAAAAGAAAAAAAAAAGTTTATATGTTGATTTGTTTAGTAGTTTTATTGGCACCATGATGACCAAAATAGTAGCGACCAACCTTAACCGGCAGAGTACCGGGTCAGAAGTACTATAGAGGTGAGCAAAGTCGTATACCACGAGGAATCAATCGAGTACCAAAGTCATTCTCATATTTAGTTTAGGTTAATCAAGTTCTGATTATGCTAAAACGATATTAAACGAGAGATAAAGAAAGAAATAGACATAGCCAAATCACGATCCAATCGAATACTTTCGCCCCTCTAATCGATTATTTGGGAATGGAGACTACCAACCAACCATCCTAATGCTTATATCGACTCGTTCATGGGTGCAAACTCCTACGATAGTACTAGACGCCATGCAACAACCTAGTACCCTTTGCCCGGTTCAACGATCCGCCTTTAAGGATTTAACTGACCGAAACAAGATAAACGCTCTAGAGCCGCTCGATTTACACCGAGAAACCTCGTTACCCAATCGATTTAAACAACTCAATCAATTGTAAATAACGATCTTAAAACCCCTTTTCTCACACCCCTTCGCAACATACATTTATAAAAGTGGTGTGTGTTCATGAACTAGGTGTACAGTCTAATTCACGCTCTAAGAACAAGTTTTAAGACATTAATTCATCGATATAACAACAATTAAACACTATCCAATCCCGATTAATCAACTAGAGGGTGATTTCTTCAACTATCACATGATTTGGCTATGTAGTAAATTAGCTACACATTATATCTACAAAAGCAAGAATCAAGCATGAAATTAAAGCCATAAAACTAGAAGAAAAACGAGATTGATTACTGATACCGTAGAAATTCGGGTTTAGATCAAGCTCCATCAACACCCATTGTCATTTGGGGAAGAAGATGAACCAAAATCATACAAAATCCAAGATTTTCAACTAAAAACTAAGCTAGATTAAGTTAAATCTAAGGGAAATTTGAGTAAGAAAGAGTTTAAAAGGGTGAAAAAGGGAAGAAAAGGGAAGAAAAAGGGAAGGGGAGAAGCAGAGCAAAAGTCTCAGTACGTGTGTCTATAATTAGATCCAAAATTATCATTTTTAAGCTGAAAAATCTGCAATTTTCGTTGTTCTCGGCGTGCACCGGAGGTGTCTCAGCGCACGCCGAGACATCACTGGAATTCTGCAGCTTCAGCAGCATTGAAGGCCTTCAGTAATATGGAAATATCTTTGCGTGTAGAGCTCCAATTTGAGTGATTAAAAGTGCATTGGAAAGCTCATTCAATTGTCTACAACTTTCATGAAGACCACAAGTCCAGAAAATGCATGTATCTGGGAGAAAATTGCAGATAAAGTGAACAAATGGTAAAAGCACCAACCACCTTTGATCCGTTACCATCCCCGGGCTTCGGTTTCGTCATTCTAAGTCTCATGCCTGATCTTCCGGGCTTACGAGTCTCCTATTTCCTGTATTTCCATAGCACAATATACCAAGCATAATCCCGCAAGATAAATATGGCTCGAATAGGGCCAAAACACCGTAAAATGATAAGGTTTTTCATCAATTTGATGGATTACCTCTAAGTAAGTGCTCAAAGCGTTTTTACCCTATAATCGGTCTAAAACCACCCAAAACAAGCCAAGAGTGTCATAAACGGGGGTTAAAACATGCACCAAAACATAGTAAAGTTGACTCTCATCACACCACAATGAATCTACCGGGACACCACACTTCCGGCTAGGTCTACTTTACAGAGGTTAGAGTGGACATTCAACCTCTGCAAAGTCAATGTGGAGCTTACATTCGGCTTTTCAGAGATCGAATGTCATTGTGGTATCTCGAGAATAGATTCACTATGGTGTTAATAACAATTACGAAAATAAAAGCCCTCGAAAGAAAACAATTCATTTCTGTAATGGTATGTTGAGAGCTCCACTGCATAAATACCAGTAAAATGTTTTATCCAAGTAAATTTTATTATCATTCATATCACCAATAATCTCTACAAGAGCATATACCAATCTCTGAAATGATGAAACCTCTTGTTATCCCTAACAATCAGTTCTCTGCCCACAATTTTGGACATGATCTTTATTGCATTATGACAGTCACCACAAATCCTCAGATTCTTAATGATCCGTTAAGTAGTCCTAGCTGGAGTACTGATCAAACCATTTGCAATAGCTAAACGCTCTCTGTGATACATCAATGCTTGCTCTTTAGCCTCCTCATCAATGTCATGAAGCACATACCGCGTATCAGGCACGTAACCTGCATCCCTCAACTGCCCATTCAAGCCTTTGGCTTTATTGCTTGTGCCTTCTTTTAGCGGATTTGTATCTCTGAATTCGGTAACCTTGTCCATGCCATCAAGCATATTGAATTCGAACGGCCTCTTCTGAATTGGTGTAGGAATTTGATCAGATGCAGTCTTGGATGAGTCAAGCTCTTGTAAGAGCTCCTCAAGGCGATCCTCTAGCTCAATATCACCATGAATTCTTGCAAAATCGATAACAGTCTCCCAAATTCAATTGTAGGCTTAATAGGTATAGTCTCAATGTATTCCATGTGGCATGTAAAACCCTGAATTTCGGGTCATTATTGTTTAAAATAATAAAAAGTAATAAAATAAATAAATGCAGGTGTAGCTATATGTAAATTTTATTTTTTTTTATAAAATAGAATTGAGGCACATTAAGAGATTATATTATGAGAGAATATGTGTAGCGAAATATTTTAGCCTCGATTAAATATTTTCGTCTTGACGCTACACCCGGGAAATTAATATCATGAGACCCCTTATCAATTTTTCAATAGTTGTAGAATTAGAAAACATTCTTTTTCTACTACATAGGAGTATATTTGTATCTGTCTATATATATATATATATATATATATATATATATATATATATATATATATATATATATATATATATATATATATATATATATATATATATATATATCATGGATAAATTGCCTGATTTGATCATAGGACAAGCTATTAAAAAATAAAATAAAATAAATAAAAAAAGAATAAAAAAAGGGGTCGACCTAGAATTTAAATTCACAAGAAAATGGCCATGTGAGGAAAATAGTACTCCCTAATCTAAGCTTCTGGTCAATGAAAAGGATTAAGGGAGAGACCACGTGGGATTTACCTCAGGCATTTAAGGGGGCAATAAATTGGGGCTAAAATAAGGGATTTGAGTAAATTATTTGTCGTTTCGGAGTAGTATAAATAGAGGGTTGATAGTTGAACTGTAGACACAAATACTTACGCACCTAAAAGGAGAGCTAGAAGAAAAGGTAGGAGTTGGTAAGAGCAAGTAGGAATCACAGCAAGGTGAGTTCCTTTCTCTTTATTTTTAAGCTAATGTTTTCATTAAACATAATATCAAAAAAATACTAGTACAACTAAGCATTTTTTTAGCATCGTGGTATTGTGAGTTCTTTTCTTATTCAGTTTTCAAATTATTTTCGTTAGTATTTAGGATTTATACTAGTCCTTCCTTTCGATTGATGTTTTCAACAAGTCGGCTGCAGCGGGATGAGATTTCTTAAGAAAGAAATTGTCGGTTTCGGATAGAGTCGATTTCGAAAACGATATATATATATATATATATATATATATATATATATATATATATATATATATCGGTGTTCTAAAAGTCGGCCAAGTCGGCTAGCGCTAGTCGGCCCTCCACTGACCCGAGTACACACAAGTCGGACCTCTCTTGGCGGGCTGGTCTCTAGTCGGTCCCTAGTCGGGGACTAGTCGCCCTCTAGGCGGGAAAGTCGGGTTCAAGGAGGGAAAGTCGGGCTCAACTCGGGCACTCGGCCTAGGCGGTCTGTATTATGATTTTTTTTTTAAAACTTGAGTGCTTGACTTTGAATGTTTTTATTTTGGACGTATCACGTATGTTTTTATGTGTTTATTTTGTGAAATGAATTTTTGGATTTATGTTATGTTAGTATTTAATATTACTAGAGTAGTAGTATCATTATTTTTGGGGGTTTTTAATAATATTTTGTTATTTTTGTTTTTGTCAATTCCATTATTATAATTATTAATTAAAAAAATCCAAAACCGCCTAGTCCCCGACTAATCCCCCGCCTAGCCGACTAGTCCCAACTCCCCACCAGGCCGCCCGACTAGCGCCTACCGACTTTTAGAACATTGATATATATATATATATATATATATATATATATATATATATATATATATGTGCGTGGATTTCTTAAGAAAGAAATTGATATTTTCGATTGTTCAGTTTTCAAATTATTTTCGTTAGTGTTTAGGATTTATACTAGTCCTTCCTTTCGATTGATATTTTCAACAAGTCGGCTGCAGCGGGATGAGATTTCTTAAGAAAGAAATTGTCGGTTTCGGATAGAGTCGATTTCGAAAACGATATATATATCTGTGCGTGGATTCTAAAGTTCAGATTTCGTTACGAAAATTTTAACTTGGATTTTGCGCCATTTTCTATCCGTTTTCGAACGCGAGTTTTACTCTTACGCGATCCAGAATATGTTCATTATTGTCGGCGTTGATATCGTGAGGTTCGTATATATATATATATATATATATATATATATATATATATATATATATATATATATATATATGTTTTCGATTTCCTTTTTCGGATTTCTGCTATCAGCAAGTGTATGTGCTTGTCTGATGAAAAATTATTATCTGCTGTCAATATATATACATACATATTATACGGTAAAATGTTTTAAGACAGATTTTCTTAGACTGATGAACGAACTCTCCTCTGTTTTGTAACCTTTTGTTTTACGAACTCATCCGCTCCCTGTTAGATATATTTTGTACCAATCTTCCATAAACTCTGAAATCCCAATGGTACGTTGGTACTTTACTACTTGAGGTTACATCACTCTCTGAATTTGCAAAAGGCATAACTGCTATTAGCGCAGCACATTCAGAACATATCAAAAATTAATTAAACGTGATCAAGGAGAGATAAGGAAGGATTGGAGAGATAAGGTTGATTGATCACATGAGATATTGATGAATCAAGAGTTTAAGAGCAACCTATTCTCTTATGTATTGGTAGGATAGTTCGAATAAGCAAGAGGGCATTTTTGGGTATTCTAAGGATTAGGGCTTAAGTTAGGTTTTTTTGTATCTATATATTGAAAGCACTTGTAATCAAAAAAAGTGTGATTGTATTATAATAAAATTCTCAGACAATTTCTTCACCACATTATCAATTTCTTCATGGTATCGGAGCCAATTGGTGTCTGATCACCACATTATCTAAATTTGTATCAATGTCGACAACAACAATCAACGTCAGCAGTATCATCTCCCTCAAGCTTGATTCAAAAAATTACCCCCTATGGAGGGAGCAGGTGCTTGCTTTCGCTGATACTCAGGATGTTCTTCACCATCTCACCGGCGAAACCGATGTTCCCAGCAAAACTATTCCGGCAGTCGATTCTACATCTCCTCCGACTGTAAATCCTGACTACACGGCGTGGAAGAAAGCTGATCGTCTCCTCCGAGCATGGCTGATCGGTTCTCTGTCGGCAGAATCGTTGAGCATTGTCATCGGATTGGACTCGTCCAAAGCGGTTTGGGATGCTCTACAGAGGGCCTACGCTCAAGATTCTCAAGAACGAGAATTTAATATCAAACAACAGATTACGTATATGCGTAAGGAGGAGTCAAAACCCATTGCCGATCATCTTCAGAATTTTAAAGCTTTATGCGACAGTCTAGCAGCGATCGGAAAACCAATACAGGATGCAGAAAAGGTATATTTTCTCCTAAATAGCTTGGGTCCTCAGTATGAAACGTTTACGACGACTATGTTGATGCACAAACCGAGTTATGAGGAACTCGTCGGCCATCTGTTAACCCTTGATCAACGTCGATCATGGTTTGCCGCCAAAGATGCTGATACATCCCATCTTGCTTTTTACGGTCAACGCCCTGGTCCTCGGTATGACACGCAGCCATCTCAGTCCAGATTTAACTCATCCGGCCGTGGGTTCCAGGCCCAGCAAAATCGTGGATCATCACCTGGTTCGGCAGCGCATCAATCCAAACCGGTATTCAAGCGCATGACCCGTGCAGAACGTGATAAGTACAAGGATCAGACGTGTGATTTCTGCGGAGTTCAAGGACATATCAGCAAAATTTGTTGGTGGAGCAATAAGGCCAAGGAGGAGCTTCTTCCGCAAGCACTCTCGGCTCTTATGTTGGATAATACCATAGCCGACACCGAATGGTTAATGGATACAGGTGCCACCAACCACATGACAGGTAATCCTCATCTCTTACATAATTTACGTCCATATACAGATGTGAACGCTAATACTCCCCTTGAAACGAGGCTGGAACTTGCGAGGAGGCCGAGTTTGTCGCGTAGTAGTTGAAACTGAGGCTTGGGGAGAGCTTTGGTGAAAATATCAGCCAGTTGTTCTGTGGCAGAGACATGTTTGGTAATCAAAAGTTTGCGAGCGAAGGTTGATTGATCACATGAGATATTGGTGAATCAAGAGTTTAAGAGCAACCTATTCTCTTATGTATTGGTAGGATAGTTCGAATAAGCAAGAGGGCATTTTTGGGTATTTTAAGGATTAGGGCTTAAGTTAGGTTTTTTTGTATCTATATATTGAAAGCACTTGTAATCAAAAAAAGTGGGATTGTATTATAATAAAATTCTCAGACAATTTCTTCACCACATTATCAATTTCTTCAACTGCAACTACTCGCTATGTATATATATATATATATATCATACTTAGTAGTAGACTATTAATTTTGCATCCTTGTACTACCATTTTGTCTTTTAGTGGTTTTTTTTTTTTTTTTTTTTTTTTTTTTTTTTTTTTTTGGGGGGGGGGGGGGGGAGGGGGGGGGGGAGGGGAAGTAAAACGACGTCGTTTTGATCACAGGAGTTTTTTTTTTTTTTTTTTTTTGGGTTAGGTAAAACGAAGTCGTATGATTTGGTACGGTGTTATCACATCAACGTGTTTATCACTAGGGTTTTTATTTGAAGCATTCAATTCTCTGATTCGAGTTTCGGAAATTTTAATTGTGTTATTATGTAGTTTCTATTGGTACACTGAAACTCTGGTTTGACTTTTTGTGCACGAAGGTGCATTTCGATCATCAGAATTTTTTGGTTAAGTAAAACGAAGTCGTATGATTTGGTACGGTGCCACAAAAACTACTAGAAAATAAAATATTGTAAAAATTAGACAATGAATGAGAATGTTCATTCGATCTATGATACATAAAAGATACATAAAAATAAAAAACGAAATCCAACTCCCATTTATCTTACTTATCTTTCGGTTAATTTACTTCGATAAAAGATAAGAAAATGAAAATCTTCCGAACCTTTTCTTTTTTATTTCTTTTTATTAGTATTAGTTAGGGTTAAGTTGACATGAATAATATTCTACGACTAACAATTCATTTATTCGAGTTTGGGAAATTTTAATTTTGTTATTATGTAGTTTTTATTGGTTCACAGAAACTCTGGTTTGACTTTTTTTGCACGAAGGTGCATTTTGATCTTCAGGATTTTTTTCCCCACATGTAACCTTTCTTCTGCAAGACGCAAATATATCATTACCTCTGAGGATGGTTTAAATGCTTTTCTAAGCATTGAAGTATGTCGATATCTTCTTTATTTTTGCTTAAAGTAAATTTATTGCGAGACATTAAAACTATAACCGGTGCATAAAAAAAGTGAGGGCACACTGTGCATCGTACGGTGGCCCCACTAGTATATATATATATATATATATGCACGCATGAACCTGCTCCATAAATTAATTGTAGTTACACACCATCATATTTGTGCACCGCATGCCTCAGCGGATCCAGAAATTTTATCCAGCATGGTCTGTAAATATTTAACACAGTACATTTTTTTTTACGGGGTTCGAAATATTTTTCTATAGGTAAAATGTAGAGTATTTCTATTTTTAACGGGGTCCGCGGACCCCTTTTACTCAAGTGTAGATCCGCATATGTGCCTCACATAGTTTTTAAGACAAGTGTCTCATTCGGTAATTTTGACGAGATGACGGGCATCACTAACATGTTAAAAAAATAAATAACGATAAATCAAGTCATGATCTCAAGTTATCGTGTTGCTCAACACTACGCGGCTAGGTGGGTCGCGGTTATTGCACCGTAGAACGGCTAGTCACCGGTCTCGGGGCCTCTTGACCTCGGCTCATCGATAGTCCTAGTGTAATGGTACCAAAAATTCCCCAATGATCCATGTGCATGGTCGGGAAAGCAATGGCTGACGGCTGTGTTATGGTTCGGAGGGCAGTGGGGTTGGCCGGAGCCCATTGGGAGGTTCACTGGGCGAAGGTCTAAATCCTTTCCCTAACAATCGGCCGGAATTATCAGGCAAGAGCTTGCTTGTTGAAGTGCGGTAAGAAATCGTGTCGCGTGCTGGAGATCGGTTGGTATTGACTCATCGACTCGGCGGGGTTGATGTCAAGTAACCTAAGTAACTTAATCTTTAAGTGACATGAATTGTTCTCAAACCATCAATTTTATATATATATATATATATATATATATATATATATATATATATATTGCATATTTTACCTTGTACTAAAACGTTTTGATGCAGGTCGAAGCTAAAGTGATCCGCTGTGGTATATTTTATTTTAAATCTATTCTATTTGCTTGGCTATTAATTATTTTACTATAAAGGACACACACATACACAGGAACTTACTGGGCTAGTTAATAGCTCACACGTTTGCGAACCCCTTTTTTCAGGTATGGAAGCGGAATCGTTTGATGGCGAGACAAATAAGGAGACTTTGGAGACTATCTTTGAGGGTGATTTTGATGTGGACTATACTGTGAATATGGCCAATTGAGCGACTATTGGATTTTATTATGCTTTGTCTTTTAGTTTGTTTCTTGTTATATGGATAATTCAACAACAATCATTTTGAATTTGTGGTTAATGTACGTAATAAAGGACTAGTTCCCTATCTTTTTCTTATGGATCTAGTAAGTGTAGCGGTGTGTCGCCGATCCTTCCTTAACAAGATCCCAGTGGGACCTAGGGGTCGGGAAGCGGTCTATTACATTCCATGACTTCATCCAGATGCCCAGTTTGGCCTAAAACATCAATAACACCTAAATAATGCTCAATCCCAGGAGTAATTTCGTACTCATTCTTCATCATTTCCAAGTACCGAAACCCTTCCTTAACCGCTCCCTTGCTAGCACAAGCTGATAAAACTACAAGGAAAGTCTCTCCAGTAGGTGTTAAACCCCCCAATGTCCTCATTTTCTCAAACAGAAGTAACCCATGTTCGCCCTCTCCATTATTCGCATACCCGTTAATCATCAAATACCACAAACTCAATTTTCTCACACGAAATCTATCAAACACCTTCCGTGCATTCTTCATACCCCCAAACTTCACATAAATTTCAATCACCTTAGTTCAACTCAACATTTCTACTAAACGGTGACTTCATGAAAAGCTCATGCAGACTTTTTCCAAGCTCAAGAGACCCCTTCACACTGCATAAACTGAGCAAAGTATCGAAATCATCATAATTGGCATCAAAACCATGGGAGATACAGTCGATTGCTTCTTTGAGCTTACCTACCTTCGTTGCAGAGGGATGTCAAATCCACATCTTTCAATGAATCTGTCGGAGCTCCGGCGGCTACGATTCAGTGTCGTCTGAATTCATCAACAACGATTTTGATGACGACGATGACCACGATGATGAAAGGGAAGAGAAGAAAGTTAAGCTCGTTGTTCGTTTGCCTGAATCTACTAGGCAACAATTTCCTCGCCGTCGACTTCGGGTAAACTGTTCTTCTTCTTTTTGGATCCATTACAACCATTGCTCCAACGCCTTTAATCTTGTATTGAGCAACAAGAAACTGTTTTGATCCAGAGAGTATGTCATGGCGGGAGAAAGGGTAATTTAGGAAACTTAGATAAAATGTGTTATTATAACCAATTATTTTTTTAAGTGTGTTTTAAATACCTAATTAAGTATTATAAACAAATATCCTAGAAAGACATGACACACACACATACCAAAAAAAAAAAAAAACTAACTAACTAACTAACGGGGCACAATTGAAGATAAAACAGGCCCAAAGGAAAGAACACATTTATGTTTCAAATAGACCCAAATCTTTATTTATGGGCCTGGTGAGGCGGTTTGCTCTCGACTCAAATAGTAAAAAGGCAGAAAAAACTAATATATATATATATATATAGATGGAAATAGTAAGTCGGTGATTATGTTTGCCAAAATTGGTTAAATTTCCGATCTTCTTTTAAGTTCGTTATAAAAGAATCTGGCCAACCAGAAACAAAGATTACAAAATAATCGTCTATCGCTGGAGAAATTATTCAAACAAGAAATTTATTCCTCTTTCAAGGCTCTGGTTTTCTCTTGTTTATTAACAAGAAATTCATTCCTCTTTCAAGGCTCTGGTTTTCTCTTGGTTATTAACCGTGTGAATCGGTGATCTTTTAAGTTCGTTTATAAAAGAATCTGGCCAACAGAAACAAAAATTACAAAATAATCGTCTGGAGAAATTATTCAAACAAGAAATTTATTCCTCTTTCAAGGCTCTGGTTTTCTCTTGGTTATTAACTTCAAAACTACATTTGAAGAAGATAATGGAAGTAAGTAACTACTCATATTCTTGTACGTTGATTTGTGATTTTTTGGACTGTATTGCATTAATTTGTACATTGATTGTGATTTTTTGAACTGTATGCATTAAATCTTGTACGTTGATACTTCTTGATTTATGATTTCTTGGAATTGTGTGTTCTTCTTGGTGAGGGTGGAGAGTGGGGTTGGGGGTGGTTCTGTAGTTTTAATTTTGAAGAAAAACAGATACTATTTATGTAATTGTACAAAAAAAGATTATTTATATGAATAAGCAATCTCAGAGATCCATTGATCTATCAATAGATTCAATACTTCTAGCTCTCTCTTTTTTGTGTGTGTGAATGTGTGTGTTAAGAACTGAGTTAATTATCTGCATCGATCAACAGCATCTTTATATGCATGTCTTTTTGTTTGAATTCACTTGCCTGCCTTATCGTGGGTGTGGGTGGGGGTGGGGTGCTGAAGAAATACAAAGATAAATAATAATGATATTTGGAAATTTGATATGAAAGTAGTATATCATTAATTAAAAGACTGATTTCCTGCAAAAACAACCTTCAAATTTTTATTATTATTTAGGGAATGAAAAATGAACGGGGAGCAGATTCAAAGGAACCGTTGCACATACTGTTTGATGAGAAATTGCTCGGAACGAGAGACATAGCCGCTTGCTCAATGGCGTTTAAACAGTGGAATGAGATACGCAACCAACATGGAAATGTCATTTGTTATTACGTTTTCAAAAAGAAAGATGATTCTGAAACGATAGATGATTACAAGAGGAGGAAAACGCAGTTTATACTGGATATGCAGAACTACATACGCAGGAGATCAGGCAATGCATGGCATGGTTTCCAACTATATTGTGTCATTCGTGATGCTGATGCACAGATGATAACTCCTCATCTGGATAGATGGCTTATGCTTGCCTTATTGGTGAAAAAAGTCATTTCACTCGAATTTTGGCCAGAAATTGAATTATCTGACGGGTCGCCTTGTTTGTATGAAGTTCCTAAGCTCAATACCCCAGACAAACTCGTGACGCTGTGTTTAGGCCATTGTCAGTTTGATGGCACATTGAAAGTCCCAAGCCTCAAAAAAGCTTCCCTGATACGTTGTAGACTGCCATCCGATTTTGTTAAGGTGATGGTGTCTAATGCTCCTGGATTGGAACAATTAGAGATCAATACCTGCACCGACGTTAATACAAACTTCTCTTTGGCAGATTATCCGAACTTGACAGTATTTCATTTCGCCGAAGAGGATGACATTAATTCATCAATATTTCAAATTCACTCTCCTTACCTCCAGGAGTTGAAGCTGGGATGCAATAAGAATCACTGGTATTGGTCCTTTGATGCATATCCTCCTAGTTATCCTGTGATAAATTGTAAGATGTTGAAGCGATTGCACTTAAAAGGGTGTAGGTTTCCAAGTGGTTGCCCTTTGAAAAGTTATCTAAAGCATCTCGTGGTGCTTGAGAAGTTACAACTTGCGGATTGTAAAAACTTTGGTCCGATCGAAAGTGACAGTCTGAAGATCCTGGTATTCAATCATGCACAGCCTAACACAATAAATACCCCGGGACTAATTGATTGGGAGTACGACAATTATCCTCATGACAAGCCTCAGTCCTTGCCTATAATCCCCGTGAGGGTCTCAGATACTCTACAAATTCACCTGGGCGTCTATCGTCTCGGGTTCCAGGGTCAGCTAAGGCAAACATGGGATCGTCAAGTTTCTTCATGGCTAAGAAATATGGATCGATTTTTGTCCGGGCTAAAATGCAAAGATTATATCATGCTGGCCATATACCTTCCTAACCCTGTTAATGTATGTTCTGTGTTGACAATTCTCTTTAAATTTCCTACTCTGAATCCTATCTATCCTATATATGTGTGTGATTTGTAGCTTCATTTGGCAGGTGATCATTATGCATGAAAGTTTACTTAGGGTGAACCTCCAGTCCCTAAAGCCCCTCTTGGAGCAATTTGATGACATGGCGTTGTGCATATCATCAAAAGGGGTTACTGATATTATGGATGGAATTTTTGATGGGACAGTATTCCCAAGAAGGGTAGTGTTAATACATTCGCGTGACGCCGTCAGAGATGTAAGTAATTATATGTGTTTACATTTTGATTATTATTTTTTGTTATCTTTTGTACTAACAAAAGTTTTGTGAATGTTGGCAGCTTGTTTGGCTCAAGTTGAACAGAATACAAGATACGGTTTTTGGGGTAGGTTTGGGAGAAGTAGCAGTAATTGGTGAGGCAGAGGCGGACAGATCAACAACAGCACCAGATGGAGTGCCAATTGGTTGATTGTGGCATAGACTTTACGTAAACTTTTGGAATTGATACTCTGCAGCTTAAGGATAAACTGCAGATGGAGTGCCAATTGGTTGACAAAATAATAAATCGCAAGTGGGTTCACAGGACGAACCGCAATCAACGCAGCAAATAATGGAAGCAGCATCGCCACATGAACATTCATCACCATCGCAGCATAATCTTGCATCCAGCTCCCTCAATTTAGGACCACCGGATGACGCCGTCTGCAAGCTTAATAAGTAGTTGTAGTAGTCTAATTTCCTGAGTTTATTTGTTGCAGCAGCAACTCTTTCATCTGCTTTAACATCTATGGCTGCTCCCGTAAAACGGTTTTTCCCCATTTTACCCTCAGCTTTCGAGATAGCCATGGCTGCCGCCGGAATAATATTGTTCAATTGCCACAAAATCGCAAGCACAAAAACAGCAACAGTACTTTCCATCCAACATTTCTTCATTCCCATGCCTAGTAAATGTGATCTTAACCGTAGGAAAATTTCCTATAGCGTGCGTTATGTTAAACTAGTCCGGTAGATAATTATATAGTGTAAGGTTAAGAAATGTTTAGATTCCATATCCTGTAGCTAGGCGACGTTATATATATATAACTACAACGTTTGACAGTTGTTTCTTCATAATATATAGGTGATCTAACTATTGTACTTGGAAGTATTAATGTATGAATCTTGTATTGAAGTTATACATTGTGTTAAACAAGATAATTACTTTCATTGATTTCAAGGATTAAGTTCCACATGTCCATCATCAATAACAAAGCAGTGAACATTTTTTTCACAAGAAAGTCATTGGTTTAATTAATTAATGGACATTCATTAAAATCAATCAAGATACACTTTAACATCAATACCATTATCAATAAGGGACTGAACCACAGCTCTAATTTTACCTTCAAACTTGTCTCTGTCCCTAGGCGTGTAGGACGCCGTATACACGTCAGCTTCTCTTGCCCTCTCAGCCAAGATTCGCCCGATTGCCAAACATGCTGGTATATCAGACCGTGATTTAAGCACGGCCTTAATGTCTTTGGAATTAGTACCAGCAACAGCAACTTGCTTGCTTGTTACTCTATGGGTGATTGAGGCTGAAACGAACCGTTTTGAAATGAAAACGTCGAGTGTGAATGGTTCCATGTATGCTACGGTTCTTTGCTTGAAGGAGACATGTTTATGTGGATTCTTTGATTTCTTCTCCTTTTGGTATGTGTATGGACGGCTGTTGTCATCGTCTAGGAAATCTTCTACCCCGAAGAAGCTTCTTGGTGCAAAACGCGTCTGTAAAATGGCAAAATTAACAGTAATAACTAGATAACATTGAATAACGTAGAAACTGAAGGTGAAAAATTCAACAGCATACCTGTCCACTATGGACACCTGATATTTGTGCAAATGAATAAAGCCTGATTTTATCGACTCCATAAGTACGTACTTTATCACACACTTGCTTCAGCATCGTTAATGAATAGACCCTTATATAACGTAAAGAAATAAGTAAACATAAAAACGCAGCAGTAAGCTTACAGATACAGGGGAATGCTAATCATCTGCACCAACTGCAAGCCAAAAAAAAATTTAGGTCAAGGCATTTTGTCAAACAAGAACCGAACAAATTCAATATAGACTACGTTTAGGATTGCTTATGTCTGAAATTTGGGGACTTTTCAAGTATATGATATGATATACATACATATATAGTAATGAATCAAAAAGCACACTGGTTATGGAACAGACAATCAAAATCGCTATCAAACTGTCTTCTTTTCTTAACACTACATAGATATGTGATAACGATCGACAGATCTCAAGGCTCCAAGTGCAGAAGCAGCAAGCTTATGTTCAGCTCAAGCTCAAGCATAGTTATTTGCAAGCAACTAAGAAAAATAGTACAAACAATTTTATTATTATTCAATCTTTTTATAAAGCGAAGGACATACTCAGAACCCACAAGGGTAGTAGTCTAGATGAAGGAATCACATTACATTGACATCTTACATCACATACACAAACAGATATTGGTCTTAATATCATAATCTCATCCCACAGAGTCCTTAAATTTTGTTAAGTATTCAATAAAAAAAAGATTACCTTGCTTGATCTGACTTATTTCTTCTAATAAATCTGAAAGTCGAAAGATATCCATGGTGCAGTACCTCTCTTGAAGATCTTCCCATATCTCTTGAGCAATGTCCAGCCATAAAGCACTTTAAGCAACGGCTGGTGTAACGGATTTCAATCACCAGGACATCGCCGTAGTATTGCATTGGTTCCGAACCGCATTCAATCTATCATCAACTGCAGGCTTCCTGATAGTGTCATCAATGAAGCCAACTTTGTTCTTTGACACCAATGCAATTAATGCACGTTGATCAGGTCCTAGAATGAGAGATGGAATCTCATTGGGAGGCACATAACGACTAGCTCTTGTACATGGTATCCCAGATTAGAATCGCTCTGTTACCATGTGGAAATGTGGATCTAGATTCACATATAACTTCCTACTAGCTAAACTCTTATTCAACAGAAAAGATTGAAACTTGAAGAACAGAAAAAACAGAAAAAAAGAACCGTGATCAAACTTTCATATATTGAGCTTAACTTCTCTCATACAAAGAATGATACGCATATTAACGTATATAGCACCACTTAGGAGCTGATAACTAACAGAAAAGGAACCGCTGCTAACTACTTTTCCTAAATCCCTGCAACTAACTATACTTGAGCTTGAGCTGAACATAAGCTTGCTGCTACGGCGCTTGAAGCTGAAAAGGGCTGAAAATATTAGAATTGTAACACAAGGGATAAAAATAAACACTGAATTTTAACTTACCTAACTAACAGACGCGTATTGCATTTGATCATCCTCTAGATCCCCCAAAAATTAGGGCAATTTTGTTTTACATCAAGAACCAGTGAAGGAAGGGCAAGAAAATTGTGAAAAAATCATAGTGTTGTCAGTACTAATTTGACAAATTGAAACAAACAAACAAAAACCGACGGAATATATGAATTTTTCCTTAATCCAAAGATGCCAAAAATTTCTTCATTCCATACGACTCCCACAAAGTAGATGGCATTTTCCTTTCAGGCATAAATTCCGGGTACTCCAAATTAACCCCTTTCAATTTTAGAGTTTTATGCCCTTCTCGATAGAAACCAAATGCATTCGTAAAATTTAAGGCATGCATAGATAAAAGCAAAAAGAAGATATCTAAAAAAAAAAAAAAAATGTAAGGATTACCAGAAATCTAAGGCGGACTATGCACAAGATTCATCGTCATGCACAAAATTGCGGCTGATGACAGTGGAGTGGAAAAGTTATGACGAGATTATAGTTGAACAACAATATAGTAAATTGCAATGGCATCCCCACTCTCCCACTGTTTGGGCTTTAGTCATATTAGTCCCTGTTTTTCTTTTTTCCTTTTTAAGAGAATTCCTTGTTTTTTAATTTTATTTATCTATACATGTCATTTTGTTTTTTCCATTAAATATGAAAATGTTATTATCACCGAATGTTACTGATATGCCAAACCCGAATATAATCCATCGGCCTTGCAAATAGACCCGACCCAACGGTCACATCTCAGCTCTCGACCTCCATCGCCGCCAGCTTGCCTGGCCGTAAGCCGAACAATAGGTCACACAACTAGCATGCTCACATACATCGATCAAGACTGGGGGCCGAACACGCCACTCCCAGCCTGTTGTCCGACTAACCGGACCGTGCCCGCAACTTTAGGCCAGCAGGATTCACACGACATTAGCAAGGGCAAGACTAACATGCGGTCAAGAAGAGGGTGTGCAACCAACGAGCTTATGTGTCTGTCTCTGACTCATCTATTTACTTACTCTCTTGATTGTACATAATTATGTCACATCATAGTTAATTATGTCTTGACGCAATTATCCTAATCGTCATTAGTGATCCGCTTATAAATTGGGCACCATGTAATTCAAAATCCAATCTGAGAATTAATAGAACCATATCTACTCTGTCAACTTGTCGACTATCTTGTCCGCACCGTGTCCGACGCCTGAATCTTCATCCATTTCATCATAACCATCACCTCCCACCGGAGAAATCATACTAAATCTGCCGGATATTTACCCTATAAACACCGCTACCACTACCGTGAAATTTCCGACAATATCAGTTGGCTCCGTTACTTGGAAAATCATCAAGATTCAGCCTATTCCAATCATCTGCACCGCCGCGAAATCCATCTCCACGGCATCGCCAGCGAGATCGTTTCATCGTCTTCAAGCTCCAAATCAACAAAAGCTTTGATTTCTGGGTTGTACGGCATAAGAATCTTCGTTTCCAACGTTCTTGAGGCATATTCAATGGCAAAAGCATTGGCTTCACGGATCTTTACATCAATTCTCATCAAAATCACTTCAACTCTGAAGAACACCTCCACCGGCACTTCCATAGCTCACACACGAGCTGCTCACAATTTCCAGGTGGGTCAACGTGTTTTAGCAAGCCCAACGTGTGTGCTCACAATTTCCAGGTGGGTCAACGTGTTTTAGCAAGCCCAACTCTTCAAATATCAAAAGGTGTCTGCGTATTTGTATTATTGTAGTTATTTGGTATTACCCCACTTGAGCTCCACCGGCCGGATTCTGGGTTTAAGATTTACTCCGGCCGGCACCTCCTTCTTTGAGTAATCGATCAAACAACCACTTTAGCTTAGTCATCAAGTTACATGTCAAATCAAACATGACTGGCGGGAAAAATATAACACCTGAGACACCGGCCAAAGTGGCCAACCAAGACACGTGGCAGTGCGTCACGTCACAGCAGAAGCAACGGAGGTGCAGATCAATCATAATCAATTTAGACTTGTTATGATCAACGGTGCAGATCAATGTTGTGTCACTCGTTGTGAAACATCCGTTGTGCATGTATCATTACTTTTTTACCATTGATTTTTATGGGACACATTTAAATTAATAAGTCTCACATCATAATAAATGATCCAAAATATTGTTGTGTATTTACCACTTTATTGTGTTTACTATTTATTGTAACTATTTATAGTAATTAGGGTGTGAACCCTCTTGCCTCGGTTCTTTGCATATGTGCGTTAAATAACAATTCTCTTTTCTTAAAGGGACTATCTTTTCACATAAATGTTGTTTTACACTTATCAAGAGCCGAGAGTGGGCTTCGTTTGGATATTCCACACGCCTGCCATTCTGACCGTAAATGAGTCCGGAAAATATACACTATTCTGGCCAATTTATGGTCAATTCACACACAATGACCATTCGACCCAATTTGAGTCGAATACGATCATTATACTTGAATTTATTCTAGTCAGAATTTTGAATGTTTTTCACACTCAATACCGGTCAGAAAGACATTCTGACTAAAATTGAGTACAAAAAACTTTTAATATTCTGTCTGAAATTCAGTCAGAATCAATAGTGGTGCTCTTATATTGTTGTTGTTATCCTGACCCAATTATAATCTGAATGTGTAGAGTATTCCGGACTCAATATTGGTCAGAATGATGCTCTGACTATGTATGAGTTTGGAAAACTTCGACATTCTACCTAAAATATGGTCGAATCAACCAAAGTGTGACTCTCAACACGTATATTCTGACCATATTTCAGTATGGATAATGTGTCATATTCTGACCAAACTTTGGTCAGAATGAACGCGCGTAAAATAAAAAAAATAAGGGCGAAATTGGAAAAAAAATTATGTGTGGTAAGATAAAAATTTGTGTGAAAAGATATTCCCATCTTAAAAAAACGGAGTTTTATGTTGTCCGACCACGTTAAATACAACCTACCTCCGTTAAATACAATTATCTTTTTTTTTCTATTCACGCAGATTAATAAACTCAATTAATATGTTGTATTTCGGTAGTAATTAATAGACATATATACCCCTATCTTATAATTAATACTTGCTTCGGAATATGAAATGAACACATAATAATAAATGTTAGACTAAGGGTATGTTTGAAAAAAGAAATTAAATGATGTATTGGTTTTCTAAATGGACATTTTTATATGACAATCGTTTTTTAAATGTAGACACTTTTTGTGGGAGTAGTATTTTTCTTCTTTCGTCACTTATGAGTGATTCCGCATGTATAGAGGTGATTTATGTTTCAGTTTAGAGTATAAATATCCAATGCGTAATAGGACATTTCTTTTTAAGTGTAATAACAAAAATTATAGTACTATAAGTAGAAGAGTTTTTGTCAAAAAAACACAAGGTCAGAGAATTAGGGTTTGACACATTGACTTGAAAACCATATATGTGACGGTTAAATCTATCTAATCGAAGGAAGGATGTTCCGTAACATCCCGATTTTTTAGAAAATGACAAAAAAGTATTTTAACAAAAAAATTCAGATTTTTGTTTAATTTAATTAAATGATTTAAGGTATGTATATGTATATATTCGATATCAGTGGCGGACCCTGAACTTTTTTTTTCAGCGGGGTCAGTAAATATTTAACACACTAAATAATTTTTTTCACGGGGTCCGAAATATTTTCTATAAGTAAAATGCAGAGTATTTTTATTTTTAGCGGGGTCCGTGGACCACCCTACTAAGGCTTTAGATCCGCCCCTGTTCGATATATATATTTAAAAAGGGGGTTCATTAGTATTAAAAATGATTTTGAGGGGGTTTTCAAGACAATAACTCCTAATTGGGAGTTATACTTTACAAAATAAACCTCCCACTAAATGGAGGGAGTTATCAGAATTGATTTTTTAGCAAAGAACGTTCAACTCCTTTGAAGAAAAATAGAAAAGAAAAGCAAAGAAGAATTCTTCCAATTTCTCTCTAGTTCTTGGTCGGTTTTCAGAATCGTTTGAAGATTTAGAATCAGCGGGAAGAGATGATCGTTTTGATAGCAAGGTTTCAGAGTTTCGTAAAGGTATAGTTTTGGCTCTAAACCTAGAATCTTGAAGATTATATCTTGTTTTGGTGTTCTAGTTAATCAATTCGTAGTTTAGATTGTTTAGGAACCTTTGATCACAATTAATTTAGGCTTAATTGTTGATCAATTAGGTTTGAGTTGGAGTTCGTTGTTGAGGGATGCAGTCTTTCTTGAAGGTTTGGCTTTGGTGCTGCTTGCTAATAAGGTAAGAGGCTCTTCCTAATGTTTAATTAAGGTTTTATGATGATATGGTTGAGTTTTGACATGTTTTGATGTTAGAAATCGTGCTTAAATGTTGTAATTAAAGTGTGAAGTGCTATGGTATGATATAGTATTATTTTGCTGCTGTTTTTCTACGTAAATAGTTGTTAAACATGTTTGGTTTGGGTTAGAAATCGAAAAGGGTGAAGAAAAACGTGTTTAGAGAGTTTTGTGCGTTTAGTGTGCGCACATTGACTAGCTGTGTGCACAAATTTTTAAGGCTGAATGTGGACAGCTTATGGAGTGTGCGCACATTCCCCTGGAATGTGCACACACTGGCCTGGCTGAATGTAAATTTTTGCCCAATGTGCGCACATTGCCCCTGTTTTTTTTTTATAAATAGGTTGTTTTAAGCTATGGTATGAGTGTTAAATGTTGTTGCATGATTTAATAACATTAATTAAACATGAAAAAGCCTCGATTAAGCTTCTGATGCGTTTAGTTTCGGCACCGAATGTACCCTTCAAGGGAGTTGAAGTTCGGGACCGTCAGAAGGGTATGAAAGGCTTGTGCTTTGAGGAATTAGCATTCCTCAATGTCTGTGTATGTGCTAGGCCTTGTCCGTGTCTAGTGGTCTAGGAAAGAGAGTAGTAGGGGTGAGGGAGCTTACTTGAAAATACTTAGGTGGCTAGTTAACAATTAATAATAAACGTACGTGTGTAGTTAAAAGACTAAACATCGTAACATTCTTGGTAAGGCACCTAGCTATATCGCGATGTGTGGGCGGTCAGATAAAGTGAATAACTCTACTGGCCTATAAACGGCTAAATGGCAGGGGGACTTCGCCGAACGTGTACACTATCGGGTCTAACCCGTGGGCTCGGTGTGATCCACTGATAGGTTGCAAACGATACCTCGTGGTGGGTAGCACCATGCGATGTGCCCTTGAATGCCGATGTGACAAAGATAAGTTAAGTTAGAAACGTTTAGTCACGACATGTTAATGAGCATGAAGTGAACCCTAGAATTGAGTTAGTCTCAATAAAGATAACTTAATAATAATTAATGAACCTTTCGTTGTTAGACTTGATTATACATTAACTTCTTCCTCTTGCTAAGTACTTTGTACTTACCTCAATTGCATATGTTGTTTTGTGTGCTTTTGGGGTGAGAAGACGAACATGTTAGCCTTGAGCTCGTTGAAGAGTTCGATGATGATTTGATGACGTCGGTGCTGTTGATGCACTCTATTACTTTTCGATTAAAGGTTGTACTATAGTATGTTGTAAATTCTTTAAATAACCTGTTGTACTTTTATTCAAAGTTTGTAAGACAAGGGTTGTATCTTTCTTTTGTAACATCGTACGTTGTAAGCTTTATCTCGTTGTTGTAAGTTTTTCCTTTCTACCCTTAGTCGGTTTGTATTCTATTCTAGTAGCATTTATGAGTTTACCCGAGCTTTTTTTTGGGCTTCCGTTGCTTTAATTTTGATACGACGACGTAGAGGCTGGCGTATAATATTGGATTTATTTAATGTTATACGCGCCGAACGTTCTCTTCCGGATAGGGCTCGGTATCCGGGAGCGGGGTGTTACATGTTCTAACGTGACACTTACACGATAGATTAATAATCTTTTTATAGGAATACAGGCAGGGCCGGCCCTATAGTGAGGCCGTGAGACCCGGGTCTTAAGCCCAACGGTGTCGGAGGGCCCAACGGTACATGTTTCGCTGAAAGAAAAAAAAATCGTGTAGATTTAATCCGATCCAACCTAATATAATATGTTAATTTTTCTTTTGATAAATACCAAATTTTTTTTTACTCCAATCGATAAAGGTCTCAATAAAAAAATTTACTTGACCCAAAAAGAAAATTAGACATACAACAAGTTTTATTAATTTTTTGCATTTACGGATGTTAAAAACGCGATAAGTGTTGGAAAAAATGTAGTACTTAGGATTTGACAGAGAATTAGAAACTCCAAGGCACGTTAATAACGTTGTCTTTTAAGAGATGTTTCGTCCCACGCGATTTGTCACTAAGGATCAAATGAAAATCTCTTTCAGGATACAATGGGGGTATTTGATTCAAACAGTGACTTGTTTGAATCAAACCCGATGACACTCAATGTTTTTCTGATGATGTTGTCAAACTTATGAATTTTCGTCTGCATCATTATGCCTTTTATAGGTTGGAAGTACCCCATAAACGAATGGAGGCACTCCTTGCACGAAAGGGTAGGTTGTCACTGTTAACCGGATGAAAGCATGCAATCATTACACGAAAGGGTAAGTACATATCAGTTCGAAAATGCATGTATCCGAAAATGCATATCCCTTCAGGTCGAACCCCGTTTCGTTGCGATAACATTAATTTGTACGACAACTCGTATGCAAACGATAAAAAAAATATTTATTTATGAAAAAAATATCTAACAATAAGTATGTTTTAAAAATAAAAAAAAAAAACAATTTCAACTAAAAGGCCCAATTCGACTTGTCTTAGCCCCGAAAAAAAAGAGGGCCGACCATGAATACAGGTACGTACGTTTTCTGCACACATGATAATTGAGCAAGATGGTTATACATATCTGATGAAATTTTATGACTTGGTTTGTATTTGTTGAATAAATGTCAAAAATTAAGTTTAGGCTTTTACCTTATAAAGAGGATTCTGGATTTGAAATGTCTTCTAAAACTTAATCCGCTTCGAATTCACCATTGTGATATGCCATAACTAACACATAAACGATCAATCAATCAATCAGAGATGCGGGACTTGCTCGGATCGCTTCTCTGACTGGTATGGTCGAGGAGCCAACCTGACTAACATCTCTAGAAATCGCGATTTTATGATGTTTATGGCTTCATGGAATCTTTTTATAAACTTTTCATTTTTCAAAGTCGCATATATACGTCGATTTTCCTTAACTTAAAACCAAATGTAACTTTAAAAAAAAAAAAAACAGAAAAGGGAAAAGCTTATTTTGAAAGGAAAAAATAAATAAATAAATAAAAAGCCTAAATAACTCTTACAAAGATGTGAGATTTTTCCGTCATTCTATTTCTCGTAAGAAAAATGATACAGATGAGTGAAGAAGGTTTAAGTTTAAATGAGCGTTAAATGAGATATGTAATTGATATGTTGTCCTTATAGCCAAAGTTAAAACTCTTATGTCTTTATTGCCTAGTTTAACATTTCTTTTTATCCTATGTTATAAAATGATCAAATATATTGTTTGGATTCAGGCAGTAATTAAAGAAATAATTATGGGTGATGATCATTTGAAGCAGCAAAGCAATAATGCTTTACAAGAAGGCGAAATTAAAGATAGAATCAGTAGTTTACATGATTCCCTAATCCATCATATCCTTTCGTATCTTCCTACACGAGAAGTTACACGAACCGGTATATTATCAAAGCGATGGAAGTCGTTATGGACCGGTGTGCCTAGTTTGGACTTTGAAGATCGTCGGTTCCTGTGCTATGGTACTGAATTCTTGAATATCATTGAGAGAGTTCTTCTGCTTCGAGATGGAATAAGTATTCAAAGATTCCGCCTTTTGCTTTCAGATTATTATTCTTACGAATTCCCTCTTGTTCAATTGTTGATTGCAGCTGCAGTCAGTCATAACGTTCAACAGCTCGATATTGCAGTCAGTTATAGCGTTCCACAGCTCGATATTGATCTTGAAATCAATAATAAGGATCCATTCACTCTACCTTGCTCCATATTTGATTGTCGATCCCTTAATGTTTTGACGTTATCGATGAAATGTAATCTCCAGGTGCCTAGTCGTCTCTTTACCAAGCATAAAAGTCTTGCACCTGCGTTCTTTCAAATTTCCAAATGCCAAGTCCATTGAAAATTTGTTTTCTTGTTGTCCTGTTCTTGAGGAATTGACATTAGTGCAATGTAGGTTGATCCATCTGAGTGGGATTAACATCACTATTCCCTCTTTAAAGCGCTTGGTAATGGATTTTGTTGATGATCCTAATAGCCATTGTTACATTAAAGTCGAAGCTCCCGCCCTTCAGTTCTTCAACTACAAAGATAAGTTGGCCAGCAGTCATTTGAGTTTGTCTAAGACATCGAGTATTGAAAAATTCCAGCTGTGTCTTTCGGATTGTGTTTCTTCCGATTACCCTTGTGTTGAAAAGCTGATTGCAGCTGCAGTCAGCTGTAAACTTCAAGAACTCGATATTACTCTCTCTGAAAAGGATCAATTCGCTCTACCTTGCTCTGTATTCAATTGTCAATCCCTTAGTATTTTAAAGTTATTGATGAAATGTACCTTGAGTTGCCTAATCGTATCTCTTTACCACGGCTAAAAGTCTTGCACCTGTGTTCTTTTGCGTTTCAAAATGCCAAGTCCATTGAAGATTTGTTTTCTTGCTGTCATGTTCTTGAGGAATTAGCTTTATCGAAGTGTAGGTGGATCCACCGGAACAGCCTTAACATTTCTATTCCATCGTTAAAGAGATTGACGATGGATTATTCACTAGAAAACTATGACATTGTTGTTGATCCTAATGACTGCTGTTACATTAAAGTTGAAGCTCCGGACCTCCGGTTTTTCAACTACAAAGGGCAGTTGACCAGCCATTTAAATTTGTCTAAGGGATCAAGTATTGAAAAAATCCAGCTTTCGCATTACTGCGTTGTTTTTTCTGGATACCCTCGTGTTCAATCGCTGATTGCAGCTGCAATTAGTCCTAAAATTCAACATGTCGATATTGGTATTATTGTTGATGTTGATTATCCTGATGATCCGTTGACTCTACCTTGCTCCGTCTTTGATTGTCAATCACTTTCTATTTTGAAGATAGAGATGAAATGTACCCTCGTGTTGCCTGATAATATATCTTTACCAAGCCTAAAAGTCATGTACCTGCATTCTATTGCATTTCAAGATGCAAAGTCCATTCAAAAGTTGTTTTCTTGTTGTCCTGTTCTTGAGAATTTGACTTTACAGAGTTGTAAGTGGATCCAACCGCGTAGCATTACCATTTCTTTTCCCTCGTTAAAGAAGTTGATGATCTGGTGTTCATTAGAAGATCCTAATGATTGTTCCATTACAGTCGACGCTCCAGCCCTCGTGTACTTCGATTACTCAGGTTTCTTGACCAACCACTTGTATTTGACTAACATCTCATCATCAATCAAGGCTGGCATTGATACAACAAAACATGACATTTACGCAGAAAAAGCAGATCTATGTCTTGTTAAGCTTCTTCAGGGTCTGGAAAACATGGTTTCCTTGATAATAAGTGAAGACACAGCAGAGGTGATCGATTTGAGTGTCTAGTTAGTTTTTTTTTTTTTTTGTTTCCTTCTCTAGTAATTAATTAATGATTTGTTGTCATACACTTACTAATCATCCAGGACATGATTTTGATGTGCAGTTACTCTCACTGGCACTGGCAGAGAATACACACAGGTGGTCGGTGATCGGTGGTCGTGGTCCGTCTTGACAGAGAATTAGGGTTTGACACATTGACTTGAAAACCATTTATGTGACTAACAGAAGGAGGACCTTTGATCTTTCTAATGTGACACTTACACAATAGAATACTCATTTTATTTGAATTTCAGGTACGTTTTCTGCTTTTAATTCTGCATAAATCATGATATTGAACAAGGTGATTATATCAGAGCAAATTTTATGAGTTGGTTGGTTGTTCCTTGTAGTATTTGGATATGTCGAATTTTTAAAATAAAGATGACGACTTTTTCATATTATCTGTAATTTACATGCCTCTGCTCTAGACGTTCACTGAAAATAATTTTGCTTGTAGAATGAAACTTTGTTTTGCATCCTGATTGTTTATTCATTATATATCAATGACCGGTTCTTCTACATTATCTGTGGCTGAGGATTGTCGTCGGAGCATTAGTTGCCCTTTCTTTTATGATGTCAGCATGCACAAAGAATTCTTACTATATATAGTAAATCTTGTTGTTTTATTCAACTCTTTACTTGAATTAGTATTGAACAAGTATGGTTGGATACAATGAGTTTTTTGCATCGATTTTTCCTTGGTCTAACCTTACTTTTGCTTCTGTTTACCTTTTTTGGTTGCTTTATCTTATGTTATAAAATGATGATCACATATATTGTTTGGATTCAGGCAGTAATTAATTAAAGAAATAATTATGGGTGATGATGATTTGAAGCAGCAAATCAATTATGGTTTACAAGAAGAAGGCGAATTGAAACTAAGGATAGAATCAGTAGTTTACATGCTTCCCTTCTCCATCATATCCTTTCGTATATATCTTCCTACCCGAGAAGTTGCACGAACCGGTATACTATCAAAGCAAAGCGATGGAAGTCGTTATGGACCGGTGTGCCTAGTTTGGACTTTGAAGATGGTCGGTTCCTGTGTTATGGTACTGAATTCTTGAATATCGTTGAGAGAGTTCTTCTGCTTAGAGATGGAACAAGTATTCAAAGATTCCGCCTTTTGCTTTCAAAATGTTTTTCTTCCGATTACCCTCGTGTTCAAAAGCTGATTGCAGCTGCAGTCATTCTTTACCACGGCTAAAAGTCTTGCACCTGTGTTCTTTTGTGTTTCCAAATGCCAAGTCCATTGAAGATTTGTTTTCTTGCTGTCGTGTTCTTGAGGAATTGACATTAGTGCAATGTAGGCTGATCCATCTGAATGGGATTAATATTACTCTTCCCTCTTTAAAACCCTTGGTAATTGATTATTCATTAGAAAATTACGACATTGTTGATGATCCTAATGACTGCTGTTGTTACATTAAAGTCGAAGCACCCGCCCTTCAGTTCTTCAACTACAATGGTAATTTGACCAGCAGCCTTCTGAATTTGTCTATGGCATCAAGTATTGAAAATTTCCAGCAAACTTCGCAATATTACCGCGGTGTTGTTTCTTCTGAATTTTATCTGCCTTTCTCAGTCTTTGATCGTCAATCTCTTCGTATTTTGAAGATAGAGATGAACCGTACCCTCGTGTTGCCTGATAATATCTCTTTACCAAACCTAAAAGTCATGTACCTGCATTCTATTGCATTTCAAAATGCTAAGTCCATTGAAAAGTTGTTTTCTTGTTGTCCTGTTCTTGAGGAATTGACTCTACGGAATTGTGAGTTGATCCAACCGCGTAGCATTACCATTTCTTTTCCCTCGTTAAGGAAGCTGACGATTTGTCGTTCATTAGAAGAATTTGACCGTGTTCATGATCCTAGTGGCTGTTCCATTATGGTCGACGTTCCAGCCCTCATGTACTTCAATCACACAGGTCTCTTGACCAACCACTTATATTTGGCTAACATCTCATCATCAACATCAATCAAGGCTTCCATCAACATTTACACGGAAAAAGCATATCTATGTCTTGTTAAGCTTCTTCGGGGTCTGGAAAACATGGTTCCCTTGACGATAACTGAAGACACTGCAAAGGTGATCCATTTGAATGTCTACTTACTTTTTTTTCTTTTTTTCTTTTCTCTAGTAATTAATTAATGATTTGTTGTGTCATAAACTTACTAATCATCCAGGACATGATTTAATTTGATGTGCAGTCACTGTCACTCTCACTGGTATTAAGTGAAATGGCTCTCCAATAGATTCAAACACTGTGCGATCATTGTCAAGTGAATATATCGTCATGATCAACGGCCGGCGTAGATAACCGTCGTGTCACTCGTATCATTACTGGCTTTCAAAAAAGGGAAAAGCAATAAGAATGTTTGTCATACGGAGTATTAGATAAACAGACCTCATCGAGTGTTATGTTTGAAGATATGATTGTTTTGATAAACTTTCTTATGGATTATTAGTGGTATCTGTTTTTTGGATTCATAAATTAATGTTTTATTTACAAGAATCTCCTGATTAGCTCCACTTTTGGGTCTTATAGAGAATGTTGAATCAGTGCTTTCATGACTCTAGGATTGGGTTCATTTTGGATCCATCATTCACGTGTATAAATATGTAATTAGAGGCTGTATGCCAACAAAAAATAAAGAATATGTTTGATTGAATTACATGTGTATGATCGGATGAGTTGGACTAAGACAGCTAACTATGTTTGATTGAATTACTACGGTTTTTAATGTACCGTAAATAAAAACCGGATGGGCTGCGCACACCCTAGTCTCCCTCTAGTTCCGTCCTTGATGAAAACGGAAAAAAAAATGTGTGCATTTATATTTCGTATCCATCAACGAGATTGAAAAAAAAATTGCCACGAGTGTCGAAGAGGATAAAATGCAGGAAAAATGCCACCAATCGTTTGTTGCCACTTACAGACTTACAGTAGATATAAATGAGTTTACTCAATACCAAATGAATTTTCGTTTTGATTACACACTTTTTTTTTTTTTTTATACGCTATTAATGGATTTTGCATTGAAGGAGATGTGTGGTGGGCTAGAACTAGGAGTGGGAGTGGGAGTGGGAGTGGAGTGGGAGGAAGAACAATGGTGACGGAAGCGGCGGCGAGGAAGGAAGATGATATAACAAGGCGGCGGAGAGCACTGAGGAGAATGGATATGGAGCTGGAGAAAGGGAACTTCAAGGCGGCGTTGACATTAGTCAAACAGTTGCAGGATAAGCCTGGTGGCCTACGTGGCTTTGGCTCTGCTAAGCTGGTAAAACCACAACCAAATGTCATAACTGAGTGTAACAGAGTAGATTTTACAGCTTCCAATCAACTTCACGAATCAGGTGATTGATTTTTTTAATCTCAAATTTGAAATTGGGCTTAAGTATGTGTGTGTTTTTTTTTTTTGGTTGATTAGGTAATGGAAAAGATGAAATTAGAAAATGAATTGATGGTGAATATTGGAGAAGTTGATTCTGTTTTGCGGTCTATTCAAGTTTCCAGGCAGTTAATCTGGGAGGAAGAAGGCCGTGAGGTAACTTCTTCTTCAATCAATTTCAATTTTCATGTCTTTCAATTGCAAGGTGATTGAAAGCTGTCCAAAATGTATGTATTAACCATTAATACACTTTGGTCCTATTTTCTTTCTGTTTTTTCTTACATTGTCAAGTCTCAGGAACTGCAAAGATCAATACATATTTTAGGTGAAAGTGGTGCAGGCATGTTTTAATGTTCAATTTTCTTCTTCTAATCCATCAAGTTATTATATCTATACATAGATACATCACACATCATCTGAAGCCTTTATTTTTCTGGGATAGAATATCAGGGAAAGGAAGTCTTGAAGATGGGGGCTGCTATAATTCCCTATTAAAAGACAGGGAAATGTGCCTTCAGGTGTGTGTACTTATTACCCAACCATTTTTATACACAAGACCGAACTGTTAAATGTATACAAAAAAGACCATTGTATTTGATTTCTTGCGATAACTATAATGTTTAATGCATTGTGATGGTTGCATATACGATTTACCCCCTTATTTTTCTTCACTAAAACTTGGTGAGGAGGTTTCTTTTGCAGCATGAGGCAGGTCATTTCCTACTTGGATACTTGCTTGGGGTATTACCAAAAAGATACAAAATACCAACCATGGAAGATCTCTTAGCAGACAACTTTGCTGGAGGCAAAATCGAATTTCTTACCTTTGAGTTTCTAAGTCAAGTAATACACACATACTTTTCACTTTCACATCCCTTCTTTCTCTGCCTCCCACACACTTTTGATATCTGTGTTCTGTAACATAGATCCTGAATTTGGCAAGTAAATCATTTTATTCATATGCATTTCAATATCTTGAATCAAGTTTTAACTGTGGTACTCATGTAACCATTCATCTGACACATTATTTCAGGTTTATACTTCAAGACCATCAAATCTTAACTGCACCAAAACATTGCAAAAGAACAAGGTGAGGCTTCCTTTTACTACCCCTGTGGGCAATGAAACAGGAAGAATGATTAAACCATTTTCCCATGGGGTGGCAACAAGAAAAGCAGTTTTGGGGGCATAATGCCCCTAAATGTACCCTTTTCATCTATCTATGTTACCAAATAATACACACATGTTTAGCTATAATTAATTAACTCTTGAATTATGTTGGCAGGAGAATAGACAAATGGTATCATCGAAGGTAAGCCACCTACTTCACCTATGATCCTTCTGAATACTCATCACAACAAGGTCACAATCTACTTGGTTAATTCCCAGAAACTGATGTCAAAATAAACCAGAAGTTTGACAATTAACACAAAAGCAGCAGCAAATCTATCAAGAAATTACTTGCAAACAATGAATGTTGTCTGACCTTAGAATGTTTTAAATGTAACAGACCTTAAACAGATTCTTGTGTGTGATACTTGGAGGCCTTGTAGCAGAACAGCTTCAATTTGGCTACTCAGAATTACAGCATTCAGATGTAGATAAGGTAAATTAAATAACTTTTACACACGAATATCAGTCTGCAAAATACTGATTATCATCTTTATCAAAAACAGTTGGACAGAGTACTCATATGGCTTGGATACAATGCAATTGAAGCAAGCTCTAAGATAAAACTAGCTGCAACCAACAGCATAATCATATTAAGAAAACATCAAAAGGTTACACAAAGTTTAGCAGAAACAATGGATTCAGGAAAGTCAATAGGTTCTTGCATTGATACCATTGAAAACACATTATAAGATAAAGAAAACCAAAAGGAATTCAAGAATCTGGTGATAATACATGTGAATTAAAAAAATTATAAATGCTTAATTAGAAATCAAGAAAAATGCAGACAACCATTCAGAAGAAAATTTCATTCTTTCAATATTCATTGTTTCCAAAATTGAAGATGTAATTGGACATTTCATAAAAAGGAGAACCGATGAAAAACAGCCAATAAAACAACTTATCATTGCATTCATATCCGTTCAAGAACAACAAAAAAAAAAAAAAAGCGCAGAGAAAATGGTGATTAATACACAAGATTCAGTCTTCAAAACATTCCTAAACCTAAAACTCCTGAGACATAGATCCAATCTCGCCTTTTCCATCTCTTCCAACCTTCTTTGGCAACAAATTCTGATGAATATTGGGCAAAACACCTCCATTAGCAATGGTAACCGCACCCAAAAGCTTGCTCAACTCTTCATCGTTCCTCACAGCCAACTGAATATGCCTCGGCACAATCCTAGTCTTCTTGTTATCCCTCGCAGCATTTCCAGCCAACTCCAAAACCTGCAAAAAAACGGAACAGACGTTTCAAAAAAAAAAATTCTAAAAATCCAAGATGGGTTCAAAAATAATTCAATTGAATAAGGGAAATTGATTATCTACCTCTGCTGCAAGGTATTCCAGAACGGCGGAGAGGTAGACCGGAGCACCGGCGCCGACACGTTCAGCGTACTTTCCGGCTTTCAAAAACCGAGCGATTCTGCCGACGGGAAACTGAAGGCCAGCTTTTGAAGACCTGGAAACAGATTTCGAAGCCTTTGGCTTTCCGCGTCCACCCTTTGTATTTCCCTCCTTTGAACTCATGATTGATGATGAGAATTGGAAGGGTAAAACGATTGATTAGTGAAAAGTGAAAGATCTGCAAACCCTAAATCTCGAACTGGGATATGAGATTGCGGAAGGTTTTGTTAGTACTTATAGAGGGTAAAGGCGCGTTCTGATTGGTTGAGAAAGGTATCACGCGGATTGCCAACGTGGATTTTTTTACTTTTCTTAATTATATTTAAATTAAGGCGGTCGATATTGGAGGGAACTTTTTCCCCTTTTGAGCGCGGGAGATAGTTTACTTTCCGTTTTTCGAGAGTTAACTTACTTTTCGTTTTTCGAGATTTTTGGTGGGTTTTTATGAAAATTGTAATTTTAAAGGAAACTTACAAATGTAAACGATCTGAACTACTCACGAACAGTTCAAAGCTCGACTCATGAAAAACTCGTTTATATATTATTTAAACAAACTTGAACATTTCATCAGAATTAACGAATTAAATTCAAACACTTTAAAACTTGACCCGAATTGTTTACAAATTTTATCAAGCAGTAATATATTATAATATATATTTAAATTATTTTGTATTTTTGATGAGATGAATTCGAAAACTTTAAATCATAACATTATTTTGAACAGCTTGAGATCGAGTTCGAGTTTGAAAGTGCTCAAAATTTTGCCGAGCATAATTGAGATGAACTCAAGCTACCATTATTAAAACTTAATTCGATCAATCTCGAACATTTTATTTCCTAAACGAATTCGAACTAAGTTCAAACATGACTATTTTAAGTGCTTACTCGACTTCATATGTGAATGCTTGATTTGAATCTGTTATACATAATAAGCTAATTTGAAAAATAAATATTTGTTGACTCTAATATTAAAAAGATTAAATTAACCTTGAGTTCAATTAATATATCTTATTTTGGTCTCATATCTAATACTAAATATGGGTAATGTGAAAAACATGACCATGTATGTTGCATGAAAAAAACAATCAAGAAAGGATGAACAAATATAAATGATAACGTTTTCTTCTTCTTTTTTTGAATGAAATGATAACGTTTTCGATTAGATAGAATGGAACAAAAGGAGTATAGGTACTACTAGGGAACAAATAAATTAATACAAAACAAAAACAATAATTTTGTAACTAATCAATGGTCGAATTTATGATTTGATTATTATTAATATTGATCACTAGTGAATTAAGGTAATCAAATATTACACATTACGTAGATGTTGTATAAATAATGTCTTGTTTCATTTGTGAATCGTTTGTGAAACACTCTCCATAGGTAATTGGTAAATCACTTGGGCATGCTAAATTTATGGATAGTAAATGTTAGGGTATTGGGCCAAAAGCCCAATTGTAAAATTAGTAAATTTTGATTGCTTTCCGCATCGGCACTTTGAAAAGGAGATGCCGGCTTAGTGACCTATTTAATAGGTTTTACCAAGTTGTATCAAGGTATCATTGAGATGTATCGATTTATGTCAATTAAGATAAATTCTCAATTGTTTTGGTTATTGTTTTGGGCTAATTCCTTAAAAGTATAATTTTTTATATTTATTAACTCCATAAAGACATAAAGGAATCTGTTGTTGGACTTATAAGGACATAAAGGAATCTGTTAGACATAATATATCTACATAGACCAAATTACCCCTAATCTAATGAAATAACCTAAAAACACGGTTTCAGTAGCAGGGCTTACTGCAAGGGACGACAAGAAACACACCTCGGAGATCAGTGACGGCGCCGGAGACGATCAATTCCGATTTTAATGACTTGAAGGTTGCTGCCAAGAATCTTATCAAGCATGCTACCAAGCTTGGGGGTTTGAGTTTTGGTACTTCTTTTCTCAGATGGGTCGCTTCTTTTGCTGCAATGTAAGCGCTTCTTTTAAACCACTTCATTTTCTTTATTAAATTTGCTCTACTTTTTAGCAATTACCAATTTTGTAATGAAAAAACTTCCATCAGTTTTCTTTTCTCCCACCCTATGCATTTTTTGTTTGTATATTTCAGTTATATATAAGCAATATAATTTCAAAGATCAAAATGGAGAATCTGAATCGATTATTTAGTGTTTGATTATATGTCACAAAGACTAGATCATATGTTTTTCAGCTATTACGTGAATATGATTGTGTTTTATTGTCAAGCTGTAAGCTTGAAATCGTTCCAAATGTCATTTTGAATTCCTTCTTTGTAATTTTTAGTTTGTACCTAAGAATGAGAAACTGAATCTTTACTGTGAAATCTTCACGACATCCACCAACAACTGCTATCTTCCCTGTTTGACCAAGACAGAACCGTAACTTATGATTATACTTATGATATGACTTGAAATATACTCATGTATATAAGACATTTCTCTTCTCTTAGATTCATGTTTTATGGATGCAGGTACGAAGTGTTCTTGATATTGGCTGCGGGTTTGGTACCTTTGGTGCTCATCTTCTGTCTCTAAATTTAATGGCTACTTGTTTCGCAGCTTACGAACTGACAGGTAGCCAAGTCCAGATTGCCCTTGACAGGGGTCTTCCGGCTATTATAGGCAACTTCATTACGAAGCAGCTTCCATTTCCTTCATTGTCATACGACATGGTTCATTGTGCTCAGTGTGGTATTGTTTGGGACAAGAAAGGTTATTTACAAAACTCCACTTGTTATTTGGCCTCGGTGACCTCCCTTACTAAGCTTTGCAAGAAGTGGTGGTGGTTCTGGTGGTCAAAATGCCAACATAGGTTAGCAATGGCTTAATGGTGAATGGTATATGTAATTTTTGTCTTCATGTTTACACTAGAATTTTGTGTAAATATTTGATGAAATTTCCGTTGCATTTTCTTCATTGCATAAATCGATATAATAAGACGTTACTGCATGACGTCATTGCATGATGTCACTGCATGACGCCACTGCATGATGTCCCTGCATAAATCGATATAATACGACATCACTGCTTGATGTCACTGCATGACGTCAAAATAATAAGACGCCGCTGCATAAATAGATACAATAAAACGTCACTGCATAAATCGATACCATAAAACGTCACGGCATAAATCGACATAATAAGACGTCATTGTAAGACGTCACTGCATAAATCGATACCATAACACATCACGGCATAAATTAATACATTATGATGTCACTGTATAAATCGATACAATATGACGTCGCGATAGTCAATCTGTCGGTGTGGCCAATGTGTCGCGGCGGTCAATATGTCGGGGCGGCCAATGAGTCGTGGCGGTGCAATGGATCGGAGTGGTCCGTTTCGATGGTCAATACGTCGCAACAGTCAATGCGTCGGGGCGGTCAATCTGTCCCGACAGTCAATGCGTCGCGGTTGTCAATGCGTCCCGACGGTCGATGCGTCGGGGCGGTCAATGCATCCCAACGGTGAATGCATCGGGGCAGTCAATGCATCCCGATGGCAAATGCGTCGCAGCGGTCAACCATTGGGTCAGTCAATGCTTTGGGATGGTCAATGCGTCGCGGCGGTCAATGCGTGGTCGCGGTCAATGCGTCGTGGCTGTCAATGCGTCGGGGCGGTCAACGCGTCGCGATGGATAGTCATTCCGTTGCGGATGTCAATGCATCAAGACGGTCAATACGTCGGAGTGGTCGGTGAATTTTATTTTTTATTTTTTATTTTTTAAAATATTTTTGCATCCATTGAAAAAAAAAAGACTTTTTAGTATTAAAAGAAAAAAGCTTCCAGAAAAAAAAAAAAACAAAAAAAAACAAAAAACAAAAAAGAAAAAGAAAACAAGGAACATACCTATGACTATGACTATGACGCCGGCGCTGCTATTTGTTATTTTATTTAATTAAGGGTATTTAGTCCGTGTAATAATATTGTGTCCTTATAAGTCCAATAGATTCATTTTTATTCTTATAAGTCAATAAATCCGTTTTGTGTACTTTTGGGTCTTTGGCCCTATTGTTTTTAGGTTTTAGGAGAGTTGTATCTTTTGTAATATTATTTTCTCTTTCAAATGTGGGCTAGTCGGCATATTGCCGGAAACCACGTAAATTTGTGTTGTGTCTTTTTCCTTCTGTTTGTTATTTTGCATTACCGTCGTTAAGGGCTATCGCTCGGTTTGTTTTTTTTCTAACAAACTGGTATCAGAGCCGGGGTTATTTTTGAGGTGTTTTTCGAGAGTCGAGGTTTTACGAGCCGAGGTTTTTTGTTGAGATTTCCGAGGTTTTGAAAATTAGCCACCATGACGGTGACCAAGTATTATTTTGAGAAATTCGACAGAAACGTCAGCTTCGGTATATGGCAGTTGAAGATGGAAGTCATGCTGATTCAGGAGGGCTTCGATATTGCGCTGCTTGAAAATGAAGAAAATGTCAGATGTGGAGTTTAATGGTTTCGACAAGAATGCCTGATCAGGTATCATCTTATGTCTTTCTGATGAGGTTTTAAGAGAAATAGCCACTGAGGTTACTGCTAAGGATTTGTGAGAAAAATTAAAATCCTTATATATGAAGAAGACCATGGAGAATAGGCTTTATTTAAAACAGAGTTTGTATATGCTTCGTATGTCTGAAGACTCATCTATATTGTCGCACTTAGATTTATTTGATTCTCTGCTTATGGATTTGAGTAATATAGATGCTAAGATTGATGATGAGGATCAGGCCATGTTGTTATTGTGTTCGCTTTCCCAATCGTTTAAGCATTTTAGGAAAACGATGCTTTATGGTAAGGAAACTATTTTATTACAAATAAATTAAGTCGATTTTGAAATCGAAAGAGCAGATTGATAAAGATATAACTGAGGGAAGTAGTAGTAGTAGTCAGGCAGACGTGCTGGTAGTTCGGGGCAGATCAAATAAGAAGGATGCGGAGAGTGAAAATTATGTTTTGAATCACAGACATAAAGATTTGACGTGCAATTATTGTAAGAAGATTGGGCATATCAAATCTGATTGCTTTCGTCTTAAGTACAAAGAAAAGCGTAAGAAGAGCGTGGTATAGAGTCTGCTCAGGCCAGTTTCGTTGAAGATGAGAGTGATGGAAGATATCTTATTTGCTGATGATAAATTAGGTCTGTTGATGAGTGGGTCTTGGATTCTGGTTGCACGTATCATATGTGTCCCAATAGGGATTGGTTTTCCACGTATGATTCAGTTCAAGGTGGAGTTGTTTTGTTGGGGAACGGCGCAATTTGCAAGGTTGCCGGTATTGGTACGGTTAGAATCAAGACCCATGATGGTGTTGTCAGAACACTTAAGAAAGTCAAACATGTTGCGGATTTGAAAAAAAAAATCTCATTTCTTTGGGTGCATTTTAGACTCTTGGATTTAGGTACACCGCTGAAGGTGGAGTTATAAAGATAATTAAAGGTGTTATTGTTGTTATGAAAGCTTGCAGGTCTGGTGTTTTATATGTTTTGAAGGGATCCACAGTTATTGGAAATTCTGCAATTCGTATGTCGTTTCGTTCAGAATTAGACATTACGAAGCGTCGTTCATTTGTTAAGTTCAAGTCGTGTTTGGACTTACTTGACACAGTCTGAAGGCTTTGATATTTGTGGAGAAAGATTAGTATTACTATTTTTGAATTGGGTCTTTGTCCAAATGTGGAGATTTGTTAGGGTATTGGGGCAAAAGCCCAATTGTGAAATTAGTCAATTTTGATTGCTTCCCACATCGGCACTTTGAAAAGTAGCTGCCGACTTAGTGACCTATTAAATAGGTTTTAGCCTATTGATGTAAGATGTACCAAAGTATCATTGAGATGTATCAATTTATGTCAATTAAGATAAACTCTCAATTGTCTTAGCTATTTTGGTTATTGTTTTTAGGCGTCAGGAAAGTTGTATCTTTTGTAATCCTCCACTATAGTAATATTTTCTCTTTCGCCCATGGAGTAGTCGCACATTGCCGGAAACAAACTAGGTGTTGTGTCTTTTTCCTTCCATTTGTTATTTTGTATTACTGTCGTTAAGGCTATCGTTCGGTTTGTTTTTTCTAACAGTAAAGTAAAGACGTTATATAATCCGAAAAAAGTGCAGTACCAGGTCTATATAATATGACATCGGGATTAATAAGTCGGGTATTCAGCTATACAGTTTGGTTGAACACTTGATTAGTTAAAGTTTATGGTTATAGACTCATAGCCCCCGGTTATCTTCCCATAATACGCGTGGAAATCAATTCTTGATTGTTCCAATAAGATCGGAAAAATCAATCTGGTAGACTTAATCATCATTTACCCAAATCGCCACTTATACTAAGATTTATGAGAAAACTTCTCTCACTCAATCACTTACAAAAATGATTAGATCTGTTGATGGCTTCTCAAAGGACAGTCAAGGAGATGCTTTGGGAATTAACTATCTGGCGTGTGTAAAATCGTTTCGAAAAATCTTGGTTTCTATCTTGCATAACCATGTTTTCTTTTTGTTGATATAATGTCTTGGACCTCTTGGTTACTGCATGGTCGAATGAGATTCAACCTGGATGATCTTAAATATGATTTTGTTGTCTCAAATGTCTCAATCGGGTTGCAACCGCAAGCCCCTGTACCGTTGCTGCGAGCTACCTGAATCCTTGGCCTATAAAATCGTTCTAGTCATGTCAGATTACCATATCCAAAACCATATTCATTCATGCAGTGCGCGTGTCACGTATTATGAAATTTGTTCAATATTTTTCCACGTTTCAAACGTTGTAATAGATATTCAATAGAATGAATTAGTTCAATTTATTATATTTCGTTACATGCGTTTGATTTTGTTTTATGCCATATAAATTTTGGATCGAACTTGTTAGTCACCTCTATAATTCCAAATTACCTACATCTCTAAATATATTTCTTTTTGACTCGTGAATTGGTGTTTCATAATATAAGTACTTTTAGAATGTTATATTTTTCCTTCACCGTACCCTAATTTGTTATCCGTATGACACAATTTAATCACTTAACAACTATTGCACCAGTAATTAAAGGTGTCCGTGGTTCGGTTTGAAAGATTTTTCAGAACCAAACTAAATATTTCGGTTTACAAAATTCAATACAAAAAGCAATAAAATATAAAAATTGATTCGGTTTGGTTCGGGTAGATGTTATTGTCAAGGCAAATTTTTTTGCCTGATCATACTAATCCCTTTGGTTCGGTCTTTTATTTCTACGATTTGTTTCAGTTCAGTTCGTCGGTTTACACCATCTCCAAATCAAAATAGTTTAACTAACTTGGCACACTAAACAAAGTTACGTATATTAGTTCTCTTGGCTCGTTATGTCATTCAAGTCTAGTGAATAGATGTTAAGTTGCTTTCAAAAGTTAAAGAAAACACAATTGACACGTGCATTTAATTAATGATGTTTTGACGCATGAAAATACATGCATCCAAGAGTGAGAACATCCAAGAGTGAGAAATATCCAGACATAAAAAACGTGTCACCATTATAAATATTGCTATCATTAGTAGATAAATATCCCAATTTTCTAATTTGCACGTGGCTTTTTATTTTTAGAATCGTGGGGTGTTGTATTATTTCTATGTGTAGGATTTTTCACATCGAATTTGTCATACGTAGGTTTTATAAAGCCATAACTACGTTTTGTCTACGTCTTTTAGTAGATGGGAAATGTCATGTTACGTCATTATACGAACATTTTCAATGATTTATAAATAAATTGTCTCGTTTATATATCATAATGGTGCAATCAGTTGGACTCATTCCCTTTTTATATCCCTACTTTACGGTGTATTTTTTCAAATACTTTGATTGGGGGAAGTTATTGGTGCACCCGCCACATGCGGAATGCATCAATGTGGCAAACTGTACACCTTTTTTTTTTAAACAAAATTTAAATTGTGTGGTCCAGATTTATTTAGCGGTTAATTAGGTACATATGATTATACCATAAAAAGTTCCCTTTGATTGGAGCATTGAATCCCTTTCAACGCTAAATTATTGGAGTTGCGATACACATGTCGGATCTACACTCATACAATTTCGTCTTTGGAAAGCACTCCTCACTCAGTTGAAGAGTGCTGATCAGATTGTACATTTCTCATTTTCATTGTCCTTCAAAATATTCTCCACGACACTTGCATATAAACTCTTGGATCTTGCATGGACTTAGCCGCAATGCTATACACGGATATAATGGCGGACCGACCGGAATAGACACTTGGAAGATTCATGCATTAAGCACATCATTGACTTAAGGATGTCAAACGACATTTACCACTCCCATTAGACGGACCTTGCTTTTGATGCTACTATATGAAATTTTGTTGTAATTTTTTTATGGAGGATATAATTTTTTGAAGCGTTGTGTACTAACATCTTTCATATGTGTTGGTGTTATAAAACGGATGGAGATAACTTCAGATGCAAGAAACAGAAACAGAAGCAATCAAACATAAACAATCAAAGGAGAAAAACAGAAACAAGAAGAACACGTATTTAACGTGGAAAACCCCTCGGTGGGAGAGGTAAAAAACCACGGGCGAGAAAAGAGATATTTTATTATGCCGAATTTTACGATTTCAACACCCCCGGATAATGAGACAACAAGCGTATTTATAGGCACAAATCCCTAAACCCTAGCCGCCGGGAATCTTTGTCGATGCACCATAAATACCCCTACACGTGTCCTCCTTTTAATGACACCGTATAGGCGTCACATAACGTAATTAGTAGATGTGGGACCTGCTTGTATTCAAGTACTCGACGGACTATCACCCCGCGATAGTTACCCCGCTGAAGCTACCTCGTCGAAGCTCGGTAGGCTCCACCCTACGATGCACGAAATTGAATACACTTCTCGGTGACCATCACCCACCGAGTCTTCGATTGGTTCCACCAAAATGTAGAGTTTAAGTCACCTTACGACAAATCTCCACCTTGACTTCAACTCTCCCTGAGTCAAACAGTTTGCATAACCGGATGTACTTGTACTAGATGCATTCGTCAATGCCGGATGTACTTGTACCGGACTATCTCCACAAAGATCCACTCCACCGATCCGCCCTCGCAAAGTTTCCGAAACAGTTACAAGCTTTGAATATTCGGTAAGTCCGGACAAAGCCGGAACTTACTCTATTTGAACCGGTTTAGTGAACATATCGCGGGATTCTCCTTTGTGCCAATCTTCTTCACCACAACCCTCTTCTCATTCCTCAAGAAATGATACGACATCAATATGCTTGGTTCTCTCGCATGATGAACCCGATCCTTGGCTAAACATATTGCACTAAGATCGTCACAATATATATCGGCCGATCCCGATGCAACCCCAAATCACCGACTAGCCCCTTCAACCGGATACCCTCCTTAGTTTGCTTCAAGAAGAGCCATGTATTCGCTTCGGTAGTTGATAAGGCTACGTAGCTTTGAAGAGTAGCTTTCCACCGACCACCGCATTTCCCAATGTAAACACATAACCGGTCATTGATTTTCTACCGTCAACATCACCTCGCATAATCGCATCACGGTAGCTCGTGACCGGACCGATATCACCTCCATAAATGAGACCAACATCGGTTTGTACCTCTCGGGTACCGAATATCCTTTTAACAAACTTTCCGGTGTTCCTTTCCGGGTTGAGCCATAAACCTGCCGACAACACCGATCGCCCGAGCCGGATCGTGCCTAGTGCAAACCATGGCATACATCGGACGCCAACCGCACTAGCATAGGGAACTTTTGACATATACTCCTTCTCTTCACTGGCCGTGAAGCATAAACGGACAAATGAACATTTGATGCCATAGGAGTATCTATTGGTTTTGCGACGGACATCCCAAACTTGGCCAATATCTTCTCGCACATAACCCCGCCGAGACAAGAACAACTTCTTCCGACTCCTATCTCTCCGAGATCTCCATCCCCAAGATTTTCTTGGTCGCACCCAAATCCTTCATTTCAAATTCAAAGCACTAAGAAGGTTCTTCGATTTTGAACATCGACATCCTTGCTTTGCAGCTATCGGCATGTCATCCACATACGGGACAAGATAGATATATGATCCATCTTTCAACCAGATCGAAGTAAACACAACAATCATATGGACTTCGTTGTAACCTGTTCGAAGCATGAAACTCAAACCTTTTATACCACCGCCTTGGAGCTTGCTTCAAACCATACAATGATTTCTTCAACTTGCAAACATAATTTTCCTTTCCAGGGAACTTGAAAACCCTCGAGTTTGTGTCATGTATATCTCCTTATCCACCTCACCATGTAGTAAAAGCGGTTTTCACATCTAATTGCTCAAGTTCCGGATCCCGTTGTGCCACCATTGCTAGTAACACCCCGATTGAAGTGTGTCGACCACCGGTGAAAATATTTCATCAAAGTCAACCCCTTCCTTTTGACCGAATCCTCTTGCAACCAAACGTGCCTTATACCCGACCCCTTCGCCTTAGTTATTCCTTCCTTTTTCTTGAAAATCCATTTACAAGTCACAACTCCCTTGTCGGTAGGTCGTTTGACTAATTCCCAAGTCCGATTCTTCGCAATGACTCCATTTCATCTCCCATGGCCGCATGCCACCGAGATGCTTCGTACATGTCATCGCTTCCCCGTAAGTAGTAGGTTCGGCAACCTCTACTTCTTCTCGCAACTTGGAGTGCATATCGTTCATTATCCGATATACTCGGAGATCGCATAACGATAACTAAGTGTTGATTTGGATCCACATTTCGATTGTTGCATATCGCAATTCAAACCTACGAGCATAACACCTCAAGCAATGATTTATTTGAATTATTGTGCAAGAACTCCACCAATATATCATACTCGGCTATAAACACAAACTATCATAATTCTCACGATAGCTCCACCAAAAATCACTAATCAAAAAGGTTTCTCAACAACTTATCGAACATACGGAATATAGCATCGAACAAAGATATGCATTCAAAAATTTGAAAATTTAGCCCATTTAGCATAGAATCAAAATAATTTAAGCAAATGGTAGATACACATAAACCGATCGGTTTCGATTGTGGTTCGAAAGTGGCACTCGACCTCCCCATCGCAAAATCCCGCACACCGTGGGAAAACAAGACGTGCCTCGATGAGTTTAACATAGAATTTTCATCAAACAATAAAATTTCAACTCGGGTTAGCTTTGAATTTCCTATTCCTTAGTTGCATAGTAGTTAAACTAATACATGTCACACATTATTTGAAAATTTAAAACGGACTAGGTCATGATATGAAATATGTGACAAAGTATTAACTATGAGTCTTTTATACCCGGATCCTCAAGGGTTATTTCAAATTGCTCTAACAACCTAAATCTAAGAAATGATGCATTTGAATTTTTTCTTTGTACTCCCTCGGGATTTTCGGATAACCTCCTAATCGTTCCCTTTATATGACATTCAAACATTCATCCCGAGACTTGGTGAAACAAAATGAAAATCAATTCGAAGTATTGGAAAACTATTATCCAAAGTATGAGTAAAGTATAATGCAAAATGTAGAGTTTTTTTTTTTTTTTTTTTTTTAAACGGGTTGCCTCCCGTGTAGCGCTTTTGGTTAATGTCGTTTGCTCGACAACCCAAAAATTTTCAACCCGGGTCGGGCCGGTGAGGCCTCTTTCCGGAATCATTCTTGATTTCCTCGGGGTCAATAGTATGGATCCCACAAAAACAAAGTCTCGCCAACGTATTGGCCATATCGCAAACTTCGTATCCACTTAGTTCCTATGATTCTTCTCTTCTTCTTTTTAGGTTTCGAGTTCCACAAGGCGAGGTGTATCATCGATAATCACAATATCATCAAAGAATTCACGAGACGTAAATCATCGGGTTCCAAAAGATCGGAGTCGTCTTGACTAGGGACGTCGTTTAGATGGAAAACCACTTTGGTCGTTCCTTTTGTTGACCAATATAGTGTTTCAACCGATGACCATTCACTCGAACAACTCTCCCTCGCTTATTTTTCAATTCGACGGCTCCACTAGGGAAAACTCGAGAAATTTCAAAGGGGCCGGACCAACGGGTGCGTAGCTTACCGGAAACGATGTAACCTGGTATTATATAAGTAAAACCCATTCGCCCTCTTTGAATTCTCTATGCTTGATTTTCTTGTCGTGAAGAAGTTTAGTCCTCTCCTTGCGATTCTTGAGCTCTCGTAGGCCCGGAGTCCGAACTCATCAAGCTCCCGCAACCGCAACAATCGCTTTTCTCTGCATAACTCGTCGTCAAAGTTTAAGAATTTAATAGCCCGGAATGCTCGTGCTCAAGCTCGATTGGCGGTGTGGCGGGCCTTACCATAAACCATCCGAAACGGAGACGTGCCAATAGGAGTTTTGAAAGCATCGTCCCGTAGGCCCGAGTACATCATCCGGTTTCGGCTCCAGTCCGTCCTATGAGAATTCACCGTCTTCTCAAGAATGCTTTTCGGGCTTCGGTTACTTACTTCAACTTGTCCACTCGTCGAGGGTGATAGGGGGTAGCGCTTTTTGTGTTTCACCCCATATCGTTCTAAAATCTTTTCTAATGGAGTATTGCGAAGTGAGTTCCCTCGTCACTTGATGAGAGCTCGTGGACAACCAAACCGTGTAAAAATGTTTTTCCTCAGGAAGCTCTTGACCATCTTGTGGTCGTTCCGCGGTGTTGCTATTGCCTCTACCCATTTTGACACGTAGTCAACGCAGACCAGAATGTACTTGTTCCCATACGAGGATGGAAACGGTCCCATGAAGTCAATCCGCCGTCGAAATCTTCAGGCACTGTGGCAGGTGGACTCTGTGCTTTGATGGAAAGTGTTTGTATGGCTGCCTGGCGGCACCGGTCACAACCTTTTACAAAACTCCCTGGTATCCTGTAATAGAGCCAGACTAAATTTCGCTTCGCGCGCCGCAATTTACTATCAATAATGACCGCCCCCGCCGGCGCCCGTACCGCCCACCGACTCGGGGACACACCTACGGAGTAATCCATCCTTACAACGCTTGAAGAGAATAGGGTCGTCCCACACATAATAGTTCAAATCCGAAAAGAATTTCTTCTTTTCGCCGATATGTCGGTCGGGGTCCGTATATCTCGCCGCTCAAGAAGTTTGCAAAAGGTGCAAACCAAGGAGAACCTTCTCCTTGGAGGTATCCCAACATTAGATCTTCTAGGCACGGCTTGGATCGGATTCTCGTTCATTATCCGGATCGGTATAATGTTGATTTGGATCCACCGATTGTTGCATATCGCAGACTCCACCCGAAGCTCCACCGTTTCTCAACACTATCGATTCGAAGATCGGTTTCGGACTCGGTAGACCTCCCCACTGATGAGTTTAACATAGAATTTTCATCAAACACAACGTCCCTGCTGAGGATTACTCTGGACTCTGCTGATGACCAAACTCTATATCCCTTCACTCCATCACCATACCCCACAAACACTCCCTTCTTGGCTCTTGGTTCTAACTTCCCTTCACTAACATGATAGTAAGTCGTACTCCCAAAAACCCTTAGAACCGAGTAGTCGGCGGCTTGCCCGACCACATCTCAAATGGTGTCTTGAGATTGATTCCCGTGTGAGGACTCCCGTTGATTAAGTAGCAAGCCGTCTTAACGACTTTCGCCCAAAATCTCCTTGATAAACCAAATTTGAGAAAGCATACATCTTGCCCTCTCCAAGAGTTTGATTCATCCTTTCGGCTACACCATTCCGCCGAGGTGTATTCCTTACGGTATGATGTCCGGCAATACCCTCACCGCACAAAATGAATCAAAATCCGTCCAGCGAAATTCCGGACCATTATCCGTACGAAGCTTCTTGATTTTCTTGCCTAACCGATTTTCCACTAGGGCCTTCCACTTGCTTGAAGTTATTGAATGCATCACTTTTGTTCTTCATCATCACCACCCAAGTCATCCTTGAATAGTCATCTATGAATGACACAAAATATCCGTGACCACCCAATGACTCAACTTTTGATGGACCCTGCGATCTGAATGGATATAATCAAGTGATGCCTTTGTATTGTGCAACCCCGCCGAGAATTTACTTCTATGCAACTTCCCAAACACACAATGTTCACAAAAGTCCGGATTCTTGACCTTATATCCCCAAGAAAACCCGCCGAAGAAAGAACTCGCATGCCCCTTTCACCCACGTGACCAAGTCTCATGTGCCACAAAGTCGAGTCCGCTCGAGATCGGTGAACCGCGAGGATGCAACAAAGAAGCGGTGCCGGATACGGTAGATCCTTGTAATATATACAAGGTTCCCTCTTGATGCCTTTGAGGACTACAACCGAATCTTTGAAGACATTCACCGTCCACCTTCACCCTTGAAATTGAACCCTTGTCGTCCAGGTAGACTAAGAGATACCAAATTCTTGGTCATCTCGTGGAACATGTCTTACATCTTTCGGTGTACAAAATTTACCATCCTCTCGTCCTTAACTTCACCGAGCCAATTCCCACAACTTTGCAAACCTTGCTTGTTGGCCATATAGATTTGACCACCATCTATCTCGCTCATAAGTAGAAAACCACTCCCCGTTTGGACAAATATGGTAGGATGCTCCGTAATCAAGTATCCACACATCATTATGGTGTGTAGAATCCCCCGCAACTAGAACCGGATCCTCATCGATTGCTCGCAGCCAAAGCCGCTGGCGTGCCGAATTGCCTTCCCGTCGTTTCTTCTTCCTTGGACAATTGGACTTCCAATGTCCCCGCTCCTTACGGTAATTACGTACATCGGTAGACTTAGGACCTTTGGACACCGACTTCTTTTTCTTCTTCTCCGTCCATATCCTTTTCCACTATTGTCGCTAGCTACTAGCCCAAAGCAGACACTCGATCGTCTCGTTCCAAAGAAATTGTGTGTCTAAGCTCCCTGGCATGTAAGGCAGACCTCACATCCTCTAAAGCTACTGTATCCTTCCCAACTATGAAAGACTGCACAAAGTTTTCATATGATGCCGGTAATGACACCAACAAGATTAGGGCTGCATCTTCATCTTCAATTTTAACATCAATATTCCTTAAATCAAGCAATATTGTGTTCAGCTGGTCCAGATGTTCCCTCAGTGGACTTCCTTCATGCATCTTCAAACTGAACAACCTCTCGTTTCAACAACAACTTGTTGGTCGGTGACTTGGTCATATACGGCTTTCAAGCTTCTTCCACAACTTGGTCGCGGTGTCTTCCTCGGCAACCTCGGTGATAACATCATCGGATAAGCACAACATGATGGTTGAATGTGCTTTCTCTTCCAGACCGGCATAATCTGCCGCACTTGTATTTGGTTTGTCGGATAAAGGATTCCACAAACCCCGCTTGTTTCAACAAGTGCACGCATCTTGATTTGCCACGGACCAAAACTCTGTTCCTTCCTCGTAAATTTATCGATTTTTACGTTTACCGCCGACATCTTTCCTTGCTAAAGATTACAACTTTATCACGGATCCTAGCACCTTGTCAAGGCCTTGGTGAAGATGAAGTTGATCGTACGCATCGTTTTCTCCGAACCTTGCTCGATACCACTTGTTATAAAACGGATGGAGATAACTTCGGATGCAAGAAACGAAAAACGAAGCAATCAAACATAAACAATCAAAGGAGAAAAACGAAACAAGAAGAACACGTATTTAACGTGGAAAACCCCTCGGTGGGAGAGGTAAAAAACCACGGCGTAAAAGAGATATTTTATTATGCACCGAATTTTACTGATTTCAACACCCCCGGATAATGAGACAACAATCGTATTTATAGGCACAAATCCCTAAACCCTAGCCGCCGGGAATCTTTGTCGATGCACCATAAATACCCCTACACGTGTCCTCCTTTTAATGACACCGTATAGTCGTCACATAACGTAATTAGCGGATGTGGGACCTGCGCCGTATTCAAGTACTCGCGTACTATCACCCCGCCGATAGTTACCCCGCCGAAGCTACCTGCCGAAGCTCGCAGTAGGCTCCACCCTACTGATGCACAGAATTGAATACACTTCTCAGCTGACCATCACCCAGCTGAGTCTTCAGATTGGTTCCACCAAAATGTAGAGTTTAAGTCACCTTACTGACAGTTGGATTTTTCCATACCGGGTTTGTCAAACAAAGATTTTAGGGAAGCAAGGCTAGACTTCGTCTACGTCCTTTGGTATAAACAGATGGTCATAATATGGCGTTGTATGAACATTTTTTCGATAATTTAATAAAAGAGTTCGGTTAAAAGAATTTGTTGAAACCCCAACCCAAACATCTCCCCTTCCCCTAAATTTTTGTAAATAATGTAAATCGAGGTTGTCCCTCAATAGTCCAGCTTGAAAGAAGGTGTATGTATACTCATTTGGAAAAATCGATATGAGGTAGCATCGAATTCCCACAACACCAACCTCAAAGGCAATGTACCAACTACTACACCCCGGCTCTTTTGTCACTGATACGATTAATGCAATCTTATTCTTAACCTCTGACGTAATAATAAATTAAGTCAAATAGAGAAAAACAAGATGACAGAATAATCATCACATAAACGTTTTAAAACACGAAACACAGTCACTTAAATAATCACAATTCCAGAGATAAAACATTCAGAATATAATGGGGCAAGGAGGGATAAACTTCAAGATTTGAGCTAAATGACCAGCTTACAACAACAACAACAATAGTAATTAAAGGCTTAATTTTCTCTTTTTATTTCTCTGCTTCATTCATTTATAGCCCAAGCCACAGAGAGCCTCAGTCCGTTGGATATGGAATTGATCCTCCAGATGCCAATACTTGCTTTTCCAGCTACAAAAATAGTATAATTTAAAATTTTCTGAAATTTATTTTGATGAATCATGAATTTGTAAAGTATAATAATGATGTCACAATCATTTCAGCACAATAAATGGTATAACACGATACGTCAATATGATGTAACAATGAGACTTTCTTGTGAATGAATATCACGTTATCAAGAACAAAACGACACAACAATATTACATCATTGATTATGGTGTAAAACCTATAGATTAATGCGGGTTCATTTATGATCAACGATGTAAAAAGTGATGTTAATGTCACAATCATTCAGATACAACAAACGACACAACATTCTTTTAATTTAATCATCTGATCATGGCGTAAACACATAATGATGAAGGGTGCAAAAACATGTTTTGTCGCTCGTTGTGTCTGAGTGATTATGACACTAACACCACCCTAGTGGAACTAGTATTTCCCCATCATAAAAAATCTCACTATCACATCATATTGTAACTTGGCTCAGAGTGGTTGTGGCCGTATCGGTACTCATTTATAAATAGTTTTCATACAAACTGTTTACCTTGAACATAGTCCCAAGGTAAATTTATGGCTGCATCAGTTATTTAGGAGTTATATCAAGTTGATGGATCAAATGCATCCAAGTCATCCGCTTTCACACAATAGATGTGTGTAGGTGTGAGGTGGATCCAACACAACCATCCACTTGATATAACTCCGAAATAATTGATGCACCATCACTCTTCTCGTATTATTATTAATCATTTGTAAATAGCTTAAATGCAGTATTGGTTACCTTGAACATAGTCTCAAGCTTGCTCTTGACAAGGGAGTACTCATTCTTGAGTACTTGCAGACATTTAAAGCATCTGTAATAAGTTGCAAATTATTACGTTTTATAACAAGAATGCAGAAAATGGCTATTTTATTATAATATAATACAGAGTAATTAGGAATATGTTTATGAAGAAACTAACCCTTCAATGTTTTGCTCTTCACAAAAGCTCTTGAAGGCAATACATACATTTTGAACCCTTTGTGCTCCAATGCTGTACATGTCATTAAAATTGAAAATATACGATTAAGAAAAATGTCTTTTTCATTTCATTTCATCGTATCGGGGATTTTTCATCCCATTAAAATCAAAATCGAATGTATTCATTTCATTAAAAAATACAGTAAATGAAATGTAACTTAAAATATTACACCGGAATTAAAAAAAAAATGTCAACGTCATATTTGCCCCATACCATCACCTGTTGCCCCCACCAACCATCATACCAAAGCGCCTCATCACCTACTACCGCCACCACTACCACATGCCACACTCGTCACTACCCCCTGACAAGGGCGGACCTACAAAGGGGCCAAAGCCCTTACCGCCCACCCTATCATCCGTTATCACCTATCCTCCCACCACCGCCCGCCCGCCCACCCACCCACCAACCACCATTCATCACCGCCACACTCACACCTTTCACACCACCTATATGATATCATGTGTAACGTTATCATATCAATTTTTTTCCGTGCGAAGAGCGCATGAATGGAATTGCAATCATTTTATTTCATTCAATCAAAATCATTCCATTAATATTGTAAATCAAAGTACAAATGGTGATAAATACATAATTTATCTTGGGTAGGCAAGAATGGACTAATTTAATCACTAATCTTTACCGGACCCGTCCCTGGGGCAGGCCAACAAGACCACGACCTAGAGCCCTCCGTTAAACTTTGTAATTTAAGGGTCTATTTTTCATGTTCTAGTAGTGTATTTTAGATCCAGTTTTATTTTTTGCTTAATCTAAAATACATTTATAGGCTCAAATTCATACTAGAATTAAGTTTTAAAAAAATATCTAATCAAATTACGTTATATTTTTTATACACCGCTCATCATTTTAATATACCAAAAAAACAATTGTTATATTATATTTTTTTCAAACAGGCCATCAATATCACATGGACGGCTTTTGAAGTTACCTGGAACTGCTGCCCTTAAGCTGATGAACATGTGCATCCAACTTCTTCAAGTCAACGTTTTGTTGATTCCTACAACCCATGTAAAAAAAAAAAAAAAAAAAAATCCACAAATCTGATGATATGGGCCATAGCTTAGGGAAAAGAAAAAAAAAGGGCAGGGGAAGAAAAATAAATAAATAAAAACTCCATTATTGTTGTGCTGATTTCAATCTACCAAATTAATTAAGAGACTTTCATCCTGCACTTGACCGACATGGATGGAGGGGATCTTTTTCGCCATATTAAGGTGAATGCACTTAAAAAACCACATTAATTAAAAAAAAAAAGAAAAAAAAAAAGAGGAAGATAAAAATAAAAATGTGGTTAATTAATTAATTACTCACAAGACAGTTAAGATTTCATCAAGAAGCCTCTGAGAGTCCTCAAAGAAGAGGGACACCACTTCCACTACAAATTCTGGGTTGCTTTCATCTTGCAATTGCTGCAGTTGCTTGAACTGATCATCCAGATATCCCTGCATTCAAATAACAATAATTAAAACCCAATTTTTTTATTTGTTTTTAATTTCTTCATCCAACATCATAGGATCTCTTAATTATCTCCCACTTTAGTTTCACTCTGTTTCATGTATCTCAAAATTAAAGCACATGACTTGTTATAAAAATCATTCAACAACAGATTTTAAGAAAATAAATAAAATAAAGAAAAAAAATCTTGTTGAATCAAGCCCAGAACAATTTAATTTTTTTCCAGCACACAAAAAAAAAAAAAAAAAAAGATGAAGCTGCTGAAAGGTGATATATAATTATATACCTCTTTGAAGAGAGAAGCTATGTAGTCAGCTAATTTCCTTTCAAGCTGCTTTACATCATCCATTTCTGATCAGAAATAAATAAAAATGAGCAATGAACCTTGAAGATTAATGAGATTTTTTTTTTTTGGTTTTGTTTTGGGGGTTAATTGCTTCTCTCTCTGTTCTTGAAAAAGCTTTAGACACTGGAGATTTGTTGAATTCAATGAAGTATGTGCAGTGAAGCACAATGCTGTTACTACCTTTAAATTGTTCACATCTGTGGATTTTTGCTCACTTATTATTTTCTGTCTCTTAAGTACATCATGTTTTTTTTGGCAGGTGTAAAAGTTAGTTACTAACTAACAAGATCCAGAATTTAATGCAGTGTGCTACTCCTACTATCATATTATTTTACACTACTTACTAAACTATTATTTTATATTAGTTTATATTATTTTACTTAAAAGTTTGTCCAAATTAAAAGTCACCTTATAATCCCATATAGTATTTATTATGTTTTTTTCACTGTAAAATCTTATTTTTACCCTAAAAAATATCTTATTTTATTATCAATCCCATATTTTTTAAATATTAAAACATTAACATTAAACATAGTCTAGAGGTATTTAGACTTTATAAACTAAATTTATTACATTTATTTATTCTTTTAATTAATTCACTTAAATATCTTCCAAAAGAAAAATGTTCTGAGTGATTTTTATTTTGAGACAATGAGAGTATCGATGTTTATAGATCACTTGCGTAAGAATGTCAAAATAATAGTAGTAAATTTGTGTCACATAGATTTAAATTATTTAGATTTATCTAAAATACCAAGCAACAACAAAATATCTTTTTGTGTTCTCCTGTTGTGGAATTTATCATGTATTTAAGGTACCATGTCTCAAAAAAAAATGTTGTTAAAAAAATGATTCTAGTCAATGATGGGTCCACACTAAAATTGGATAGCATTGACTGACTTTATCAAATTTTTGTGTTTTTTTTTTTTTTTTTTTTTGAAGAGTCAAATTTTTATTAATAGGGACGTTTGTTAAAGCTGAAAGTTTTAATTAAAGTCTGCGTATTCAAAATTTGAAATGTAAAAACTTAATCTAATATTTATGTGAATAACTTATGCAATAAATTTATAATGAGTTTTATAAGTTGGCCACGAATGATTCTAATACTTCTTGAACATTATATCTATATGTATTTCTCAGGATTTTCTTAGTTTGTTTAATAGATTGTTAATTCGAATATGATAGAAATTTTTGTTATAGAGAAATGTTAAATGTGATTTTGGTAGAAAAAAGGTACGTACCATTTTATCATTTCCCCTACAAAAGAAAATTCGGATTTTTTTCATAATAAAACTATTGTATAGTCGTTTGTTACCTTTTGAAGTGTGCGTTGCACATATTTACTCTTTTTAAGTTTATAATAAATTAACCCTAAAAAATGTTTATAATAATTTTTTTTTAATTGAAGTTTATAATAAATTAACCCTAAAAAATGTTTATAATAAATTATAAACTTTAAGTTATTGTAAATGACATGTATCATATCAACATTCATGCTCCATTTCACATGCTAAGAGTGTGTATGATAAAAAAAGATAAAAATATATTATTATTGCATTACAATCACTACAACGGTTGTAAAGTCTCTATAAAAAATTATGTATCGGCGCGTACCTGTAATAAAATTTATTTACTTAACAAATATTATATTCCTCAAAAAAAAAAAAAAAATATATATATATAAATTATAAATAAAAAAACAAAACCATCGCATTCACTTCGTGCTTGCTAGTTGCTATAATTTTCGAAACACTCGCGAAGATGCAGGATCTAGTTTTTTTTTTCTTTCTTCTTCTTCTTTATTATTTTTTAATTTTAATAATTCTTTCTTCTTTTTTTTAGTTCTTTTTTTAATATTGATGTGACATTAGCTGCGTTAAAAAAAGGTTATAACCATTATATTATGGTTTGCTTGTTATGCAATAATAAAATAAAATCGAATGTTTTTTTTCATTTTATTCTAATTTTTGGCAATGATTACAAGTTATTGTAAAAGAGAAATGATTGTGACACAACAAATTCACATAATATATTTTTATATTATTTGAATTTATAAGACTCATATGAATCAATAAGTACTCATCTTAATCAATGATGCAAAATTGTGTTGTGCACTAGCTAACACTACTCAATGTAAAATGTATGAAATGAAAAACTACAAAACATGCGGGTGGTAGGGTGGGGTTGTATCAAGGGCGGATGCACCCTTGCGGTTCGGGGCGCTTGCCCCTCCCCTTCGAATCCGGAGAAAAACCATATTATATATGTTATGTACCTTTTTCATCCCTGTAAAATTTATATTCGCTCTATCATCTATAATAATTAGATAATATGACATTAAACTTTTATCATGTAAACTATTAACAAAGTGATTAATTTAATCAAATATTAATAAGTTTTGAATTGTTGATTTCCTTAAAAAAACATTGTTTGTAGTGTTTGAAATCTTTATTGATGAGAGTAGAAGAGTTAATATGCTCAGATCATGTGATATATAGTAGTGTATTTTTTAATTAAATAACACGAAATGTATAGTTACGTTTTTTTTTGCAATATATAATCGTTTTTTCGGATCAAGGAAGACACAAAAAACACCACTATATGTTTATGTGATTGCAAAAAAAAAAAAAAAAAATTATCATCCCCTTCGCCTAGGATCTTGCGTCCGCCTTTGGGTAAGATGAGATGAGGTGGATGGTGGATGGGTGGGGTGAGGTAAGGTGGTGGTGTAAGGTATGGTATGGTTAAGGTAAGGTGGTGGGGTGAGGTAGTGTGGGATATATAGGTTAGGTTGGGCTGAGCTAGGTAAGGTAAGGTGGATGGTGACAAATGGTAGGTTAGGGTGGGGGCGGGGTAAGGTTGTGTATGGTAGTCAGGGTAATGTGGGATATTATATGATATGATATGGTGGGGTATGGTTAGTTAGGTGAGGTGAGAGATGAGTTGAGGTGATATGGTACCTGGGGTAAAGTATGATGGAGAGGTAAGGTGCAATGCGGTGACGGGTAAGGTAGGTGGGTTGGGTAACAGAGGTTAAGTATGACGGTAGAGTATAGTATGGTAAGGTAGGGTAGGGTGGGATACGGTAGGGTAATGTATGGTGAGTTAGGGTGGATGGGTGGGTAGAGTGGGGTGGTGAGATGTAGGTTGGGTAATGCAAGGCATGGTAAGGTAATGTGGGTTTTGGGATATATAAGGTCGAATGTGCTATGGTGGACGGGGTAGGGCAATATATGGTGGTATAATAAGGTGGGGTAAGATACGTAGATTATGGTTGAGCGGGTGGATGGTAGGGTATGATAGGTGTGCAGAGATGTATGATGTGGTGAGGTGTTGGGTATGGTGGGTGGTAGGTAGGAAATGTGGGTAAAGTAGGTTAGGGTATGGTGGGTGGTGGGGTAAGGCTACCCCACCTCATCCTCACCTAACCCTGCCTCTTCCGGTACCCTACCCATCACCAACACTACCTTACACACCTACCCACACCACCCTCCTTTACCCGCCTCACCACCCTTAAACCCATCATTCGGTGTACAAATCACCTATTATATAGAATAAGTTGAATTTGATTCTTTCAGGTTCCAAACGCAGTAATATAACGAGTTGATTCATTCATTCCGTTACATTTGTATGATTTAATTTCATTCCATTATGTTAATGCAAAACAAACGTGTCATTAGTGTGTTCAAACCCATTTCCCATTTTATAATATATATATATATATATATATATATATATATATATATATATATATATATATATATATATATATATATATATATATTATCATTTTATAAAAGTTTGCTCATAGATTTTACGATACAAGTAACTCAAAATTTAAAGCTTCTTTATTTTACAAATTTTAATATAGACGTTCCTTCATACGTCTCTCGGTGAAATAAATTTTTTTTTTTAGAAGGTTCTCGGTGAAATATTATACAATGAAAAAAATGAAACAATCTTTTAAAAAAATATTGAAGCAACCATTAAATTGTTAATTTTTTACACATATCCAATCCATGAAATTAAGTACAACATTGCATTCATTTACCACGCCATTTTTAACGCCATCACAAGGGGATTTTTAGAGTGGTCTTCGAAAGCGACTCCTTAACCATCTTTAATCGTCTTCAAGCAGGCGAAGAAGACCTTTCATCCCTCGCCTCCATAATAAGCGATTGTCGTCACCTCCTTCATTGTTTTGTCTCTTATTCTTTCTTCTTTGTCAAAAGGCAAGGAAATGTTCTTGCCCATTACTTAGCTAAAGAGGGTATTCGCTTTGCAGGCAATGTAGAATGAGGCTCTTCTACCCCATCTCATGTAATTCTTGCTAGTAGGGCTGAGTTTGGGTTGTGTTGGGTCGACTTGGGTTGGGTTTTTACATAGTATAAGTCGGGTTGGTTCAAGAAAAAACTAACCCAAACCAAACCAATTGACTATAAAACGCAATGGGTTGGTTTCGGGTTGGTTTGGGTTGGGTTTCGGGTTTTCATCCATAAAACATGCATCTATAATAGAACTTTTATGATATAAAATCCACACACATGTATATATCAAAATTCGAGTTTCATACCATATGTTCATATCAATAATCATTAAAGAAAACACTTTTTAGGAAAGAATACGTTAAAATTTGATAATTAAGAAATCAACAACATATAACAATTAAACCAACAACATATAGAATAATAATCATATTTGAAATAGTCATAGAATATGATAACACCATTTTACTATGTAGGGGTGTACAACGAAATTGGAAAACTGGACTGACCGACTGAACCGGATTAAACCGGACCGGAAAATGATGAACCGTGGTTTTCCAATCGGTTTTTTCATTGAAGAAAAACCGAACCGGAAATCCAATTCAATTTTTGGTTTTATCCATAAAAACCGGTATGACCCGAACCGAACCGGTTATACTTCATTTTTAATTATATATATATATATATATATATATATATATATATATATATATATATATATATATATAAATTTAATTTGTTCACTAGCTCCTACTATAAAAACCCCCACACACAACCTTAAATTTCTAAACCTTATACTTCTGCCGATAACCGCCGTTTGAGCTCACCGGCCGTTCTTGCTTCTTCTAATATTCTTCATCATTTGATCGTGAAAGCCTGAAAGCAACCTTTGAAATTGTCGTCACAACAACCACCCGCTGGCTTATGGTGCCAATAATGGTGTTTGTCTCATTTTTAGAAGAAAAAATCAAAAATTTATGGTAAATAAAATACAGTCTGAAAACCGAAACTGAACCGAACCGGACTGTATTGGTTCAGTCCAATTCAGAAAAATGACCAATTTAGTTCAGTTCAGAAAATATCAAAACCGTAACTACAGTTCAGTTCAGAAAATCGTAAAAAACCGACCGGACTGGACTATGTACACCCCTTTTACTATGGATGGAATACAAACATACACACACACACACACACACACACACACACACATATATATATATATATATATATATATATATATCGGGTTGGGTTGGGTCATGTTCAGGGTCAAATTGTATGATTTTTATAGATATATTTTATATCAATTTCCCCCGTATATGTATTATTTTCATAGAAGTAGGGCTTTATATCGAAATATTTAGTAAATGATGTTTTTAAGAGGTTAATTGCAAAACGTAACGAATTATGTGCTTAAATGATGATTTTATGTTATTTTGGAAATACGTTACGCTTTGGTATGTTTTCCTATTGTTGTAGATACTCATTGATGATGGAAGAGAGGATTTTAGAGAGCCAAATTCGTGCTTGGAAAGGATCAATCAAAGTTATGGAAGATTGAAAGATATAAGGAAAGAAATCAATCAAGATAAATGTCGGAAAATCAGGATTCCGGGTAGTGACGACCTTCCGATGCAGTTCTTGATATGATATACACTGATTTGACTCTCGACCTCAAGAGAAGAGTTGTAGGGCTTGAAGAGAGGATTCTACAGGAGTTTGAATCACTCCATTCCGACTTACGAGGCCCGAGATATGAGCGTTACAAGTTTGGATGCCGTTGCGAAAATAGCGGACGGGCGTCCGGATCTTCAAACGGGCGTCCAGCGTTTTTACCGTAGCAACCGACCTGAAAATTCTATAAATACAGCAGCGAATTGAACCCTAAACATAACATTATTTTCACCGACTTTTGACAAAAAGGGCGGCCACTCGAGCGTTTTTCGGGGCCGATCACCCGAGCCTTGTGCTCGGGTGATCGGGGTTAGATTATGTTTTATTTTTCGTTTCTTTCATTCCTTTTGTTCGACCATGATGATCTTTTGAAACTTTGAAACATGGAGCAAATGCATGGGAGACTGTTTTTGCGCAGCTTTTATTTTCTTTCTATGGATGTTTTGTAAGTCTTTTTAATTAAGTTCGTTTCTTTCCATGCGTTTATTTGTTAATGCAATTTATATCGAAAGATGTTGTTATTGATGTTTACCGTAGGACGAAAGTCGGTGTAAACGCGAGATCACCATAGGAAAGAATAGACGTTTTGATCTATGTCAAACGAAAGTTGATAGGTTGAATGTCTAGGTTGTTAGATCTAGTAAATCTTGCACCTTGGTTTATTTTATGATGCGTTAATCTCCGTAAATCGAAAGATAGAGATTGATAGGCGAATTCATCTACGAAAGTAGGAATTCATACGTTTGATAGGTGAAACCACAACTTGAAATTGCAAATAAATTAATTTTTGTTTTACATTTTCAAAAAAAACGTACAACATTGCATTAAGGGGCTAAACTCACCTAAAAAAAAAAAACCGATTTTTATGATACAACCCGGTCTATTCTAGCAAATCATATTAACTTGGTGCATTCGATCATCCAATCACAATTCATTAATCAGTAGATTCAAAATATAAAATCTTGATTCCGTCTCTGAAGCAACCTATCTTACAATTCTAAAAATAATTGCTGGTAAAACGCATTTGCATGTGAAACTCAAACACTACATTCATCAATTTCTTAAAAATAACCAGTTAATAATTGTGTGATCCCTATATGAACTAATTTAATAATTAAGTAGTATAATAAATATTTTCCACCGGCCAAAAGATCTTGTGCCCATCAAGGTCATGTGGATTTGCTTCTTTACCACGTGAAAGCAACTATATTATTACTAGAGTTTGTTTATGAGACCAAATCGAATTTACTTTTGAATAATCACGTGACTTTTATAAGTCGAATGTAAGCTCAATATTTAATTTTATAGATATATCCATTTTCAATCTCTGTAAAGTTAAATTTTACCCCAAGTGTCATGCAATGATAAATTCACCGTGGTCCAAAAAGGAAATTACTAAATTCAATAAATTTTTTTCTGACATAATAAGGAAATTATTTTTAAAACGGTGATAATGAACCGAAGATATTAAAAATGATATGAAACTGACAAGAAACTAAAGACCCTACATTTGTCTCATAACCAGTGAATTCCATGTACACATACATTTATTTATTTAGAATATGTTTAGCTAACATAATATATCTAGAAAAATAATAATCAAATCAAAGAAAAGAAAATCAGGTACGTTCATACGTTGTACTTCATATTTTTAACAACGGCATCACGTAATAATTAAGTAAGTGAGAGTACTAAACATATAGATCATTGACCGTCAAACCGTTTTTGGAGCGGCTCTTAACAGTGTCCACCTTGTACACATATATCCTGCTGAATTAGTTAGAAGGGTATTATGGTACTATTTTTTATTCCAGGGAAAACATAATTGTGGTACTCTTACTTTACCATTCTGTCGACACTTCAACATGTTTATTATTAATTAGTATTCTTTTTTTGAATGTTAAATGTCCTAAGGCAAATGAGTAATGCTACAATCACAATTATCGGGTCATAACCTAATTTTTCATATTTGTTCATGAAAGTAGAATCCATAGGCGGACCTAAGTTCTTATGAGTGGGGCCAGTGCCTCTACCGAGATCTAAAAAAATATGTAACTTCGTTGGTAAAAAATGTAAAAACATATTAATGTCCCTACTCGATCATCGAATTTGTTCCGGTGTCCTTACTGAGAATTTTTCTTGGATACGCCAGTGGTAGATAGAACCCATCGATCGTAATGTACAATCATCATAATCAAGAATAAAAAAGTAGATTATGTCATCGTTATGACATAATAATTATGCCCGTATGATTATTCAAGAAAGATAAAACCAAGGGAGGGGCCATCTAAACATGCTCATTGAAGCATTACACGTATAAGAAAAGACAAGGATGCAAACATATCACACTTTTTAAGGAGGCTCATATGCAAATGTAGCTCCAAAGGAACGATCAAGGACACTTGAGATGTCCCTTTAAACCTCATTGGCGACCACATTTAATGATATTATAATGTATGATAGCGACATTTTAAAAACTAGTGATTTTTGGATGCTACTTCATATGAGGAGATAAAATATCTGGAGAATAATCTAAACCATATAATTTCATCATGAATTTGGATCGTGTGGTTTGCCTACCCAAAGGACCAGTCCTAAATCTTCTTAAATGATGTAAATCGATACTACAACTCACTCTAGTTTGAAATGGGCTGTTTGTACACAGGGCCGGCCCATCAGTGAGGCCTGTGAGACCGGGTGTTTTCCGACGGTGCGGGAGGCCAACGATGCATACGTGTTTATTTAAAAAAAAAAAAAAAAATCGTGTAGATTCAATCCGATCCTACCTAATATAACATGTTACTTTTTTTTTATAAAGGCGCAATTTTTTTTTTACTCCAATTGATAAAGATCCCGATAAAAAAATTTACTTGACCAAAAAAATAGATATTCAAACAAGTTTTTTTGTTTTGTTTTATCTATATTATTAATTTATTATATATATCTATATTATATATAAAAAAAAGCACACACAAAGTAAATAAAACAAACTTATTATATAGACAGTGACTTGTTTGAATCAAACCCGAGAACACTCAAAGTTTTTCTGATGATGTTGTCAAACTTATGAATTTTCGTCTGCATACTTATGTCATTTATAGGTTGCAAGTACCCCATAAACGAATGGAGGTACTCATTTCACGAAAGGGTAGAGTTGTCACTGTTCACCGGATGAAAGCATGCAACCCTTACACAAAAGAGTAAGTATATATCAGTTCGAAAATGCATGTATCTGAAAATGCATATCCCTTCATGAACTGATGCATGCATTGGTTTAGGTTCGGGGGCGTTGCCCCCGAACCCCATGAGTTGGCGCTGCCCCCTCGACCCCTGCGAAGGTACGCTGCCCCCTCAACCCACCGCGACCTGACCGGGCAGGTCGAACCCCGTTTCGTTGCAATAACATTAATTCGTACGACAACTCGTATGCAAACGATAACAAAAATATTTATTTATGAAAAATATCTAACAATCAGTATATTTTAAAAAAAAAACAATTTCAACTAAAAGACCCAATTCGGAGACTTAGTCTTAAACCCAATAAAAACGAGGGCCGGCCCTGTTTGTACACATTTTTGTTGTTGTTTAGAGATACATTGTATTAAATTCTCACACTCTAATTCAAAAGTAAAACCGTCATCATGATGTTCTTTTGCCACTCAGCTATATACAATAATTCATCCATAAGTATATATGATTGAAGTTTATTTTCTAGGATGATGTCATATATAAAAAAAAGGGAAACTTGAAAAAATATGCTTGAAAAGTAAAAAGTTGGAAAAATATGTCTGAAAAGTAAACATTTGAAAACTATGTCTGTGTCCGACGCATGAGCGACGTATGCGCGACGCACGAGGCACGCGTGACCACTGCGCGACGCACGAGCAAGCATACGTCAAGGCATATTTTGTCAATTTTTTTACTTTTCGAACATAATTTTTCAAGTTTCCCTGCCAAAAAAGAAAAAGAAATGTATCTATCCTTATTGAATAGTTAAAGCTTTATGGACCACTCTAGTATTTAGTAGGTGTTTGTGGGAAAAAGGGCATATGGAATTGTCACTAAAAACAAGGAAGACGTTTGCAAGTTGATGATTAGTTGCCATCACTCCAAAGCCAACAAAAAACCACATTTTAGGATAAGTTGGTATCCAAGATAAATGCTACTATGTACATGTGTCCACTTATATAAAAACTAAAAAATCTAAACCTCCATCATACTAAGATGGTCTTCATTGTCTCGTTCCTAAAGTTTCGTAGAAATATAAATCAACAGTTATGTCTCAATAGTTCAATTTACAAAACATTGTCTGTACGTCTCGTATTGTTAATTGAGGGAAGTCGATCCTTAATGGAATTGAACTTCCACACCTAACTCAAATACAAATACTGTCACTAAAACACTTCACTGCAGTTTTACCATTGAGATATGATTCTGGAGGCGTGTTCCCTCGTACATATAAAGGAGGATCAATGACATTAAACCATTGATCACATTGTAAATTTGTAATCCATTAAATGATACAACATAATAATTAATCAAATAAATAGAGTTTTGTCCCTAATGGCTCCAAAGTATGGTACCGCAGAAGCTGTTCATTGGCATGCATGCCCCATCAAGAATACAAATTTGTGGGATATGCTGATGCCTACACTAGGGCATATGTGATAAAGACAAAAAAAAAGGTTGGTTTATTTTTTATTATAAACTTTCACCACGGTGTATGACACAATATACTTTTACATAATTATTTATGTTGGAATTATTAATATCTCTACTTATATGGTGTTAATATCAACCAACGTAGTTAAAATTTTATTGTTTCTGAACCCTCCGAAAAAAAAAAGTAAAAGAAAACTAAGGCATCAACATCAAGAATTCAGGCTAGATAATAATGAATTATTTGCCCTCTATTTTAATTTATTTTAACGTTGAAAGTTGTGTTAAAGAATCCTAAATTTTAACTTGTGAACGTGACTTATATAGTAAAATGCCACCACCTCCATGACAAAGAAATAATAATAGTAATAATAATAATAATAATAAGAACAACACCAATAATAATAATAATAATAATAATAATAATAATAATAATAATAATGTAGGAAAAGTGTATCGTGCGTGGAGTGATTTACGGAACAGATCCGTAATTTACGGATTAAATTACGGAATATTAAACTAGAAAGTAAATCATGCGACTAGAATAATTCATATTATCTAGCAGATCTAACAAAAAACAATATTACGTGCAGATCTAACTCGAACAACGAATAGGAAAATTATGATGCATAAAATAAAGGACTAGAGATCAAACCGAGGCGAGTAGATACTCTTTCCTTAAGACAAATTACTCCGGTATGGTGCCCACGGTAGTAGCAACTGTCTCCAAAGATACAACGGCTTTCATCTCGGATTTAGAGGCACTTCAAAAATCCGAGCTCCGGCGAACTTACATAGTGCTCCGACTTCTCTTCGATTCAATATCTAGATCTATATGACTGACTCTTTGTGGTGGAAAGACACAAGAGAAAATTCGATGCTTAAACTTTCATCCATAAGGTTCTTTATATAGTGGAGAGGAGGAGCCAATGCTCAAATATGATTGGCCGAAACACATCATCAAACTTTTCCCCTTGGAAAAGTCATGGCCGACTTTTCCCTCAAGAAAGGAAAAGCCATTGGGGCGTGTAAAGCACCTTGGCCGACTTCACCCTTGCTTCCGATTGGTCGGATGACGTGTCATCTGAATTCTGATTGGTCGAATGACTCAACGAATTCTGATTGGTTGAATGACACAATCACATTCCAAAATTAATTTTATGGTTAATTTCATAAAGAAATTTTGTCCAAAAAATTAATAGTAACACCCGAGCCGAGCCGAGCCGGACGGCGGCGGCGCGCACGCACGTGTGGAATAATCTAAGTCCTCCCTCCTGCACAAAAGTGTCTTGCCCCTTGGGGCACATATATAAGAGTATACATTAGCTCTTATTACTTGAGCTCACAAGCCTCAAGTTACCTATGTGGGAGATTGGGGTGAAGTCCTCCCTTCAACTCCCATCTCCTACATATTTTCTAACAACTTTAGCCATTAATTTCTCATTCACCGACATCCGAATCGAGTGATTCAAAAGCCCATCATCAACCACCCCGTATAGAGTATTTAATGATATCATTAACTCTCGATGACATACATCGAAGCCTATCCGTAAATCGCGCTAAAGTTGACTATTCAACTCTTCAAAAAGGGCTTTTTCTCCAACAAATGCCTCCCTGCATCACAGTTGGCCGCCACTCTTCTGAATGCAAAGACAAGAATATGTATCCATCGTTTGTTTTTTTTGTTGGAGTTATTAGTACTGAAATCCACACTTATGACCCCAAAAAATAATAAATAAAATACACACTTAAGGTGTCATTATCATTTCAACATGTTAGAGATCGAACTTCGAGATAGAACACATAATAAATCGAATCATAATCTAACCAGTCTTAAATCTACTAGTTTAGTTAAGTAAAGTAATTAATTAATCATAATTAGCTAGCTTGATAACTTAGTCCTTAGTTGATCAATATATGTAGTCACTTTGGTATTAATTATATTTCTCCAAGTGCTTAGATCAAGCATTTTAACCATTTTGATATAAGAAGTGATAATGCTACAACAAAATGGCCACAACAACACAACACACATTTGGACCATTGATTATGATGTGAGACCTATTGATTCAAACGGGTCCTAAGAAAATCAATGATGAAAAAGGATGTTGTGGTATTTTGTTGTGGCACAAATATTTCTCTTTTGATATTTAATTAGATTTCTCCTTGTGTAATCGATCTTGTTCTAACTAATTGTAACAATTAGATTTCTCCTCGTATATTATATATACACGATCGACCTTGTTCTAACCAACATGCTACGATTGATCTTGTTCTGGCCAACATACTACGATTGACCAGAACAATTAACGTACTTTGATTGATCTTGTTCTGATCAACATACAACGCTTGACCTACATAATTCATGTCGTTCGGACATAATTCATGTGGTTCGGACAAACAGACCTTATCAAACCCAATAAATCGATCACAAGAGCCTAACATTAGACTATTGACAACAAGATTTATCTAAAAAAAATATATTTTTTTGTTAATAAAAAACAAAAGATTGGATGTCATATTTATACGATCGAGAATAAAATGTCAACGGCAAACCAAAGACGTGGGATTGTGTCCTACCCTTAAGACAACAATTAACTTAATGTTAATAATATGGTTGTTTTGATGTCATGGAAACTTTTCCATACGGGAAGAAAAACAGCGGTAAGTAAATCATGGACATCATTTCCACACATTAGTTGATTTCTTTTCTGTGATTTGTAGCCAATTGGTCAAGCTTTCATGTCACGATGTAATGTTTTACCAGCCAAAAAAAAAAAAAAAAAACTTAAAAACAAATTAATATATAGGGATGATTTCACTCTTGTTTCTTATTAAGGTGAGATACATAGATTTGTGCACTCGTGAGGAAAATTTCAATAGAAGGCATGAGAAGTTTGAAACTTCTTGAAAAGGGTTATATCTATGTAATCAAAGCTAGAATCGATGATTCTCCAAAATCATCATAGTGTGTCTAAGTTGTTTTTCAACGATTGGAGCTGCAGGTAGGGAGTTGTGTATCTGTGGATTGGCCATCGGTGGGGTGGTTTTAGAAGTGGTCGAGTCACTTAGAGTCTGCTTACGAACCTTGTGAACCTATAGTGAGGGGTCAAACCTGTCGTAGTTCATGCTAAAACACAAATGATTCGGGAAAACTTGAGGTATTGTATTACCACCACACATATTTATAGCTACAATATCTAAACCCTAAGCATACATACTGACAATAATACCCTTACTACAATACACTATTACAATAACATCTCTAACAGTTCAATTTGTATAGGGTGTAGACAACGTACAATACACCGTGTAAGATAATAGTTGTTGGTTATATATATAGAAGCCGTTATGCAGGTAGAATTCATATGTGATTTTGACATGTTTTTATAGAATGCAGGCTCAATGCGAGAAACTAGTAAGGGAAACATGTTTGGCCTAGTTGTCATACACCCTGGGATCTCGGGAGAAATGTCATACCAGTCTACTATGCTTGTCTCTAGCGTAAAACCTCGGGAAATGCTAAGATATGTCGAGTATATAAAGTCTTTAAACGGCCTGCATAATTATTGAGGCCTTCAAGGGCTTGTGAGGACATGAGCCATTTGAATCATAAATTAGTAGAACAAATATGTAGAACTTTTAAAATTATTAGGGAGAAACGCTTAAAAGGACAATGTTATAATTTCAACCTTCGTTAAGGACAATGATAGTTTCATAAGGCAATAAGGACAAAATCAATAATACAAAGACTGTTTTACCCTTACTTTAAAAAAAAAAACACAAAACCCAGCAGCATATGTGCGTGTCTTTGAAAAAAAAATAAAGAACAGAATTATGAAGAAATCTGCTATTAACGGAAAACCTTTCTCGGCCGTACTCCTCTCAGCAAATCCTCAAATCTCCCACGATGATCTCAAAAATATGCTCTAGATTCGAAATCAATGGCAGCTTCTCTGCAGGAACAACCTCCGGTTCCCGAATCCCCTCTATTTGGCCGACTCTGTTTGTAGGTAAAGTAGATATTGTAATTAAATATGTTGTTTCCTTATTCAAAGTGGGTATCGCAACTTGATAATCTGTATCTATTTCGGTGCTAAGGTCATCTGAGTTTACCCCAATCTACATTGTGATGGTTTGATTCCCATTTTCCATTACATCTATTTTCTTTATCCATTGATAATTGATAGCAATCTTTTTGAAAGTGAAATCTAAGGAGGTGGGAGTAGTTGAAATTTCCACATCTTTTCCAGAAGCAGGTCTTGTTTTATGGTTTTATTAAGGATATATGGATTTGTGTTGAAGCAATCAATCCTGGCCAGCGTTCTTGGGGCATTTCTTCGAATTTGTGTATTTTGCTTGATTTTGTGATGCTGGGAGTATAAACGACGTCAGAAGAAACAATATACATGGCTAGAAGGTGAAAAACATGGAGAGATAAGGAAGGATCAGAACTTTGGAGAGATAAGTTTGTTGAGTTAGCAAGTCTGCGTTATCAAGGCTGAAAATATGAGTTATCAAGGCTGTGTTTTTAGAGTTTTACTACAGAAAATTCGAGGCAAATATGGTGTTTTAGAGCAGCAAATCAAGGCGAAATATGAGCTGGATGAGTTGTGAATTTTGGCTGAAAGAATGGTGAAAAGAGAGCAACAAAATGAAGCTTTCAAGATGATTATTTAAAGTAGTTTTGCAGCTGAAAATAAGGCTGAATAAACAGCAAAACTGAAGTGAAAATTGACAGCAAATTTGAAACTAGAATCGGGTTGATTCAAGATGGTTTTAAGAAGCCATTTGAAGGTGATATCGAGCAAATGAATGGTTGTATTTTAGATGCTATTAAGGGCTTATATAAGCATGAAATCAGAGAGATTTTGAAGCTTAGAATGGGACTGATTTGGGGCGATATGATTCAATTAGATGCGCTATAGATGTTGTCAGGCATATGTAATTTATATGCTTAGCACAAAGAAGACCACTTTTTCTTTTTTGAGGCCTTTACATAGTCGAGATATCATAATCTGTATATCAGGAGTGCTAATTTTTGTATCATTACTAAAGAATTTATTGTTTCTTCAGTCCATCTCTGAAGTGCATTACTCTTGTTACCTTCTTCTATGAATTGGGGATGTGTGGTGTCAACAGTCATTTGTTGGTATGTGCAACACATTGGATTGAACTTTGGCTTCGTAAAGCTACTGTTGCATTGGTCTTTGTCATATATTCCTTCTGCCAACAACATTTTCTTAGCTCCTTTTTTCCTGTTTTTGGAAAATGGTTTTTCCCACAATATTTGTGCAGTGGACTATCACTACCGGTTTATTTACCCCAAATGGGTGGCTAGTATTTTAACCCAAGTTAATAAAGATTATGGAAAGATTTGTAATGTACACTGGTAACCAGTATGGCATAGTCTTCAAAGGATGAATGAATGATATAGTAGTAATTGCAGGATGATAAGCATGATGTACTGTTTTTTGGTCTCCTCTTGGAGGAGAAATTTTGTACATGACAAAACAAAGAAGTTGCATCCAATGCAAGTTTAAACCACTTTAGAAGATAAGTTGGAAATATCAAAGGTGTTTCATTTTTTTGGTGAATGTTTATTGTCATAAGAGAGAGAAAGGTGTATTCAACTCGATATGCTAAAATTGTTTCAATATACTAATTCACAGTTATTGGTTCACTGTTTTACATTGAGTTCAAAACATTCTGGTTCACTGTTTCACAACTAAGCATAAATGACATCATGTTCATGTCCACTTTCATGACTTGGTCTAATGTTTCAATATAATACAATGTTATTGGGTAACTCTAATCCTTAAATCTACTTATTCACTGTTAGCTAGCAAAATACTCTGGTTCACTGTTTTTCATTCAGTTCAAAACACGCTAGTTCACTGTTTCACACCTTCATATTACTAATTCACTCCAAACCAAAGTTAACTTTTAAGTGTTTGTAATTGTAGTTAACCATTGGAAGTTTACTATTATTAGTTAACTTTTTTAAATCTTTTTTGCGAGTGCACTTTTGTAGTCATTATTTATAGTTCACTGTTATTATAATTCAATGTTGTTGTAGTTCACAATTTTAGTCCATCTCAACAATGATATGAACTCTATTCTTCCCAACCCGTTGCAGTTGCAACAAATGTTGTGACTTAGCTTTATCAAAATACTCTGGTTCACTATTTTTCATTGAGTTCTAAATACTCTGGTTCACTGTTTCACACTTACTTCACATTACTAATTAACTTAAAACCAAAGTCCACTTTTTTGAGTTTATAATTGTAGTTCACCTTTGTAGTTAACCATTGGAAGTTTACTATTGTCAGTTCACTTTTTGAGTTTTTTTGTGAGTACTTTTGTAGTTCACGGTTTGTGGTTCACTATTTGAGTTCAAAACACTCTGGTTCACTGTTTCACTGTTTCACTACTATTTCATATTACTAATTCACTTCAAACCAAAGTTCACTTTTAGGAGTTTATAATTGTAGTTCACTATTGTAGTTAACCATTGGAAGTTTGCTATTATTAGTTCACTTTTTGAGTTCTTTTCGCGAATCGACTTTTGTAGTTCACTATTTTACAATGAGCTCAAAACACTCTGGTTCATTGTTTCACAAATAAGCATAAATGACAACATGTTCTTGTCCACTTTCATGACTGGGTCTAATATTTCAATGTAGTAATACAATGTTATTGAGTAACTCTGATCCTTAAGTCTACTTATTCATTATTAGCTAGCAAAATACTTTGGTTCATTGTTTAACACCTACTTCACATTACTAACTTATTTCAAACCAAAGTCCACTTTAGGAGTTTATAATTGTAGTTAACTATTATAGTTAACCGGTGGAAGTTTACTATTCTTAGTTCACTTTTTGAGTTCTTTTTTGCGAGTTCATTATTTGTAGTTCAATGTTTGTGATTCTTGTTTGCAGTTCACTGTTTTTGGTTCACTATTGGAAGTACATTATTTGTAGAGAGCAAAATACTCGAGTTCACTACTTTTAATTAGGCGTAAAACACTCTGGTTCACTTTTGCGAGTTCACTTTTGTAGTTCATTGTGGTTCACTGTTTGTAGCTAGAAAAATACTATGGTTCACTGTTTTTAGTTCAGTTCAAAACAGTCTGGTTCACTGTTTGTGGTTCATTATTTGTAGTTCACTGTTTGTTGTTCACTGTTATTGTAATTCACTGTTGTTGTACTTCACTATTTTAGTTCATCTCAACAATGATCTGAACTCTATTCTCTATTCTTCCCAATCCATTGCAGCTGCAACAAATGTAGTGACATAGCTTTAGCAAAATACTTTGGTTCACTGTTTTTATTGAATTCAAAACACTCTGGTTCACTGTTTCACTTCATTGAGTTTACAATTGTAGTTCAATGTTTTTAGTTTACTATTTAATGTCGTAGTTCACTCTTTGTGGGAGTTCATTATGATCGTACTAATACTCTCAATTCACTCTTATAATTTGATGTCATTGTTCACTATTTATAGGAGTTCATTATGATTTTACTCAAACTCTTAGTTCTTTATTATATTTCGATGTCGTAGTTCAAACTATTCTAGTTCACTGTTTTTCATTGAATTCAAAACACTCTGGTTCACTGTTTCGCAACTACTTCACATTAATAATTCATTTGAAACCAAAGTTCACTTTTAGGAGTTTATGATTGTAGTTCACTATTGTAGTAGAACTAAGGAATAATAACATGAGCTTTTTCAAAACCAAGCTGAAATGTCTTAAGAGTGAAAATACTCAACAAATTAATGTAATATAATAATAATAGCAGATAACAGAAAACACTATGAAAATCAATACCAAAACTCGAACAACTATAATTCTGGTTATCAACTGGGACAACCTCTTAAGAAACAAAATGACTCAGACAAGTCTTCCCACCAGCTTCACCACAAAAAGACGTAATAAAAAGCACACATAATAAAATTTAAAAAACCCTATTAAGTCATTCTCTGAGCAGCTTCTTTAGCAAAGACTTCTCATTGACTTTAGTTTTGGCTTGAGATCTGGAGCCCATGATTCCACGTACCCATTTTCTCTTATTCTCATCAATCTTGTCATTGAAGTTGGCCTGCAATGCAAAATGCAAAGTTACATTAGCTTTCAAGTTCAATCAAAATGGATATATTTGTTAGACCGTATTTGTTAGACCGTAAGTCGTTCAAATCACCTTAATTGCTTTTAAAAATCTTGTTGAACTCCAGTTTGTCTTCATTCTTTACTCCTGTAAGGCACAACACATAATCGATTTTATTGTGCACAATCTGCATTGAGATCAAACAACTATCACAAAGCTAGATTCTTCCGGATTCAAGCTTTAGTGGAACTCAATGTCTTTGATCAACGATCTCCCATGGTTGGAACCAAACCCTTGCGAATGATACACAATCGCAGGAACAAGAGTCGACTATTACCGTAAGAATAAATTGCCCACATCTTTGTTTAAGAAAACAATCTCAGTCCAAATCTGATTCCATACTTTGGTTCTCTTTTTTCTCCCACCAAAATGTAAGAAAGCTAGCCCAAAAATAGAAACTACAGATTCCTAACTACAAGCTCCTTTTTGGCTATCTCATCCAACCAAATTGGGGAATGATTAAACTGATGCAAAGTGCAGATGCAATCTTAAGGCCAAAAAGGCATCCATGTCCTGTACGGAACTTTGACACAAGGTGGACAGACTTGATGCACAAACCGGTTGCAAACATGCCATTAGACTTGACAGAAAATAAGCTTTCAGGTTCACCTAAAACTTAGGTACCAGGATCAAACCTGATTCAAAACATGTTAATACTTAATAAAGCTTCAAAGCTGAGCCAAAAACAAACTGAACTCATATTACAAAAAAGGCAGAACATATGCAACAAAATGGATCAGAACAAAGACAAGGCAGAGTAGAACTCAATGATGGAACATATAACTGTCCTAGAGGTGTTGGACGGATCTGGACTATAACAAACTTAAGTGTTTAATGTGAGCTAGACTGCAATAAAACAAACAACATCAACACTAACAAGGGCATGTTGAATTATAATTGAGGATATAAACATAGCAAAAGTATGATATAATCATCATGACCTTTGTTTCTTTAAATGATTCTTTTCTCTGATTCCCTCTCAATTCGATTCTTGAGAGGAACCCTTCCATATGAATTCGATCTTTCGAAATAATGAAAATAAAGAGCACCCAATCTCTCATCAAATGCCACAGAGTATCATGTTCTAAACCTCCTTCATCCGAAGAGCATATTTCCCACCTTGATGCCTTCTCGCTCTTTCTCATTTCTATACGAATCGCAAAACGGATCCCTTCTCTCACACACAGAGTCAGTCTCCTCTCTAAAAATTCATTCAACCAAAATTCAATAAGAATCCCAATTCATCACAAATCCAATAATCTTAAGATCAAGTTGGTAAAGTGTCTGATAGCAGAAACAAAGGCTGAAATACAGGAATTCAATCACCGGAAACCACTATGTTAACATTAAAGAATAGCAATATAAAAAACAATTATAAAAATTTGGCACCTTGAAGCCAAATAGAAAGAAAAAGTGATCAATCAAAGGAATAAAAACACGGAAATGAATTGAATACCTCAAACATGCAGCAAATGTATTGCTAGGGAAAATTTGGATAGCAGAAAGACAAGGAACATAATATTGGACTAAAGTTTCACCACTGTCCAGGCTAATAGGCACACCAGCGCCATATGCACTCCATTCATCAAAACAATTCCAAAAATCACCCAATGTGAAGAAGTATTCCACTTTCTCTCTTTCCCATGGATGCCATAGCCTATTAAGATTTTCTCATCTCTTTCTTGCAAGAGGGAAAAGACAACCAATTAGGCACAAGTGATGTAATGAGATATCAATTCCTGTTTGTTTAGCATTATCCACAAAATCATTTAATGGAAGCTGCCATTCAATCAACGATTAGGGACTTGATCTAGTGAATTCTTCTAAGATTGAAGAAAGTTTTTTTTCGTTGTTGCTACTGACATCGGCCTGATTTTTGGATTTTTTTCATTGATGGGATGAAGAATGAAGGAGCCGGAGCTCCGCCGTTGGCGATTGAGGTGGCGGCAATAGAAATGAGAGATGAAGAGGAAAAATATGATTGACGCTTCTGGTGGCCGGACGATGTTGGGCGGCGGAAAAGAGCAGAGCATCAGAGGGAAAGGAGAAATGGGCGGAGGGATAGAGGGAGGAGAAACTTTTGACATAAAAAACTACGGAGAAACATGACAAAGAAGAAAGGGTAAATGTGTCCAATATTATTGTCTTTGTCCTTAATGACTTATCAAATGTTAAGCTGGACTCCTAACTTAATGAAATTATGTAAATGTCCTTATTGACAATAAACTAAAATTATTATACCGTATAACCTTTTGCTCAAAGCCTATGGTGTACGAAACTACCTAGTCTAACTAATCCGAAGTTCGACTCAGATCGTGTCTGTAGATGACTCTTATTTAAGGGTAATGCTTAATTAACGGTGTGAACTATATAACTCATGACATTAATTAATTCAGCATAAAAAAGTTTGAATGGACTCTTTATACACAAATTTCTTGCAGTGATAAGTAGTTGGGGCCATGCCAACAATACCGCATTCAATTGACTCTCTCCCAAAACGAATTATGGCAATGGGCTTTAGTTCGGGGCCCAACCTCTTTTCCTTTTTATATCTTGAAAATAAAAATAAAAATTGTGGGCATGTAATGACTTCCCGTATTTGTTGCACCACGTGTATTTAGCACATCCAAAATTACTTCTAAAATTAAGATTACTTTTCATGAAAGAACATTTTTGTTATCAACGTCCATATTCTGATTGAAATGTCAATGGCAGTGATATTTTTTTTCCCGTAAAAATCAGGGCGGGAAGTTATTAATAAATGCATTATATCAATGAGAATATAAAATAGTATAATGCATATTAATAAATGCATTATATCAATGGTTAACAAGTAGGAGTAATTTTCTCAAAAAAGAGGAATTAGGAGTAATGTTATTTTCATTGTGGGAAAAATTTAGGATTACACGTAACATTATCTTGTGCTGATTGATTAAATTTTGTGCTAAATTTTGTTAGTATTTCTTACTTACCGGGTCGAAAAAGAAAAAAGAAAAAAGGCAATGGAGAGAGGAAGCTACGGTTCCCTGAGGGAAGGGGACAATGATTTTTTTTTCACAAAAATAACAATTCAATTCAAAATTAATAATGAATCGCAAAACAAATCGCCATGCATTCGGTTAATTGATTTTCTGTGATATTTTTTAGTGACGGCATTTAAAAAAAAAAAATCGTGATCTTATATTTCCTAATATAGTTTTATAATTGCACAATCAAAGACCTAATTATTTGGCGTAGTATGTACAATGCAATGATTTTACCGATTTGTTTATTTGCTGTTAATTTCGCAAGTGATTGATTGTATAATTAAAGTCTCAAGTTAATCAGGGGAACTTTAGCACAATTGTTATACTAAAAAACTCAGCCCTCAGCCCCCACAATCCCCAACCCCAATCGTTGTGAAATTCTAAGGGAAATAACTTTCATTAATGGCTCCAATTGCAATTGGCGATTCCATTCCCGACGGAAACTTGGCCTACTTTGATGAGCAAGATGAGCTCCAAAGCGTGTCAATCCACTCCGGCCCTCGGTGGCGGCGGCAGTTCCTGGAGCCTTCACTCCAACTTGCAGCTTGCAGCATGTTCCAGGATTTATAGAGAAATCAGAGGAACTGAAAAGCAAGCAAGGAATCCTCTGCGTTAGTGTGAACGATCCATTTGTGATGATCGAAGGCGTGGTCAAAGACTTATCCGGATAACAAACATGTGAAATTTCTAGCTGATGGTGGCTCAGGGAAATACACCAGCGCCCTTGGTCTTGAGCTTGACCTTTCAGACAAGGGTACGTCTTGGCATCAGATCTCGTAGGTTTGCTCTCCTTGTGGAAGACCTTAAGGTCAAGATTGCCAATATTGAAGGCTGGGGGAGACTTCACCGTCTCTGGTGTTGATGAGATTCTCAAAGCTCTTTAATTAATCTTTCTTCTCTATTTTCTATCTTTTGTCTTTTTGTCTTTTCTTTTTCTTCTTCTTCCGATGCTGATTTGTTTAGCATAATAATCTCTTTAATAAATGTTATCCATCTTTTTACGATAAATATCCTTATATTTCCTACATGAGATAATTACATTATGAAAATAAAATATAATAAATGAATATTTTAATTTCTTTCAATTTATATAATACACAGAAGTCATTGTTCAAATTTAAAATGACATGATCAGAATTCAGAAGGTGTTGGGGTCGAGGGAGAAATAAATAAATGTCTTTCGTTGCCCAAAAAAAACACGGGTTAGTAAAATTTATAAACCCTATAATTAATCCAAAGTTACAAAAGGATAAAAATTAATCAAAAAATTTTATCGCATAAAAATGGAAATTCAATTTATAATGGCCGGAGGCGTATCAATTGAATTAAAATCAACTAATTAATCAAGCTGTCCTCACAATTTTTTAATTTATTTATTTGCGGCAACTTTTTTATTTTTTTGTTGAGGAAATATCCGCGGCAAACGTTAAGTGAGCTGAATGTAAAATTATCATTAAAGGTGGTCATTATAAAAGTGTGTCACCCTCAAATTAAACCCTTTACCCTTTACCCTTTACCGCACTTGTTACGAACATTTTTCATCCTATACCTCACTTCTTACGAACCTTTTTCATTGCATTTAATTTATCCAGCAATTAAGTTCGAAAAAAAATGATGAAGAACAACATCAACAAACTTAGCATCGTAATGTTCCCGTGGTTAGGACACGAACACATCAGCAAGTCAATGTCGTCTTGCCGGAGCTTTATACATTTTTTTTACAGCTAAAATTATTTAAAATTATCGTCCGTTAGATCTCGCTCGGAACTTTTGGCCTCCCCAGATAATGCATATTAATAAATGCTTTATATCCGGGGTTAATAAGTAGGGTTAATGTGACGTCCCGTTCCAGACACCGTGTCCATATCCGGAAACGAATGCCCGACACGTATATAATTTAATCCTTAAATCAATTATGTACGTAAGCCTTACGTAATTACATCAGAGTTCAAGCGGAAATGAAACGACACGGGAGAAATCTTAAACGACAAATAATGTCGTAACAATTAAAGAAATGTAAGTGATGTTTCCCACAACATTTAACTGAGATAAACGTAATAAAGCCTATACATTATTACAACTCGAAAAGAAATATTCAAAAGTCTAATGAACATAACAAAAGTATCTTTCTCTCAACTCTCGAAACATAAATAAGGAAACAATGTATAAAATTCCCAAATGCCGACACAAGTTTACTCCTCATAATAGACGTCTTCATCACAGTAACCTGCATCACCTTCTCGGGGTGGGAACAATATATAAAGGGTGAGTACAAAAGTACCCAGTAAAGGGTAGAAGAACCGAATTTAAAACAAGTAATAGCACAAAGTTATCATCATGACCACGTATGTATAAATACCCACTCCCCTCGACTAGCCTCACTAGTAAAAACTCAACCAAACAAGGGGTTTGTTACACACAAGGTCTAAGGACACTTTGCATGGTGAGAATGCACCACGACATATCCTCAGCTCCTCATATGGCACGGCTGCTACCCATGTAGGAGACTACCCAGTCCACGCAGCGGGTACCTTTGTGGAGGGGTAATAGTCCCAAGCTGCGAAACAGAAACGTGCCTTACCAAAGACCAAGGTATTTTATCTTTTAGACTCTCAAATATGTATTTACGCGTAGTTAAGCTAACCACCTAAGTTCATTACACATAAAGGCTTCCCTAATGACTTCTAGTCCTAGACCATACTACACTATACTACCTATCACATTACACAGAAAGTGATGGCTACTAAGCACAACACTCCACATAGCTAAGAGTTGTCTTCCGGTGATCCCGTGTTTCTCCCCACAGAAGGTCTCCACACGCTGCTGTGCCAAATACACCAGAAACCATACCCAAAACTATGTCGATTAAGATTTAAAGCTTATCACAATACTTATCACCAAGTACACAACAATTAAATAAGCATTTTTGTTTTCCTTTCTAGAATCAAAACAACACTGAAATAATCTTTTCTTCTTCCTTATATATATAAAAATATATATATAGGTTCCCTTTTTTTTTTCTTTCCCGATTCACCTATCAAGCGAAAGCATACCCAGGGAATTTATTTGACTTCAGTGCTAGACCAAATAAATAAATAAACAAATAATTAAAACTACAGCAAGCAAACAACTGGGGAAACACAACAATAACACAGCTAAAACTTTCTAATCACCAGTATTGGGTTTGCTAGCCGACGCATGCCGGAGGGATCAATTCCGAATTCCACTATATATATATATATATATATATTTTGACATACCAATAGCAAGGGAGGACACATGTATACATTATATACATTATAAAAACAACTCGCATAAACAATAACTAGAGTACCGGCGAATGAACAGATTGCCAAGTGGAATAAGTTATTACCCTCTAAAGTTAATCTTTTTATGTGGAAAGCAAGTCTCAAAAGAATTCCCACAAAGCCGAATCTTATTCGTCGTGGAGTCTCAATTCAAGACTCTTTTTGCCCGCTTTGTTACAAATTTGAAGAAACAGTCAACCATCTTCTGTTTGCGTGTGATGTGTCGTTATTGATTTTGTCTCATATTCTAAGTTGGTGCAATATTGTTGGGCTAAATGCTTTCTCGTTTAGCGACTTTTGCAATATGAAAGCTGGAAATGCTTCGTATTTGGCCTCATGCTTATGGTCGGCTTTAGTTGGTGTTACGGCTTGGGTAATTTGGATTCATAGAAACAAGGTCATTTTCCATTCTCACGTTTTAAATCCAGAACTGATTTTTAGAGAAGTACAGAGATTATCCTTTTCATGGCTATCAAATTCTAAGTGTCTCCGGAAGCTGGAATGGGAAGTATGGAAGGCAAATCCGATGATTGCAGCAACATAATTATGGGCGTTGGATTGGTGTCTGTTGCCGATTGAAATGCTTTTGGAAAATGACTCTCTTTGGTGTGAAAATGCGGCTGCTTATCTTGTGACTTGGATGTAGTTTTCTTCATTTATTTTTATTTTTTGCTTTGGATCGGTGATGATAATCATGATATGAACACAAAGTTTGTAACCTTTTTTAGCATCTTGCTGATTTATGAGAATCCTTGGCTGTTCAAAAAAAAAAAAGAGTACCGGCCAAAAAAAAAAAAAACCAATAAATACGGTTGAACACCCCCTTATCTTATTAAATTGCAAAGCTTTGAATTGAAACGTCACACTTGGAAATCCAACAACTATGGTAATCCTTCGATTCCTACAGCAAAATATCATTCTATAATTAATCTATAACACTTTACAATGCCTAATTGCTACGAATTCACCAGAAAGCTCTAGATTCGAAAAAGGGATTCACCAACCTGTTCACAACGATTCTTGTGTCAAAACGTTGTTCTCGTCGCGGTGACCGTTTTGATATGAAAATCCTGCAACAACGTCGATTGAATTGCTCAGAAAAGATAAGATTTTCCTTTGGCTTTTTGGTTTCTCCTTCTCTGCTATTCTCAGTATTTAGTCGACAAGAGGGACTGCTCTACCCCGCGCTGAAGAGAAGAACTTAAAACTAATAGTAATATACAAACAAAGGTTTAATATGTCCCTTTACCATATCTGTATAAATAGAATAGCCCATTTATACCGAATGGTAAATCTCAGTATCTTTCTTTAGCATCACCTTTTTGTTTGATCAACAAAAAGGTTGAATCTTTTTCAGCTTCCTGGCATTTTTCTGTTAGAAGAAAAAGGGTAGAAGTAATGGCCGGGTATCTGTTGTTCTTCAATTAGTCGGAGTAATAAGAGGAAGAAGAAAGATGAATGGGATTGGAAGAGCGGAAATGAGAAAACTAGCAAATTGAAGTTGAAGTTGAGAAGCAGCCATTCTGGTTCTAAGGATTTGACCTCACTTATTAGCAAATTTAGCGGCCGTGGCGGAGCTGCAGCTCCTACGGCGGAGGAGCATGAGTTGCATCATATTCATGGTGGGCTCTCCGTTAATGGCGCCACCAGAATCGCCTGCTTGCATGAGGGAAAACTGACAAACCCTTTAGGGGATTAAGGGAGATTAATTGTGGTTAATTTCCATTAATTCTAATTATCCAATTAATTTAAATAAAGTACAAATAAGTATTAAGAAATTTTTTTTTTTTGAAAACAAATTCCCAATTACCCTTACTCAAATTATTGGGATATTACAGTTAATGTGCTTTTCACCCTAGAAAATTTGAAGGACTACAATAGGTGTGTCGGATAAGGGCAATGGGGAGAGGAGTCTAGGGTTGCTTGAGGATTGGGACAATGATTTATTATTATTATTATTATTATTATTATTTTATTTGTAAATTACAAGAAATCATTGCAAAACATAATAATACATCCCAAAAAAATCCCGCAATGCATTCTAATGATTCGGTATACTTGATATCTCAATGTGATAGTAATATTTAAAAAATAATATTTTCGTGATATTATATTTCCTAATATTGTTTTATAATTCTGCAGTCAAGGTCCTAATTTTTTGGCGTATTATGTACAATGCTATGATTTTACCGATTTGTCTGCCGTAAAAATACATTCCAGTTGCTGTTAATTTCACTAGTAATTGATTGTATCAATTAAGTCTCAAGATTTTGATATGTATGGTATATATTGTTTTCTGGACAAAATATTTTGTGATTTTGGACCTGGCAGTCAGGAAAAACCATCTAAATCATTCAAGAACTCCATCAAAATTGTTTTTTATATATCCAACATGGTTATTTTCCCTTCAAATAATACACTTTATGTACAAGCTCAACTTGATTGTTCAAATTTAAAATGACAAGTTCAGAAGGTGCTAGGTTCGTGCCCTATCTAAGAGCACTTGCATCAAATGCTCTAAAATATTACTATATTTTACAGTCTTAAATAGTATATATTTTTCTAGTTTACAGAATCTCAATTTAAGATGAAATGAATCAGATTCTCTATTTTACGTAATGAAGTCTTAAATAGTATATATTTTTCTAGTTTACAGAATCTCTATCTAAGATGAAATATATTAGATTCTCTATTTTACGTAACGAAAATTTATAAAATCTGGGTAAATTCGGTACATGTAAAGAAATTTTTACAGAATCGGTAGTTTAAAGTAAAATGTAGAGTGTCTACTGCAGTGCTACTTTTTCTAAATCTGAATGTTGAAATCTTTAAAATACAATTTTTTTTTAAAGATTTACACTATCTACCGCAAGTGCTCTAAGGTCAAATAAATATTATAAATGTATTTTGTTGCCGTAAAAAAAAAAACATTGAGTTAGTCAAATTTATAAACCCTATAATTAATCCAAAGTTACAAAAGGATTAATCAGCAATTTTTATCGCATAGAAATAGAAAGTCAATTTATAATGGAGGCGTATCAATTTTTTTTGCTCCCAGAGGCGTATCAATTGAATTAAAATCTTTATTTATTTTTTTTGAAAATTTAAAATCAAATAACAATCAAGCTACCTAAAATCACTCATAAAAACAATTTTTTTATTTTTTTTTATTTGCAGCGAACGTTAATTGAGCTGAGGAAATATTTGCAGCAATCGTTAATTGAGCTTTTCCCTTATAAAAGCGTCACCCCCCAAACCCTTTACCTCATTTCATACCAACCTTTTTCATTACACATAATTTTTACAGCAATTAAGTTCGGAAAATAACGATGAAGAACAACATTATCAACAAAAAACTTAGCATTGTGATGTTCCCGTGGTTAGGTCACGGACACATCTCACCTTACTTCGAATTGGCCAAGAAACTCGCAGGAAGAAATTTCAATATTTACCTTTGCACTACATCCGCCACCCTTTCCTCCGTCAAACACAAACTCGATAACTATTCCGCCGGTAGGACAGCCGGTAGTACCGCCGGTTCGATTCGTTTCATTGAACTCCGGCTACCAGTCGACTTGCCTGACTGTCCTCCTCTTTCACCGGAGTACCATACTACTAACGGGCTGCCAGGTGAACTCATGGGTATACTCAAGAAGGCGTTTAACAAGTCGTGTTATAACTTTTATAAGATTCTTGAGGATTTGAAACCGGATTTGCTTATTTTTGATTTCCTTCAGCCATGGGCTGCGGTGGCGGCAAAGATATTTAGGATTCCGGTGGTGGAGTTTATAACTAGTAGTGCTACAATGACTGCCTTCACTCTTCATGATGCAATATATCCAGGTATTTTAATTCTTCAAATTTTTATATTTGTTTTGACCTATATCCCTGAATAAATATTGTTCTTTCTAAACTATAATTTTTTTCATTCATTTTTATTTGAAGTTAGCGAGATTATTTATTTATCGAACATTATTTTAAATCTTTTTACGTAAGTTGGGACCAATAAAAATTATTCATTGACGAGGTTATTCCTTTATCGAATATAAATTTAGTGAGGTTTAACTGTAGATATTCATATTAAGAGTTGTATGATTTAGTGTTACATAAACTTTTGAGCATCGTTGATGTAATTATATTGGTATTTAAAATTGAATAATGACATACCGTAAAAAAGAATTAAGGTTATTACATTAACGAAAATTTTAATTGAAATATATGCTTTAACCACCACATCGATCAGTTGGTTTACTAATGTAAATTTACGCCTTCGTTGAAGAACTTTAAAGCATAAACACTTCTTTATTGAATGCACTATTCCATAAACCACCCACCCCCCACCCTACCCTACAATCTCAAAAAAAAAAAAAAAAAAAAAGAAGAAACCGTATAGTACCTTATTTTCCATAAATTGGTTACTTTTTTAGACCCTATTTTACTCACTGAAATTCTGCAATAACTCTTATTTTTATCTCTCATAGGGTTTCCAAAACATTTTTTTAATAATCAACTTTTCGAGTATAAGGATTACTAATAAAAGTAGTGATAATGGCATAACAAAATAGCCACAATAAAATCCACAACACTTTTAAACTGTTGATTATGATGTGAGATCTATTGATTCAAATGAGTCCCAAAAAAATTAATAGTGGAAAATGTTGTTGTGCCACTTTGTTGTGCATATTTGTTGTGGAATAATCATTCTCTATTAATAAGGACATGTTAACTAAGTAGCTTGACTTAAGTGGTAATTGATTTGAGAATGTCTAGGGAGGTCACCGGTTTGATTCTACTCTGAGGCGTCATGTTGAAAGAGCTCTTGACCATACCTTACTCCTGAATAAGAGTCAGATTCTACTGGCACGATCCGGGCCGAACTCCGGATTAGTCGGACTAATGAGTTACTGGATACTGGGGGCTTTAAGCAAAAATAAAAAAAATAAAAAATTAAGGACATGTTTGTTGCATACCCACGATTTAATTCCGGAAATATTTAACAGAATGTTTACAAATTTTTTGTCAAGATGTTATATATATATATATATATATATATATATATATATATATATATATATATATATATATATATATATATATATAGATTGGTAACAATCTTTCTATACATTTATCACTTTTTAATCTAATACATGCGTTTCTTTCAAATCGAAGGTGAGGAGTTTCCATTCCCCGCTATTTATGAGCGTGACTATGAGATTCTTAAACGAGCAAATGAAGGAAAGTCGAGAGAAAGAATCGCAGAAGATAGAAAACCAATTCTTCAATCTCACTCACCAGCTGATTTGATTCTGGTCAAAAGTTTCAAAGATATTGAAGCTAAATACTGTGATTATCTCCATGAATTGTCAAAGAAAATAATCGTACCCGTCGGTCCACTCGTTCAAGATCCTACCAACGACGATGATAACAATCTGACCAGTGTTGAACTGCTCGAATGGCTAGACCAGAAACGCAAGTGCTCGACAGTATTCATTGCATTTGGGAGCGAGTACTTTCTCTCTGGAAAGGACTTAGAAGAGATTGCACATGGGCTCGAGCTTAGCGATGCGAACTTCATATGGGTTTTAAGGTTCCCTAAAGGTTGTGATGTTGAGCTTGAAGTAGCATTACCAAAAGGGTTTCTCGACAAGGTTGATGATAGGGGTAAAGTTATAAAAGGGTGGGCCCCACAAGCTAAAATCTTGAACCATAGTGCAATTGGAGGGTTTGTTAGTCATTGTGGTTGGAGTTCAATAATGGAGAGTATGAAATTTGGGGTTCCAATTGTTGCAATGCCAATGCATATTGACCAACCTATAAATGCTAGGTTAGTTGAAGAGGTTGGTGTTGGTATCGAGGTTGTTAGAGATGTGCATGGTGTGGTTCACCGGACGGACATTGCTGACGTCATCAAAAAGGTGTTGCGTGAAGATGGTTGTGTCAAGAAGAAGGCAGAGGAGCTTAGGAGGAAAATCAAGGAGAATGGTGAGAAAGAAATCGATGGGCTCGTCGAGATTCTGGAAAAATTGATTTACATAGCGAAAGCATGGCGTATGAGACTCGATTAATGGCTCGTCCATACTATAATTTTTTTTGAAGTCGTAGTGTTTTAAAAATGATAGGACTACTGAAAGTTTTACATAATACATATAAACTAAGTTACAAGTATTTTGTAAACTTTTGATACATAACTCGTGTCCCGGTGTGGTTGCTTATTATATCTTTGTATGTTTGGACTTTTTTTCCCTTTCCATTTGAGTTAGGTTTTTGAATAAATAAGCAAGAACATACTTTTTGTGCGGTTCTTGCATATGATTATAAGGGTTTTAATTAGTCTGTTCTTTTTTGGTTGGACAAGGTATATTTGGAGGTGTCTTTGCATTTTGGAAGGACTTAATTAATAACTAGCTTATTATGTTGTATTATACAGGAAAAGTTCCAGCCCTGGCAGTAGTTAATGTTATTGTCTTATGACCATAGTTTAGAAATTTTTCTTTGTATAAGACATCATCTTTTGTTACAGATGCTTTTTCTTATCATGCCATGTCTAGATAGCAATTTCTCATTCTGATTTTTTTTTATATTTTATAATTACAGTCTTATAATTGTTCTGATTAAATATTCACTCAATTCTTGCCTTGATTATGGTTTTTATCACGAAACTTCGTAATAAGTTTTCCTCTTTTTATAATTTCCCGTATAAAACTTGCAAGTGTAATTCACTTGTAATTTCAAATTTCTCATTTCTTAATTCTAACCATCACTTATCCTAAAGAAAAAAGGAAATGTTCACCCAATCATTTGTTTAGTTGTCCAGCATTCCATTAATTTGACAATTAACCTAACATTGCTGTAACATTTCTCTTTTGAGCATCTTTGTGTATATCATTTAGTAGTACCACTTTTTATTAGTTTATATATATATTTTTTACAACATTAAATATTTACTTAATCATGCACTTATATATGTATGTATATTGATTCAAGGGTGATAAATATTTGTATTTGACAAATACGTCGTTGTATTAATATTAGAAAGATAATAGAGAATGGAATAATATTAATAGATTAACTTGCTGCTGCATACATTCATATAGCAATATTCTATCAGACTATAACACTTGGTCCACTAACATAGTGTCAAGTGTCAAGCAAATCTAGTGATAGATCCTCATGGATAAACATAAAACATTATACTAGATTATAATTAATTCCTAACATCCCCCCTCAAGCTAAAAGTAGGAACAACTTGTACATTTAGCTTGGTTCTGATCTCTTCCAACAGAGGGCCTGGAAGTGCTTTAGTTAGAGCATCTGCAATCTGCATGGAGGATGGCACAAAACGAACTGCCAACTGCTTGTTAATGACTTGAACTCTCACATAGTGAACATCAACCTCAATATGTTTGGTCCTTGCATGATACACTGGATTTTGAGCAAGAAAAGTGGCACTCAAGTTGTCACACCAGGCAACTGGAATATTAGCTACCTGAATCTGCATTTCCAGGAGCAGTTGCTTGATCCATGCACTACAAGAAAATTGAGTTTTAATGACGGGATTTCCCGTCATTAAATGGCCGATTCCCCGTCATTAAAGGCCTTTAATGATGGGAAATTTCCTTATTGTTTGCGCTCTCTAGATAAAGGTAATTAATGACAGGAAAGGGATTCCCGACATTAATTGTCTATCACATTCAATGACAGTTGTATCCCGTCATTAATCAATAATTTTAATAACGTATCATCCCGTCATTAGTGACTTTTCTCCATAATTGAATCATGATTTAGCAATGAAATATCCCGTCATTATAGGTTCATGTCCCGTCATAAAAAATCAATTTAATGACGACATATCCTCTTATTATATAGTACGTTCCCATCATAAAAAAAAATATTCCATGACGCCAAATCCTCTCATTATAGGTTCATTCCCCTCATAAAAAAACAATTTCATGACCACATATTTACTCATTATATAGTATATGTCCCTCATAAGAACATGATCCATCAATATATACCGTATTGTAATAAACGAAACTCACTGTGCCACAAGAGAATTTACCATTGAAAACATATATTAAGATCTTATAATGAGTCTAAAACCAATATAATAACAAAATTCCACAAGATTGTAGCAAAAAAAACAATAACGTACATTAGAAGTCTACAGAATCAGAAGAGTTGTGACTTCTCAGCTACATATTTGCATATATGGCTCCATGAACATGTCGATTATCCTATAACCACCAATCCTAGGCCATCTTAAAATCTGGTTATTCAATGAAACCACTTCAAATTCAATGAAAGGTCTATAAAATAATAATAAAAAATTTAGATAAGATGTAAAACAGACATCTTAAAGTGCTAACAGTCACCCTCAAAAGAAATTGCTAACAGTCTGATAGATGGCCTTTTTAACATTATATAAAGAGGGATAACGGTCCAAAGGAAGCTTTTTCATTGCAGCCGGTAGCCGACGATCAAACACTCAATATATTCTATCTTTACTAGGCCTCTTACAAAAAAGTATTTTTGTAGTCATATGCCACAGTATATAAGTTTTCAATATAAGTATATGTATTTGTCTCCAGAAAAGCATAGTATATAAGTTTTTGTTTGAGCATACATAGTACTTGTTCTTACAATTAAATAAAACTTCTCAAAAACTATTTCAACTGTTAATTTTGAAAGTGCAACATTTCATCTTAATATTAATGTTTTTGCTATATCAATGAAACAATTGAATAAGGTCAACTTTAAAATCATTTTTTGGGGTTGCAACCTACTATGTGATATGTCCTCTATGTCCTAAGATGTAGCATCTGACACAAGGAAGAGTAATTTTTGAAAAATAGAAAGAAAATGTACCTTTAATAGTCAAGTGGATATCACTTTCACGCAGTCTATTGATGTATTTGACTGTTTAAAAGTCTATTCAATTGTGTAGAATAAACTTTTAAAAAGGCCGAGTCAAAAAGGTACAGTGTCATAGTACATTTTGGAAGGTCAAAATAAAAAGAGATCATTTATAGTACAACCATTAAAAAATGTTTTAATGAGTGGATGAGTTTCTACTCTCTATCACACACACATGCACACTCCTAATATGTGAAAAAGAGTGGAAATGGATGGATATAATGCATCAACTCTGTATAACTCATAAGAAAAACGGGTAAAACATGGAAGCATAACATACCCCCAAGCAAGGAGCAAGACCTTCTCATAAAAGACGGTAGACAACTCCGAGTGAGCCAAACGATAAATCATCAAAGAATACAAAACAAAAAATGAATATAGCATCATAAAAAGCTAGAAATCGATTCATTCAAACATGAAAGTTTCATCGTATACCTTAAAGCCCAAAGATGAAGGTATGATGCAGTATTGGAGACTGCACAAAGTACAAACTCGATAAAGTGTATCATCTGATGTACAAACACTTCACTAAAGTTGAATTCCTCATGGCGATGTCTAGCAGAGTCGGGTTCGTCATCAATCATCTCATCAGAGGTTCCAAGCAAACCATATGTACGACCTTGGAATCTCTGTAAATTTTTAGAACAGAGAAAGGTAGAGATGCTAAATTAAACCAACTTATAAAACTTCCCTATGTACACATTTCAAAATAGGGGTGTAATCGACCAGAGTTGAGTCGATACTCCCCAGAGCTCAAGCTCGACTCAAATGAAATAACTCGGGCTCAAACTCGATCGTGTAATAGAAAGACAAGATCAAGCTTGACTCATTTGCTACTGGAAATAACTCGACTCGAAATTGATCCGAGTTATAATAGACAAGATTGAACTCAACTCGTTTACTACTCGCAATTACTTGACTTGACTTGTGAGCTCGATTATCCCAACATTTGGTAAGGAGAGTTGAAATGCTTATTAACTAAGAGCCAACAACATCATTTCAAAAGATATAAAAAGAAATTATACATGAAAGACACTTGAATATAGTTATTTATACATTTCAAAACAAACAATTCATTCTTTTTTTTAGATTAGTATGTACATTACTTCCAAAATATTCTGTGGACAGCCTCTGTAAAAAAAAAACCAAACATGAAAATACATATGCATAAGGTAAAATTCTTGGCCAAACAACATCTAAACAAAATAAAACTATATGCTTATTTCCTTAGGTGGGTTGCCAACTGATTCCGCTCATTGATATAAAAAAGAAGGACCAAATCATACAATCGATAAACAAAATACTACGATAACAGAATACATATTCAAGGAAGTCAAGTTTCTAGTACTGCAAAGAAAAATTAGATGGCTTGACAAAGTTTAAAGTAGACCTTAGTAAAAGCCCAAATATAGTCCTTCTTATTCAAAGAATCGACATCCGTGTACTGATTGCTGCCAATATCGACCCGTGAAAAGTGTTTTTTCTTGTAGTGTAGCAGATAATAAAATGATTGAGCAAACAACTGGACATATTATCAAACAAGTTTAGGCAAGAAAAATATTGGCCAACCTTTTCTAAAGCAAAAAAGAAACCTTGATCATATTCTAATGCAACTTTGGTAAACTCGGGCCATGATGAAAAGACACTTAACATGACAAATCGAAATGCTACTTAACAAAGAACAAAACATGACATTCCAAAATAGATCTAAGACTCGAACATAAAATCTTTTACAAGACATGAAGAAAAGAGCTGGAAGACTTAATCACATAATACTTAGTTAGCAAGGCGGACACTAAGATACACAAATCGGTGCAAAGCTAACAGTAAAGCTGAATAAAGAACTAAACAAAACACATCGGACGAGAGGACAAAGATCTTAAGACAAGCATGCTCAACTTAACTCGAAAAGTGTACATGTCGTGAATTAAAGTAGCGGCAAACAAGAATAACTTAGTCTCAACTCCATGGCGGCTAAAGAGCCATATACCGATCGCTAAACCGATTATAAACGAGGCTCCTATTAGGATGTTCAAGGCATAAAACAAAGCTGTACACAATTTAACCACATAACATCAAGTTCAAGGCTCATACAAAGGTTCTCTTAGAAAGATTATCACGGCAAGATTAAGCATCCATTAAGCACAAAAACAACAAAGCATATAGGAATCGAAATTAAATCGGATAAAAAATGGAGAACAACATATCTGAATATTGTAAAATTCAAATAAATATGTAATACGTTTTCGTGAGAAGAAATTGCAAATAAGAAGATGAATACATAATGTAGGTTTCCGTTGTAGTGATAAGCCTTTTGAAAGACGGAGCGGATCCCCCGTCCCTATTTGACCGCGACTCATAGGTGGCCACTTCCGTCGAGACATCTAATGGTCGAATACGATGGTGGTTGACGATGCCGATAGGAGGCCGGAGGAGAGAGGAGAGGCGAGGGAGGTCGGAGGATGGAGGAGGCGGGAGGAGGCGGAGGAGAGAGGAGGCGAGAGCTGAGGAGGGAGAGCGTCGGAGGATGGAGGAGGCGGGAGGTTAAGTAGAAGTAATTATTTTTTATATAGGGATGAAAGCGGGAGAAATTAGGGTTCAATGTCGATGGTGGTGGGTGAGTAAAATGAGTTTTGTTAAGTAGAAGTAATTATTTTTTATATAATAAGAATACATAATAAATTTGGTGGGTGGGGTTTTTGTTATAAAAAAAACAAATAATGAGGGTATTTTTTTAATGTATATGTAATAACGGGAAATGCGATAAATAATAACGGGAATTAAATTTTGGTCACCATCCACATGTTTTTAGCAAGTTAATGACGGGTTTAGCCTCCCGTCATTCAAATTTCGACACTAAAGCACACTTTTCTTGTAGTGATGTCAGTTCTGAGGACAAATTGGCAAAGGATCTGTATTCAGATTTTGCACTTGACCTAGAAACAACACCCTGTTTCTTTGAACTCCAAGAAACCAGGGATTTTCCAATGTAAACACAGTAACCTGCAAAAGACTTCCTATCTGGGGGATAACAGGCCCAATCAGGATCACAAAAACCTGACAGTTGAATAGAACCGGTTAAAAAACGCATTGTAAGTACCTCACATATCTCAAAAGCCTTTTAGAGCTTGCCAATGTATCACTCTACATATACTGACTAAGATAATTAACAGAATAGGCAAGATCGCTTCGTGTTGGTTAAGCATTGAAGTCCTCACATAGCACTTGTAGATAGTAGTGGTGCTTCATTGGTTCACCTTGACGTGGGTGCAGTGCCCGACTGTATCATAGGTGTTGAGCATGGATTGATGTGATCAAGCTGTAATCTTTTTAAGAGCTGTGATGCATAATGTCCTTGTGTCAAGTACAATCCTGCTGAAGTTCCGTGTGCTTCCATTCCCAGAAAATGGGATATTGAACCCAGGTCTTTTAATGCAAACTTTGAGTTTAACATATCAACAAACTTCTTGATCAGCTTCTGTGAGCTACCTGTCACCAGTATGTCATCTACATAGACTAAAACATACATCAAATGTTCATTAGTCTTAAGAATAAAAAGAGAAGAGTCTGATTTTGATTGATTGAAACCCCAATGCAACATCTGTAATCTTAAGGCAGCAAACCATGCCCTAGGAGTTTGTTTAAGTCCATACAAGGCTTTGTGGAGCTTGCACACATAATTTGGCTTGTTCTCATCAACAAAGCCCCTGGTTGTTCCATATAGACATCTTCCTTCAGTGGTCCATTAAGAAAAGCATTGTCAATGTCAACTTGATGAATATGCCAGTTCAAGTTGACTGATAAGGCCAAGACAACTCTGATGGTAGAGGCTTTAGCCACTGGACTAAAGGTTTCAGTAAAATCAACACCATAAGTCTGATGAAAACCTTTGGCCTGAAGATTTCAGTCTTTGCTTCAGATTTAATTCCACACAAACTCTTGCAAATCGGCCCTTCACATTTTGGGCAGTAGTAGGATCGACTTTCACTGCTCTCCCCACCATGTTACTTAACTTCATTAGTGGGGAGTGTCTAAACATTTTTGGTGAGAGACTGGTAAATCTCACCCATGCCAAGGTTGTTGTGATCTTCTCTATTTTGATTGCTAGGTAATGACCCATGATTACCCATGGTCCATTTTCTAGAGCAACCTCATAATCTTCTTTGCGTGTGAATCTGACCACATAGAAATCTTGTTCTAGATCAGTCATTTCTATTCTCCCACCATATTTTCAGAGTTCTGACAACCTTTTGCATAAGAAATTATATGTGATAGACTTCCCAAAAAGTTTGATTATAAGTGCTTTTCGCCATGGTCTCTATAGGTCCAAGCACTCTTCCAACGGGATGACCATCTCATCTTCATCTTTCTCCGGTCCCTTTAGGTTGTCAATGACATCTTTGTATTCCAGCAACTCATTGTCGTCTTCTTCACCAATGTAAATGGATGTGTCTGCATATCTGCCGGTGACTATTTCAACTCCATTTGATTGCTGCCAGACACATCCATTTACATTGGTGAAGAAGACGACAATGAGCTGCTGGAATACAAAGATGTCATTGCATATCTGCCGGTGACTATTTCAACTTCATTTGATTGCTTCCAGACCAATGGAGATGATTGCCGGCCCCATCTTTCTGTCGTTCCACGCTCCTACGCAGCAAGTCTACTTCCTCTTGACTCCGATCAACGATCATTGTTTCCATCAATCAGGATATTTTGGATTTTGTGGGGTAGGGCGGAGATTAGGTGAGGCAGCGCAAATCGCCAAAGAGATTAGGGATAAACTGTTTATTTGAAGGTTTTTAAAAAACGAGCCACTTTTACTAAAATATACCCCCCCCCCCCCCCCCCCCCTTTCCCCGTTTGCCTTGTCTGTGTGCCTTATTCTAATTATATTCTTGGTCCAAAAGGTACCAATAGTTTCATAAAAATAAGGATACAATCTACATTCAATACTACATAGGACATTGGCCTAGCGGTTAGCTACGCTATATCCTGACAAGACGATATGAGTTTGAACCCGCCTGGATAATTAGTGTGTATTAATCCTTTCGTATCCGGAAAAAAATCGTTTAGATTCATAAAATAAATTATCTATTATTGATCATTTTTCTTTTTGAACACGAAAACCACTATAAAACCATCAATATTAGAATCCCTATAATTACGTGCTTACACATCGATCATAATGCGATTAAGATTCTGATTGATTTATCTATCAATAAAAAATAAAAAATATTTAGATTTATAAAAAAATCATCAATAGTGTTGATCATTTTCCTTTTTGAACAAGAAAACCACTATAAAATCATCAATATTAGAATCCCAATAAGTATGTGCTTGTACATCATAATGCGATTAAGATTCAGATTTGATTTGTCTATGAATAACATAAAAAATAAATAAATATACTGCATTCTTTTTAATGAAAAAATATACCTCCTCGGTTTTTTTAACCATCCATAAAGAAAAATCGCACAAATAGAGCATTAATTGTGTTACTGAATAATCATCAAATCATATCAATTTCCTTTTCACGCCCGAAAAAAATCTTTTCATTTCGTTCTCTTGGGGAAAATATCAATCACTTTTTTTTTACGTGTAAATAATTTTATTATTAATCGCAATCAACCACACAAACATGAATTACATGAGTTGAGGAATTAAGAACCAGTTCTTCCATACAACATATGAGATTCAAGTCTTTCCTAACTATTAAATGAGCTGACACAACCTTGTCATTTTGTATTAAATTACCTTTTCTTAATAAGTAACCACTCGATCATCAAATTATGATTGAAAGAAAAACAAATCTCCAAACAAAATTGTAATGCATTATACATATTCATGGTTAACAAGCTAGTAAGATTAATGTTATTTTCACTGTGGGAAATTTTTAGGACCACACGTAACATTATTTTGTACTTGTAAATGTTTAGATTTTGTGAAGTCAATTAGAATCATCCGTATTTATTTTTTACCTACCGGTGGAAGATATGTGTGTAAAAAAAGGGCAATGGGGAGAGGATTCTAGGGTTCCTATAGGAAGGGGACAATGATTTTTATTTTCTTGTTTTTTTCAGAATAACAAAACATAGAAATACATAATAACAAATCGCAAAACAAACCCTCTATGCAATCAGATAATTGATTTGCTAGACTTATATTATTTTATAGTGACGGCATTAAAAAATATTTTCATGATATTATATTTCCTAATATTGTTTTATAATTGCACAGTCAAGGACCTATTGTACAATGCGATGATTTTACCTATTTGTCCGTAGTAAAAATACATTTTATTTGTCTTAATTTCGCAAGTAATTGATTGTATTAATTAAGTCTCAAGATTTCGGTATATACAATAAATATAATTGGACAGAATATTCGAAGGATATTCAAGAACACAAATCAATCATTTTGTGATTTTGGACCTGTTAATTAGGGGGAAAACAGCATTCAAGAACCCTAGCAAAATTGTTTTTTTTTCCCCTTCAAATATATAATACACTTTACATACAGACGCAACGTGACTGTTCAAATATAAAATGACAGGTTCATAAGGTCTTGGGTTCGGGTTCGAGCATTACCTAAAGTAAAATAAGCTTTATAAATGTGTGTTGTTCCTGTAAAAAAACACGAGTTAGACAAATTTATTAACCCTATATATTTTTTTTGCAAGTATAAACCCTATAATTAATCCAAAGTTACAAAAGGATAAAAAGTAATCAAAAAAATTTATCGCATAAAAAATAGAAAGTCAATCTATAATGAAAGCGTATCAATTGAAACAATCAAGCTACCTAAAATCACTCACAAAAATCTTTTTTTTATTTATTTGCGGCAAACGTTGTTTTTTTTTTTTTTTTTGAAAATATTTGCGGCAAACGTTAATTGAGCTGAATATCATTAAATTTGGTCATTATAAAAGTGTGTCAACCCCCAAACCCTTTTACCTCACTTCTTACAAACCTTTTTCATTACATATAATTTTTACAGCAATTAAGTTCAAAAAAATATAAAATGATGAAGAACAGCATCAAAGAACTTAGGATTGTGATGTTCCCGTGGTTAGGACACGGACACATCTCTCCATACCTCGAATTAGCCAAGAAACTTGAAGAAAGAAAATTCAATATTTATCTGTGCACTACATCGGCCACCCTCTCCTCCATCAAACACAAATTCGATAACTATTCCACCGGTTGTACCGCCGGTTCGATTCGCTTCGTCGAACTCCGGCTACCAGTCGACTTGCCTGACTGTCCTCCTCTTTCACCGGAGTACCATACTACTAATGGACTACCGAGTGAACTCATGGGTGTACTCAAGAAGGCGTTTAATAAGTCATGTTATAACTTTTATAAGATTCTTGAGGATTTGAAACCGGATTTGCTTATTTATGATTTCCTTCAGCCGTGGGCTCCGGTGGCAGCAAAGATACTGAAAATTCCGGTGGTGGAGTTTATAACTAGTAGTGCTACAATGACTGCCTTCACTCTTCATGATGCAATATTTCCAGGTATTTTAATTCTTCAAATTTTTATATTTGTTTTTTGGCCTTTGTTCATTTTTTTTAATCTATATTCCCTTTTTTTTTGAGGAGATTGATCTATATTCCTGAATAAATATTTTTCTACATAAACTACTCTATTCCTAAACACTACTAAAAAAGTGTATATTTTATAAAAAAATCATCAATAGTGTTGATCATTTTCCTTTTTGAACAAGAAAACCACTATAAAATCATCAATATTAGAATCCCAATAAGTATGTGCTTGTACATCATAATGCGATTAAGATTCTGATTTGATTTGTCTATGAATAACATAAAAAATAAATAAATATACTGCATTCTTTTTAATGAAAAAATATACCTCCTCGGTTTTTTTAACCATCCATAAAGAAAAATCGCACAAATAGAGCATTAATTGTGTTACTGAATAATCATCAAATCATATCAATTTCCTTTTCACGCCCGAAAAAAATCTTTTCATTTCGTTCTCTTGGGGAAAATATCAATCACTTTTTTTTTACGTGTAAATAATTTTATTATTAATCGCAATCAACCACACAAACATGAATTACATGAGTTGAGGAAGAACCCAGTTCCATACAACATATGAGATTCAAGTCTTTCCTAACTATTAAATGAGCTGACACAACCTTGTCATTTTGTATTAAATTACCTTTTCTTAATAAGTAACCACTCGATCATCAAATTATGATTGAAAGAAAAACAAATCTCCAAACAAAATTGTAATGCATTATACATATCCATGGTTAACAAGCTAGTAAGATTAATGTTATTTTCACTGTGGGAAATTTTTAGGACCACACGTAACATTATTTTGTACTTGTAAATGTTTAGATTTTGTGAAGTCAATTAGAATCATCCGTATTTATTTTTTACCTACCGGTGGAAGATATGTGTGTAAAAAAAGGGCAATGGGGAGAGGATTCTAGGGTTCCTATAGGAAGGGGACAATGATTTTTATTTTCTTGTTTTTTTAAGAATAACAAAACATAGAAATACATAATAACAAATCGCAAAACAAACCCTCTATGCAATCAGATAATTGATTTGCTAGACTTATATTATTTTATAGTCACGGCATTAAAAAATATTTTCATGATATTATATTTCCTAATATTGTTTTATAATTGCACAGTCAAGGACCTATTGTACAATGCGATGATTTTACCTATTTGTCCGTAGTAAAAATACATTTTATTTGTCTTAATTTCGCAAGTAATTGATTGTATTAATTAAGTCTCAAGATTTCGGTATATACAACAAATATAATTGGACAGAATATTCGAAGGATATTCAAGAACACAAATCAATCATTTTGTGATTTTGGACCTGTTAATTAGGGGGAAAACAGCATTCAAGAACCCTAGCAAAATTGTTTTTTTTTCCCTTCAAATATATAATACACTTTACATACAGACGCAACGTGACTGTTCAAATATAAAATGACAGGTTCATAAGGTCTTGGGTTCGGGTTCGAGCATTACCTAAAGTAAAATAAGCTTTATAAATGTGTGTTGTTCCTGTAAAAAAACACGAGTTAGACAAATTTATTAACCCTATTTTTTTTTTTGCAAGTATAAACCCTATAATTAATCCAAAGTTACAAAAGGATAAAAATTAATCAAAAAAATTTATCGCATAAAAAATAGAAAGTCAATCTATAATGAAAGCGTATCAATTGAAACAATCAAGCTACCTAAAATCACTCACAAAAATCTTTTTTTTTATTTATTTGCGGCAAACGTTGTTTTTTTTTTTTTTTTTGAAAATATTTGCAGCAAACGTTAATTGAGCTGAATATCATTAAATTTGGTCATTATAAAAGTGTGTCAACCCCCAAACCCTTTACCTCACTTCTTACAAACCTTTTTCATTACATATAATTTTTACAGCAATTAAGTTCAAAAAAAAAAAAAAAAATGATGAAGAACAACATCAAAGAACTTAGGATTGTGATGTTCCCGTGGTTAGGACACGGACACATCTCTCCATACCTCGAATTAGCCAAGAAACTTGAAGAAAGAAAATTCAATATTTATCTGTGCACTACATCGGCCACTCTCTCCTCCATCAAACACAAATTCGATAACTATTCCACCGGTTGTACCGCCGGTTCGATTCGCTTCGTCGAACTCCGGCTACCAGTCGACTTGCCTGACTGTCCTCCTCTTTCACCGGAGTACCATACTACTAATGGACTACCGAGTGAACTCATGGGTGTACTCAAGAAGGCGTTTAATAAGTCATGTTATAACTTTTATAAGATTCTTGAGGATTTGAAACCGGATTTGCTTATTTATGATTTCCTTCAGCCGTGGGCTCCGGTGGCGGCAAAGATACTGAAAATTCCGGTGGTGGAGTTTATAACTAGTAGTGCTACAATGACTGCCTTCACTCTTCATGATGCAATATTTCCAGGTATTTTAATTCTTGAAATTTTTATATTTGTTTTTTGGCCTTTGTTCATTTTTTTTAATCTATATTTTTTTTTTTTTTTTGAGGAGATTGATCTATATTCCTGAATAAATATTTTTCTACATAAACTACTCTATTCCTAAACACTACTAAAAAAGTGTATATTTTAGTTCATATAATAACTTTATTATGATTAATAAAAATATTTTTGTTATTAAAAAACATTAATAAAAGAGTTGTATGATTTAGTGTTATATAAAATATTATTGTTTTGATGTGTCTTTTTCTAATCTAGTTTTTGAAGTTTAATCTTGAGACAAATTTAAAAAAAAATATAAAGTCCATAAATTTGTTTTATAAAGTTTATAATATACTTATTCATTATGAAGGGCTATAATATTGTTTTTTTTTATCAAGCTATAATATAGAAAATAATGTTGTTATTTTTACGTATGATAATTTATGGGCGAATGAATCTATTCAATGTTAAAGTTTGATTTTAGAACGAAATTTAAAAGTTAAAACGATTCATTTTTAGGGACTAATGGATAATTATTTTTTTTACGAAAATGTTGTGAAGTATCACTTTTAATCTAAAATGGGAAAAAAAGACAAGAAAAAAAAGATTATGGTTGAGAAGGATAAAAAGCGCCTGTTACTACATATGTTACTACAGTAACATAGTAACAGACGCGTTTTTGTCCTTTTCAACCACTATCTTTTTTTTTATCATTTTTTCCCATTTTATATCTTATTTTGTCATTCTAACCCGCGACCTTTTTTTTTTCCTTTCTATCAACTATCATTAGTTTATTAAGGTTATTACATACCGTAGAAAAGAAATAGTTTATTACATTAAATTCAAAACCGAAATATATGCTTTAACCACCACATCAGTAGGATTACTAATGTAAATTTACGTCTTTATTGAAGAAATGTAAGGCAATAAACAATTTTTTATTCAATGCATTATTCCATAAAAAAAAAACGTATAGTACCTAAAATTCCATAAATTGCTTACTTTTTTTAGACCCTTATTTTACTCACTGAAATCCGGCAATAAAACTTATTTTAATTTCTCTCATAAGGTTTCCAAAACATTTTTTGATCAACTTTTCGAATGTACTGATTATTAATAAGGACATGTTAGTTGCATACCCACGATTTAATACCGGAAATATTTCAATGTTTATAATATTTTATCGAGATGTTGTGTGATTGAAAAAAAAAGAAGATATATATAAAAATTAGATTTTTGTAACAATCTTTCAGTATATTAATCATTTTTTAAATCTAATACATGCGTTTGTTTCAAATCGAAGGTGAGCACTTTCGATATCCCGCTATCTATGAGCGTGACTATGAGATTCTTAAACGGGCAAATGAAGGAAAGTCGAGAGAGAGAATCGCAGAGGATAGAAAACCGATTCTTCAATCTCATTCACGAGCTGATTTGATTCTGGTCAAAAGTTTCACGGATATTGAAGCTAAATACTGTGAATATCTCTCTGAATTGTCAGAGAAAATTATTGTACCCGTCGGTCCACTCGTTCAAGACCCTACCATCGACGATGATAACAATCCGACCAGTGTCGAACTGCTCAAATGGCTAGACCAGAAACATAAGTGCTCAACGGTATTCATTGCATTTGGGAGCGAGTACTTTCTCTCTCAAAAGGACATAGAAGAGATTGCACATGGGCTCGAACTTAGCGATGCGAACTTCATATGGGTTTTAAGGTTCCCTAAAGGATGTGATGTTGAGTTTGAAGTAGCATTACCAAATGGGTTTCTCAACAAGGTTGGTGATAAGGGCAAATTTATAAAAGGGTGGGCCCCACAAGCTAAAATCTTGAACCATAGTGCAATTGGAGGGTTTGTTAGTCATTGTGGTTGGAGTTTAGTAATGGAGAGCATGAAATTTGGTGTTCCGATTGTTGCTATGCCAATGCATATTGACCAACCTATAAATGCTAGGTTAGTTGAAGAGGTTGGTGCTGGTATCGAGGTTGTTAGAGATGTGCATGGGGTGTTTCACAGGACGGACATTGCTGACGTCATCAAAAAGGTGTTGTGTGAAGATGGTTGCGTGAAAAAGAAGGCAGAGGAGCTTAGCATGACAATCGGGAAGAATGGTGAGAAAGAAATCGATGGGCTCGTTGAGATGCTGAAAGAACTGGATTGGTTAGCGAAATCAAGAGAGCATGAGGCCCGATTAATGGCTCGTCCATAGTATAACTTTTATTGAACTCGTAGTGTTTTAACAATGATGTGTCTACCGAAAGTTTACAGAATATATATGTAAACTAAGTTTACATGTATTTTGTAAACTTTTGATACATAACTCATTTCTGGTGTCCTATTATTTCTGCGTATGTTTGAAGTCGTTTTTTCTCTTTTGATTTGAGTTAGGTTTTTGAACAAATAAGTAGGAACCACACTTTTTGTCGTGGAGTATTGACGGTGTGTTAGATTTTAATTAATTTTTAATTAATATTCATTTCATCAACCGACACTTGTTGGATATGGCGTCGGGGTGTATCGGAGCGTGTCGTGTGATGGGAGTCAACTTTACGTGACTTCGGTGCATTAATTACCCCCGTTTACCACACTTTCAGCACAATTTTGGGTGAATTAGACCGTTTTCGGGGTGTTATCGTGAGCTTATGGCACGGGGAATGAATCCGTTGTTCTGATGGATTATTACCCCTTTTTTGTTGAGATTAACCCCTTTCCCGAGCACTTTTACCCTCCGGAATTGTGTGGATGTTTTTGGTTGTTGATGATGTTGAAGGGTATTGGTGTCTCGAGGACTCGGAAGGTGACAATTTGTGGTGAAAAGCATGATCGAGGTAAGAAGAGGGGTCAAAAAGGAAGAAAAGTGAAGATTTGGGGAGACAGGGGCCCAAACGCGCGTTTGAACCATCCAAACGCGCGTTTCAGAAGTCCAGAAATGATTCAGAGTTGAAGCCTCCCAAACGCGCGTTTGAAACCACTTTAAACGCGCGTTCCAAGTCACCCAAACGCGCGTTTGAACCTTCTAAACGCGCGTTCCAGACGAAGAACAGTCAAGATCCTGCCCAGAAATGATGTGTAACGCGCGTTTCAACTATGCGAAATGCGCGTTTGAAGATTCCAAACGCCCGTTCCAGCCTCCAAACGTGCGTTTGGACCGATTTTTCTGCAGATTTTTATCCCACCTATAAATACCCCCCCTTAGACTATTTCTTGATATATCTAGTTTCCTTAGCAAAACTCTACCCATTTCTAGCTCGATTTTTGTAATAGATTAGAATACTTTCTCTTAGTATACATCAACATTATCTTAGCTTAATCTTTCTATTTCTTAGCTTAGATTTCCATTCCAAACACTAAGAGACTACATTTTAATTACTTCTCTATTTTGTACTTTTTGGATCTCAACTCGAATTTCTGCAAATTAATGGTATATTTCTCTTCTCTTTTACTTGTTATGGCTTTCATTTACTGTCTTGAGTATGTTTTAACTAGTATAATGAGTAGCTAAACACCTACATAGTCGAATCATGTGAAATTTGGTGAAATCACCCTTTGGGTGATGAAATTGGGAGTGGGTAGTGCTTTTTATTGTTGTATCTTGCATATTTCACGTCTTAGAACTTGTTATAACGGATTTGGGCTAGATTGATTACATAGGTCAAAAATCACACACATCAATCTTGAGAGTCGTTCAGATAGAGAGATGTGGGAAAAGCATTCTAGGATCACTTCTTAGAGTGAGGTTACTTGATTTAACGTTTAAAAGCGGCTCTAGTGCATAATATTGTCTTGTGAATGAATCTTCCTTAGGGAAGGGTAGTTAGCATGGCATAAGGTGTTGGGGAAGAGTTGTTCAGACCTTAGCACCGGGATTAGGAGTACGTACCCGTGAAATTGAATGTAAGAGTTCGTTCGTTTATTGCACACTCCCGGTTTATATATATATATGCCGGTGCGCGAAGGGGTAGATTTTAATGCTCATCATCGTGTGCTTATTAGGGTTTTAATTGTTCCAGGTTTTTTGGTTGGACAAGGTATATTTGGATGTATCTTTGCATTTTAGAAGGACTTAATTAATTATAAGCTTATTATGTTTGGTTATACAGGAAAAGTTCCAGCCCCGGCAGTAGTTAATGTTACTGTCTTATTACAATAGATTAGAAACTATTCTTTGTATAAACCCATCTACTTTTGTTACAAATGCATTTTCTTATTTTTGCATGGTCTGCTTAGCAATATCTGATAATATTAATAGCTATGGGCAAAACATTAAATGAGCTGACACAATCTTTTTTTTTTTTTTTTTTACCAGGTAACATATATTATAATCATTCATTTCTAATCTTTTATATACGATAAAAATATATTGTATGAAAGAAAATAAAAATAAAAATGTATTTTATCTGGTACAATACTACTACAATCGTTGCATCATGAAAATAAAAATGTATTTAATTTGATACAATATTACTACAACCGTTGCAATATAAAATCTATATTGAAATCTTTTTGAAGTGTTACCTTGTCATTTTGTTTCCACTCATCAATCTATAGATTGAAAGAAAAGAATAAATCTAAAAAAAGTAGTGATGAATATAAATAAATGCATTATATCCAGGGTTAATAAGTTATTAAGTAGGATTAATGTTCTTTTCACCCTCGAAATGTTTTAGGACAATAATACGTGTGTCGAAAAAGGACAATGGGGAGAGGAGTCTAGCTTGAGGAAGGGACAATGATTTTTATTTTTAATTATAATTTGTTTTTGTTTTTGTAAAGAATAACAAATCATTGCAGAAAATAATAATACATCGCAAAACAATCCCCAATGCATTCTAGTGATTTGATATTCTTGACTTCTCATTGTGATAGTAGCATTTTAAAAATAAAATTTTCGTGATATTCCATTTCCTAATATTGTTTTATAATTGCGCAGTCACGGGCCTAATTATTGGGCGTATTATGTACAATGCTATGATTTTACCGATTTGTTTGCTGTAAAAAAGATTAAAATTCATTTGCTGATAATTCCGCAAGTTAATTATTTGGAGGTATTAATTAAGTCTTGAGATTTCGATATATATGGTATGTATAATTGGACACTATATTCCAAGAATTGCAAAATAACAAATCAATCATTGATTTGGACCTGGTAATCAGGGGAAATCATCTAAAAGCAAAGGAAAAAAAAAATCAAATTGTAGAGAACTCCAGCAAAACTGTTTATAATACCCCCTTCACGTACAACCGCAGCCTGATTGTTCAAATTTAAAATGACAGGTTCAGAAGATCTTAATTGAGTTCGAGCCTTACCTGGCTAAGATGAAATAAGTTGTATAATTAAGTGTGTTCCATTGCCGTAGAAAAAAAGCACGAGTTAGTCAAATCAATTAGAAACCCTATAATCCAAATTTACAAAGTAATAAAAATTAATCAAAATTTTCTATCGTATAAAAATGAAAAGATAAATTATAATGGAGGCGTATCAATTAAATACAAATTAACTAATCAATCAGCTACCTAATATCACTTACAAAAATCTTTTTTATTTATTTGCGGCATCGTTAATTGAGCTGAATTAAAAAGATCATTAATTTATGACATTATAAAAGTGTGTCACCCCCAAACCCTTTTACCTCACTTCTTACAAACCTTTGTCATCACATTATAATAATTAGTAGTATTATATTATATATACTTTGCATAGCAATTGAGTTCAAAAAATAACGATGAAGAACAACAACATAAAAAAACTTAGCATTGTGATGTTCCCGTGGTTAGGGCACGGACACATCTCTCCTTACCTCGAACTAGCCAAGAAACTTGCAGAAAGAAATTTCAATATTTACCTTTGCACTACATCCGCCACCCTTTCTTCCATCAAACACAAACTTGATAACTATTCTTCTCGTAGTACCGGCGGTTCGATTCGCTTCGTCGAACTCCGTCTTCCGGTCGACTTGCCTGACTGTCCTCCTCTTTCACCGGAGTACCATACTACTAATGGGCTGCCAGGTGAACTCATGGGTCTACTGAAGAAGGCGTTTAACAAGTCGTGTTATAACTTTTATAAGATTCTTGAGGATTTGAAACCGGATTTGCTTATTTATGATTTCCTTCAGCCGTGGGCTCCGGTGGCGGCAAAGATACTGAGAATTCCGGTGGCGGAGTTTATAACTAGTAGTGCTACAATGACTGCCTTCACTCTTCATGATGCAATATATCCAGGTATTTTAATTCTTCAAATTTTTATATTTGTTTTTTTGACATTACTTTGTTTTGATCTATATTCCTGAATAAATATTTTTTTAGGGGAATTCCTGAATAAATATTGTTCTTCGTAAACTATAGTTTATTTTATTCCTAAATATATATTCATATTAAGAGTTGTATGATTTAGTGTTATATAAACTTTTATGGTTTTGATGAGTATCGTTAATGTAATTATATTAATATTTAAAAAAATATTGGATAATTGTTTTTTGAGAAACAATATTGGATAATTTTAAAAGTTAAAAAGATTCATTTATAGGGACTAATGGATTTTTTTCGTTCTATCAACCGTTAATCAAGGTTATTATATACCGTAAAAAAGAATATATGTTATTACATTAAAATGAAAACTGAATTTCAATTTCTATTTCATTAAAAAATATCAAAACTGAAATACATGCTTTAACCACCACATCAGCAGTAATTTTATGGTGGTTTACTAATGTAAATTTACGTCTTTGCTGAGAAATTTTTTTTTTAAAAAAATGCTGAAGAACTTTAAAAATAAACAATGTTTTATTCAATGCATTATTCCATAAAATCACCTTACTATCTTATAAAAAAAAACGTATAGTACCTTAATTTCAATAAATTGCTCACTTTTTAGTCCCTTATTTTACTCACTGAAATCCCGCAATAAAAGTTATTTTAATTTCTCTCATAGGGTTTCCAAAACATTTTTTGATCAACTTTTCGAATGTAAGGATTATTAATAAAGACATGTTAGTTGCATACCCACGATTTAATACCGGAAATATTTCACTGAATGTTTATAATATTTTATCGAGATGTTTTGTGATTGAAAAAAAAAAGAACATAAATATAAAAATTAGATTTTTGTAACAATCTTTTAGTATATTAATCATTTTTTAAATCTAATACATGCGTTTGTTTCAAATCGAAGGTGAGCACTTTCCATATCCCGCTATCTACGAGCGTGACTATGAGATTCTTAAACGAGCAAATGAAGGAAAGTCAAGAGAAAGAATCGCAGAAGATAGAAAACCGATTCTTCAATCTCATTCACGAGCTGATTTGATTCTAGTCAAAAGTTTCAATAATATTGAAGCTGAATACTGTAGTTACCTCTATGAATTGTCAAAGAAAGTAATTGTACCCGTCGGTCCACTCGTTCAAGACCCTACCAACGATGATGATAACAATCTGACCACTGTCAAACTGCTCGAATGGCTAGACCAGAAACGAAATCGCTCGACAGTATTCATTGCATTTGGGAGCGAGTACTTTCTCTCTCAAATGGACATACAAGAGATTGCACATGGGCTCGAGCTTAGCGATGCGAACTTCATATGGGTTTTAAGGTTCCCTAAAGGATCTGATGTTGAGCTTGAAGTAGCATTACCAAATGGGTTTCTCAACAAGGTTGGTCATAGGGGTAAAGTTATAAAAGGTTGGGCCCCACAAGCTAAAATCTTGAACCATAGTGCAATTGGAGGGTTTGTTAGTCATTGTGGTTGGAGTTCAATAATGGAGAGCATGAAATTTGGGGTTCCGATTGTTGCTATGCCAATGCATATTGACCAACCTATAAATGCTCGGTTAATTGAAGAGGTTGGTGCTGGTATCGAGGTTGTTAGAGACGTGCATGGTGTGTTTCACCGGACAGACATTGCTGACGTCATCAAAATGGTGTTGCGTGAAGATGGTCGTGTGAAGGAGAAGGCAAAGGAGCTTAGCATGAAAATCAAGAAGAATGGTGAGAAAGAAATCGATGGGCTCGTCGAGATGCTGGAATTACTTATTTGCTTAGCGAAAGCAAGAATACTGGCTTATGAGACTCGACGATTAATGTCTGTACATTATAGATTTTCTTGAACTCGCAGTGTTTTAAAAATGATAGGACTACCGAAAGTTTCCAGAATACATGTAAACCAAGTTTACACGTATTTCGTTAACTTTTGATACATAACTCGTGTCCCGGTGTGCCTATTATTTCTAGGTATGTTTGGAGTTTTTATTTTCCCTTTCTATTTGAGTTAAGTTTTTGAATAAATAAGCAAGAACCATACCTTTTGTGTGGTTCTTGCATATGATTATTAGAATTAGTCTGTTTTTTTCGGTTGGACAAGGTATATTCGGAGATGTCTTTGCATTTCAGAAGGACTTAATTATTAATATTTTGCTTATTGTGTTGTATTATACATGAAAAGTTCCAGCCCTAGCAGTAGTTAATGTTACTGTCTTGTGACCATAGTTCAGAAACTTTTATTTGTATAAAACAACATCTTTTGTTACAAATGCTTTTTCTTTTTCTTTTTTTGTCTTCACAAATGCTTTTTCTTATCATGGCATGTCTAGATAGCAATTTCTGATAATTGATCTGATATTTTCTTATTCATTAATTACAGTCTTATAATTGATCTGATTAAATATTCACTCGTTTTCAAAAAAAATATATATATATATATATATATATATATATATATATATATATATTATATATATATATATATATATATTATGTAATCACTCAATTCTACCCTTGATTATAAAAAATAAAAAAAATCTACCCTTGATTATGCTTTTTATCACGAAACTTCGTAATAAATTTTCTGATCGAACTCAGAATGAAACGAGTAAACAATCGTGTCTTTCTTGTTCTAGGATTATACAGAGAGTAATTATTGTTATTGTAATGGACTGAACTTAGAGAATAAGCTGCCTACGTATCCAAATATATATTTGGAATCAAGTCCAACCGTAGTTCAGGCGGTTATTCAAAACAACGAAGAAACAAAGGGTTTTCAAAAGACATGTTACATGTTTAGACTAATAAATTTATTAGATCAAAAGAAAAACCACACCCCCTTAATTTTGATCATTTTCCGAGGGTCCTAAGCTATGGCCCTGTTGGCCTATTCCGAGGGACGTGCCTCGATTTTTTTTTTTTTTTTCCCTTCAAATCTTTTCTGTCTACACAATACATCGTGATCATCAGATCACTCATCATAAATCATCAAACTTTTATATGTGACCCGGATAGTGTCAAATGATTTCAGCATATTTTATTTTGTCAGTATCATCAATAAAACAGTCAACTTCACATTTGTTAGCATTATTATGTACAAGAAGGTGCATGATTGAAACCGGGGGTTCTAGATAGACATAGATTCTCGATCTGTGCGTGTCATCCTTTTGCGCAGGGGGCATGCTAACCTTCTCTGTATCGTTCCAATTTTATCGGATGACCCCGAAGGGACTAGATAGAGGTAGATTATGTAGGATGGCGTAGACACTTTGTAGAGTTGTAGTCCTCTACATCCAATAGTTCTTCTGAGAATGTCCTCTGTATATACCGTTTTCGATGTTCTTTAGGACACTCCAATTGGACATCATTCCCTTCTAGCAGTTTTACAACCTGCAACATACAAGTTTAGTAAAAAGGTTATCTTTTTTTGTTTGTAAAGATGGAGGCAGGCAAGAATCGGACACACACACACACACACATATACACAACCGTGCGTTAAAGCAATGATTATATATATGTACCAGTGAATATATAGACGACGAATGATTTGGCCAAAACAATTAATTGCATGACTCATTCTAGGACTCTCAGAACAAGCTAGATTCTGTTGTATGCACAAAAGTACTGTGTAGATGTAATAAAAGTACTTGCCTGACTCATTCTAGGACGCATAATAGGATTCTGCTCGATGCACAAATTGGCAGTTAAAATCACACGATCCATTTCTTCACGATTAAACTCGTTACAAAGAGTAGGATCAACCAATGCTTCATGATCATTACTGTCGAGTAATGGCTTTGCCTGTTGATTGATAAAGATTTATAAGTAAACAAAATTGTAATGGGAAGAAATAAAATAAGCAGAAGAAAAAAAAACTAGCTAAAATTACCCAAAGCACCAGACTTTTCTGTGATTCATCTACAGGTTGTTTTCCTGTTACAAGCTCTAGTAATAGGACCCCGAACGAAAACACATCCGTTTTCTCGTCCACTATTCCATCCATTAAGTATTCAGGAGCAAAGTACCTACGAAAAAAACGAAACACGAGCTATAATCAAGTGGCACAGTCGATCTTTAGAAAGTCGAAATTTAAACTCAACATTCGACTTTGCGGAGGTTAAATATCTATTTTTGACCTTTGCAAAGTCGAGCTTATCTTGAAATGTGGTGCAACAATAGATTCGTTGTGGTGTTTTTAACAAGTGCGCCTTTTTTTTTTTTCGTGTTGCCACTAAAAACCGCCTATTGATATTCTATATACACAAAAGTTGATGGATTACTGACCCAAATGTGCCTTCAAACTTTGATACATTGTGATGAGTCCACTGTTGTGGGAGCCATTTTGCCAGTCCAAAATCACAAATCTGGAAAAAAAAAAAAAAAAAAAAGGTGAATCGATCATAAGCACATTTAATCACTGAAAAAACATTCTCTCGAAACAACGACCTAAAAAAAAGAAATCATACTAAAACGACACTTATTTAACTAAAGAATATATAACTGCACCTGAGGCACAAAATCCTCTGTCAACAAGATGTTATCTGCTTTGATATCGCGGTGAATAATTCGCCTTTGGCAATTCTCATGCAAATAAAGTAATCCATTGGCTGTGCCCATTATAATCTTATACCTAGCTTCCCAATCCAGCTTTTTATTTGATCCTTAAACACAAATACAAAAAAAAAAAAAAAAAAAAAGGACGCAAAATAAGCTTTACTTTATTCGTATCCAGTTGCATATTTTTTTTCTGATGGGCTAATCAATCATGCATGCATGTACGAATATGATGAAACTTAACAAACCATGTAGAAGGGAGCTTAAACTTCCAAGTGAAGACAAGTGAAGAACAAGGTAGGTCCCGCCTTCGACGCCATAGCCAATCATCTTGGCTGTATTTGGATGATCTACATGTGCTATGATCCCAATTTCAGATAGAAAGCTTATGGATTGTTCCTCTAAAGTGCCCTTGTTTAGACGTTTAACGGCTACAAGTTGTCCATTTGGTAAACACCCTTTAAAAACCTCAGCATAGCCACCCTTTCCAATAAGATTCCCTACATTTTACAAGTGTTAGTAGTAGAACAAGCCAAAAACGCGATTGTTTTATCCATACCGTGCAAATGTATCCCGAGAAAAACCAGATCACAGAAAAATGAAGGACACATTAGTACATATGTATATACCTTGGCTAAAATTGTTGGTTGCAGCCTGAAGTTCAAAGAGAGTAAAGCTCTTCCAGCAAGAAACAGTGGATGATGATGAAACATTAGCAACATTATTTCCAATTGAATTGATGCTTTTTCTTCTTAAAATTGTAGTTGATGAAGCAAAAGGTGGAAAAGAAGGTAGCCTTTTAGTTGTCCTTCCTTTCCATAGTTTAAAGAATCTGCGCCACCGAGATGTTGCACGTGTACTTGTACACCGAATTTCGGTGGGTGATGAGTTATTATTGCTGCTGCTGCTGCTGCTGCTTGTAGTAGTGTCTACTGTTTCATGATCAAAGTCTTTAATACATGCTTCTATAACTCCTCTTGGGGATGACACATCATTTTTCTCTTTTTCTTCCTCAAAACATCTCAAATCTGCTGAAAAAAATATGGGATTTAGATTTATAAGTTGTTGCTTATGAAACAAATTGAATAATATTACTGGCAAAATCGCTTCGATCTGACACAACAAAAGCCACAACATGATCTTGTGGTGGAAGTGCTGTTAACGAGCCGAGTATTGATGGTTCGAACTCGAGCTCATTTAGCTCACGTGCTCGTTCGAGCTCGTTCGTTTGTTAAACGAACAAAAATTTATGTTCGAGCTCGGCTCGTTTAAAAGATGAAATTTTCGAGCTCGTGTTCGAGCTCGGCTCGTTAAACATATTTTTGGTCTTTTGGCTCGAGTTCTGTTCGTCAAGATATAAAACATAAAGTGTAAATTTAAAAATAACAAGTTATACATTAAAATTATATATATTACACAACAAAAATTACTATAAGAATATCTAACTATTATATAAATTTAATCTATAAGCTCTGTTAGATGAATGAATGAATTATCCTCTTTTGAGTCAGAATTACTGTAAATTGATGTATTTATATAATCACGCTCGCGAACATAATCGAACGTTCGCGAACCAGGCTCGTGTTCGTTCGTTAAGCAAACGAGCCTACGATCACGAACACTAACGAGCCGAACACGAGTTTGTTCACGAGCGACCCTGTTCGTTTAACAGCACTAGGTGGAACCTTACATGTGGTGACGGTGAGACTCTTCATAAAATAATCGTCATGTATTAAGTGGTTTCGCTGTCACATTATCGTATTGTATTTGCCGTGTCATGTTTTTCTGACACAACAAAAGTCCACAACATGATCTTGTGATGGGACCTTACATGTTGAAAAATGTTTATTCCACAACAAAATTGTCACAACAAAATATCATAATACATTTGTACATCATTGAGTTTTATGAGACCTATACGAATCAATAGGTCTCACATCATAATCAATGGTTGGAAAGTGTGTTGTTCATTTTGTTGTGGGACTATCAATACTCGTCATAGTGTTATGACACATCAAAAGTCACAACATGATCTTGCGGTGGACCCTTACATTATGTGACATTGGGTACACGCGCACGCCATGTCATTAGTGGTCTCAATGTCACATCATCTTATGACATTTGTTGTGTCGTGATATTCTGACACAATAAAAGTTAAATCATCATGTTGAGGTGAGACCTGACATTATATGACAGTAAAACCCCTCATTCAACGTCATGTCATGAGTGATCTTATTGCTACATCATGTTATGACATCTATTGTGTCACACTCCTCTGACATAACAAAGCCATGATATGATCGCCATGTCATCATAAGTGCCATGTCAGCATGTAATGAAATTTGCTGTGTCAGCATTATATTATAGGTGATTAATTAATATACCTTGAGCAGAAGCTGATAAAGGAAGGAAACAAGCTTCTTCTTCTTTTTCTTCTAGGGATATTTTTCTGGAACCTTCGATATATATCCTATATAATTAAGTAGCATAAGTAATGTGTTTCTGAATTAAGTAATAAATTGGAATATGAAAAAGCATTACAACAATATCACACCTAGGTAAAAAGTGTTTCTAAAGGCCAAAATACTTTATTATATTATAATATGATCGTTGTAGAAAAATGCTATGATCAAAACAATTATGTTATAAGTAAATTATTACGCAATAGACCATGATGTAATGTAAGATATTCATATGGCCTTTTTCAATTTTATTTTCTGGACAAATAAGATAGAAATGCGGCAGATTACAGTACATATATAAACATCCTCTGGAAAAGAAAAAAAAAAAACAGAGCAAATTGTTACTAATGCTGGAAAGCTTTAAAAGATTTTACGAAAATCCAGATTCCCTCATAAAAATATAAAATACAGAATTTAATTTGCCAAAATCAAACCATGCACAAACACAAAATAAGTTAGCAAATTCCCAGGTATAATTTCAGATATTCACAATATACATATCAAAAAGTGAAGGCCATTATTAAAAAAGAAAAAAAAAAAACAAACTTACTTTGGGCGAGGAGGAAGTAATTCAGCACCTTGATTAATGGCCATGTTGAACGAACCCAATTCCAATTTCAAAGAGAAAAAAAATCAGATTATGATACCAATATATATATCTTTATTAAGCTTTTACATCAGATTTTCGGATTATTACCCAAAGGGTTCATTTTATTTATAAAACAATATAAAAAAAAAACCAGGAAAAAGAAACAGAGCAAAAACTTTGTTGAAGAAAATGGTGTTTCTTGCACTAAAAAAGATGAGGAATGTAATGGATAATACAGATTGGGAAAAAAATAAAGGAGGTTCCTGATTTTACTCTAAGCCTTTGAAGCTATGCATATATATAACGATGATGCCTTTCTTTCAGCAATATTTGAATAACTAACTCTCTAGTTAACGTTGTGATTATACTATTTTTTTTTTTTTATTTTTTTTTGCGTAAAGCCCAAAGTCAATGACCTATCAATTGTGGAAAACTAGACTCTATCTTTTTATAACAATATTTTTTATTTCTAACTATACATTTTTAAAACATTTAATGTTTGACTCAATTGTTTAGTTATTCAAAAAAAAAAAAATTAAAAAAAAATACTATAGTTAGAGTCAAAGTTGTAATTATGAAAATGATATGTGTTATTTTTCAAAAAACAATAAAGTATAATTGATCATAAGTGTCGTATTTTAAAATTTTCTCAAGTATATATTAGTATGAAAAATGATAAATACACCAGCACGTTTAGCCACGAAATCTTTATGTGAACACTCTATCATCATTGATTAGAGTTTAGAATCTATTAACTGATATATGTGTGCCGACAAAATCAATGACGTTGAAAGTATGGTGTGGAGAATGTATTGAGTTTATTTAGTGAATGTATCATCCCAATAGTATTATATAACATGACATATGCGTGCGATAGGGTTGATATTATAAGCCTTTGAAAGCGATTTGACCAGAGAAATGTAATGTACATATTGTGTGTGTGTTGGAGAAAATGTGGAATTGAATTAAAAATGATTTTATAATCATTTTATTCAGTGACTTTGTAAGCGTATTTCGGATATATTCTTGTATAGAATATATGTAATGTTTTATTAATTCTGAAAACTACGTGAGTCGTAGATGAATTCAGGATTTGGAATCATTCAATTCGGATAACGAGTGAATGAGAAATTAACGCTTAAAGTCGGTTTGTTGGAAAATTGATGATATGTCGTATATGGCTATCGCTTAAGTGTGTGTTATGAAAAGGAAAAATGGGAAGAAACTTTTCTCCCACATTGGTTTGAAGAAGGAAAAAGAAGCAATATTTATATGATATTGTTTTAGTGTAGTTGGAATAAGAAACCAACATTATACGCCGTTCTCTACGCGGGCGCAGGGTGGGTGCAAATCCAATCCGGATTTACCCTTGGGCTTGTGCATGCCTGCGTACACGAATGCAGCTCGATTTGAAGGTTCACAGTCAGAGTTCGGTTTTGCATTGCAACTGTTAATTTATTTTTCAGTCTCCTGAGAGTGAGACTCGTTCATGTTCCTATCCAACTTTAAGTCGTGATTAAAGCCGAGGCTTTTAGCTTTTCAAGTTCCAACATAATTATTTATGACATTCAATTCACAATCGAGTTCGGTTTTGCAGAATTTATTTTTCGTCTCATGTTCATGTTCCTATCCAACTTTAAGTCGTGATTAAAGCCGAGGCTTTTAGCTTTTCAAGTTCCAACATAATGCGATATTTATGACATTCAATTCGAGCTGAGACTGTTCATTTCCATCAGTTTTTCCATGTCCTCTGCTATATAAACGAGCTACATGAATGGCAAGAAAAACACACAGACACAGAAAATACAACACTAGAATTGCATACATACATACATTCTTCTGCATACTGTTCTTGCATCAAGTGAAGAGTTTCAAGAAGAACCTTAGTAGTTCGTCGTTGTTCGAGTTTGCGCACCGCTATTCGAAAGGTAATCGAGAATTCCCGGGAGACAATTGCGCAAAACGGGGTACATACCGGAGCAAATTTGTCTTAAGGAAAGAGTTCGCCTCGGCTCAGATCGTAGCATATCCTTTTATCATTGTTATTGTATTTTCTTTTCCTATTTTGTTGTATCTGCTTCATCGTCAAAATTAATAAAATTGTTGATTAATTCGGTTTGATTATTTTAATTATACACGGGTGATAACAGTGTGTACGTATTCTTCGTAATCAATAATATAAAAATATATTATGTATTTTATTATGTAAATTTTATTGTAACAGTATCTAATTTTTTTAATTTTTTTTTTTGTTTTTGAAGGATAACACTACTCATTTTCCAATGCGGCCATGCCATATAAGGATGATGCCTTTCTTTTAGCAATATTAGAATAACTAACTCTGTAGTGAACGTTGTAAGTAAATTATTTTTTAATTTTGTGTGTAATTCCCAAAGTCAATGACCTGTATCTTTGTGGAGTACATGCAAAAACAAATACGTGGTCCGAAAACAATCAGATTTGAAGATTTTTTGTTGCACCCTAAAGCTGGGAAAGGATCCCGACGGTGCAAACATATACAGCTTTTCGAGCTGTGCATCAAACGGCATCGTATCGGGCGAAAACTACGCAGTTTTGATGTTTTTTTTTGTTTTTTTTTTTTTTTTGTTTTTTTTACATCGGAACGAAACTGCGTCGTATCGAAACAAAACGGTGTTGCTTTGATGCACAGCTCGAGGATCTGTACATGTTTGCACCGTCGGGGATCCTTTCCCCTAAAGCTTAAAATATAAATATTTATTCTAAAATATGTAATTGGTGGACAATGTGATAACATAATGGTCTTGGACCATCATAAAATCACTAATAAAGAAATAATTATATATAATCAGGATATAATTATGACATGTGGCACATGCAACAGTGATTTTTAAGTGGTAAATCCATGTTGTGTTGCCGGAGTGGCACAATTTGAGTCGCTACTTCTTTTATTCCTAATTTAAAATTTTATGATCCAATCTTCTCAAAAAAATTGCCAAAGACGGACAGTGAAAAAACGACGTGATACAAAAGCAATAATGCAACAATCATCCGAATTAACGAAACCAGAATGTTCTTAATAAGGTAGAAATTGGAAATAAATGCCTAGGCTAGCAATAATGCATAGCTTCTTTCTTCATTGATGTATACAAAAATACTACAGTATATAGCTTCATAACAAAATTGCCACAACGAAATTAAACAATAACCCTTTACCGAGAATATAGTCAAGTAGTTTAAATATTGATATTATTGAAATTTAAATATTTCGTATTTATCTATTATAACTTGTTCCCTAAGTCGAACAAGCTTATATAACTGTACTCTTATATTCTAAACGAATGAATGAAATCTCAATATTCTAAATTATGATATGGTATCAAACTAGGTTAATCTTCCCATCTCTCGTGTTACGTTAATGATCCCAAACCCTATCCTCTCTCCGTTCTAACCTTCTTCGGCAAAAAAAAGAAAAAAAACAAAAAAAAAAACCTAAGCCGCATCTTCTTCTTCTTCCTCATGGCATCGGACGGCTCTGCACATTCCGGCGAGTCATCATCTCCCTCTACCCTTCCCTCTTTCACCCCCTTCTCGTCTATCCACATCATAAAACAAACCCGCCAGAATTATCATCTATGGAGGGCTCAAATCGTGTCCTATCTTCGTGGCCAATGTGTGTTAGGCTACGTTGACGGTTCGATCAAACAACCGGCTGCCACCATCACCGGAACTAACGGTGCTCCCTAGCCGAATTTGGCACTAGCAGATTGGACAATGTACGACAACTTGCTTCTCAGTACAATTACTTCTTCCCTATCGGAATATGTTTTATCCCATGTATATACCGCCTCAAGTCGGCGGAAATATGGAAAGATTTACAAGATTCGTTTGCTTCGCTGAGTAGTGCCAAGGTCGTACAATTATGGACCGAATTAGCCTCCACTCGCAAAGATGAGCTCTCTTGTGCCGATTATTACTTTAAGGTTAAGAAACTTGCGGATGAACTCTTGTTAGCCGGTCATCCCCTCTCCGTTGATGATCACATCGCCTATTTGCTTCCCGGTCTCGGTCCTGATTATGATGCAGTGGTTACCATAATTTTGAGCCGGTCCTCTATTACCCTTGATGAAGTCTACGCATTACTTCTCACAACAGAGACTCGGATTAATCGTCATAAACTTGTTGCCGTCGGCCATCCTTCTCCGTCTGGTGTAAGCTCAAACTCGGCTCAGCCCTCAGCAAATTATGCAAATTCGTCTCCGCAACATCAGCCTTCTTCCAACTGTAAACGTGACTCGAACAATTCTCAAGGCCGGGGGCGTGGCCGTGGACGTGGCGGCCCTCAATCGCGATATTCCGGCCAGAATTTGAATGAACCGCTACCAACTTCACAAATCTGTGCGAAACAGGGACACACCCCCAAGGCCTCCTACACCTAGGCCCTCCCACGCCTATGCCGCAAACCCCTATTCACAACCTTATCCTAAACCGCATAATGACTGGATGGCCGACATTGGAGCGTTTACCATCTTACTTCCGATTTTCGCAATCTGACCTTCTCATTTGAACCTTATGACGGTACGGATAAGGTTCACATCGGCGACGGTACATGTTTAACTATCTCTCACTCTGGCTCTACCTCTGTATATTACCCTTCCCAAACCTTTTACTTGTCTAATATTCTTGTTACACCGGCTATTCTTGCAATCTTTTATCTATACAAAAATTTGCATCCGATAACTTTATATATTTTGAATCTCATAACTTGTATTTTCTCGTGAAGGATTACTTGGGGGCCGCTTCCATCGTAGAGGTCATTTCAAAGATGGACTCTACCACTTCTCCACCACGCTTCACCGCCCTCCTGCTCAAGCTCTTACCGTCTCTGTCACTCTCTCCACCACATGGCATCAATGTCTCGGTTACTACTCATACCCCGTGCTTCATCAATTTTTGAGTCGTCTTTCAATTTCTATTCCTAATAAAGCACCACATGTTGTGTGTGCCCCGTGTCAACTAGCTAAGTGTCACAAACAACCGTTATATGTGTCTGTTTTTACTTCTTCTGCACATTTAGATTTAATTTAATCGGATGTTTGGGGTACATGTACGGAATCTTCTATTTATGGCAATCGTTATTACGTTAGTTCTCTGGATGATTATACGAAATTTTTGTGCTTATATCCCTTGAAAAATAAATCGGATGTTGAAACTGATTCCCTTCCTTCTTAGCTATGATTGAATGTTTATTTAATGCAAAGTTAAAAAATGCAAGCTGATTGGGGTGGTGAGTATCGCCGTGTATCTTCCCTCCTCACTTCCATTGGCATCCAACATCGCCTATCCTGCCCTCATACCCATGAACAAGTCGGTGTCATTGAAAGGCGTCACCGCCAAATTGTCGAAGTGAGTCTCTCTTTACTTGCCCAATCCAATCTTCCCCTCCCTTACTGAGAATATGCCTTCATCACCGCAACCTGTCTCATTAACCATCTACCTTCCACTGCCCTACACAATCAAGCTCCCTTTGAAATGTTGTATCACCGACCTCATGACTACTCCTTCCTTCGTGTCTTTGGGTGCGTCTAATGGCCTTACCTTCGTCGTTACAATCATTATAAAACCGACTTCCGCTCTGCCAGGTTTATCTTTCTTGGGTATAGCCTCTCTCACCACGGTTACAAGTGTCTTGACCTTGTCAGTGGCCGTGTCTACATTGCTCGCCATGTGGTATTCAATGAGTCCGTCTTTCCGTAAACTCCACAATCCTCCACTATCTCGGTCTCGGACTCTCCCACCGTCCCGCTACCTGCCACGGTTCCTACTGCCCCACTTCCTTCTGCCCTGGACCCCGCCCCTACGCCACCCGCCTCCCCTGTGGCTCATCCATCCTCCGACTCGGCTTCTTCCCCAGCCTCAGCTTTCTCCCCTTCTCCTACACTGAGTCCCCTGCCTCTGCCTCACCCTATGGTTGCTCTCACCAAAACCAACTCTCTTAAACCTGTGACCATGACTGATTACATCCGTTATCCGCTTCCCAAAACTCTTGTCACCACGGTCTCTCATTTCGACCCCACCCTCCAAAAACCCCCCATTGGCATAATTCTATGTGAGAGGAGATTGATGCGCTTCTGCATAATCACGCTTGGGAACTTGTTCCTAAACATCCTTATATGAATATTGTCGGTAATAAGTTGGTTTATCAAACTAAACATCATGCAGATGGTCGATTGGAACGGTATAAGGCACGTCTTGTTGCAAAGGCTTTCATCAAGCATAGGGTGCTAATTATCATGAGACTTTCAGTCCGGTTGTCAAACCGGTCACTATTCATTTGCTTCCTTCTTTTGCTGTTTCATAGAGTTGGCCTCTACGACACTTTGATATTCAGAATGCCTTTCTCCACGGGAATTTATCTGAGCCGGTTTACATGTAGCAGCCGCAGGGTTTTGTGCACCCTGATTATCCTGACTATGTCTGCGCCTGCGTCGCAGTCTTTATGGCCTCCGTTAGGCCCCTCGCGTTTGGTTTTCTCGCTTTACGGATGTTCTATCTCTCTGTTTGGTTTTGTTGGCTCCATGGCCGACACTTCTCTGTATATTTGTTCTCGTGCAGGTGCTCGTGTTTACATCCGTATATATGTTGATGATATATTATTACTGGTTCCTCTTATTCTCTTGTTGAGCAGGTTATTACTTATCTGGCCCGTCATTTCTCGGTCAAGGATCTCGGCTCACTGTCTTTTTTTCTTGGCATTGAAGTTCTCCCTCATTCTGCTGGCCTCTATCTCACTCCGCGGAAATATATCTTTCAGCTACTACAATGTGCCGGTAAGGACAAGGCTAAGCCTTGTCAAACTCCGATGTCTGCCTCCACTTCACTGACTCAGGATTCTGGACCTCCTTACTTTGATCTGTCTCTCTACCGCTCTGTTGTTGGCAGTTTGCAGTATCTCAACTTTACTCGTCTTGACATTGCGTTTGCAGTTCATAAGGTTAGTAAGTTCATGCACTCTCCCACTGAGGCTTACTGGATGGCTGTTAAACGTATTCTTCGATATCTCAAGCATAGTATCTCGGATGGTCTTCTCCTCTCTCGGCAATTGTCTCTCTTTCTCTCTGCGTGCTTATTCTAATTCTGATTTAGCCACCGACTCCGATAACCGCCGTTCCATTAGGGCCTACTGTATCTTCCTGGGCAATAACCTTAATAGTTGGCGGTCTAAGAAACATTTCACTATTTCGAAGAGTAGCACTGAGGCCGAATATAAAACACTCTCAAATACTGCTGCTGAGGTTCAGTGATTGTACAGTCTTTTGCGTGAAATGTCTGTCTCTGCCGGCGCCACCGACTCTTTGGTGTGATAATATTGGCGCTACGTATCTCACCCATAACCCTGTCTTTCACGCTCGTACGAAGCATATCGAGATCTATTTTTATCATGTTCGCGAGCTCGCAAGCTTACCATCTCTTTCATCACTTCTCAGGACCAGCTCGCGGATCTTCTCACTAAACCGTTGGGACAACCTCGTTTCTCATCACTCAAGGCCAATCTCCGTGTCCCTAAGTCGAACAAGCTTATATAATTGTATTCTTCTACTCTGAACGAATGAATGAAATCTCAATATATATTCTAAATTATGAAACCCTTTTATACCATTGAAATGTTGAATATAGTTGGATCCATATCAATGAATAGACCCAAAACTATATTTAACGATATAAAAACATATATGTTATGTCAATTAGTTGTGTCAAATTATTGTGAAACTAGCATTGCTTGTATACATCTCTTCATTCATAAACCAAGGGGCCTTCTTTGCGCAATTGTAGAAAGTGTCACATGCAAAGTTGTCTGGATCTTCACAGGATGTGCCATTAGAGGTACAGTCATCATCACAAACAATTCCATCATCAAGTTCAACCATGTTCCTTCCTACCGCCGCCGCAGCGTTAACGCCTCCGTTGCGATTTCCCGGCACTGCAAAGCACAACAAGTATTTAAGCTGTGTGGTTTTAATCTCGTTTCATCCGTCAGTTCAGCTCAATTTACACTCTTGACACATATATTTCTCTTTAGAGACGGGAATGGTCGAGGATGGTACTCGCAAGTGCACCAAAAAGGACACATAGGAATGACATAGATAAACGTATCTTAGAATTTTGAGTATTTTTTTCTTTTTCTTACAGTTCTTACAATGAAAATTTTGCGAGTACAAAATCTGTGTACACTTTCTTATTGTATATATGTATCATGGATGATGTTCATCTTATTGTCTTCACGTTTGAATTATTACTTGATAAATATACTTAGCTATTAATTAATTATTATTTTCCTAAAAAAATAAATATGAGATGACTTATAGTAACAATCTTACGAGGATCTCCGAAAATAATAAATTAATTCATGTGGGTCACTATTATTTCCTTAGTCCTTGCATTATTAAAGGTAAAAGGGCTTTTTCACTTAAAAAACTTTTAACACATCTAATTTTCATTTCTGTTGGCAAAAAAAAAAAAAAAAAACATTTCTAGTTTTATCATTTAATCTTTCATTAATTGATTCGGACTCAATTTTAAACAAATTGTTGATTAGTTTACGGACAAAGTCTTAATCGGGAAGTATCAACCGTATTTTCTGACCGATGTTGGGTCTAGAAAAAACCAACATCCTGACTCAAATTCGGTTAGAATAAAAACTATTTCCTAACTCAAATTTGGTTAATTGACAGGATGTTGATTACTTTACAAACCGAATTTCAGTTTAGAAGTATTAATTGTGTTTTCTGACCAATATTAAATCTAGAAAAAACCAATATCATGACTCAAATTCGGTCAGGATAAAAATTATTTCTTGACTCATCTTCGATCAGGATAACGTCTAGTTACGTTGTGAAAAGACTACATATACAAGAATTTTATTAGAGTAAGGTCAATTATGAAAATTATAATTTCATTTATCAGAACACGAGCAGACGAGCTCCTTTATGTTTTCATCATCGCTAGATCAAAATGCTTTGAAACTATTATTTATTATCATAATCCAAGTGATATACTATAAAATATTATCTTTATGAAATAATTGAAAATATTACTCTATAGTATATTATACTCCTACCTCCGGCCCGAAATATAAATATCTATTTAGGATTTTTCTCCTCATAATATAAATTAATTTAAAATATCAAGTAAGCATTTATTGTATTTTTTTTTTTTTTATCCATCATTTATTCTGTGTTGATTTATTTTTTTCAATACTTTTCAACTATTGCATTTGTTGCTGTAAAATGTTATTTAAGACTTTTTTTCATGAAAATTGCTCCTTCTGTTTCGAAATAACTGAAACAGTTGCAAAATTTAAAATGTTGTATTTATTCTCTCAATCCTTAATAAATAAAGGTAAATTTAAAAAATACACTATAAATATTCCTTTAAAAATGTAAATATATATATCTATATCCTATTATATATTTTCAATCAAATTGATTCAAAGGGGAGGAGCTTTTGTAGTCAAGCACATGGCACCAGCAGAGCTTTTGTTTCCCATGGTCTTCACGGCTTCCATTTCGTTTCCTGCAGGTTTCTAGGTTATAACCATCATTTTTTTTTACTCTTTTGAGACTCATACCATTTTGCTTTTGTGGAATTCGTTATTTGCAATTTTCTGCAGGAATATAACATCCACATACAATGAAGTATTTTTTTTTCTCAATCAAGATAGTGCATTTTGCAGGATCTGGGTGTGAGACCACTTTTAAGATTTGACAAGGTTAAAGCTGCATATCAAAGGAAAAAGAAGGAGGCTGATAGAATCGGTGACGAAGTAACTATTATCAAAGTACGCACCCCCCTTTCCCTGACGCACTCATACCATTTTGCTTTTGTGGAATTCGTTATTTGCAATTTTCTGCAGGAATATAACATCCACATACAATGAAGTATTTTTTTTCTCAATCAAGATAGTGCATTTTGCAGGATCTGGGTGTGAGACCACTTTTAAGATTTGACAAGGTTAAAGCTGCATATCAAAGGAAAAAGAAGGAGGCTGATAGAATCGGTGACGAAGTAACTATTATCAAAGTACGCACCCCCTTTCCCTGACGCACATGTTATGGATGGTTTTAGCTAGCATATTTGGATCTTTGACATTTATGATACTGTAATATTCAGCTGGAGAAGGCATATGATAAGATTATGATGGCACAATTGACAAATCTGAATAATCAGATCAAAAGAGCTGAATTTAAAAACATTTATTCATGTTTTACCTGGTGCCATTTAGCTTTCGTGTCCCTTTTGTTCATTTCTATTGCCGGACGTGTCATAAATTTTAACGGAGTAAAGTGAATATTCTCCATCATCTTTATGCGGTTATTGCAACAAAGAATTTGCTAAGAGACTGAAGGGAATGAAGCTATTCATGCATACCAAGTTTGGAAGCATTCACGGTGTAGCTGGAGTTGGGACTTTTGGTGGTTCTACAAAGATTGTAACACACAAAGCTGCATGATGTGAGCGCTTTCTGTTTTCTTTTGTTACTCTCTTTCGTATTTAGTATTTATCTCCGAATACTCAAGTATTTTTCTTTTAGAAAAATATGTAGATGTCTTCTCAACCTTCTGTAGCACGATAATAAGCACCTCTACAAGTGGAATGCTATCATTATTGGTGTGAAATTGAACAGTTTGTGGTTTTGTTTTTATGGAAGTGTTTATTTTTTCCCTTTCTTTCCTATTCCATGTGATGTTTGTATTATCATTTGCTTTTTTGATTGAGTTTGAAGGGGTTTAATGTGATTGTAGTAAGTTGATATTGAATGCAGTAGATTATGATTGATACACATCATGTTAACATCTCATCATCCAGTTTTCATTTTTCCAGAAAGGGTTGCAAGGTAAGGTTCCAAGCCAAAAAAGGTAAGGAGGAACATGATTCCTGAGAACGATAAACTTACTCATTCGGATAGCTCTAATCAGTCTAAATCCTGTTTTTCGTCATCGAATTCCATCAATGAAAATGGTGGTTTTGTGTTTGGAGCTTCTGATTCCTGTAATAAGACGGGGAGTTTTGTGTTCGGGGCTAAAAAGAGTAGCTCCGAGTTGAATTTCGGTATTGGAAACGTGGTTGAAAATAATCGCACCAAGTTGGATTTAGATTCTAACTGTGAGAAGTTTGTATTTCGTGCTGGTACGGGTGGATTGTTGTCTGGTTCGAGTAATGGAAATGTGAGTTTTTGGTGCTAATAATTGTAGCACCACTATCATTTGCTTTCTTAATAGAGTTTGAAGGGGTTTAATGTGATTGTAGTAAGTTGCTATTGAATGCAGTAGATTAAGTACATGTCGCTTTTATTTTCTTGGGTCATTTACTTTTATCCGTATGGAGATGCTACTTCGATTCCAAAGGATGAAGAATATGGGGGAAAATGGGTAGAAAGAGAAGGATTGATGGTGATGGTAGGGCTACTCTTGGATATGATAGATGGCAACCAGCTAGAAAATGCCATACTGATACTATGCTGAAAATGACTGCTTGAAAGAGATTGAGAAAAGTGAGGGTTGAACAAACTTCATTTGCATTTGATAGTTCTGTAGATAACTGCTTTCCGAGTTTATCCCAAAATCCCATCTCAAAAATCTTTCCGACTTCGTTTCCTAGGAACAATGTAGTAGTCCTCAGGGCATGTATGATGGATGGTCTTTTTTTTTGTGCTTTGGAGGTTTTCGGCATGTTCCGGTAAAGCCGCTGACGAAGAAGGTGATGCAGGGAAAAAATTTGTGAAAGGCTACAGACAATGTAAGTTCACTGTTTTATGTCTCCCTCCCTTTGCTTCATTAGTTCAGCCTCATTTTTATGATCATGTTTACTCTTCCTACAATCCCCTACGCCTTTTTTTTTTTTTTTTTTTTTTTTTTCTGAGCTATTAGCATCAGTTTTCTGTCTTCTTCGTTAATTAAATTCATGTGGATCTTAAGTTTTGTTGTTACGGAACTATTTTATTTGGGTTTATGGAGGGCGAAGTAGAAGAAAAAATGAATTCATGTGAATGGAATTACTTCTTTGTGTTTAATTTCTAGAACTACCGGTATATGTTTGTTGCTATATATTTATAGTGATAAGAGATGTACACCATCATCATTGTCTGTTCTAATATATTTTGCATATTTCATCTAAACATCCTTATTTAGTGACTTTTTGTGATATGCATGTTTTGTATGATAAAACTGTTTGTTATAGGGTGGAGCGTGGAGTTGCCGAGTGTGGAGTTGCGCATACTTGCCGAGTGTGGAGTTGCGCATCATTCGGATTCTTATACAACTTCGGTGTTTCTGTTTGATAACGTCGCGCTTCTTCAGTGACACCGGTTGTGGATTTGAGCATCATCCAATATTCAGAATACACATTCTCATCATATGATCAATTATTTTTATTTTATCAATTTGCTTGATTTTATCCTAGAGGCTTCAAAACTTCCGGTTTCTTTCCCTTTTTTTAATTTTTTATTTTTATTTTCAGGGTTCTGTTATCATGTTATGTTTATTCATTATATACATTTACAAATATTCTAATGTTTTTACTTCGTACGGAGTGGTGCATCAAGATTCGGATTTTCTTCAGATCGACTTTTTAAATATAACGTTTTCTGTGCATCGCACGGGTTTCCTACTAGTCTATATATATTTGAAAGGGTAATTTAACCCAATTACCCGGAAATTACACTTAAAACCCGCTTTAGACCCGATCCAAATCCCTAAGAAAAAACGCGTTCTGCCGCACAATCCACTCCCCGTAAATTGCTCAACTTCCCACAAAATGCTCGAGCTGTAAATCTCTATCTCCTTTATCTCATCAAACTTCCTCCCTAGCCTACAATTTCGGGAGGTTGGTTTCTAAACACACCCGAAAATTTTGTATGTGCTTCAATTGGTAAAGTTATGTGTTTTTATGACTTATGAGTATTAAAATTAATAATCCGTGTATCGTCTGTAATTTTAGCAATTTCTTTTTGGGAGATCCTTTTCAAGTTATTGTAAGGTCGACGATTTCCATTCAAGTGCTTCAAGCAATTGTGGAGAATGAAAGGAAAGTGTTGTTTCCATGATTTATGCTATAATATTTCAGAGTAATACTTCACAATTTTCAGAGTAATCTCTCCGTCGCACCAGATGGGTAGAGCCGATCGCGGTGACGGTGCTAGCCCTGGGTTTGTCCTATATCCTCTCTATGTATTGTTTATTTGAATAATAGTACGTGTTTTGGAGCAGGAAAAAAAGATTATTTAAAACTTATGATGCAGGAAAATTTTCATCAGCAAAGGATACTACTAGCTTTCATTATTTAGTGTATTTTTTATTTATTTTTTTGTTTGTATCTTTGATTTTATTTATTTTTTTTCATTCATTTGCTCAAAACGGTAAAGATTTGGTCTTTTCTTGACCTTTTGTTTTGCTCTTAAAGAGAAAATTGTGAAGTATTTCGGGAAGTATGGGGAGATAACGGACTCGGTGATTATGAAAGATAGGGAGACTGGTCATCTGAGGGGCTTTGGTTTTATTACTTATGCGGATCCCTCTGTTGTGGATACAATGATTGCCGAGGTTCATGTAATCAACGACAAACAGGTGGTTGATTTGCTTTTTCATATTTTGCATATTTGGGGATGCTTCCCAGACTGGTGATGATTTTTGCTCTTTCCGTGTTGATCTGAATTGCAGAGAAGAACCGGCAAGCAACATGAAAGGTATGTTCCTTTCCGTGATTCATGCAATAAATATATTCATGATCTTCATTTTTTTCAAGGGACTCCCATTAGTTTTCATTCAGGAACCAACTCATCCTTTTCGTATGCATGACTTTTTTTATTTGCAGTTTCATATATACATTTCAATTTTTTCATGAAACTTTTGAAATATAGGGTCTGCCTCTGACGCCCATAAGTGATATTTGGTGGACAGTGGACGGTTTTGTGCTTTTGCCATCGGTAATTCTTTTTACCCTTTCGTTCCCGCTCTTTTGCATAAACGTTTATTTTTAATTGTTATCAAATTCTTCCAGGGATTTTGGTTTTTGTAATGAAAATTGCTCTTTCGGGTATGTGATCAAGATGATATGGATATATTTATGTGGAGTAGTGATAGTGCCACACATCAAAATGGACACAACAAAGTGCACTACACACTTTTAGATGATTGATTATGATGTGAAACCTGTTGATTCAAATCCCATAATAATCAATGGTAGAAAAGGTTGTTGTGGTACTTTTTGTCCACATTTTGTTGTGGTACAAACATTTCTCATTTCTGTATAGGTGGGTTTTTGTGATCTTATATTGGCGGGCTTTTGTGATCTTACATTGGTCCTCTTACTAAGTTCCTTTCTATGCTATGGAATGCACAAGTACTAATGTTTTTTGGCCAGTGTTCAAGTTAACCTGCTTCAAGTGTAACCCATTTGAATCTCAAACGAGACTCATCGTATAGTTAAACTTTACCGTGCCAAGCATTATTTTAGGGTTTTCGAGTAAATGATAGATCATCTGTATCCTATCAATCTCTCTACATACGGCAATTAATGTTTGTGTCTTCTAATTTTTTTTTTCTTTTTTCTTTTTTCATTAGGGGAATGATTGAACCTCTGACGTGGATTTTGTGATGATAAAAATTCAAATGGTTGATTTGTGATGAAAAGATACCGGAAGGTTTTTTTGTTTTGTTTTGTGTAAGTAGAAAGGTTCATTTTTTAAGCTATTGGATGATGCTATCTGTGCAAAATTGGTGTACATGATCCTTATGTTTTGAGATACAAACATAAGAATTTAAATTTTGATCATTTGCTAAATATTGTGCTTAGTTGTTTTTTTGCATTTGCGCGGAGGTCCCTGGGGAAGACTTCGATTATCTAAGGTCCAATTGATCTGGTGTATTGTAGGATCTGTCAGGGACATATGGGCAAGGTAAAGATATAATATGATGTTGTGTTTTTGTAATTAGTTGGTGCTTTGAGTAAAAATAGTTATGAATTTCAATTAGTAAGTGTTCATGGAATGTGCATGAGGCTCATGGTTTTTTTTTTTTCCACATTAGTGGGAAAGAGGCAACATTTATTCAATACTTTTTTAGTTTGGGTGAAAAACAATATTTCCCGTATATTGTCATATAGTGTAGTAGCATGATATGTCACTAAAAAGTATAAGGCACTCCAATTAAGTTGAATAGATGTTCCCCACCGATTTGTTACGTACCATATTCGATATTTATAGGGGTGCCAAGGTAGTTGTTGCTGATTTCAAATTTGTGACTATCAAAGTTAGTTAAATTTCTTTTCCTTGGCAGGCTAGGGTGTTTCTTTCTCTCAACTGTATTGGAATTGCATAACATGCGTAACATATTTGATTCACATGTTTATTTGACATAATAGTAATTTGAAAAAGTATAATATGCCTAACATATTTGATTCACATGTTTATTTGACATAATTGTAATTTTGTATTTTTCATTGGCAGGTTAAACCATAGAAAAAGAGCTGGAACTTATTGTAATTTGGTATTTTTCAGTGGATATATCATATAGTATTGTCTGCATTTTATGAATTTATTGTGCTTTAGGACTTGGAACTTTGTATACTAATTTAGTGGTTGTATTGTAGTCTTCTGGTCCATCATTTGTATTCACTCTCTCCTTTTCTTTTTTTTAGTATTTTTGTAATTTCCCGATATATTTCGATTCTTTATACAGTTTGTCAATCGCATTTCGTTGAATATATTTCATGTTAAATTAAAGTTACATATTAGCCATTCTTTTTTCCCAATAAGTGTAGGTTCATAAAAAAATTGGAAGTTCCCCGAATTGAGCGTTGAAAAAATTACTATATCGAAATTTATCTTTTACCGAAACACAACAAAATCATCTATATCCTCTTATCCTTCAAGTTGAATTGATATGATTCGCATTTGAAACGAAATACATCGATGGTCGACTTTCATTGAAAAAGTAATATTAATATCTTATGAAAATATTAGGTGTTAATATCAACTTACTTCATAATAAATTATTATATTGTGTAGATATTTAATCTATCCGGCCGTGCATCGCACGGGTTTAAGACTAGTAACTCTTATATTGGAACAAACTAATTTTACCAATTTTCTTTGACCATTTTAAAAATCTAAAGATTTATATTTTTGGACGGAAATAATAGTGGTATATTATTGGCCACATATAGCACTTTATTTCAGCGACACAAAACACGTGCTTTAAATTATGGGCAATGTTAATGGCACCACATCTGTGCAAAATTCGATTTTTTAGAGATCGAAATAACATATTTTGACTTTTCAGGAGTTGAAATAACACATTTAGACCTCTAAAAGTCAAATTTTGTACAATTGTGGTCCTGAGTATATTGGATGTGATGCCATTAACAATGCTCTTAAATTATTTAATGTAAACCACGTCACATCAATTGCAAATGGTCGAGCACTAGCTCATCCCAAGTGGTTAGTCACCTGGGTTTACCCTGGCCTCCAGGTGGGAGGTCCAGGGTTCGATTCCCCTCCCCCTCCTTTCGTAGCTGGAAAAAAAAAAAAAAAAAAAATAAAATTGCAAATGGTCTATGGGTTAGCCGTCCCATCATCATTATTGCATCGTTGTTTGTTGTATGACGTTGATTTTTATTTATTTTTTCTTTAAAGTCTTTGGTATCTACTATAATCAAGTAACCTGATTAATTATTCACAATGAGGTCATTTTTTCCTGTAACTTTTGAAATATCTGTACTATTTTATATGTGGCAGAATAAAAATTAATAAAAAAAATAAATTAAAAGCAAAAGTTTGCTTCATGGCTGCCGAAAAAATATTTATATAAAAAAAATACATTGGACTTTGTGCACCGGAGGGTGGGAGTAGAAGGGGTTAGACCCACTCCCACCACCACATTTTAACAATTCGTGCTTTTAATGGATCACAGAGTAAAATTTGTTTTATTCTGACACATTTTTATTTTTTAGGGTGAAGAAGGAGGTCATTGTGGATGCTCTGAGGGAAATATCTGTGTGGTGTCTTGAGACACCGTGTGGAGCAATACACCACGTAATTTTATTTTGTATTTAAACTGTGTAGTTCTGATCGTTTTACACGTCACTTCACCTCAAAATACACCCACAACACAAGTATTTCCCAATTATGAGTTAGGTTTGGGTTGTGTCCAGACAGACCAAGTGAAAAGAAGCTGGATTTGTATCTCTATTGAGATTAAAAAATCGATATAATTTTGTAGGTAAAAAAAAATACAAAACATTATTAATGTATTCACTCGATCTTCGAAGTTTTTACGGTGTTCTCAGTGACAATTTTTTTTCAGGGTTCGGTATTGGTTGTATCTGTGCCAGAAACTCTTTCAACATGACGTGTTATAGCAGAATCGAACATGCGACGTCCCAAAGTAGTAGATACTACATTCGTCCCATAAAAAGTGTCTGTTTTTTTAAAATGAATAAAAACTATCCATTTAGAATACCAATGCATCATTATTTAATGCATTTTTTTCCAAACATACCTCTACTAGACTACCATAACATTTAATGTTTGTATTTTAATTCCATATTCCAAAAGAGCATTTATTATGTAATATGATGTATATGTTTATGATTACTTAAAATACAACACGTTAATTGTTCTTAATCTGTGTACATCATAAAAGTAGACAATTTTTGTAGGACGGATGTAGTATTTATTTTATGGTATTTGGTCGTACGTATGACGGTGATGTTTCAAAAGAACTGTACCTCCCGTGCCAAATATATATGGTGGAGAGTATGGACCATGCATATACACTTGCAATTGATTAATTATACACCTATATATGTTGCCTGTTGATTAATTTAAACCAGACGACGGTAATATATAATTGTGGTTGCTCATTATCTTGTTCCCCTCCACACACTGACTGAAGCTCTGCATGCCTAGTGCTAGAAAGTAATGGAGGAACAACTACTGACCGATAGCAGCCGCCGGAGCAGTGACGGCGGTGTCACCACCACCACCTCCAAGCTCACCTTTGCGGTGGTTTTCAGTAGCTTGGTTGCTGTGTTTGGGTCTTTCGCTTTTGGGTGTGCTGTAAGTTCTTTCACGGTCCCATTTTTAATTACCACCACTTATGTATTCTTTTCATTTTTTTTTTTTTTTTTTTTTTTTTTTTGAGTGGAGTATTATTTTTCAACGGTTTATTGACATCACAATTAATCTACGTACCGAGACATCATATTTCCGGTAAAATTAGACTTTTTCGAGGTTGAAATAGATATTTTGACCTCTGCAAAGTCGAACGTTGAGTTTAAATTACACTTTAATTTACGGAGATCGAAAATATTGAATATCTGCCGATAATAAACATTCTTCTTGTTCTTTTCTTTCAAATTGCCCTTGTTTATTTATAACAGGCATTTTTTTAGAAAATATATACATGGTGCAACTTGTTCTTGTTTTCAGAAAATTTTAATAATCTTCATATATATATCTGTTTGTGAACTCATTTTTAATTATGAATGTATGATTATGTCATTAGAATGGCTACTCATCTCCTTCTGAGTCAGGAATTATCAGGGATATGGGACTCACCCTTGCACAAGTAAGATTTGGGTTTTTTTTGGTTTTTTTTTTTTTTTTTTTTTTTTTTTTTTCCGCCTAAGAATGTTTTGTCTTTTTTTTTTATAAATATAATTTTATGATGGTCCTGAACCAAATTTGTAGACCATCATGTCATCAGTTTTAAAACATACGTAGTATGATTTAATTGCTTGTTTTTATATACATGTGTCTACTAAAATCTTTTATTTCCTATTGGTTTGGCACACTTAGATTTGATTCTGGACTATAGTAAAATATGTGTTTTTCTTCCTCTCTATTGAAAAGATAAAAGGAGATGATTTTTTTGTTTGCTTATTTTAGTCCCTTATTTTTATTATTTTTTGAATACTAGTCTTTATAGTTTATAAGGACATTTTTGGTCTTTTAACTATAAAAAAATTCAAAGGAAAAAAAAAAAATATATATATATATATATATATATATATATATATATATATATATATATATATATATAGGGGCGGATTTACATAGGTCATGTTAGGGGGGCAATCGCCATCCCTCGGATCCGAAAAAACACTATTATGTATGTTGTGTAATTTTTTTGCCCCCTATAAAAATTTACATTCACCCATAGTATTGCCTCTCACCCGGGATCCTGCGCTTCCGCCCATATATATATATATATATATATATATATATATATATATATATATATATATATATATATACATACATTTCAGGCACTTAACATTTAAATATATGTCGGACCTGTTAAGTGTAACATGTACAACATTAAGCAAGTAAAGTTTTTTAAAAGTGTAATGAAAATGACTGTAGTTAGAAAATGAAGAAAGATAATATATCAAAATGGTAATCATGCCTTCGTGTTTGCTTCCCAGACGGTTGAACGAGCAAAGAATTTGAGGCTAGCTTGGCATTAATTAGTATAGTTTATGAACGCATTTCTGTTTTTATTTTTCACGATTGAACATAAAGACTATGTAATTTCTTGCCTGTTTGTAGGCTTTGTGATTGAATAAAATGATCGTTTTACCAAAAAAAAAAAAAAAAAAAAGGTAATCATGCCTTATTTTAAGATGATTACTGTTGCACCATTGACATGATTGTGTCGGTCAAGTATGTCTGTTATCGGAGTGAGTCCCACACATATCGATCATGATCTGAAGTTAAAATTTAGTTGTGACACCCGTTATAACACAATAATTATGTATGCAGCATTACTCAATCATTTCTTTCGAAGCCTGGACACTTGCCCATTGGTGTATTAAATAAAATATCTAAAATCAATCAATTTTTTAGGATAAAAGTTTTTCTATCAATAAAATGGTTAGGATAAAGTATCATACAAAACACTTGTCTCCTATCATCAATTAGACGGTCTAATTGATGGATTCTGGGTGATCGAAAATAAAATTACGAATATTTAATATTGCGAAACCTTTAAATTTGTTGTTTATAAATTTACCCATTTTACCGGCATAGGCCATGACTTTATGGACTTACTTACAAGGACGATTCCAGTGTCGACGTTTTTTTTTTTTTTTTTGTTTTTTTAAGGAGGTGTCGGTGTTGTGTTGCTTTTTACTATGAGCCTGGTGTCGGCAGGGGCGGATGTAGAGCCAAATAAAGGGGGGTCTACGGACCGTTAAAAATAAAAATACTCTGCATTTTACATATAGAAAAATATTTCGGATCCCATTACTGTATTAAATAGTTTTCTGGATCCGCCACTGGGTGTCAGTGTGTTCAAGCCTGATGTTTGAACTACGTCGTCTAATCGATAACAATAATGTAGAATAATAATACGTTACACTTTACCCCTCACATCACATGACAGGGAAATTTTATTATGGTCCCGGACCAATGATGACTTGGTGATCCAGGACCAATAGAAAAATGACAAATAACACAAGGGTCCACCGTGTAAAATATAAATCCTTACCCTTCTTATAAGACATTTCATTGGTGGACAAATATGACATGGTGGTTCTGGACCACCATAAAACCACTGCACATGACATGATCCCTTAACCTCTTTGACATGCAGTATTCCCTTTTCGGATCGTTTATGACATTCGGAGCTGTTTTAGGATCAACTGTAAGCGGCAGATTATCGGACTACATTGGACGTAAAAAAGTATGTGTAATTAATTTGTTTTATTAATTAAAGAATTAATCATGTGTTTGTTATAAATTCGTGTGATGATGAGAATAATCATGTATACAGGGAATGTGGCTCCTTCAGGCATTTTTCATCACAGGATGGCTCGCAATTGCTTTTGCTAAGGTTTTGAGTAATAATTTTCAGTGTTCAGCCTTAATTATTTCATTGCTACAACTTAACGTGGTCTCCAGACTCCAAGTGCAGTTGATCGAAGAAGATGAAGTACACCATAGTTAATATTGTTTCAACGTACTCTTTGACAGGATGCTTGGTGGCTTTATATAGGCAGAATGTTTATGGGATTCAGCAACGGAATATCGAATTATGTGGTAATTAATGTTTCGGTCATTTTTGTTTCCAGTATTGCGCGTTTTTAATTATACTGACTAATTGTACGTTGTTAAAAAGTCTGTGATGTATGTTGCTGAAATAACTCCACCAAGTGTTCGAGGAATGTTCACAATGTCAACCCAGGTAATGATCACAAGAAACCGTTCCGTTCCTTATGCACTTTATATGAAACACTGACCTTCTTCTTTACTGTCACACTGTGCCTAATATGGTGTAAAATTGGCAGTTCATGCTCTGTTGCGGTATCACTCTGATATATTTTACTGGAAACTTGATTCCTTGGCGTACCCTTGCTTTTATAGGTAAACTGCCTTCCTTCTTTGTTTTGTAAGTAAACAGCTTCCTCTGTTTTGGATTCCTGTTGTGTAAATAAAAGAATCATACTTTCAGGAACAATACCATGTATCCTACAGGTCATCGGGGTACTTTTTGTACCCGAGTCTCCAAGATGGCTCGTAAGCTTTTTCTTTTATTTTATTTTTTCTGTTTGAGTTGAGTTATTTTTAACTTCTCGATCTAATCAAGAAACGAATCGTCTATATATTTCACGAGGGGACATGTAAGATTGTACAGATACACAAGTTAAATTTATCAAAAACATGATCTGATAAATCAACTACTACAACAGTGTCATGGATGTTAATGCTCACAGAGGCAGTTGAAATCGTCTGCTGCAGGCAAAAGTAGGCAGAGAGAAAGAGGCGATAGCATCTCTTAGACGGCTTAGAGGTAAAGACGCTGACGTCTCGGATGAAGCAGCTGATATAATGGTTCGTCCCACGATGAATGTATAAATTACGTATTTGTCATTCGTTACTCATTAGTAGGAGTATATGTTGAATGTGTTTCTTGGACAGGCTTCCACACGGCCATCTAAAAAGCAAGAAGGATCTGATTTCATGCAGTTGCTAGACAGACAATACGCGCGCCCACTACTTGTAAGCTCAAAGTCGATCGATCTTTACTTATTTCTGGATACCAATGGCGCCACAGTTTCTTTATAACTTGTTCCAAACTGCTTAATTTAGGTTGGAATTGGGATATGCATATTAATGCCTCTGACGGGCGGAACTGCAATAATATTCTATGCAAGCTCAATACTCGAAACTGCAGGTAGCTAGGCTCACGTTTGAATTTGGCAGCAAGCAAGCACTTTCTACATGCGCGTTTATTTTCCCCTTCAATTCCTCCTCTATATATTCATGTGGACCAAACTTAAAATGACAGGTTGCAATGTAAGCATCGGCACAACACTAACAGCTTTGATTCAGGTACATACTCGAGTCTTTGATCACGACTCGTGAATATATCATGATATATAGTAGCTAGTGGTTTCTTCAAACCTCATTTGGATCAGTTTTCTTACTCATACAGCTCCCATTCTCTATATTTGGTATTCTTGCGATGGATAGATTTGGCAGAAGACCGCTTCTAATGGTTAGCAATTAAACAACATCAACTCATTGTTTACTTACTATTTAGTCTTAAGAAATTGTGAACCGCACAAATATATATAACAACGTATAATGTAACGTGAGATATCCTCTATATATATGTATTAATATATAGGTGGATTTAGCTGGATCTTGTCTGGGAGGAATTCTTGCAGGAGTGGCATTCCTATTGCAAGTAAATACCGGGGGAAATTAATTGTAGAGTTTCCAATGCTTTTTTTTTGTTTACTGACATATTTATTAATTACATTAACAGGAATTAGGAGTGATGAAGAATTTCACTCCCACAATCGCACTAATCAGCATGATGGTGAGTATTCTAAAACAGCCGGCCTGTTACGCGCGCGCGCGTACAATATTCATTGATTTCATAGTTGTTAATTTCTTTATTGGAATTAAACATTTAATTTCATTGCTTAATTTGGCTTAATGATCGATGTACAGATGAGTTGTGCATTTTATGCGATGGCAATTGGCTTACCAGCAGTGATTATATCAGAGGTTCATAACATCCTTTCATTTACTAATTCCTCACTTCACATGTCCTGAATTAATTGTTGGAATGAAATATAATATAATATGTGCATGTCTTTCTCTCTCTGGCAGCTATTTCCTATCAAAATTAAGGGTTACGCCGGAAGTTTGGCTTCTCTAGGGTTCTGTTTCAGCTCGTGGATCGTTGCGTATGCTTTCAATTTTCTGTTTCAGTGGTTTTCATCAGGTATTCTTCTCTTCTTTTCAACTATATTTGAAGCTTAATTTGCAACAACATGAATTGTTATGGGATGTCCTGGATGCATGCAGGAGCATTCTTTACATTTGCAGTGTTTGCTCTGTTGGCTATCCTATTCGTTGCCAAGTTGATGCCAGAGACGAAGGGACTAAGTCTCGAGGAAATAACCACACTATGGCTCGATAGGCACTCGGTTGATCAAAACGAGTAGGATGAAGATCATCAAGCTCGTGCACTGTTCAAGATTCTGCTACGAATTAACTTGTATTGATCACGGGGACGTTATTTAGTTCGATATTCGTCCGTTCATGGAGATATATATGATACGTGTGTGAGATAGAAATATATATATATGTACAAATATTGTTGTAGCATCCATTCTTTTGCAGAAATCTTTACTGCTCGAGACCCTCAAAGATTCATTGTTTTTATTGTCCAAAGTACTTGACGATGAACCGTTCTTTTAATTATTTCTTTCATTTAACACATGTCATCATCCAATTATTTAAAAAATACAGAAAAGTGCAACATCTTGATTTTCGAACCAGACATGGATATTAATTACTGAAAAACATTGTATAGAATACTCTTATCCCACTATTAACCAAACTGCAAAATTTATATACAAGACTGCCACCGCTGCAACGACGGTCGTTTGTCTTCTCCAAAATCCTATCAGTTCAATTCAGCAGAAATTAAAACTCTGTGATTTTCAAACGAATTTTCCAACATTTGACAAAATTTCATCAAAACAGTAACGCTTTATAACAAAATTTTACTTTATAAAAAGTGTTTATTAGTTATAAGGCCGTCGTTAGAGACTTAATGATCATTTAGGACACCCCAAAAACTTATTATCTTATAAGGACAATCTAATTTCTTTTTTTTAATTCCACCTTCCCATGTATCAATGCCCAATTTGAGCAATCCGAACCTCTTCAACGTCACATTCAACTGTGAACCTCTTCAGCATCTGCGTACAGCGTATTCTGTTTGTTTTATCTGACTTTTGCGGAGGATTTCCTCTTTGCCAGAATTGTAAGATTATGTTGATCGCTTTTACATGTGATAGGATTTCCGCTTTTACATGTGATAGGATTTCCTCTTTGCCAGAATCGTTTTTGCAGTTTTTCTACTTTTTAATTTTTTTTAAAGTTGGATTTCTTTCCTGATACGGATGAATTGAGCAGCATTTACTGTTGTGGTAATTTCGGTTCTGTAAGCGTGACTGTTTGAGTTGTTAGAGTTTCTGAATGCGTGCTTATGTTGTTCGGGTGTGAATTTCGTTGGCACGATTTTATTTATTTTTATTTATTATTTATAAGAAATGAACTTTGCTGGAGAATTGAATTGATGCGATAACATATCATTTCTGTTTGTTACTTGGGGATATTTGTTGTTTTTTTTATGTAAGCTGCATGACTGATTTATAGAATGACAATTGACAAAGGGATGTTCACATATGCAGCCAAAGAGACTCCAATAGTGCCATTAGTTCATTTTATTTTTCTTTCATTTGTTTGGCTGTTGTTGCAATTGGCCTTATTGAATTCCCTTGAATTGCTAGAACTTAAGATCAATTCTGACTTGTACTAGATTCTGGATGTATTTTTTGAATAATTTTTAACAGGTAGTATGGGTGATCTGATTATATAACATGTAACTAAATCGTCAAGAAATAGATGAAAGCTCTGTCATATGATACATGTAACTAAATCGTCAAGAAAGAGATGAAAGCTCTGTCGTATGTGGTCATAATCGGTATCTCCATTGGCGTGGTGATTGGTGTGCTTCTGGCTATTGTTTTTTTTTTCCCCGCTTCGGTACCATAAAAAGCGTTCCCGGATAGGGAACAGTAGTTCTAGGAGGGCTACCACCGTCCCAATGCGTCAAAATGCTATTGATTCTTCTCGCCGTAGCATCGGATTCATCCGTCGGTACCGAGTCGCCAATATCTAGCGTACAACAGCCCTTCTGGCTCAGAATGAAGAAGTCCAATGTAGTTAATGCATCTGGTATTCTGATGCAGGGATATTGATGAATTATGCAATGACATTGATGTCTAATGCAGGGACATTGATGAATTATGCAGTGACATTGATGTTTGATGCAGTCAATAGCTTTTCGATGTTTACTTACGGTCTAACTTGTGTTTATATGCATTTTGACAAAGAAGTGTAAGCTCAAGAACTACCGAAGTAAGAATCATTTTTCTGATTTACATGCTACTTGATGGAGTGACATTGATGACTTATGCAGTGACATTGATGTCTGATGCAGTGACATTGATGACTTATGCAGTGACATTGATGTCTGATGCACGGACACTGATGACTTATGCAGTGATATTGATGTCTGAAGCAGTGACACAATAACACGTCTAGGAGAAACATTCAGAGCATTCATAGATTGTGTTTTACTAATTAGTTGACAATGTATTTGGGTGCTTATAATAGATGATATAGTCCCTTTTGCTTTCGCTTCTTATGGGTTTCACTCACCATGGTGACTTACAATTAAGTCTTTTTTGGGTTTCTAGTGATGCTTATAATAGCTGTGGATACTCATAGTTTGGGGTTGTTTTTCTTTTCTCTTATGGTTGTCTTTGTCCTGTTTCTTGGGTTGCAGGTCGATATAAGTGCTTTGTGGCATTTGGCTAGCGTGGTTTCTGTATTGGAGTCGGTTTATGGGCTTGGAACTATGAAAAAGAGCTATCAGTTGTTAAAGGGCAGGACCATGATAGCTTTCAACCTTGTTTTTGGGTATATGGCTATTTGTGGACTGATCACAATATATTCTCATCAGTTGTGGTTAATGGTGGGGATAATCATGGTGTGCTTACAAGAATTATGGTTGGTGGATTCTGTTAGGTGTAGTGCCCGAAAGACAATTATCTAATTGTTTTAGGACAGAATTAATAATTCATCTTATTATATGCATGTATGCTTATAATTAAGACACTACTGAAAACCCTGAATACCTCGTTTATGTAATCACATAACTCAGTGTATGGCTATACACAAGAGGATTGAGTTAGTGAGATGTACTTAAAATTAACTTAGTCCGTAGCGTTGATTAATCTGAGTACGGGTCTCATGATTACTATGCTAATAATGCGCCCAGAACTCAAATCAAATCGGTCCAGCCCTATAAATGCCCCACCAGAACACTTTACGGTGTGACAGTCTTATCCGGACTGTCGGTAATAGGGTACCTGGTGGGGCATTTATAGGGCTGAACCGATTTGATTTGAGTTCTCGTTATAAATCCGTGATCGAGAAGTCTTATCGAATCACAAGATGATCATATATAGATTAATCTCAATCCTGAGGTGATCACAGACAACGGCTTAGACTAGGGTAGAGTTTGATGTGTTAGTAAGGATCACTTCGAAGTATGTGGTCCAACACTTCTCGTTGGCTCAATTCTGGGATGAGTGAGTAGTCTGTGCTATCACAGATATGGAATCCATTCCTTTCCTCGGGAAGTAGAGAGACAGTTCCCTTATTTATTAATCCTAGAAACTGATCGATCCGTGGAGTTCATGTTAGACTAATTAGCTACTAGTCCGGTATGTGAACTAATTGATCACTAGGGGGTTAATGGTAAATAAGGATAATATGTTTCGAGAAGGGTTTACGGAAATATCCCGACTCGAAATGAACAGTCTATGGAGGATTTATCCGTATGTAATGATTATATCATTGGACACCTTATCAACTCATGGTTGAGTGTAAGTTATCTATATTCGGCAGAGTTCAGTTTCGGGTTTATGGTGGTGTAATCCCGGAATTAATAGATTGAATATTATTGTTCGGTCTGATGGATAATATTATTTAATTTATTGTAGCTACTGAATATGGGTCCATGGTCCCCGACGTGGCTCCTAATATAGCATATAGGTTTCTCGTCGTTGCACCTCAATTATAATTAAATAGTTGGATTGGACTATTTAATTGATATGTGGATTAATTGTTTAGTTGGACTAGATAATTAAATACACGGAAAAGAAATTTTTCGTGGACCCGGCCCAATGTGTCAAAAATGCGTGTGGACCTTTATTTAATTAAGGGGGGCGCATTTTATGATTATTTAATTAGAGAGAAATTAGTTTTCTTGGATAATTATTTAATGTATGATTTAATCATTTATTTGTTAAGTGATAAATCATGGAATATTAGATAATATATTTATTTGTCCTAATTTGTTTGGGATATATATTATATTTATCTTTTATTTGGAAAAAGGATTATTCTAATAATTATCTCGTAATTATTAAATCCTTGGAGGACAAGGATTACTCTCCTATATAAAGAGAGTTCTCCCAAGCCAAATTAGACACATATCGAAATTATTGAGGAGTATTAGGCTTGGATATTTCGGCCTAAATACTAGGGTTTTCGAGTTGGGAAAATCTTCGGGATTTTCCGGGTAGCATATCGAGGAGGTCCGGCGGCTTGAAACACCATCCACCTAGTGGTGCTTGGAGACACACGTTGGAAGACTTTGGCTTCTCAACTAGGCTCTCAACTTGTTCTTGACATTTTTTACCATAAAAAAGTTGGTGATCTAACCCCCTCGTAGGTTAGATCTATTTATTTATGTATTTTGGTTGACTAGATCTAGATCTTGTAGTTTCCGCTGCGTAATCGGGTGGATCTTTGATCCATCCGGAGATATTACATCTTACAAGTGGTATCAAAGCCTTTGATCTATCAATCAAAGTATGTGAATTTTAGATCTAAGGAGTGGAATAGCATGTGTAGATTGCTTTATTTTCTTTTTTTATGAATCGAAAATATCATGTATGTATGCCTTTGTGATTGTTGTGGTTGAAGAGATGGATTGGTGTTGGTATTGTTTACTCGTTAGATCTATTATAAACTCATATAAATTCGTTTATATGAGTATAGGAAATTTTGTAATTTTAGTTTCCTAGTAAGTAGATCTTTTGTTTCGTTCCGTTTTTATTTTATTCCCGGAGATTGAGCATTGAAACGACAATCCCTCCAAATAAAATGAAGAATAAATGTTGAAGAACAGGCCCTCAAAATTTCATGACGATCGGAGTCCATCTCGATGTCCAATCGCTCGCATAGAAAGTTACTACTTTGTAACGAGAAAACACGCAGCCATAAAAACCCTACAGTTTGTGAGTTCGTCGATTTTCGGAAGAGATTGAACCGTCAAAACGAAGATCCGACCGTTCAGATTGACTAACATGGATTTATGATCAAGCTCTAAAAATTTCAGGTCGATCGGGTTTTATCTCGATGCCTGATCATCCCCGGAAAGACACTGCTGAGCCGCAGTTATAAACAGATGCAGCAATTGAATCGGCGGATTGCTGGAGAAATTTGAACCGTTGAAAAGAAGATCCAACCGTTCAGATTGAAGAAGGAGGAGTGAAGAACAGGTCCATAAAGTTTCGTGACGATGTTCGTTTGGATGTCGAATCATCGATAAAACGCAGCAAGAAGATTAGAAAATAGTAAACCCTAGTTAGGGTTTGTGTTTTTTTTAAATAGGTTAGATACGGGGTACCAACGATCCATCTCGGTGTTTATTTTTCCGTTATTTTTTCGTGTATGATCGAAATTATGTGATAGAACCGGAAAATTGCCATGACATGCATCATATCATGATTCCACTCCAATGCATACATGTAGCTAGTTTATTTCGAATAAATTAGGCATGTATAACTCGTATAATTAGTTAAAAGCTTTTTTAATTAATATGTGGTAGTTAATTAATTAAGTAACTAATTATTAAAAACCGAGGAACCGGGTTTTGTCAATCGTTACGATTTTAGTGATGGATTCTCGGTGAATCCCACTTAGATAAATCGTTGAGTTTTTTCGGTGAACCCACCTTAAACAGAAACGAGATTGAGCTTTGGTTGACAATTTAGAAATTGGAAAATCATAGTACATGGGTTCGGAAATGGTCTAACCATGGTCGGGCGAGTTCAACCGAGCTTCGGCTCAATCGACTCCCCTTCCACGTGTGATGTACGTTACAGTGGTTCGACAAGACTTAGCATATCCGATAAGCCTTCGGGCTAAACGGGGTTTCTCTTGCCGGATTAGCCTGAACTGTCACATATGTTCCAACGAATAAGACGGCGTAGGCTTGCCTACATAACCGACCCTGTTCGGAGTACTTTGATTTATTGTTTCTTATTGTCAAGACCGAAACCGTAATTAGTAAACCCACCACTTTTTCAAAATATTGAGTGGGAGCGGGGAAGGCGACAGCCGACCCCACGGCCTCTACTATAGGTGCAAGCACGTGAGAGAATGGTGACGCCTCGAGGCGCTTTGATTTCGGCCCCATATGGATGGTGTTCACCCCTATCAAAATTCAAGACTTGGTCTCCAAAAGGATAGGATGACAATTGACAAAGGGATGTTCACATATGCAGCCAAAGAGACTCCAATAGTGCCATTAGTTCATTTTATTTTTCTTTCATTTGTTTGGCTGTTGTTGCAATTGGCCTTATTGAATTCCCTTGAATTGCTAGAACTTAAGATCAATTCTGACTTGTACTAGATTCTGGATGTATTTTTTGAATAATTTTTAACAGGTAGTATGGGTGATCTGATTATATAACATGTAACTAAATCGTCAAGAAAGAGATGAAAGCTCTGTCATATGATACATGTAACTAAATCGTCAAGAAATAGATGAAAGCTCTGTCGTATGGGGTCATAATCGGTATCTCCATTGGCGTGGTGATTGGTGTGCTTCTGGCTATTGTTGTTTTTTTTTTTCTGCTTCAGGTACCATAAAAAGCGTTCCCAGATAGGGAACAACAGTTCTAGGAGGGCTGCCACTCTCCCAATGCGTCAAAATGCTATTGATTCTTCTGCCGTAGCATCGGATTCATCTATCGGTACTGAGTCGCCAATATCTAGCGTACAACAGCCCTTCTGGCTCAGAATGAAGAAGTCTAATGTAGTTAATGCATCTGGTATTCTGATGCAGGGACATTGATGAATTATGCAGTGACATTGATGTTTGATGCAGTGACATTGATGAATTATGCAGTGACATTGATGTTTGATGCAGTCAATAGCTTTTCGATGTTTACTTACGGTCTAACTTGTGTTTATATGCATTTTGACAAAGAAGTGTAAGCTCAAGAAGACAAGAACTACCGAAGTAAGAATTATTTTTCTGATTTCCTTCTTCCTCTTTATCCACTTGAAATTAGAATGTCCTTATAACTAAATAAGTTTCCTTCTTAAAATTAGAATGTCTTTATAACTAAATAAGATTTCGGAGTGTCCTATTACCCCTAATAAGTTGAAAATCAGTCCTCTAAAATAATTGACCCTTATAAAAATACATTAAAATAAACTTTCAATTACCCCAATCCATTCCCTGCGTTTTCTGTTGTGGCACAACGAATGCCACAACGTGTATGTACACCGTTGATTTCAATTGTAAACTCATTAATCATTATTAAATTCATCACGATCAACGATTTAGATACACGTTGTGGCATTCATTGTGTCACATCGGTTTGTGTCTGTATCATTTTGAAGTGATAATTTTTTTTATTCAATCTTTTTTCCCTCTACATTATGGTGGATGGAAATTTCCCAATAAATTTATGTTGATAGTGAAATTAATTTTGTGATAGATATGTTTAAACTACCGAAACATGTTTTCGTGCTGGGGTTTATTGTTAAAAATGACAATTTGAAAGTAGAAATATGTAAATAGGACAGTGGAATTTTTTATTGCATAAAAATGACAAATGTTTATTACATTATAATTTAAATTCTTTCTTATTTAATTACAAAAATGAATATGTCTTTTGATCTGAACATCAAAATATCGTAATTCTTTCACCATAATTTTCTTTTTTTCGATCTCTTTATTTAGACATCCAATTTGATATTTTTTCAATATCATTTCGAGGTCTTTTTTGTCAAAAACAACGAAACAGTGGAATAATGGATTTGAAGTCAATTCCACTGTACTGAACAATGAATTTGGAGTAACTAATAATGGAATTGTCCTTATCACCCAATTTGTATTTCTACTGTCCTAATTCCTATTTTTCTCTCTTATTTGTTTTTTTAAATCACTCCCCGTATTTAATTAGTCAACGAAATTCGTTAATAAAAACCATCACTTTCTTACATTTGCTTAAACCTACAACAATAGAAAAAATATGGAACTGAGATAAGAATTGATCCCATTACACCCACACACAGCTAGAACCACAAATTTTAGAATAATAATAGAGGAGGTATTGATTTTTTTTTAATGATCAATGGAATTTATGAGAGAATGACGATATCATTCATTTTTAAGAAATACTAGGTAGGCGTACCGTGCGATGCACGGTGGGCCCTGTTTCTTTGAAATATTACGAGATTGTCCATTAGGACGGTTTTTTTGTGATGTATTGTATGTAAAGTGGTTGTTTTTTTTTTTTTTTGGAAGGTTAAAGTGGTTGTTTTAATGACATTACGTAGTTGACAAGTTGAAATGCAAGTCGGTTGATAAGCTAATTGTTTTATCTTTAATTTACATGCCAAAAGGAATTATATATGTCATTACATAGCTATGCAGCCTCTGTTCTGCCTTGCTGAAGTAATTTTAGAGCCAAAAACCTCAGCATATTTTCTTCAGCCTTGCTGCAGTTAGTTTACATCTATAAACCCCATTGACCTACATATTTATCCATTCTGCCTATATATATCTATATATATATATATATATATATATACCAGCCTGTTCAAAAGTTGTACAAAAGGGACCTAGCTATGGTGTGCTTGTTGTCATTTTGAGCTGCCTAATTTAGAAGTTGCCACTGAATGACATGGTACTTGTCCATATTGGAACATGGAGGTGGTGTAAAACATACTTTAGGCTGGAGTTATGTAGCAAAAGTTTATCGTTTGGCTGGCAGGTCTATCCTGAAAGCTGCTGTCTTGGTCACGGCTTTTCAGGGAATTCCAGCTTCACAAGTTCTTAAAATCAATGGGAGAAAAACTGAATCCAAATAAAAAGAAAAATCGCAGTTACATCAAATAAAAATAAAAAATATATATATCAAGTCCGAACTGAGCAACTGAAAGAACGGTTTTTTTCTGTTGTGGTGGTTGGGGGGGAGGGAGGATTGGGTTCACCAAAAGATCATCCACCCCGTGACTGTCATAGTAAAGCCTCAAGGTAATGACTTAACGTGAACGGCATTACTTAAGGTTCTTACTATGGATTACCAGCTACGAAGCAAAAATAGACAGATGAAGGAAGTGCATCTCACAAGAAAAAGCACCAAAAAATAACCAATAATGCTGCAGGAAAAATTACAAGAGAAAAAGATACAGACATGCACGCATACAGAGTAAAGGGACGAAGGGATACCAACCTGACAGAGTAAACCATCATTTGCTTTTTACCTTGAAACCCCTTCAAGTGTCCATGAACATTAACATACATGCCATCCCTGATTGTAAACAAACAAAACCTATTTAAAGAAAAGAGATAGGAGACTAATGTGAAAAATCAAATTAGCTTGAAGGATATAAGTTACCTTACTCTTTCCATTTCCTTTGTGTCCACGGCTTCATTTATCCTAAGAAGACAACAAGGACGGTAATTTCTTATGGGAGGGAATATATGCATATGGACCATATGAATTGAAGCACCATAAAAATAGACGGGAGGCAGAATAACTAATCATCTGTGGCAATCAATGCGTCCAGTACCATCATCAAGGACAAATTGAATATCAGTTACCCTCTCTGCTTTGTTCATCATTATTCCCACCAAATTAACCTAAAGAAAGCTCAAAACCAACTATACATGATGACATGGACCAAGAACAAAAGCAGGACAAAACCTGATACCCTACTACTGATTAAGGATTTTCAGGTGGATTTTCAAATACTTACATTGTTCACATCAACTCCATCAATTAGAAAATTCTTTCTGTCATCGCTTGACTGAAAAGCTTCACTTATTTGCTTCACGGTCAACGGGACTAAGGCCTGTGAATCTCGATTCTACACAACACACTCCAAGGTCCAAGCCATTATATATCCAACAGATCAGTGACACGTGAAAACAAAAAAGAGTAAGAATGTCTATTGAGAGTAATCTCCTGCATCAATTATGCTTAAATGCATAGGAAGTCACTCACTGGATTTCTACACTTCAACCAAAAACCCTACCATTAAGAACCCTAGCTTTAACCCACTATAATGCAGCGAAGAAGTTGCGCACACACACAAAAAAAATCGCAAAAACCCGAGTGATTCACGATGGGAATTGAGGGAGCAATATATGTATTACAGTCGTACTTTGAATTTGATGTTGATGATTCTCCATGCCGTTCAGTTGAAACGGGTGGACTATTGATAAGGAGATCGGTTGTACTATTGCTATTTTTCTTTTCAGCGTATTGGAGTCGCCGACGCTTCAGAAGGGTCTCCTTCCTAGTTTCATTCATATTAGCATAAGCTCTGCGTCTTTTCTCATTCTTATTGTTACGCTCTTCGTTCTCCATGTGAAGATAGGAAGGAAACAGAAACACAACTAAACTTTCTAGTACGAAGGAAGTGTATCTCCAGATATTGCAACGAACGAGCTAGCTACGTAATAAAATATACAGCACATGAAGATGCGGAATGTCTGACCCACCTAACTATAACATATACAGGAAAAGAAGAGGGAAGCCAAACAGTAGACAGCCCGCACAAGAAGTACCGTTCAAAGACGCGAGAGACCAAACGCAATGCTAGGCTGTAGTCATATAGGTCAGGAATACCTTACAACAGAAACAAGCGAATCCTGAATCTCTGATGCACACGAACAGACCAATTGAACAACCTGCCATATTGCCTAAGGAATTAATAACGAACAACGAATATTGGGAAACAAAGAGTAAACGCAAGAGTTATTACACACAGTAGGTGAAATAGAAGAAGACAAGAGATGGTAAAACAGATAGAGACCAAAATGTACGTCGAAGGTGTACAAATATAGCTGTTCTTACAAAGTTTTTGTTTTGTATTATACAAATCATGATGTTTAGTGTGTGTTGGGATATGAGTGAGAAAGAGTGTCAGGTTACGTTTACTTGAGTGCCTAGCAATCCAAACACCTGAGTTTATTTTAGAAGCTCATAAAGGTCCATTTACAGGTCAGGGCCATAAAGGGCTGCATGAGATCCTAACAACGTCATGGCGTTGCATCCTATTTGCATTACTAACTTGATTTACTTATGCGCATAGCAACTCAAAGCAGTCGTGGGAAAATACATAGCCGTTGCAGAAGAAAGAGAAATATTCTGACAGAGCACGGAGATGCAGTATCTCTAACCCAAGTAAGCCTAACGCAGACAGCAAAAGAAAATAGATAAAAGTGACGCAGCAAACAAAAAAATTAAGATGAATCCTTGAAATACGTAGCAAACCAAATGCAATCCATGAAATCTTGAAAATATTAAGCGCGTAAAAGGAGGGTACTGCTGTGAAAGTGAGAAATACCTTAAAACAGTAACAAGCCAATTAGTAATCTCGCACGCACGTGACCAAGCAAATGTTAGAACCTGTGATATGACAATGAAAATACTAATGTCCAGAGAATTAGCATTTAAAAGAAAGGTAAGACAACATGGCGTTCTTTGGCTACTCTATTTTCTAGCTTTCCAAGTTCGGGTGTAGACAATAGCTAGAGCCTAGAGGTGTTAATCTAATCACGGTATATGTATATATACTAACCAAACGAGTGCACCGAATTCTAGGACAATCGCCAAAAGTGTCAGTAGCTTGTTGCGTACCTGCAGAAACAAGTATTATTAGCATGTCCTATCCAATGTCAAACAAACGTAAAGCATGTCTCTTGTGCTTGAAAGGGAAATGAATCGACTCACATATAAAGCACAAAACAGAGAAATTATGATACTGGCAATATATATAGCAGTTGCATATATTCTCACTGGGTCAAGCATCATTGTCACCTGTCGTTTCGGGCCAATAAGAAATGTTGTGCTGCCAAGAGCATACCCATCATTAGAAGCCATACAAATACAATAATTACATCAGACTTTAGATGCATTATGTTCTATAAGCATCAAAGAACATATAGGAAGTATTAAATGAGCAAATGCATCAAGAGTGTTCACAAAGATTTAAAAAAGAAAAGAAGATAAGTTTATTGCACACAATTGCACAAAAAACATTAATAGGCCCAGGACAATGTCAAGAATACAACTGAACTCTAGTAGTAACACACAACAATGAGATAAAAAAGCCGGCAAAAAATACAATATGCTATCAATCTCTTAAATAGCTTGTGTATTGGTGCCAACTGCCAAGGACGAGTTTAACGAAGAAATATAAACACGGGTATATAAACAACAAAGACTAACCTTCCAAGAGCTAGTAAGTTACAACATGGGTCTGAACATTATGTCATCTACTGTGATTTCCAATTTAAACACTTTCAAACAGGAGTCATATTCTTGGCACCATCGTTTCATATTCCAATTGAAAAAGGCACTACTTTCAATGTTTGATGCACGGAAGGCAAATATGTTTTTATCTTCTTGCAATATACATGAGACACACAGTCATCAATTCATAGGTAAAAAACAGAGATTCGCAAATCGTAGTAAACAACGGATTCAATATATGTGTGCTTTTCCTTTCTCGCAACATACAGGAGACAAAAAGCCATCCACTCCTAGGTCATAAACAGAGCTTTGCGAATAATAGTAAACCAATTCAACGTTTGTCACATTGATAATAACCAAACACTGAACACATGCATCAGACATTTCGCATCAAAAGCAAATAGAAGAAGAAATTTTTTATCTACTAATTCAATAACATGACCCAAGAATCCTGAAAAATTGGGCAAAAAAGTAGGAGAAACATTGCAGACAGTCACTGCTAATCAAATACAGCCACTGATCGTCAGTATTTGTATTAATGCAAAACCATGACTTCGAGATCGAGAAAAATTGGGGAAAAAAATTTGAGACCGACAACAGAGCCTTGCAAATAATAGTAAACCAATCGAATGTTTGTCACATTCATATTAACCAAACACCGAACACATGCAGCAGACATGTCGCATCAAAATCAAATAGAAGAAGAATTTTTTTTTATGTACTAATTCAATATCATGAGCCAAGAATCCAGAAGAATTGGGCCAAAAAATAGGAGAATTATTGCAGACAGTCACTGATAATGAAATACAGCGACCCATCGTCAATTTTTATGTTAAAGCAAAATCATGACCTTGTGATGGAGACATTTGGGGGAAAAAAAAAACACACCGACAACGAAGATGGTTCTTACAGAATGGCAGACAATGCAACGAAGAAGAAGCCATAGACACACAGACTACCGTCACAAATGCCAGATTGAAAAGAAGCACAGAAGAAGTGCAGAAGCGGCAGAAGAAAATGGCAGCAGAGTAAAATACCTGAACAAGAATCAATCGCCGGAACACCACCTTGCACAACCGCATAAACCGACTGAAGAAGAGATGGATAATAAAACTAATCATCATCATCATAAGCCTCACCCACATCTTAACCTTGACTGAACCCCTTAGTGGAGAGGATTAGTGGGGAGAAAGAGCAATTACAGGCATGGAGGGGCGGTGGTGGAGACGGAAACCCGACGACAGCCACGTATAGCGAGCACGTGTAAGTGGAATGATATTATTATTGATTATTCCGAAAAATATAAGACAAAATAGTGGTAATAAGACAAAATAGTGGTTAAAAGTTTTGTACTTTTAATAAGTACTCCAACTTACGATGAATAAATTTGGGAAACGTTGATGTTGTGTGTATATGGTTTGTCATTTTTACTATAAAAAAACCTACAATAGTGGATTAAATGATAAAAATAGTTCATATAAGGTCCTTTTTGATTATTTCCCTAAACATATAATACATCTCTGGGATCCTTGGTTTCATTTTATATAGATTTTTGTCCAGAAGAACAAAATTATCAAAAAACCGAGATAGAAAGACAGTGTAATTTAATCAGGACAAAAGTAACAATTATGAAGTAACAAATGTGGAATAAAGTAAATATGAAGTATAATTGTGAAACACAAAGAACAATTATGATTTTTGTCCTTTATATTCATGAAAATATTACTTTTGTCCTTCCAGACCCATTTATTAATTTTTTTTTCCCTTGTGGGTCATTTCCCCTATTTTATATTTTATTATATTATAATCAGATAATAATTTGGTTGTTAAAATAAATAAATATAATTTAGGTACTATCTACATCAAAAAAAAAAAAAAAAGTTACTATCCGTGTACGTATTTGCTAGATCCGACCAAAATAAATTTATATTATCGTGTCCAGGGACACCCGAGAATAAAAACAAAAATGCTGCAGACAATAATACAGTGCATGTAGAATATAATATAGAAATGTAAGTTGAAATAATTTGCAGAAAGTCTTATTTCACCTTTAAAAAAAATAAAAATAAAATCATATTTCCTCTGTTATATACCCAGACAGACTGTAGACTGTAGACTGTAGACTGTAGCAGGGTGAAGATAATGGAGGAACAGCTACTGTGCAGCAGTTCTAGCAGCAGCCGGAGCATTGGCAGTGGCGGCACCACCGCCACCACCTCAAAGCTCACGTTTACGGTGGTTTTCAGTAGCTTCGTTGCCGTGTTTGGGACTTTCGGGTTCGGTTGTGCTGTAAGTTTTTGGGGGGAATCCATATTTATCGGCTTATGTAATCGTTGTTGTTGTTTTTTTTTTTTTTTTTCTTTTTCAACCACATTCATTTAGTATTGATACTGAATCCATCTTTTAAAAATCGATATTTCTAATATTTAATTATGATGATAATGTCATTAGACTGGATACTCATCTCCTTCAGAGACAGGAATCATGAGGGATTTGGGACTTACCATTGCTCAAGTAAGTTTTAATTTGTATTATTTTATTTTACTACATCCGTTTCAAAATATAAGTCACTCCACATCAATTTAACTGTTGTAAAATATAAGTCATTTTACATCACCAAAGAAGCATTTATTACTATTTTAACTATCTTACCTCTAATTTATTAACAATCCAACTATTTTTCAATACTTTATAACTATTTTATTAATGATACCCAAAGGATATTTTTGTCATTCCAGTATGAAATTAATGTCATTCAACCACTTTTTAAATCTGCGTGAAACACCCAAATGACTTATAATTTAGGACGGATGTAATATTTTATTACGTTTACCGGCTTGGTAATGGCTTTTCCTCGGTGCCAGGGGCAGATCTACCCCAATAATAGGGGCACTTGTCCTCCCCATGGATCCGGAAAATACAACTATATATATATTATGTATTGTTTTCGTCTTCTATAAAAGTTATATTCGCCCCTATCATCTATAATAATCTGATAACTTGACATAAAATTTTTTATCATATAAGTAAAAATACATGGTTATTAATCAAAAATATATTAATCGGTTTCGGAATATGGATTTTTTTAAAAACATTGTTTGTAGTGATTTAAATCTTTATTGATAGAGGTAAGAAGTGTTAATGTGTTCAGATCATGCAATATATAGTTGTGCTTTTTTGCGATGTATAATAGTGTTTTTTCCGAATCGTAGGGGACATAAAAATAACACTACTATATATTTTTTTTATTGTAAAAAATCTTTAGAATTTTCGCCCTCGCCCGCGATCCTGCGTCCGCCCCTACTCGGTGCATGTGTTTTCACACTTTTTTTTTTCCCTTACGTTAATTAACTCTTACCTAAAATTTAGTTAAAACCAAAAATGGTTTGGTTTAGGAGCAGCAAGTATGAATTGGTGTGGTCTGTGATCCATAAAATATAAGATAAAATTGTGGACATGTTTTATATCGGATCATAGTTTGGTTGTGATAATAAATTTATGAGAAAAGGTGGATATGTCAAACAAAACGGCACCATTTACATGATTTTGACAGTGTTTATTGCTTTATTTAGAATGTTTAATTATTACTGGGTATATTTTCAGTGTTAAGCCTCTTTGGTATTGCAGTATTCGCTTTTCGGATCATTTATGACGCTCGGATCAGTATTAGGAGCAACTATAAGCGGCAGATTCTCTGATTACATTGGACGGAAAAGAGTATATGTTCCTATCGAATCATGTTGAAAGTTAATATGCATGTGTGATGAGATGATGAGAATAATGATATCTTCTTAATTAATTAATCTGCTTTCTAAATTTGCAGGGGATTTGGTTCTTTCAGGCGTTTTTCATCACAGGATGGCTCGCAATTGCTTTTGCTAAGGTTTTTTTTTTTTTGTTATTAATTATTTAAAACCTTTATGCATGCTGATTAATTAACCAATACGATTTTGCTATAATCTCTACTCATGGAAGAAATTAATTTTCAGTGTTGAGTCTTTTTCAGTTGTAATAAAGGTTAAAAAAAAAACGCATACTACAAAGTTGTGTGACTGAAATATATCTAACTGTTTCAACTCCTTGACAGAATGCTTATTGGCTTTATATAGGCAGAATGTTATTAGGATTCAGCAACGGAATATCGAACTATGTGGTATAGATTTGTGTCATATTACCTTCGATTCGTGTGATGTTTTGTGTGTATTTATAGTGACATGTACATTGTTATAAAGTCTATCATGTATGTTGCTGAAATAACTCCACCGAAGTGTTCGAGGAATGTTCGCAATGTCAAACCAGGTAACGAGCTGGACAAAATGTTCTTTATGCACTTATTAAAGAAGACGACACTTATTTTTGTTTTACTGTGCCTATATATGTTGTAAAATTGGCAGTTCATGCTGTGTTGTGGTATCACACTGATATATTTTACTGGAAACTTGATTCCTTGGCGTACCCTTGCTTTTATAGGTAAACCGCCTTTCTCCCTTCTTCTTTATTGTGTGTGTGCGCAGTGGCGGATCCAGGAAGTATTTTCATTGGGTCACCGGACCATAAAACTACATTTTTAATCCAAAAAATTTGTTTCCGTGGGTCTCAAAAGCCTAAAACTACATTTTTTACCAACAAAACGACACTTCCAACAACAAAACTACATCGTTTTAATATTAAAAAAAATCTCCGGATCCCAGGGGGGTCACGTGACCCCCCTGAGATACCTAGATCCGCCCCTGTGTGTGTGTAAACAACGTCTTCTCTTTTAGATTCCTGTTGTGTAAAATAAAGAATCATACTTTCAGGAACACTACCATGTATCCTACAGGCCATTGGGGTAGTTTTTGTACCCGAGTCTCCAAGATGGCTGGTGAGTTCATTTTATTTTTGGAATTTAATCATATGCTTTAGAGGGAGGCCTCAGATTCAAATTTTATAGCTATAACATTTACTAAAATAACTAATGTTAGAACCACTATTGCATATTGAATCAATCCTCTGTAGGCAAAGGTAGGCAGAGAGAAAGAGGCGATAGCATCTCTTAGGCGACTTAGAGGTAAAGAAGCTGATGTCTCGGATGAAGCGGCTGATATAATGGTTCGTCCCAAAATGAATAATTAGTTTAATTATTATTACATTAAACGACTCGTAGCTTGTGTGTAGAAATCACACGATGCAGTTGTTTCTCTGACAGGCTTCCACACGGCCATCTAAAAAGGAAGAAGGATCTGATATCATGCAGTTGCTAGACAGACAATACACGCGCCCACTATTTGTAAGCTCAAAGTCTTATATATTTCAATGCCACCATTTCTTAACTTGTTCCGAATTAATTATTATATATAGCTTCTTCAAAATTCGATTAGGTTGGAATTGGGATATGTATATTACTACCTTTGAGTGGTGGAACTGCAATTGTATACTATGCAAGCTCAATACTTGAAACTGCCGGTATGCATGCTCAATTACCTTTGAATTTCGCAGCACTTTAATTTCTGCATGTATTGACGTGGAAAAAAAAGGTGAAAATCTTAAGGAACATTCATAAATGACAGGGTGCAATGTAAGCATTGGCACAACAGTAACAGCTCTGATTCAGGTACGTACTCGAGTCCTTTTGATCACGACTTATGATATATACTAGTTGTTGTTCATTTCTCCAAACCTCATTTCAGTTTTCTTTTATCATACATACAGCTTCCATTTTCTATATTTGGTGTGCTTGCGATGGATAGATTTGGACGAAGACAGCTTCTAATGGTTAGCAAACGTCAAGTCTTTCTTTACTTGCTGTTTAGTATTAATTATTACTAAATTTTTATTACTTCACAAATGACGATATACAGGTAGATTTAGCTGGATTTTGTCTGGGAGGAATTCTTGCTGGAGTGGCATTCCTATTGCAGGTAAATTTATATACATGCAGGGGAAATCATCATCATCACTTTAATTTCCTGCCTGTTCAAATTGTAGAATTTCAGTTAATTATTGTTTACTGATATATGTATATGCTTACATTAACAGGATTTAGGAGTGATGAAGGATTACACTCCCACAATTGCACTAGCCAGCATGATAGTGAGTATTCTAAAGATTGATTGATTGATTGATTTCATATTTGTTAAGATAAGATCGCTTTGGCTTAATCATGTACACTACAGATCAATTTTGCATTTTATGCGTTGGCAGTTGGCTTACCAGCCGTGATTGTGTCTGAGGTTTGTAAAAACCTTTCTTTTACTTGTTCTTCATCACGTACGTCTAATGATATTTTACACAAATTCATAAAATAAAAAATAAAAACCATTGGAACGAAAGATAATAGTATATCTTTTTTTCTCTATTTGCAGCTATTTCCTATGAAAATCAAGGGCTACGCAGGAAGTTTGGCTTCTCTCGGGTTCTGTTTCAGTTCATGGATTGTTGCATATACGTTCAATTTCCTGTTTCTGTGGATTTCATCAGGTACGTACTCGTCTTTGTTTGTCCTACCAATTGTTTCTAGTATCTCTGTTACTACAAATTTGAGAATTATTTATGCATCCCCCAAAATACTTATTATATTTCGCTAGATGGACTGATGATTTAATTATTAGATGCCTAAATGAATATGCTTAACAATTGTGATCTGATGTCCTCGATGCATGCAGGAGCATTCTTTACGTTCGCATTGTTTTCTGCATTGGCTATCATATTCGTTGCCAAGTTGATGCCAGAGACAAAGGGACTAAGTCTCGAAGAAATAGCCGCCCTATGGCTCGATAAGAACTCCATTGAGCAAAACGAGTAGAAGAAGAAGATCATCATGCATTCTCTATAGTACTACCATTCAAGATTCCACTACAAATAACTTCTATTGATCATGGGGACGGACGTTATTTAGTTCGATATCCGTCTGTTCATGAATCATGCATGTAGGGGATCATATATGTGATACGTTTGAGATGTAAATATGTACATATATATGTACAAACATATATTGTTGTTGTATCCATTCTTTTACAGAATTCATTTGTACGTGCCGGTGTATGAACATGAAAGGAGTAGATCGAGTATGTTTTCTTCTTCCATTGAGAGTGTGGAATATATGCCTCAAAGGCAGGAATTGCATTGTCTGTGATTAACCTGCCTATCAGAAAAGGCACTCTGAGAAGGATCAATAACAGAGTCCAAAGTCTCTTAAGTTTATTAGCCACTTTGGTCTTTGAGATGATCTTGTTGATAGTATTGTTGAAGACTTATAGGTCTAAAGTCCTTGAGAGAAGAGGCATGTGGAACAGCGGCGGACCTAGGAAATTTTTTCAATTGGGGCCAAATTCAAGACAAGTTTTGAACCCGTGACCTTAGGATATATATTAAAGCTTCTAACTAGTTGAATTAAGTAGATTATTACACTAGGAATTGTCTAGAAGGATATATTAATAATTTCGTTCTAAAATTTGAGTGGGTCCATGCACCCCGCCTCTATCATGCTGGGTCCGCTCCTCTGTGGAAGGTTTGGAATTAGAAGCAATGTATGTGTCATTGTTGGCTGAAAAGTCAACATGAAATAGTCAACACCATCACTTCCTCTTTTTCTTTTTTTTTTTTTTTTAATCCATCAAAATAAAATTTATTTTAAATTTTGTCCTTTTTCTTAAATATTTAATTGATGAAGAGAATCCTCTGACAACAACAATTATAGTCTATGTAGGTAGAATATAGGAAATAGTTATGTGGTCTCTATACGTGTGGTTCAATATGAACTACATCGTTTCGTTTTTTATATAAAATATGTGGTTCTGATTATTTCATTTATCAATTCAGATCGAAATACACTCTTATTTCCCGTAGAATATATGAGATGTGAGTTGAATTAGTTTAGTGTCGGCAGAAAGTCTATTTCCTATGTTACCCAGACAGACTGTGTAACAGTTGAAGATAAGATAATGGAGGAACGGCTACTCTGCGGCGGTTCTAGCAGCAGCCGGAGCATTGGCGGCACCACCACCTCAAAGCTCACGTTTACAGTGGTTTTCAGTAGCGTGGTTGGTTCGTTTGCGACTTTCGCCTTCGGTTGTGCTGTATGTTTTGTAAATTCATTTAAATGCAGTTTTTTTTCCAGGAAAAAAAAGAGCAAACTTAACTTTTGTTTATTAAAAGCGTAATATGTACTATTTCTAGCCAATGCATAATAAAAGGTGCTCTTTCAACTTTGTTTGTCAACTCCATTTTTTAATTATGATGATAACGTGTCATTAATTAGACTGGATACTCATCTCCTTCAGAGACAGGAATCATGAGGGATTTGGGACTTACCATTGCTCAAGTAAGGTTTTTGTTTTGTTGTTATTGTTATTGTTATAATTCAAGCTACGACACACTTTTGCACCGTGGATCCTCTTTCAGTTAAGGATCCTATTTCAGTTAAGGGGCTCAATGGTATAAAAATGTGTTATGGTATGCATTGTGTTATAACAGTTTATATAGTTTTATTACTCGTTATTTAGGAAACTATGTTGTTATTGTGTGACGCCCCGTCCCGGATACCGAGTCCTTATCCGGAAAGAACGCCCGGCATGCATATATTAACTTTTTAAATCGTAAAAAGTAATATATAATAAGCCTCGTAACAATCAATCAGAGTAAAAGCGGAATAAATTAAAACTAAAGATAACTCGGAAAAAGAATGTCAAACGACAAACAACGGATCACCAAGTCCCAAAATCTACGTCTAAGAAAGGTGTCCGACAAAACAACGAAATAAATGTTGTTGTGACTTATTACATCCCAAATGAAATTGAAAAGATACTAAAGACTATTTCTCAAAAACTGAATAATAAATTGCATAAAATAAATGTCTGTGTCATCGTAACTCTTGAGCCTAAACATCAGCTCCATTAACTCCATCGTCATAACCAAGATCATCATCACCCCGACAACCACCTTCTCGCAGTGGGGACAATAAAGAAAGAAGTGGTAAGTACTTACGTACTTACTAAGGGGTAGAAGAAACGGTTACGCAATATATTTATACATATCATACATAACAAGTAAATTCTACAATATCTACCACATAGGTTGCATTAAAATACACTCCCCTCTGCTAGGTCTGTTAGCACCATCACGAGCAATTATGTATGTTACATTGTAACTAAAGGACACAATGCCCGAATGATGGGTATGCACCGGAACATATTCAACACCTCATATGGCACGGATGGTTCCGTGTGGAACATTTCCCAAAACCCGAATATTGTCCGTTACGTATGAGAAATGATTACATGCTCCGAATCATAAATGTGTCTCACCAAGAATTACAACGTGTTAGCTTTTAGACTCATCACATATGTTTATTACGTAGTTAATCTAACCACCTAAGTTCATTCCATTTAAAAGGCTTCCTAAGGACATCTAGTCCTAACACAATTTATATTAACTACTAAAGACGCACGTGTAAAAGACATCAATGACTACTAAACCAATGACCCCGTAAGGTCTAAACAACCGCCTTCTGGGCTACCACCTTCTCCCCGCAGAGGGTCTTAGTTGTGACGATTGATGCTAAGGCACTGAAGTCGATGTTAGACATTATCAATTAACATTTAATGTCATCAATCACACGCATATCAAACCATAACACATTGTACACAAGTAATGTCCAAACAATATGAACGTTATCACATTGAAAAATATTTGAAAACATAACCACCACCTTTGTACTTTATTACTATCATTATTAGGATCATCATCGTCCATAAATAAGCAAATAACAGAGTCTCTTTTGGTTCCCTCGATACCGTCGGCAATACAGTAGGAATAGATTAGTTCTTTTTTTTTATTATTCTTTTCTTTCCATTTTTTTTCTCTACCTGTTGCGTTCGTCTATTATATTTTTTTTTTAAGATTAATTAATTTTTTTCTCTTATTTTGCAGCACAAATTCGCGAATTCCCTTCTACTTTTTTTTATTTTTATAATTCATTTCTTCTTCTACGGCATATATATAGCAATAGGATTCAGTCCTATTCTCTTCGTCGGTGGTGATTTTACCGCCAATATAAAATAAAAACAACATCAATAATTAATAATTAAACACCTAATTAAATACGATTGAACACACAAAAATCCGTTTAAAGAACACCCCATTACCTTAGCAATCCAAAATCGATTTCGAAAGTGAAAACGAAAGCAAAAGACTTGATTCTTCGATTCCAACCACTTCTACGAACAACCTACGATAATTAAACATTCTACTATGATTAGGCAATTCTCTAATTCGTCAAAACTCAGGTTTTCTCCCAAAACAAAAGAATTAAAGGTTTATGGCTAAAAGGGAAAAATTACCGATTAGAAAACGATTAGTATGGAAATGACCGTCTTCTCGCGGTGATCAATTTCTTCTACTATCGTCTGCACCAAAAATCGACCGATCAAACACACAATTGAAGATTTGCATTCTTGCTCTTCTCCCTGATGTTGCCGTCGACTTCCTCCTCAATTTCAAAAAACATAATGTATTGTGATTAAGAGATTAATTAGGTATATATATTTCCTTTAAATACCCAATTAATTAACCATAAATTAAAATAATTAATTTCAAAAATAATAATCCACCTGGATGTGGAATTATGAAAATAAATAATGAGTTCCGACCAAATTATAAGAGTTAATACTTTATAAAGAACGTGACTCAATTTATAAATATTTGAAATATTTGGTTATGGTCGTGGAGGAGGACATTATTGATACGATCTAACAAAATTGTTTTATATGATTAAAACAATAATCATGACAAGAAACAAAGTAATCTTTTAGAAGATTACGCCACATGTCGAGTTAGTGGCGATTTACGAAATTGTTTATACGATGCATTTAAACTTAAGCATCGTTTATTAATAAATAAATTGTTTCTTGTCTTGGGTTTATTTTGATACGGCTAAAGTATTTTGTGATATATATAGTAGCTTTGGAATTTTTTTTATCGATTGCGTATAATTGATACGTGTGACTAGTTTTCTTCAAAAGAAAAAGGAAAATAATTGTATCATCATGTATTTTTGGTAAGTAAATCTTGTTATTTGACCACAATAATAATATAATGATTCTCAATCGCACGGATTAATCAACATGTATATTACTTTTGCAATCATATTCATATTAATTAAAGTCATTTTAAATAGTTAAAATTAAATAGATTATATTTTACATGATTGTGTACGTAGTTGTGTTAATCACTTACATGGTGCGCATATATGATCTTTATATTGATACGACGTGAGAATGTTTTATACGCTTTTATAATTTATCAATATATTTTTCACTATAAAGTTGATATGATATGAACACATGATATTTCCATATCATTTAGTTAATTGGATTGATATTAAACATAACTTTACAATATTTGCATGATCATTGCGGTAATTAATGCATTCGTTGTATTTTTGGCAACTACATTTGCAATAATTTCAATAAACAAAATCATATTTGTTAATTTAATGAAAAGATTTTATTGACAATAAAAATAGTGATCATCATTAATGTGATTATCTATACACATGTTTATTACAACAGAAAAATATTCAACCTGCGGTTTTTTTTTTTTTTAAAAATGAATACCATGTATATGGTCTTTGATTGTAAGGCGCATTCGCTCTATATTGTTATTATATTCAAAATTTGTTGTCTAGTTGTGATAAGAATGAATATGACAACATATTATAGTCTTTATTGGTGAGTGAAATTATTCATAATGATTGATTCATGAATTGTAATACTTGGATAATTGTCACTCGGATCCACTAGCATTTACAATATCAATTTAATTTGCTTGAATTGATACATAATGTAATTTTCTATTTAAAATAATTAATCATTGTAATTCATTTATATTATGTGACAATTGTTATATTTTGAAAAATTAATTGCTCATTTCGTTCTAAGGAAGAAATGGAGTCGGAGCATGAGAGCAATTAAATTGCCTCATCGATAGTGCGACACGCACATTATATTGAGAAACAAGTTCTCAAAAGTATTAATGAGAGATGCATATGGTAATGCAACATGCAAGTGCTATATTGAAACAAAATTGTTTGAAATAAAGCACTATGCTCTCTCAAGTCTCGATTTTTTTGAGTAATATGGGTGTTATATCGAGATCGAAATATTTGCTTTATATACTATTTCCCGATGAAATGTGTATAAATAATGTGTTTGAAAATAATGAGATATGTCCATTCCACGAAGAGAATGTGACCGATACTACATGCATCATTTAAAACAATGATATATGTATCATATTACATGTGATGCATCACAATCATTCTCGTGAAATGAATGCGACAAAATTAAGTATTTAAGATGCATATAGTGATTCTGAATATTGTGGTTATAAACATCCTTTATGTGAGAATCCACTAGAATTGGGATGGTGATTCAAGAAAATTGGTATAACTCGATACATTGTATTCATAATTGTGAGAACGGATATAATATCTCTATATGAGACAAAATTTCTCCACAAATCGAAAAAGATAAAAGAAGTTTGTTGATACCCGCATAAGAGGATCTCACATTAAAATGTTGAATCCGTCACGGGTTATTTCAAATTTTTGACATATCAATTATGAGAAAATGTTGTCCGAGAATGAGGGAGGAAAACCCAATATGAATTATATCTCGTGACAAACTTCGACATAAATGAACTATGAGTTCACATATCATTCATTGATATCAAACCCATGAAGGGTAGATTTTATGCACATTTTGCATATATCAAATATTTTCCGAGAAAGAGGGAGAAACGAACCAAAAGTTCGTTGTCTCATTCTAGTGATTTCTCTAAATATAACGTGAATTTTTTCGAACGATTCTTGAAGAATCTAAAATCACATAGTGATATAGTAAATCGCATGAAGCGAATAAAAGAGCATCAATGTATAGCTCGGTGCTACATGTTCGATGAAGATCGATTCTCGGCATTAGGGGGAGATAAAGAAAATCTCATGTTAGAATAAAAGAATGCCGAGAAATTTTAACAAGATAAACGATCTTCCACGCATCGCTTTAATCAATCTGCGAAAATAATCTTACTTGTAGTATTTAACAAGTAATATGCCGGATGCCTATATTGAAATTAAATGAGTGATTATTTATAAATGCACCAACAAGTATGATTAAAGATATTTCTCTACGCCGAAGCGTAGAAGACCGATCGGTGTTAAAGATAAAAAATCCGCGGAAGAATGATCAATTTATTATTGATATTCGATCACTCATGAAATCTCTTAAAGAGATTCGTCTTGTAGACGAAAACCCCAAAACAAAAAATTGCACGTGCGACAGATGATTAAATATTGGGGTTGCGGAACAACCAATCCATACATTGATAAGGAATTGGTTTATGCTAATATCAAATTAGCAATGAATTTTATGGGAGAAATTTATAATAAAATATAATAGTCGTCGACGACATATTTGCCTCTTTAATTGTTATTATTATATCTCGGATCCAAGACGAAGTCATCGCGAGTGTCATAAACACTCGTACTAGGTAAAAATGAAATAAGCAATTGAGGTTGAGTTTGAATTGAAAATATTTGTTTGTTAATGATCAAATATATTCTCCCATTATAGATAATATAATGTTCCGCTAACTAATATATCGGCGTAACTTTATGTCATGACGGTATATTTATGGGTCGTTGGACATTAATATTGATATGAAAATCCTTGGTGGATTTCAAAAATAAATTAATATGACAATCGCAACATGCAAATGGTTAAGGTCATTAACATTCATGTTGATGTAGTATGACCATTGAGAAGATTCCTATTGAGAAAGGAATATATGTAAGTAATGCATTGTTAATGTCATAAATTTAAAGGAATTACGATGCATGATAGTGAAAATATATGCATGCAAATTTCGATTATATTACTTCCCCCATTATTTAGCCGATTACGGTGTTAATTGTGTTGCATGTGTTGCACAAGTGAGTAGTGGGAATGACACTTATTAGCCCCTACATTTGACTATCCAATAAACTCTAAAAGAGAGTGATATGCAAAAGTACGCTCTAGTGACAATCTCATAGATTTGTTCACTAAGATTATTCCTACATCGGTTTTGGATAATAAGTGTTTATAATAATGGAATGCGTACATTTGAAAGATAGTTGTCGTCAGGAAGAGCGACAACTTCAAAACTTTTGTGTGGATTTGGTCTTAAAACCAATGATTGTACTCTTTTTCCCTTTAACCAAGTTTTTCCCAAAGGGTTTTCTTAGTTAAAGGTTTTTAATGAGGCGATCGGTGCAACACATAGAAACGCATATGTCATGAACTATTTACCTTGTCTAGTTTTTTTCCCACTTTGGGTTTTTCTAACAAAGTTAATAGTACATGACATATACGTTATGCAACTACGATCGAGACAATCAATTCTACCATTTATTCATTGAGACATTGTCTAGATGAGAATGAAAATCATTTAAGCACTATATGAAGACAATGCATCTTGCATATCTCAATTGAATTGGGCTATATTAATGGGGATAGAACAAAACATATTTCACCCAAGTTCTTCTTTACTCAAATTTCTTTTTTTTTTGTTAATTATTCTTTTGGGTTAAAACTATAAATAGGAAAATAATAAAAATTTCCATTTTACACTTTTACCCTTCTTAGATTTTCGGGATATTACATATTGACATCACAATAAATCTACCAAGACATCACACCTCGAGAAAGAAATTGACTTTGCATTTGCCCTATATCTAAAGTCGAATTTTGAACTTAAATTCGACTCAGACAAGCTCGAATATCACTTTTATTTCTGAAAAGTAAGGTACTATAACAATGTCATTATTTTATTACTACTTTTACTGCGAAGGCTTTTGCACGGTGCGTGTTTCCAGTTTCCACAGTATGAAATTGAAAGAAAAAAACATTTACATGTCGGATTTCACCAGTTACTATTCTCGGGTCGAATGATCTAATGGTAGTTCTCCGATCACGGGTAAACACCAAAAGAGGGGTTGTTTTTGTTGTGTTTTGACTGAACTTGAATTGTTCTCAAACTGCCTACGTGTCCAATCTCTCAAATTGGAATCAAGCCGGCCGTAGTTCTTGCAAGGGGTTTATATAAGGAGTCTTAACCCTAATCTTGCCGTATCCTTCAAGGGTTCGGCTATACCAATATTAATTAGGATTGATATGAATCCCTGATTATTAGGAGATAATATCTCATTTATCTTTAATGCTGAATCAGAGCCTTAATTAGGCTGGATTCTTTCCCCACATTTATTCTTAGATTATGGAAACACGTGTATAGCTGACTGAACGCTCAGGCATTCGTGGCCGAGTCCTTATGGTCGCGCTCTGCGCGTACTCTATAGACCAAACCGACCTGCGGTGGTCAGGAGGTGTGAGGCAGCTCGCTCTGCAGGATTTATTGTGGATGTTGGTCGGACTCTCGACCTCTGGTCGGGACGTCCTCCGTACTGTATTTAAGTTCAACCTTTGTATTCATGACATGTGGCCCTGACAGAGCCGACCATCATCACATTACAATACTAGTATTATTTTTATTTTATTTTTTATTTTGCCTTGATTTATTAGTTTTCTGACGTGCTTTAATTCTTACCAAATTTTAGTGGAAGATTATAAAAGTAGTCGTATAATCTTTTTGAATCACAACACTTTTGGGTGGTGCTACTATTGCAATGCTAATGTCACAACAATTTGTTTCACCTTTTTTTTTTTTTTTTGCCAAAGACGGCTACTTTTATTATTAACGAGTGGAATGTCCACACTCGTACACCGGTTTGTAACATCCAAAAAGAAAACACTACTCAAACAAAAGCACTAATCTAAGGACCACGCTAGTCGCAAGTTTACGGCGGCCCTATCAAACGCATTAGCAACAAAGCTATAGGTTGGAGGCCTTTCTTCATCAGACTTATGTTTAACTCTATTGCGCCACATCCAAATGCCATAAATTAGTTCCTTCCACATATACTTCCACTTTTCACGGTCTCGTCTTGGTACTTTATTACTCTCCAAGTTGCAAAGAATCCAATCTTTAGTAGTCACAGCTCCAAAAAACTCGGTTCTTAGGTTATCGGGCACACATTCTAACCATATATCTTTTGCCCAAGGACAGTCCCCGATAGCATGCAAAATGGTCTCAACGGCCTCATCACAGAGTACACATAGAAGAATCGGCAATGTGTCTCGATAAAGGAAGTCCGCCATTTGGTATTGCGTTATGAGCGATACTCCATATAAGATAATTACCTCTAGTCGGCCCTTTCGGATCCCATATAGCCTTCCAAATGGGTTCCGGTGCGGATTGGTCGAAGAAGATGTTAGAAGCTCAGCTTTGAATTCACGAAATATTTTCCATTGGATTCCGAGATTCCACTCTTGTGTTTACCTCCAACTCCATACTGTTCGTAATAGGCCGAATGCTTTGCGATGCCCTCCAAGTTGGTGAAGAACCCGTTTTTGCCTCGCTCATTTAGACTTTTGTATTTACGGGTAAGAACATTCACCCACGGGTCTTCTTTTTGATTAATCGGTACGCCACATTAACTTACCTAACATGGCTACATTCATCTGCACTTTGAGTTTCTTAAATCCCAATCCCCCTTCATCTCGAGGTTTGCAAAGAGTGTGCCATGCTATCGTATGCATTTTCCGTTCTTGGTCATTTTCCCCCCAAAAAAATCTTCTACAAATCTTTTCCATATTGTGCACGATTGTGATAGGTAATAAGACTGTTTGCATGGCATAATACGGTTGAGTAGCTAGGGAGGTTTGAATGAGAATTCTCTTACCTGCCCGTGTGAGAGTTTTGGCTTTCCAGGATGATAATTTGCTTTTCATCTTGTCTTCCAGAAATCTGAATTGGGAAATCCGCAGTCTTCCATGTAATAGAGGAACCCCAAGATACTTCCCCAGGTTGCCAGTATGAGTCATATGTAGAGTTTCCGCCAAGTCACTGATTAAACTACTGCTTACATTTTTAGAAGTAAAGAACACTGATTTAGCAGTACTTATTTTTTGTCCAGAGCAGTTGCAGAAATCTTGCAGAATTTCTTCTATGATTTTTGCTTGCTTCACACTAGCTTCTCCAAAAAGTAACGGGTCATCGAAAAGAAAACATGAGATATTGGTGGCCCATGCCTTGAGATCTTAACGGTCTCCATTGGCACGCATTAACGACCTCACCGATCTTGTAAGATAGAATTTCCATACACGGCACGAATAGATAGGGGCAATAGGATCCCTTGTCTTATACCCCTACTCGGATGAAAGGAGTTGAGTTTATCTCCATTCCAGAGCACTGACAGTTTAGAGGAGGATATGTTATGCATGATGAGTTTTTTCAGATTATCAGCAAGTCCAATAGTGCTAAGGATATTAGAGAGGAAGTTCCAACTTACTCTATCGTATGCCTTTTCCAAATCCACTTTAATAGCCATAAAACCCTTTTTACCCTTCTTTTTTGCCTCCAGATAATGCACCACTTCTTGTGCCACTATAATATTTCCAGCACTGCTTCTACCAGGGATGAATGCACTTTGTGTAGTACTGACCAGCTTACCAATCACACTCTGAAGTCTATTAGCCAGAACTTTAGTTATAACCTTTATAATCACATTAGCCAATGCAATTGGTCTAAACTGGCTAGGAGTTTCAGGATGATTGAGTTTAGGTATCAAGGTAATAAGGACCTCATTCATTTCAGGGGGGAACCATCCTTCCTCAAAAGCATTCAGCACAAACTTATTAACCGAGTTCCCAACTGTACCCCAGCATTTCTTGAAGAACAAGGGTGGAAGGCCATCTGGACCTGCTGCTTTAAATGTACCAAGGTCAAACACTGCATCTTCTACTTCCTTCTCTGTTAACTGCCTGTTAAGATATTGCAAATCGATCCGGGTAGGCGAGGTAAATGGAGATTGCAACCGCAAGAGTGGTGTTCATCTTCTCAGAGTATAAGCTGATGTAGAAGTTTCTCATCATACTTTGGATTTCCACCTGATTAGTACTCCAAGATCCATCTTCCCTCTTTAAACTGACAATCCTCTTCCTCTGTTTTCTTTGGAGGGTGGTGAGGTGGTAATAATGGGTATTTCTTTCTCCTTCAACTAACCATTGGAGATTGGATTTCTGGTGCCAGAACTTTTCTTCCTGATTGAGGATACCTTCATATTCCTGGAGGAGCTGTGATTCTAGATCATGAAGGGTGGTTGAGTAATGTTCTGACATGGCTTTCTGTAAGCCAGCTAATCTCTTCTGACATTGCTGCTTTTTATGAAAAATGTTTCCAAACACCTTCTTGTTCCAGGTCATGGCTTGAGTCATAAACCTTTTTGCTGCTAGGTCAAATCTTAGAGTATCCCCTTCCCAGGTATTGTCTACAAAATCTGCAAACTCTGAATGTTCAAACCAGGCTGTGAGGAAGATCATAGGAGGTGGCCCATTAAACTTCTTTCTGTTCTTATTTAAATGTAGCAGAATAGGGCAATGATCAGATTGCACTCTAGTGAGATGAGTCAGACTTGCCTCTGGATATTGCTTCAACCACTTGACATTACACCAGGCTTGATCCAGTCTCTGTAAAATGTGTCTTCCTTTATAAATGGGACCAGTCCAAGTGAATCTGGGACCCTGAAAACGGATATTCACAAGTTCACACTTCTCTACCATATATCTCATACTGTCTACATTAACACCTCCTAGAGGCCTCCCCCCTTGTTTGTCTTCTTGATCGACTACTTGATTGAAATCCCCAATTAGACACCAGGGGTAGGTAATAATCTCCGAAAGCCTTTCAAAATACTGCCAACATTCCTTCCTCATAGCTGGGATGGGAGAGGCATATACAATAGTAAGGATCCATTGTATATTATTACCTTGCATGATAGCTAGATTTAGACAATAATGTGTACGGAGTCGGTACTCTAACATCACCACAACTTTCATTCCAAAAGCACCAAATTCCACTGCGAACCCCTTGCTTCAATGCAAACACCCCGGACGAATTTACCTAGTTGGATAATTCTTCTTGCTTTGGAACTTGCTAACTCTTGTTTCAAGAAGACACAACATATCGGGTTTTTGGTCATTAACCAAAGATTTAACATGGAGAAACTTCTCTCGTAGACCCCGCACCCCCGCAATTCCGGTGATGATCTTCATAGGAAAATTATTGAGAGGACATAAGACCCCGAGGGTCTTGGGATTCATCGGGAGGCTCATCCCTCGCCTCCATATACCTTCGTTCCTAGCATCTTCTTTGTTTTGTTGGTTACCAATAAAGGCTCCTTGGGAAGGATCTGGAGGCTTGTCCTTCTGGTTGGTGTTCTCTGTTGCTGAGGGATTTGTACCATATGATTCTTTACCTCTTAGATTGCCTCTGGTTGATTCCATTCTCTCCTTTGTATTACTAATGTCATACAGTGGTCTATTAATGGTTGCACCCGTTTTCACTGTTCTAGTACTTGTTGCATACCTTTTGGTTGGTATAGTTGATGAAATATTTGCCTGTGATTGAGGATCTTTTCTTTTAAAAGGTTCATGGGAAGTAGAGCTTCTATTAGAATCGACTTCCATATCATTAGGTCTAAACTTGGGAGGGGCTTGGTTATGATTGCCTCTAGATAGGAGTGTGACATTAGCTTCAGTGAAAGTTGAAGCAGCTCCATTCATTTTGTCCTGTAGGATACTCACGTTATGTAAAGTATCATCTCCCTGAATTTCCTCATTACCATCTTCTTCTATTAATACATCATATCTTGACCCTGTTTGATAATCCTCTCTGGTCTGATTGCCAGGTCTTCCATGTGCTTTCTCATGCTGTCTGTCTTGCTCTCCTCTGAGTGGCCCTTTAGCATTGTGCCAATCTTGTCTATCTCCTCTTTGATTCTGACCCGTTAGTGCTCTTCTCCTCCTATTGGATGCTATCATCCAGGGACCAAATGGTTTATCTGGAGTAGGGCCAGCAGATTGGGTTGATTTTGCAGGTCCAGATGCTGTATGAGGCTGTGGTGGAGGTTGATTCAGAGAGCATTCTTGAGTTTTATGTCCTATCTTGCCACACTCAAAGCATATTTGATTCAATCCTTCGTATTCAACAGCAAAACAATTTCCATTCAGTACTACTTTAGTTCTCAGGACCTGCTGCAGGTTCATCTCCACACAAATTCTGACAAACTTGGCTCTTGTGGTCTGTGAAGTGACAATGTCTACCTTCCCAGGTTTGCCTACTCTCCTTGCCAGTTGTAACAGAAAATCCTCATTCTCAAATAACTCGTGGGGTACTCCTGGAAACCTAACCCACACTAGCGTTGACAGGATTGATTGCTTTGAAGGTTGAAAGAAGGGCCTCCATTTCCTTACCGTTAAGTAATGCCCTTGTATCGTCCATGGTCCCATAGATAGGGCTGCTTCATAGTCTTCTTTACTGGCAAAGCGGATGACATAGTAATCTGATTCCAGATCCACTATATCCAGATCGCCAGAGATACCCCACATTAAATTCAATCGCTGCTGCAAAGTCTTGAACGCTATACTCCGCCCCAACACCTTGACCAGAACTGCTCTTCGCCATGGGTACCACAAGTCGATGCAATCGTTGACAGGAATTTCAATTGGGTCATCATCGATTTCTGTGCCTCTCCAATCCTCAGCAATTTTGATGAAATCGGCGATGTCCGATTCATCTTCTCCTTCTCCGGTATAGAATTTTGCATGTCGCTTTGGCTCCCTGAGGAGTTCTGCACCGCCCTTTAGAAACCATTTTGATGAACGATCTGCCATTGCCGGAACTTTTTCCTTCCACTTATCCTTTCCTCGGAAATGGTCTGGATCTTCGTCTGCCTGTGGTTGGGAGTCTGTCTCCATGGCCGCCGGAGAAGCCATGATGTTTTTCTTTGTCGGAGATTTTAATTTGTTTCACCTTTGATTATGGTGCACCTACATCAATTGGGGAAAAATTCATGTTGTGGCATAATTGTTGTGCAAGTAGTATTTCGGTTTCCCTTTTAAATTTCGTCAAGTTTTTAGATTTGGTGGGTGGAATTAATATGACGATCGATGCAGGACACCATAAAAATTAGTGTCGCACCATTGACATGATTTTGACAGTGTTGTTGCTTATTAAATATGTTCATTAATATTACTGGGCGTTTTCATTGTTAGCTTCCTTTGGTATGCAGTATTCGCTTTTTGGATCATTTATGACGTTCGGGTCGGTATTTGGATCAACTGTAAGCGGCAGATTATCTGGTTACATTGGCCGGAAAAGAGTATGTGTCTTAAATAGTGTGTTGAAATCAATATTTGTGTGATGAAAATGATGTTGATTAATTAATCTGCATTCTTCATTGCAGGGGATGTGGTTCTTTCAGGCGTTTCTCATCACAGGATGGCTCGCAATCTACGACTCCAAATTTGTAATCGCTTTTGCTAAGGTTTTTCTTTTCTTTTACTCAATGGAGCAATTCCTCGCACATAATTACTCTTTTACTGAATTAGTTGCGAACTTAGATTAAGGTAGATTACCTTGTGATGAGGCCAATGTTGATAGAACAGATGAGAAATAGGTGCTAAATAGACTGCCAGTGCTTTTTTGTTTTGTAAGGAATTTTCTGCGTGTTATATTACGGGAATGACTCCCATATGTTGGTTTGAGAATTGCTCGGGAATTCATTGATAATGACTTTGCCAGGTTCCTGCAGGGCTATTCTTCTTTTCTTGTCAAGTGTACGTGAAAGAATTCATTTCATACAGCAATTAATTGCTAGATAATTGTAATTGTTTAAGGTAGTTAATTGAGGAACAAGTGTTGAATTACTTGTGACAGAATGCTTGGTGGCTTTATATAGGCAGAATGTTTATAGGATTCAGCAACGGAGTATCATTTTTTACTGGTAACTTGATTCCTTGGCGTACCCTTGCTTTTATAGGTAAACTCTTCATTTTTTTTTTTTTTTTTTTTAAATTTGTAAGCAACTCTTTTGGCTTCTTGTTGTCTGAAAACAGAATTCATACTTTCAGGAACAATACCATGTATCCTACAGGTCATTGGGGTACTTTTTGTACCTGAGTCTCCAAGATGGCTGGTGAGCTTCCTCTTCTTCCTTTTTTTCTTTGGTATTTGCCGATCCATTGGACTGTTGGAGTGTATGTATGTAGAGGAAGTTGAATTACTCAATGTTCTAAAACTCGTTAGGCGAAGTCGGTGCGCTACTGGGACGCCTAGGCGGTTTTTTGTTTTTTTTTTTGTTTTTTAATAATAATACTTGTCCCATATAAATCTTACATCCTATGATCATAAAACATAAAAATCAAGTAAAAATGTGTCAAAAGATCAAAGAAACGAGTAGCCAAAACCCAAAGTACGAAATCAATGTCATGTTGTCAACACTCAAGACTCTCAAGTTCAATCTTCAATCTCATACTCAATATTCCCCAAGTCTCCAACTCCAACAATATCACGCTCTTTGTCCAACTCCAATTCAAAGTCCATGTCTTCATGATCATCGGTATCATCCTCCGTGGCATCGGACACAAAATCCTCTTCATCAAGAAAGGGGACGGGGTTCTGTTTTTTTTTTTTTTTTTTTTTTTTTTTTTTGCTTGCAAGTGTTTTTTTTATTATGTTTTTTGGTATTTATATATATATGTCAAGGGCAAAAAAATTGCAACCCTAATCGCCTAGGTGGCGCCCAGGTCGCCTAGCACCGCCCAAAAGACACAGTCGCCTGGAAGATGTCGCCTAGGGTGTATTCGAGACGCTTGGGGTGCGCCTAGCGCCTAGGCGACCGCGTTTTGCGATTTTTAGAACACTGGAATTACTACGTTTTTATAGATGTCATGCTCAAAGAGCCTGTTGAATCCCTTACAGGCAAAAGTGGGCAGAGAGAAAGAGGCGATAGCATCTCTTAGGCGACTTAGAGGTAAAGACGATGATGTCTCGGATGAAGCAGCTGATATAATGGTTAGTCTCCCAATTAACACATTCGTCATTCGTTACTCATTAGTACGTACGTAGGAGTATATGTTGAACGTGTTTCTTGGACAGGCTTCCACACGGCCATCTAAAAAGGAAGAAGGATCTGATTTCATGCAGTTGCTAGACAGACAATACGCATGACGATGACAAATTATGTCAACTTAATAATCCGGGCCCTAATATGAATCTAATGAAGAACACACAAGAACCCTAATGCCAAAAAGAGTATGATGATGGTTTTTAGTATTTGCGGCTGAGTCTAAGACTATATCTTAGATTGCCTACGTATCCTGTTAGGTTCCAGGAATCAAGTCTTACGTAGTTCCTGGAATGAGGTATTTATAATGACAACACTTGCCCTAACCCTAATAATAAGTCGGCTTATGTTATTGTCCTCTTTACCCTTTAATGGGCCTTGACCCTTGCCCAAGCTATCGCTTTTACTGGGCCTGAATAGCTGGTGCGGACTCTGTCCTCGATGTTGATATTTCCGACCTCCGGTGCTCGACCCTGGGACTCATTGTCCTACACTGCTAGTTGGTGTGGACTGATCGTCCTACACTGCTCGATAGTCGATCGTCGTAGCCTGGAGTCTACTAGATGGCCTTAGCCTCGAGCCTGGGCATCGACATGAATACCTTGGTAATTTATCCATAATGTTGTTTTAGGACCAATCGATAGACGACACGTGGAGGGGTGAAACCCTGTATCGTCAACGCACGTCCACTACTTGTAAGCTCAAAGTCTTGTTTATTTATAGTTATCAATGCCACCATTTAATTCTTAACTTATTCCAACCAATTATAAACTACATTAGGTTGGAATTGGGATATGTATATTAATGCCTTTCACAGGCGGAACTGCAATTGTATACTATGCAAGCTCGATACTTGAAACTGCTGGTAAGCTCGATTAGCCCGCATTTATATATACTTGAATTTCGCAACACTTTCTGCGTGTATTGACGTGGAACGGAGTGAAAATCTAAAGGAACATTCATAAATGACAGGGTGCAATTATGTAAGCATTGGCACCACGGTAACAGCTTTGATTCAGGTACGTACTCGAGTCCTTTGATCACGACTCATGATATATAGTAGTAATTGTTTATTTGTCCAAACCCCTCATTTGAGTTTTCTTTCTCATACAGCTTCCATTTTCTATATTTGGTATGCTTGCAATGGATAGATTTGGACGAAGACTGCTTCTAATGGTTAGCGAATGTCAACTCTTTTATTTACTTGCGATTTTAGTATTACTAAATTATCCACCTCAATGTGATATCCTATATATATAGGTAAATTTAGCTGGATATTGTCTGGGGGGAATTCATGCAGGAGTGGCATTCCTATTGCAGGTTTTAATTGTCTTGCTCAAAGTTAAACATCAGTTTAATTTCCGGCTTGTTCGAATTCTGGAATTTGAATTCTTTGTTTACTGATATATATTATTACATTAACAGGATTTAGGAGTGATGAAGAATTTCACTCCCACAATCGCACTAATCAGCCTGAAAGTGAGTATTTTAAAGCAGCCTGTTCGCATAATTGTTATGAAACTAAACTTTTCCATTGCTTTGGCTTTAATGATTTACAGATCAATTTTGCTTGTTATGCAATGGCAGTTGCCTTACCAGCCGTGATCACATCAGAGGTTTGTAAAACTACCACTTGTTCATATCTCATGAGATTTTGAAATAAATCCATGACTTCTTCTTCTTCTTCTTCTTCATCATAGGGCGGGCATTGAGGACAAAGTGAGGCGGGTCGAGCTTGAAATGGTACAAATGCTACTTTGTATTGATTTAGTAGTTACAAGAAGATTACATATTTAGTTGTGACTTGTGAAAGACCCTTTGGAGGCTTTCATCAATGAAGTTTTGTGACCGCGCGCCTGTTGTTTTCTTCTTTGGTCCAACGCACAGGACAAGACAGGACTCCCCAATAATTGCAGAACTAAAACAATGTGTCTATATCATGTGTTCCTTCAGTGAATTAAGCATGCATGTTAGCGATGTCGTCTGATTTTTTTTTTTTTTTTTTTTTTTTTTTTTTTTTGAGTAATGATACGGTTACTACGGTTGTGCACCTTTTTCTTTTGACATTTTAAATCTTTTTTTATATATCTATATTTATTTGTACGTATTCAATATAATTTTCGTATTGCAAAATATGATGCCGTGATGAGATTAAATATCTACGGAGAATATTTTTACACATATACGTTATTCTGTCCGAATTTGAGTCATAGAATAATTTTTATTTTGAACTCATTTGAGTCAGGATGCTAGTCTTTTATAGACCTAATAATATTGGTCAGACAGTACAATTGAAATTTACTGACTGAAATTTAATCCGTAAACTAATCAAACCGAATTTGAAATTAGGAAATAAATTTTATTCTAACCGAATTTGAGTCGGATCATACTACTTTTTGTGCCGTTTGGGATCTTCCCCATATATATTTTAACATATTCTCAAATTTACATATTCAACCTTAAAAAAAAAGTAGAATTAGGGATAATGACATATTTTAGAATTTTTTTAAGTAACATGACCGTCAAATATTTTTTATAGACAAACGGACAACTTCTATAATTTTTATAACTTAAAAGACAAAAAAAAAAAAAAAAAATAAAAACAAATGCTCACGGCTCTTATGCTCAAGGTTCAGCTTTTTTTTTTATTTTAAATTTTCTCTTTACTCCTGAATTTTCAAACAATCATATATTTTGATCTAAATATCCAAACGTTATAAAAATTTTACTGAATTTTTTATTTTTTGATGCTCTTCGTTTGAGACTTGGTTCGATATCATTACAATTCACTCGGTAAATCTCCCCAGTGAATTTCGATAGCGAATTTCCATCAATTGTGAATTTCAACAACGGATTTTCTGAAATCACGTCGGAATATGTTGAATGAGGCATCAAAATAAAGAGCATGAAAAAAAATAAAAAAATTTGGTGAAATTATTTTCAAATTTGAAGTTGCAGATTAAGAGATATGAGTGTTTAAAAAAAATTGATGAAAGATAAAGTGTGTTGGTATTTCTTTTTAAAAAATGCGCCAGAATTTTAAAAAAAAATAAAACTAAAATAATTTTGTCCTTTATGCAAAAATTTCAAAAGGCTGTCTCTTTTTGTGTCCTTCCCTCTCATTTCCCCTAAAAAAAAATTAATATTCACAATATCATTTTTGGTTTTTGTTTTGCTGATTTCTTTTATAATTTTTTTATTGACAATTTTCTTTTTTTTTTTGTCACAGACAAATTTCTAATATATTTGAAATGTATCTCTACGACCAAAATTGAGGAGCAACCCCAGTAAGAGGCCCTAATTACTTCCTCTAAACAAATCGTTATTTGTATTTGTTAAACTTTTTTATCACCTAAAAAAAATTTCACTCAAATAAACAACCTCTATACACTTATTATAAACAACCTTTTCTTTTATCTACCATCACATAAATTTTTTGACCACATATTTTGATTAGAGAGAGAAAAATCTTTTATTTTACAATAAAATTTCCCTTTAAAGCCCCCTGGAGGCAGAGGTAGAGAAATTTGTAAGTTGAGGGTGAAATCAAGGGTTATTGTGGTGTTGGGTGACTCAAAACCTATTTTGAGGGTTAAATTGGGGGACCATTGTGGTCACCCAGCAACCCCGGTAAGAGACCTTAATTACTCATTCCAAACACATCGTTTTTCGTTTTAGTTACATTTTTTCAACACAAAAAAAACTTCACACCAGTAAACAACCTCTGTACACCCCTATAAACATTTTTTTTCTTTTAGCTACCATCACATAAATTTTCCTATCACAATCGGAATAAAATGCTTGTATCACAATCGAATAAAATGTTTACAGTAAAAAATTATAAAATCTTCGTAAATAATAATGTACGGTGTGTTTTCTAACAAAAAGAACACAACATCTAATGTTTTGATTATTTCATTAACTTTCATCTAAAAAAACATGTTTTTATCATAGTTGAAATGTTGTATGTTTTACAGAAATATTATATTTTATGTTATTATTACAAAAAAAAATTGCTTCACTATTATTATTATTATTATTATTATTATTATTATTATTATTATTATTATTATGTGCAACTTGCAAAGAAATTTGTAAAAAGAAACCCCGCTTGCCAACTTGCAACTTGCAACTTGCATACCCCCACCAGTCACATGATAATTTGAGGAAGGTAAGAGTGACCCCAATGGTTGCCCCCAATCTCATACTCTAAACACATCGTTTTCCGTTTCAGTTACACTTTATCATCACCTAAAAAAAAATTCACTCCAATAATTAACCTGTATACAACCCCCAATAAACAACCCCCAATTATTATTATTATTATTATTAGTTTAACAATAAATGGAAAATTGTTTTTTATTAAGAAATAAACTTTGATGTGACATAAAGTTGAAAAAAAAGTCTTTAGGTTCACCTTGATATTACCGGGGACAGGTAGAGGATTTTGCAAGTTGGGGTGAAGTTGGGGGTATCACTGTGGCTTCGGGTGGCTTCGGGTGGCTTCTTGGGTGGAGGTTGAGGCTCCACTGTGGTTGCCCTAAAACAAATTTGTGTTTTCAGGTGTTGTGTCAAGACATCATTGTGCCGAAAAATCCCCTGAAATGGATTTTGGAGTCTGGGATTGAGGGCCTGCTGTGGACGCTCTAAAACGAATTTGTATTTTCGGATGTTGTGTCAAGACATCATTGTGCCAAAAAAATCCCCTGAAATGGGTTTTAGAGTCTAGGATTGGAGGCCTGTTGTGGATGCCCAATAAGTTAGGGCACTCTTATCAGAGGCCCCAAATTTTATCTCTAAAATAATATAAAATAATACATATCCTTATTTTACAACATCTCAATTCAAAAACATCTACAACAGCATCTCAATCATTATCCCTATAACATTTCAAATAATATTAAATAATACATATTATACCTCACAACCCTATTCATACACATTAAATATTTATTATTTCACTCAAAGAAGATCATCTATCCCTATAATTTTTAATAATTAAATATGTTTAGGGACGTGAATAGTGCATCCCCACAAAGTAGGGATGCACTATTCATATCCCTAAAAATAAATAGGGATGGGGGCTCACCGTAAAGTGATTTTGGAAAGTAAAGCTCTATTTTTTATCTTCATTTTAAGGATAGGACACTATTTTTTATCTTCATTTTAAGGATAGTAAATGAACGTCGGTATTCGATTCGATTCGCCGTATTCGGCTCGAAAAAAGCTCGATTCGAGTTCGATTCGAACCTTCGAACGTCGAGCCGAACGTTAGGTATTTGATATTCGCTAAGGCCCTCCAGCCCAATTATTTTATTTAGAAACTGTCCTATCTGAAATTTTATGTTACTTGTATTTTTTTTTTTGAGGGGATGTTACTTGTATTTATCCACCCAAACTTCTTTGTAGGCTTCGTGTATTTACTATTTATTTAATTTTGTTATTGTTTTATCCACCCAAACTTCTTTGTAGGCTTCGTGTATTTACTATTTATTTAATTTTGTTATTGTTGTTGTTGTGTATTCCTTTCGTTCCGAAATAATTATTTACGGAAGTTATATTTTCAATACGACATTTATTGTGTTTTTTCTATATTCATCTTTATTTATGTAAGAGTGAGAAAATAAATAAAATCTTGTATTAATTATAAACTAAGAACTTTTCATTCATTTTTACATTTAAATTAAAGTATTAATTCACTTCTTTAGTAGTACGTCTGTTGCTTCGGGGTGAGGGAGTAGAAAATATTAAGACATAAAGTAACAATAATATAAAATAATTAGCCCAACCCTAGTCTACAGCTCTAGATTAAAATACAGTCTATAGGGACAAATTTACGGATAAGCTTTTGTTTTAGATGGTTTTTTTAAATGATTTGATTACAAATTTTACACATTAATTAAATATAAATAATTGAAAATATACTCCCCCGGTCTCATTAAGAGAATATCATTTAATATGCTATATAGACATTAAAAATGTGTCGAATTTTCCTTTTTACCCATGTCATTCTCTTTATTTTTATTAGGCTTCCGACCGTCTAAGGGGTAGTTTAGGAAGTTGATAAGAAACATTTACTCTAATTATAGTTTTTTTTTTACAAATACTCTGATTATAGTTAACGAGATATGTTTTTAGACACTCATAAATAGAATAAGTCTAAAATAGTTTGGAACAGAGAGAGGGGGGAGTGGTGGGGGGAAATATATAAAAACTCCATGTGATCATTTTTTTTATTGCATCAAACTCCATTATTTTGGTGCATTGAAAATTTTTGATGTGACTTAGAACTTACGGAAATTTTATTATGATCCTGGACCAAGTATGATTTGGTGTTCCAGAACCAATAGAAAAACAACAAAACCCATCGTGTAAAATATAAATCCCATGATTTTACGTTTTTACCCTTCTTATAAAAAAATTTATTGGTGGACCAAGTATGACATGATGATACTGGACCACCATTGGACCACCATAAAACTGCTGTAGAACTTAAAATAATACCACCACCAAAACAAAACAAAAAAACAACTTAAAATAATATAAGCATGTTATCAAAACAATAAAAATAATATAAGCACGTGTTTCTATCTTTTTGTCGGTATGACCAATAATGTATGTAGTAATGTAGAGAGTAATATTTTAGTTTCGAAAAATTGTAAACATCACCGAGCTTTAAAATGTTACGAAAATATTAGCGACACGACAAAATTAATATTATACTGTTACATCATTAATCATTATATATTTATTTCAATCAATAATTCGTATATCATGATTAATGTTTTAGAAGTATGTACCATTAGTCTAAAGAGGTTATTTGTTTGGGTTATCTTTGAGAGTGATTGCTTGCATTGATCGACCGTAATGGAATGTCTTGTCTGTGATTGTTTATCTCTTTTGCCTTTTTTTTATTTATATTTTTTTATTTCTCTTCAGTTCTAATTTGTTAAACGTACTTGCAATGTATATGCTTACCTTTTAGCTACACGTGATTTAATAGCATTGGGTCATTTTGCCTGGGATATCTTCCCTTCGAATGATGTAATCTCCGTATCCGGTTGTAGATTTGGTTTAATAATAGTCGTTTGTTTTTTTTGTTAAAAAAACTATGCACCGTTTCGATTTTTCTCTCTTTAGCACTTGCTAATGGGTGGCCACTGATGTTAATAATGCCTTCCTCCAGGGCATTCTTACTGAGACAATTTTTATGGCACATCCGTCTGGGTTTCTTGATGCTCAGTTTACTACACATGTCTGTCAGCTAAAAAGAACCTATTCATGGTGTTAAGCAGTCCCCGTGCTAAAAAGAACCCATTCATGTATGCATCGGATGCCTCATTATTTATTTTTCGACATCCTTCTTATGTGCTTTTCATTCTTGTATATGTGGATGACTCGGTGGTTATAGGTAGTAATTCCACTATAGTGAAAATTTTCATTTTTTCTTTTACGTTGTTTTTCGGTCAATGACCTTGGTGATCTCCACTATTTCTTGGGTGTTGAAATCACTCCAAATCGGCTGGCTTGCTACTTTCTTAGCGACGATACATTTGTGACATCCTTGGCAAGGCCAATATGCTTGATGCCAAGCCCAGCTCCACCGCCTATGAAAACTTATCATGCCATTCTTTCTAGCTCATTTGACGAGCCTCTCTCTGATTCGACTATTTATCTCTCTCTCATTGACAGACTTGAGTACTTACAGTTTACTCAATGGATGTCTCTTTTGCAGTTTGACGAACCAAATATCTTCGATGATAAATCCAGGATCGTTCTCCTAAAGACAACCTACACAAGCTTCAAGAACACTATAAAAACGATAAAAAGGAGGCGGTGTTTTGGTGGTGGTTTAGACTGGACTTGAGATGTTATTTCTCAAGCTGCCTACGTATCCAATGTCTGTCGTGAAATCAAGTCTTCGTAGTTCCTTAGGGATGGTTTATATAGAGGAGAGTTGTGCCCTAAGGCGGCATGGGCCTTGTCCTTGTTGGGCTTGGATTTCCGCGCGTGTTCCCTAAGGAAAAGATAACTACGATTTAATCTCCTTAATTGTAAGAGATAATTGCGTGTATATTTGAATGTCAGGAATAGAGTAGTAAATACAAGGGATTCTTCCCATATTTATCTGATGATCTCACACGTGGGAAATATGATTAGAGATTAACTCTGGCCGACCTAGCATGGCCGAACTAAAGCGGCCGGGCCTTTCTGTGTTTGGGCCGACCTACGGAGGTCGGGGGAGATAGCCGAGCTGGGATCAGCTCGGATTCTTGTGTGCATAAGAGGTTTGGTCCGAGAGGGACTTAGGCCGACCTATAGGGTCGGACAGGGCAGGTTTGATCACAAGTACCGGCAGACCTGGAGGGGTCGGAGGATGGTAACCGAGCTCATGCGGCTCGGGTACTGGGGGTTCTGCCCTTGATAGAGGCTTTTCTCTATCTTTATTTATTATTGTGCTGATGTTGAGGTAACACGTAGGTAAGGTCGGTTTACGGCATCGTCATAGCCCCCGCATCCGGGCCGAGCCCTTGGGGTCTGCTCGGATCTGCTTAAGGTAGCTTGGCCACGGTTCTCTAGACTTGACGAGTTGATACGCAGCTTACTCAGCCAATCTGACAAAGTTCTGCTATGACTTTGCGGGATGCGAGGCGTTTTAGCCCATAATGGTGGTTGCGTGACTATGCTTAACAGCAAGGAGAAAGGTTGTGTTTACGATCATGAGTGAGCCGTATAAGGCTGCCTACGTACCCTTAGTTTGTAAGGGATCAAGCCCAATTTGCGTTGTTCTTAAAAAATGAGAGCCCCATTTTCGTCAAGGGTGTGTGGTTATTTATAGGGCCTTGAGTTGGCCATCACCAAGTTGTTGGATGAGCTGGAAAACTGGGACGCTTCCGAACTGAGATCGGTCTTAGAGTGCCGAGCTGAAGAGTTGGCGAGTTGAGAGCTTTTGGCGAGCTGGGAGATTTGAGGAATGAGCGCGTTGTTTATAAATTTTGTTGCTTAGTTGCGTTGGCTTTGTTTGCGTTGAAGGATGGCAGACTGGAGGGGCGAGCGGGTCGAGCCCCCAGTGTTTGTATTAAGTTAGCTGCTTGTTACTTAATTCCCGTTGCCCTGGATCACGACATGAATCGTGCTTGGCTTGGTCCGGCCTATTAAGGGGCGGACTTGCTAGGCCGAGGGGCCTATCCTCTCCCGGGCTTACGTATGGGCCAAGTTCGGATACATGGGTTATTTCTGGAACTGGGGAACTTGGCCTGGCTCGACATATCGATGTCCCCCTACTCTTTGAGCTTTCGAGCGTGTAAGTGAATGTCAAGGCGTAAAGTTTTGTAACAACTTGATACACCGTTTGTTGAGGTGACTTGTTCTAGAGCGATCTACTGAGATAACTTAAGGCTCATATAGCGTAGTGCACCGGTGTTGTGCTTAGATAGTGTTTCTTACTTGCAGGGAACCTAGATTGGCCAAGACATTTTCCCCGGACTAGGAAAGTTTACTGGAGATTTGAAGAAGATTGCCGACATGAGGCAAGGTCGGCCTAACCATGTCTACACTTTAGGGGTGGATAAGGCAGAGGGTTGCCGAACTGTGGCAGACCAGGCTCTGTTGAATCCAATGATAAGGAGATTAAGGTTCTCCAGAAGCGATTCCAGGCTCTGGAGGTTATGCTTAAGTCAAAAGAGAAGTTTAGTGGGAAGGTCGAGCTGGAAGCTACTATTCCAGCTCAGGTTTCTAAAGCCATCCAAAAATATGAGGCTTAAAAAAGTTTACTCAGGCTTTGAAGCTGTTGCTTACGCCCGTCCTGAGCCATAGATACATTTTAGGCATGGATGATGTCAACGGTCAGGTTGCCGACTTTGTCGTGGACAACCTTCCTAGCAAGGCTCTTATAAGATAGGCATGGATGCGGTCTATGACAACCATTTGAAGGACTTCTCGGAAGGAGTGGACATTGTGTCCGAGTACTCCTGCCGTGCTACGGTTGCTCTTACCTTGGCTCTTGCTTCTTCCGAGCCACCGTGGAGTCCAACCCCCGGTTCTTAGGTCAGAAGGCTTGTGGACGTGTAGTTTTTTTTGCTTTGAAATTTTATTTCAAATGAAATTGTCATCTATACAATTTGATACTAGAAGAAGCATTTCGTTAAGTTCTCAGCCTTAACTTTATTCCGAGCACTTCTTTAAGTACTTGATTATGGTAGAGGTATCTTGCCCCCTAGTATGCCATACCTTAACTTGTGGTTTTGGATGGTATACTAAAGGTTTTGTCATGCTTTTGTTCGGGTTTACCCTACAGTCAACGAATGCTCTTAAGTCCGACTTGCGGACTGAAAGAGGTCGGTTTACAAACTCATTGAGTCCGATCCGCGGAGTTCAATTGAGTCCGACCCACGGAGTTTGGTTTGAGTCCGACTTGGGGACCTAATGAGCTTGTCCGACAAACTTTGCTGAGTTTGTCCTACGAAGCTCAGTTCGAGTCTGTCCTGCAGACTTAGAATTTATCCTTTTGATGCTAAACTTTTGGTAGTCTCACTAACCTCTTTAATTTTACTTATGTTGGGGACCTTAGTTGGTCATGAGGTTTCCCGGAGGTTGGGGGAGGCCTCCAAGGAGTCTAATGTCAACAAAAAGAAGATTTCCGAGTTGAGGTAAACCCGAAGGGAGCTCGGGGGCGCCCTCGATCTCGGAGACAAGGAGATAAAGGCTTTCCAGGATCAGCTTTTGGTCAAAGAGGTGGAGCTGAAGTCAAGGCAGTTGCTCGCCTTAAGGATACAGAGATGAATTCCGTGCAAGCTCAAGTCCTAGATCAAGAGGGTGAGCTAAAGTCCTTAGCGAGTGAACTTGCTGAGGAAAAGAAAGCAAAGGAGCAGGGGGTCGGGGACCTCCAAGCAAGGGTGGCCAGTCTGGAAGCCACAATCCCGGCTCGGTGTGCCGGGGCCATTCAAGAGTACAAGGCTTTGGTGGAATTTGCCGAGGCCTTGAAGGTGTTGCTGATCCATGTCCTCAACCATGGGTATACCCAAGGAGTGGACGAGGCAAGGATCCAATATCCTTCCCTTATGCTGGAGGACCATCCTAAGAAGGTTTATTATAAGCAGGGAATGAGTGCGGTCTACACCGAGCGTGTCCAGGACTTTAAGGTCGGGGTGGACATCGTATCCAAGTATGTTGTCCAGCCGACTGCTACTTCTGGTTCGGCTCCTTCATCAGAGCCTCAAAAGAGTCTTTCCTCAGACTCTTAAAGTTCTAAGGCGTTTGTTTGTTTTTGATTTGAAAATTTTGTACTATGATTTTATTAAAGATGTTATTTTGTTTTGTATTTGTTTTTGTTATATTGTTGGAGGAGTATGCCCCTCAGTATGCCATTTATTAGTCTCAACTTTTTGATGACATACTTGTTTAGACTATGTGTTTGTTATTGTTGGAGAGGGGTATGTCCCCCAGTACCTCATGCAATACGTATAACGCCGAGCTCAGTGCTCGGGTTAAATTGTATCAGTGTTTAATAAAATTCTTCAAGGGGCGCGCTGCCCAATACGCAAGTCCGAGTTTTCAGAGTGCACACTTATGTTTGTATGTAGGGCCGAGCTCTATTCGTGAGCTCGGGTAACTACAAGTTATGTACTGAGTTTCCACAAGTCAAGTTAGCTTTAGTTATATGTTAGCTTACGACGAGCAGAAGTAAGTTTGGCCGTCTTTAATATAAACCGAGTTAGTCTTAAACGAATAAAAGCACGTCGAGCAGGTCTAGGCTAGTGCTGACTTCTCGCGTGAAAGTATTGGACGAGTAGGGTCAGGCTAGTGCTGACTTCTCGTTTTAAAACACAACGAGCAGGGCCAGGCTAGTGCTGACTTCTCGCGTGAAAGAGTTGCACATGTGTTTGTACTGTAAAATTAATAAAGACCATGCATAATGGAGAACAAAATAAAAGTAAATTAACGTACCGTTTGCTTATTGGTGTAATCTGTCGGTGCCGAACTGAAGTCGGTCTTATAGAAGGCTCGCTCGCAGGCGAGTTCCAAATATGATGCTGAACTAAATCGGACTTATAGAAGGCTCGTCCGAAGGCGAGTTCCAAATTGGCGCCGACCTGAAGCCGGACTTACAGAAGGCTCGCTCCGAAGGCGAGTTCAAAATATGATGCCGAATTAAATTTGGACTTATAGAAGGCTCACCCGAAGGCGAGTTCCAAGTGTTGGTCCCTTGAAAAGGCTTTGGTTAAGTTTAGAGGGGCGGGGGGTGAATAAACTTAACACTTAAAACTTTTTAGAGTTAACAAACTCGAAGAACTTCGCCACGGCTCGTCGATACTTCGCAGTCCGCGACCGTTGAGTTTACTGAATTTGTGCAGCGGAAATATATAAAAAATTAAGCCTTATTACTTGTTGTTAAATATGATACCCAGTATTAGATACTCAGTAGTGTATGTGTGTGATTCAGTTGCTAGATTCAGTAGATTGATGTGTTAGATAAACTAAGTGCGTAATATAAATGCGAGAAAGTAAGTAGGCGAGATTTTATAGTGGTTCCGGGTGGTGTAATCCCGTCGCCTACTCTTCCCCGTGATGTTGGAGGTAATTCACTAGAGATTCTTGATGTAGCTATTACAAAAATCCCTAAGTTGCTTGTCCTTCACCAATAACTATGTCTTCACAAACCGAACACTTGGAACAGTAGGATTGCTTTGCTCCAAAGTCTTCCACCGGTCCTTGAAGGGTAGGATTGCCTCTTCACCGGCTCCCACCACAACCAACGCTCTTTCACACCCAAAGATGCTTCACTGTCTTCAGTAGATTTCTTGTAAAAGAAAGATTGAATCAAGTAAGTGATTCAGCTTTCAGCAGCTTGATCAGGATGATATAATCAGCAGCTTGATGTCTTCAAGTGTGTAAACTTGATGCAGCTTGAATGCATATTACACTTGAAGAAGTTTTCTGGATCAGTAGCTTTATGCTCAGTAGGGTCAGCAGGGTGTTTTTCTTGATCACAAATCGAAGCTCGGGATTATCTATATTTTTCTCTTAATGTTCATCAATTTTCATCTTTTGTATCTGAATTATGAGTCCTCTATTTATAGGTAGAAATCCTTGTGACTTATGTTTGAAATTCAAACATAGCCGTTTCAGATTTGTCTCCATCTTGACTTGCTTTTTCTGACTGTTCCTAGGACTGACACTGTCAGATTCCTTTTTGACAGTTTAAGGTATGTCCACCATTTAACTTGTATCCATTGGATAAAGGTCTGAATCTTTCCAACGTCCATTTGATCTTAACTATTGATTTGTTTGATAAAATCAGAGGTTGTTAGCTGTCTCTTTCTTTGTAATCTTCCAATGTAACCTTTGATTAACTCGAAATATGTGTCCAGCAGGTTCCTGAGAACATAAGTCTGCTGATATACACATCAGTAAGCTGATCCTTATTTTGCAGTGTTTAAAAACACTTCAGCTAACTGTCTTTTATCTAACTTTTATTTATGAAGTTATATTACACATTTTTGCATATAACTAAGTTCCAATCACCACTTAACTTGTGGAACTTAGACCTTGTACACAAGGCATATGTAATCAGTTTAGGTCATCACAGACTTCCCTAAATTCTGATTCCATAACCTTGACTTTAATTACTAAGTTTGATCCCTTAGCCTTCAATAACTGAGTTTGAGCCCCCAGCCTTCAGTCTTCAGCAGGTTCCTGACTAGTCTACTGACTCAGCTACCCTACTGATCTAGACTAGTCTGCTGATGTAAGTCAACTGACCTTTTACAGTGCTTGTTTGATCAAACCTATACAAGATCGAACTCTAATAAACCTATACATTTGATCTAGACATCTTTTTGTCTTTGCTCTATAACAGCTAGTCTGGCACTCATCACTAAAACTTAAAAATAAGTCCAACACCAAGAATAAGATAGTTTGATCATTTAAGTTATAGAAAACCCCAGTAAGAGCTCGGCTCGAATCATGGAGAGCTGGGGGAGCTCGATTCGGATCATGGAGATCACCAAGCCGAGATTGTGGAGAATAAGGATTAAAACTCGTAGCTTATTTTGGTGTTACCGCAGCAACTTTCCGGAGACGATCGGGTATCAAAACGAACTCCGATCCGCACTAAATTTGGAGGGCTTGTTCGTACCTCCTTCTTCTTCAGTCTGAACGGTGGAATTTGTGTTTCAACGGTTCGATCTCTGGCAATAAACCACCGATCTGGCTGCTGTGCTTTTTTGGTGACAGCAGCAACAACAACTTTCTGGGGACAATTGGGAATTGAAATGAACTCCGATCTGCACGAAATTTGGAGGGCTTGTTCGTACCTCCTTCGTCTTCGATTTGAACGGTGGAATTTGTGTTTCAACGGTTCGATCTCTAGAAATAAACCACCGATCTGGCTGCTGTTCTTTTTTGGTGACAGCAGCAACAACAACTTTCTAGGGACGATCGGGCATCAAAACGAACTCCGATAGGAATGAAATTTGGAGGGTTTGTTCTTGCCACCTTCTTCTTTAATCTGAACGGTGAAATTTTTGTTTTGACTACTCAATCTCCGGGAATTGGCCGTAGATCTAACTGTATTTTTTCTATTGGATTTTGAACAAAATTGTCAGTAGGAGACCCTCCTTCTAGCGCCAATTGATGAACCAAATATCGTCGATGATAAATCTAGGGCCGTTCTCCTTAAGACAACCTGCACAAGTTTCAAGAACATTATAAAAACGATAAAAATGAGGGGGTGTTTTGGTGGTGGTTTAGACTGGACTTGAGATGTTATTTCTAAAGCTGCCTACGTATCCAATGCCTGTCTTGGAATCAAGTGTCGTAGTTCCTTAGGGATGGTTTATATAGAGAGGAGAGTTGTGCCCTAAGGCGGTGTGGGCTTTGTCCTTGTTGGGCTTGGATTGCCGTGTTCCCTAAGGAAAAGATAACTATGATTTAATCTCTTTAATTGTAGTAGATAATTGTGTGTATATTTGAATGTCAGGATTGGAGTAGTAAATACGAGGGATTCTTCCCATATTTATTTGATGATCACACACGTGGGAAATATGATTAGAGATTAACTCTGGCCGGCCTAACTGGGCCGAACTAAAGCGGCCGGGCCTTTCTGTGTTTGGGCCGACCTACAGAGGTCGGGGGAGATAGCCGAGCTGGGATCAGCTCGGATTCTTGCGTGCATAAGAGGTTTGGTCCGAGAGGGACTTAGGCCGACTTATAGGGTCGGGCAGGGGCAAGTTTGATCACAAGTACCGGCCGACCTGAAGGGGTCGGAGGATGGTAACCGAGCTCATGCGGCTCGGGTACTGGGGGTTCTGCCTTTGATGGAGGCTTTTCTCTATCTTTATTTATTATTGTGCTGATGTGGATGTGACACGTGGGTAAAGTCAGTTTCTTGCATCGTCACAGTTAATAACTTAGCACAATTTATGCATGCCATACTTCTACACACATTGCCTTTGCTAGGAGGTTACTACGTTATCTTGCTGGCACTTTTGATCTTGGTCTCTATCGGCGCTCTCCACTTTCCTTGCATGCTTTCTCTGATGCTGATTGGGTGGTAATAAGACCGACTACACATCTACGAGGGCGTATGTGGTGTTTCTTGGCCAAAATCTTATTTCCTGGAGCTCCAAGAAAAAGAGTACAGTTGCTCGCTCCTCCACCGAAGCAAAAAATACAAGTATGTGGCTAATACCGCAGTTGAGCTTAATTGGATATCATTTGTTCTTACTGATTTTGGCTATCATTTATTCTGACAACATCAGAGCAACCTACTTAAGCTTCAATCTTGTGTTCCAATGCCGTATGAAGCATACAGTAGTTGATTTTCATTTTATTAAGGAATAAGTTCAGTCCGGGAAGCTCCGTGTCCGCTCATGTTTCTGCTCAAGACCAACTTGCGTACATGCTTAGGAAACCATTAGACATGCGACTCTTTCATTCGAATTCGATCAAATTTGATCTCCTCTCCGGTTGTCCAGCTTAAGAGGACATAATAAGAAATAATAGAAAATTATAGCGTATATTTCATGAGTGATTTTATGGTGCAACGGTTGTAGGAAGGTTGTACCAAGTGGCATACTTTAGAACCATTCATTTTAATTCACTTTCACATAATACACTTTTGACGTGTGTGAGAGGTTAGAAATAAAAGATGGTAAAATATGCCACTTGGTACAACCTTCATACAACGGTTGCACCATAAAATTTTTCATATTTGATAAGCGTGATTTACGTCATCATAATATTACGTACTACATTTAGTATAGTGATTCTTTCAATTGTATATATACATATTAATACATTCCTTGTAAAGATTAATACAAGCAATTCATTATTCTCAATCATTTTTAATCTATTGAAGATCATTTTATTGTATCATTTGCTATTAATGATAATATAGAAAAATCTCAAAGCAGCCTCGTGTTTTAGGAAACATTGACTTGAATGGAATATAAGTTTCCTCTCAAAGCAGCCTCGTGTTTTTAGACCCAATATTTCTTTTTTTTTTTCCCACAGAAATACTATTATTCCGAGGAAAGTATTAAAAATCTCAAAACGAATAATTTAAATGGAAAATATGTATTTTATATTATATATGTTGTGTAGAATCAAAAGATTATGTATTTTACAGGTCTCATTAGATATACGTTGTAGGTGATTGCTCCTAGATCTAAATGATTTGTATGTATACTTATATGGTTTTTGAAAAAAATCAGAAACGTAGCGAACACGTAAAGACTAAAAAAATGCAAAAATGAAGATTTTCCTTTAAGCGGGAAAAATGATCGGGTGAGGGTTCGCTAATATTAAGGCACTGGAACCCCTGGCTTTGATACAATGAAGAAAATAAGAACATTAGCGGAAACATAAAGATTCTAAACAGACGTTTTTATTGAATTGAATAAAATAATATAATGAATCTCTTTTATATGGGAGAGAAATAAGATAAAACTTGAATTTAAAATAAATCTAATTAAAAATAAAACTATAAATAAATATGATTTATTTCAACCAAACTCTATACTATCTTCCATTTGATATGATCTTTATCTTAAGACTTTTATGCTCTAATAGTTTTATCTTGTATTACGATACATCATACAAATTACACTTTCTCAGAAAAGAAATTATTTAGGGGTATCAGAAATTTAAAGTCTTAAGCAATATACAAAATTTAGTATTTTCATAAAGACACAGAAAAAATTCATAATATATATTTAAAAAGTATGCGATTGTAACATCCCGTTCATAGATTATGATTACTTATTTACTTGTATAAGTATAATAAAACCCGATTATCAAACGAAACTAAGTGTCATATTGTAAGTGTCGGTGGAAGTCACCACTAAAATTCTTTGATATGTTCATAACGAGGATGTCACTTCAAGCTATACCAGTTTATGTCATGCAATGCTTTATACTACCAAAGAAACTGTTTAATGAGATACTTTCTATGATTTGGAAATTCTGGTGGGGAAGGAACACAACTGAGGATAAATCTATTGCTTGGCTTTCATGGGATAAGCTGTGTCAACCTAAATCTCAGGGAGGAATGGGGTTCAAGGATTTGGAGCTGTTTAATTAGGCACTTCTAGCAAAACAATGTTGGAGAGTGGTTAGTAGGCCTTACTCTGTGGTCAGCCAGATCTTAAAGTTTAAATACCATAGGAAATTCTCCTTCCTGGATGCAAAGCTGGGGTCCAGACCTTCTTATTTATGGAGAAGCTTGCTACAAGGTAGAGATCTTCTCTCAAAAGGAATTAGGTGGTCAGTAGGGGATGGCAAATCCATCAACATTTGGAGATAGGCATGGATACCCCTAGAACCAAATTTCAAGATTTCAACATTTGGACAAAACAGCCACCTGCAGAATGTGGATCAACTTTTGAGAAATGGAAACTGGGATCTGCAATTGTTAAAAGAGACTTTTCTACCTTATGAGGTAGAGGCTATCATATCTATTCCTATCAGTCAGAATCATAGCCCTGACAGATTAATATGGCACTACTCAAGAAGATGAGACTATACAGTCAAAGATGGCTATAGGTTAGCCCAAACATCTAGACATCAAATTCAGAGAAGAGGGGAATCTACTACTTCTTCTACAAATGCAAAAACATGGACTTACCTCTGGTCTCTTCGCATTCCCCCAAAGGTTAAGGCCTTCTTATGGAGAATGGCAACAGACAGTCTTCCAGTTGGTACAAACCTTCTTCGAAGACTAATCTCAACTGGAACGTGCTCGATCTGTAATTATGGAATGGAAACATGGGATCACTGTCTTTTCAAATGCAATTGGATTAGAGGGATGTGGAATTCAAACCTGGAGTTACAAGGGATTGCTTCAAACCATCATCACAGCTTTTTGGATCTATGCCATCACTTGCTTGGTCGGCCTTTACCCGACAACGAACTCTTCTTCATGATGCTCTGGTTTGTTTGGTTGGGAAGAAATAGTGCAATTTTCAAAGGAGCTAGGCCTACGGGAAGGAAAATAGTAAATCAAGCCAATGCGTACTTGGAGGAATTCAGAAAGGCCCAATCTCTTGACTCTCTGACCGACTCCCTAGAACCCATACCCTCGCGTTGGATTAAGCCCAAAGATGGAAATTGGAAAGTGAATGTTGATGCAGGTTTCAGAAATTATCATGGAACGCTGGGGATTGTAATCAGAAATCAGGAGGGAGATCTAATCTCTGCAATTTCTAGGGATTTAGGGCTCGTTGCTTCGATTGAATACGCTGAACTTTTGGCGATTCACTTGGGGCTTAATGGAGGTGGCTCGAATCCGAGCGGTGATATCATTGTTGAATCGGACTCGGCTCTTTGTGTTGCAAGAATCAACACCGACGAAGATGATTACTCGAATGGGCTTAATGATGGAGAAGATCAAACACACTAAAAGTGTCGTTTGTTTAGATCCTGTTCTTTCAAGTTTATTGGGCGAAATTGTAATATTCCAGCAGATAGGCTAGCTAATTTAGGGTTTTCTATCCCTAATTTTCTTTCTGGCTATTGTAATTGGGATACCCAGCGCCCTCACAATGTACTATCTGCTATTTTAGCAGACGCCTCTTAATTTTAATGAACTTTAACCTTCAAAAAAAAAAAAACAAGAGGATAATGTAATGGCCCACATGGAAAAGTATATGGGAGAGAAAATATTGAGAATATGATAATAATAATTTATGATTGTTAAAAGTTTTTGGTTTTATTGTTAAAAATTGCAAATTGAAACTAGAATTATATAAACAAAACAATAGAATTTTTTATTGAGTAAAAATGATAAAATACATTATAATTTAAATTCTTTCATATCTAATTACAAAAATGAATATATTTTTTGATCTGAACGTCAAAATATCGTAATTCTTTCACCATATTTTCTCTTTTTTCGAGCTCTTTATTTAAACATTCAATTTGATATTTTTTCGTGTCATTTCGAGGTTATTTTCGCCAAAAACAACGAAACAGTGGAACTGTGAAATAGTGAATTTGAAATCAATTCTACCGTACCGAATAATGGATTTTGAGTAAAGAATTGTTCTTATCACCCAATTTATATTTCTCCTCTTATTTGTCCTTTAAAACAACCCCCTCAAAGTTTTTTTTTTTTTTTTTTTTTTTTTGAGAAAAAAATATATATATCAAAGAGGAACCACACCAACCCATCCCGAACTTGATGGTTAAACTCTACTGCAGTGACAGTCGCTACCCCCTGGTATGTGCCGCTTTCCTAATCATTCGATAGGAGAGCACCCCTTCTCCCGAAGTTACGGGGTCATTTTGCTGAGTTCCTTCGACATGGTTCTCTCAAGCGCCCTAGTATACTCTACTTGTTCACCTGTGTCGGTCTGGGGTACGGTAAGTTCACCGGGAGGATCGCCCTCCCAATTCGAAGTTTTTTCCTGGAATTTTATATATCATTACTTATATCAACGATTGTGTCACAACGCCCATCTATATCGTTGATTATATTAGATTTACATAATGATGAATTTAGATTCATTATGATCAATAGTATAAATAACCGTTGTATCACGTATTATGACACAACCATTATACCCATATCATTATTTCTAAATCAAGTGGCTTGTTTTTTTATTTTTCAACGAAACGAAATGAAAGATTCTTAAATCCATTATTGGAACAGTAATTTTATGGTGGTCCAGGTCCAAGTTTTTGGACCACCAAGTCAGCACTTTCAAAGGGATACATTGGTGGAAAGATTTACAGGTAGGATTTCATTGGTGGAAGTTGAATTCCTATTGATTGGGCACATCAAATAGGATTTGGTCCTGGACCATAGTAAAATTTGTGTTATTAGAAAGAAAACAACGTTATTATTATTTATTTTTTTTGCTTTTTATTGTTTTAGAAAATGACACACCATTATTGTTCATGGGCATGTACCCTTCGCTGTCAGTTCAACAGTCTCTTTCTGCTGTTATCTTTCAGACAACAGTAGCAGTTGAGCATAATGGAGGAACAGCTACTGAGCGGTGGCAGAAGCAGCTGCCGGAGCACTGACGACGGCGTCGCCACCACAAGCTCCAAGCTCACGTTTACTGTTGTTTTCAGTAGCATTATCGGTGTGTTTGGGTCTTTCGCATTCGGCTGTGCTGTAAGTTTTGCAAGATCGTATTATATTCATGAATTTTTCGATTTCCAAGCTCTCATGGATTTTTTTTTTCCTCGCACTTTTTCATCAACATTATCGTCTTCGTCATCTTCTTTTTACTACTGCAATTTGCTCCCTGTTCATTTCGCAGATAATGTAATTTGATCAAAAGGAAACGATTATCTTTTGGTTTAATCATTCTCTGTTCCCTGTGATGTTATGAACAATTTGAAGAATATATACTAATCTTAGTTATGATTTCAATCGCCAATTGATGAAAAAAAAAAAAAAAAAGGAAAGATACTAACTAATCTTGGATATAAATAGTTTTATGATTCTCAATTTATATTTTGGACTAAAATTTTTCACCATTGAATGCATATTGGTGGTCTTTCATCTCTGTTAGTGAACTTATTGACTTTTGATATGTTATCAGAGTGGATATTCATCTCCTTCTGAGTCAGGAATCATGAGGGACATGGGACTCACCATTGGACAAGTGAGTTTTCTTGTTCAATTTCATATGTTAACCTTTCGGGCGTCTTTAACGGCAACACATCAAATCTACCATTTTTGGTACCACACGACAAAAATGGATTCTAGAGCTGAGAATCTGCTTGTGGAATTTGATTCTGAACTCTATAATCGAATTTCCTCCGGTTTGATTGTTTCTGATGTGGTTCCATGTCACTAAAGGCACCCTAACTTTTTCTTTCGGGATATTCTCAAGGCCTTGTCACCATGCAGCATCAGAGCAATATTGTTTCCTATTGCATAGTTGAACTTAATTTCTTATTTTTAAAGATTAGGATTGGATATTACGGCGTGTGAATGTATTAGAAGTTGTTTAGAACAAAAGGGAAACAAGAATGTTGTTGCATCGCCATCGACGTGATTCTGCTCTCTTTTTTATGCAGTATTCACTTTTTGGATCATTTATGACATTTGGATCAGTATTAGGATCAACTATGAGTGGCAGATTATCCGAGTACATTGGACGAAAAAGAGTAGGTGTCCTAAATAATGTAAAATATCCTTGTGTAAATTATGTCATGAGAATGATCTTTAACTCTGCCTTCTTCAATGCAGGGGATGTATTTCCTTCAGGTGTTTTTCATTGCAGGATGGCTTGCAATAGCTTTTGCTCAGGTTCTTTACTTAATTTTTTTTTTTACCATTATCAAATAATGAAACACTTACTACATAATTCTATTCGTCTAAGGTATTACTTTCTACATATCGCCACTAAGAACGTTGAGCATCCAGAATTATACCTCTGTTCTGGAGAATAAAACGCATAATACACAATATATTCTTCAATTGAAATAGCAACTGTTTCAAATCCTCGACAGAATGCTTGGTGGCTATATATAGGCAGAACGTGCATCGGATTCAGCAACGGAATACAAAATTATGTGGTAAATAAAGTGTTTGCAAATTACTTTCCATTCATGTGGAATTTTGCGCCTATTTATACTGACTTGTTCATTGTTAAAAAAAGTCTGTCGTGTATGTTGCTGAAATAACTCCACCAATTGTTCGAGGAGCATTCACAATGTCAACCCAGGTAACGAGCTGGAATTATTCTCCTTATGCACTTATAATAAGAAGACCGTGTCTTTACTCTTTTTTTTATATATGTTGTAAATTGGCAGTTCATGCTGTGTTGTGGTATCACACTGATGTATTTTACCGGAAACTTGATTCCTTGGCGTACGCTTGCTTTCATAGGTAAATGGCTTCCTATATTTTATATCATCAATGTAAACGCAGTGTGGATTTTGTTGTCTAAAGTAAAGAAATGTACTCTCAGGAACTATACCATGTATCCTACAGGTCATTGGGGTGTTTTTCATACCAGAGTCTCCAAGATGGCTGGTGAGTTTTTTTCTTTTCTTTTTTTTTGGTAATCATGTACATTAAACTGTTTATTAATTTATAATATATATTATATTTCTGATTATTTCTCTGCAGGCAAAAGTAGGCAGAGAGAAAGAGTCGATAGCATCTCTAAGGCAGCTTAGAGGTAATGATGCTGATGTCTCTGAAGAAACAGCTGATATAATGGTTCGTCTTAAAGCGAATAATTGATTTATAATGTTAAATCACTTATAGATTGTTCGTAAAAGTACGTGATGGACACATTATATTTTCTTGGACAGGCTTCTACACGGCCGTCTAAAGAGCATGAAGCTTCTGGAATCATGCAGTTGCTTGACAGACAGTATGCACGTCCACTTATTGTAAGCTTAAATTCTTTTTTATTTGATGGTTTTCAATGCTACTATTTTCTTACTTGTTACGAGTTATTATACCTTCTTCGAAACTGCTTTAGGTTGGAATTGGGGTATGCGTATTATTACCTTTGACAGGCGGAACCGCTATTCTGTTCTATGCAAGCTCAATACTTGAAGCTGCTGGTGTGTCTGTAATCTCAATTATATTTAGTCGAATCTCGCACTTTCTGCATCCTCCCACCCCCGCAATTTAGCTAACATTCTTAAATGACAGGGTGCAATGTAAGCATTGGCACAACAGTAGCATCTTTGATTCAGGTACTCGAGTCTTTGATCACGGCTCATGGTTGTAGTGGTTTCTCCGAACCTCATTTCAGTTTTGATTTTTTTTTCATACAGCTCCCATTTTCTGTAATTGGTATTCTTGCGATGGATAGAGTTGGCAGAAGACCACTCCTAATGGTTAGAGAACTTCCAAGTCTTTCTTTACTTTCTATTTTAGTATTACAAAATTGTCCACCTCATAAATAACTATATACTATTATGTAAATGTGATATCGTATATAGGTAGATTTAGCTGGATCTTGTCTGGGAGGATTTCTTGCAGGAGTGGCATTCTTATTGCAGGTAAATTTTCTTGCTCGTAGTTCCTCGTCCACCATTTGTTCAAATTCTACGAGTTTATTTCTTGTTTATTGACATATTATATTAACAGGAATTAGGAGTGATGAAGAGTTTCACTCCCACAATTGTACTAATGAGCATGATAGTGAGTATTCTAAAGCAGTCTGCTACGCGTATTGTATTGAATGATTTTGCAATTGTTATACTCCCATTTGTGCTTTTGCACTCAAAAGAAGCCTATGTGTCGGGGCAACAACGTATTTTTTTTTTATATATATATTTTGGATTAAAGAAAGTTGTTGCCCCGACAAATAGACTTGTTGGAGGCAATGTAGATGTGTTTCTTTTACAGAACTAATGCCTTTTCAATTGATTTGGCCTAATTATCAACAGATCAGTTTTGCATTTTACGGCATGGCAATTGGTTTACCATTTGTGATCATGGCGGAGGTTTGTAAAATCATTTCTTTTACTCGTTCTTCATGTCTCGTGAAATTCTAAGTAAAACCGTTATAATGAAAGATAATATATGTCTTTCTTTTGCAGCTATTTCCTATAAAAATTAAGGGTTACGCAGGAAGTTTGGCTTCACTTGGGTACTGTTTCAGCTCATGGATCGTTGCATACGCGTTCAATTTTCTGTTTGAGTGGAGTTCATCAGGTACCAACTTTTTGTTTCTGTGGCCAATTCTTTCAAACATCTTTCGTGCAACATTGCAATTTACATTTGCAATGGTGATCTGATGTCGTAAATGCAGGAGCATTCTTTACATTTGCAATTTTTGCTGCATTGACTATCATATTCGTTGCCAAGTTGATGCCAGAGACAAAGGGACTAAGTCTAGAAGAAATAACCGCGCTATGGCTCGATAAGAACTTGATTGAGCAAAGTGCATAGAAGACCGTCGTGTTCAAACACGTACTGTTCGAGATTCCTCTGCAAATTAAATGAATTATGGGGACCGTATGTTCGTTTGATCATAGGCGTTCGTTTGATCATACCTTACGCTATTTAGTAAGATATGCATCCCTTGACGAGGGGATATGATACGATGATACATATTGTATAATAAGTACTGCAGTATCCATTCTTTTGAGTTACAAACACATTTTTCACACTAATGATCTATGAATCGTTAAATTAATACGGGTCTCATTGTTAGGGGTGAACATGGTCCGGTTTGACCGGTTTTTTCCCATCTATAAAACCAAACCGTTTTATACGGTTTTTAAATTTTCAACCCAAACTTGAACGGTTTTTAGGCTAAAACCATTTGTTCGGTCCGGTTTGGCTTAACTTTGCTCCGGTTTTTCACGGTTTTCGTACGAACAAATAAAATTATCGATTGGAAATCAAAACTTATCCAAAAAAAATATGGTAATATATATATATATATATATATATATACACGTTATGTCAATACTACTTTATGTGATTGTAGCGAAAGAGATGATATAACAAATTATCTATATTGAACTAATTCATACCAATGCTAAAATTAGATCCCAAAATCAACCACCCCTCATCCATCATCCAAATTAACAAATGTGACACCTACCACCGAACTTCCTAAATAGGCCTAATCAAGATAATAAATGATCTTATTTTATTAATTACAATTCACCAATTAAGATTTAACACCGACTCATTATTAATATTGAACTAACACCTTCGTAGAAAAAACAATCACCTACAACATTGAATAATTAACTTAGATAAATAACACTGTGCTTAAGACATAATAGTATTTGAGTGAGTTCATAGGAAAAATATGAACATATTATTTTTCGTAAGAGTGTGAGACAGGTGAAATGTAACTAATTTTGGCACATATAAGAAAAAAACAACGATAGGTTATATCAAATATTGGTGCTGAGAAAGCAAAGAGAACAAAGAGTTAGAGATTGCGAGTCATTGATTGATTTGTGTTGTGTTGTTCTTTTATAATGTCGATTTGTTGAAGTCTATTGAGTGGAACTTGAAACAAGTTGAATGTTTAAAATATGAAATTAATGATGGATAACTATTGCAAATACGGAATTTAAATGAAATGAGTTGGAGTGAATTAAGCAAACTGATAATTTAAATCATTTCTAGAAGGTATCCGGTTTGGTCCGGTTTTAAACGGTTTTCAATTTATCAAATTGAAACCAAATTGTATTAAACGGTTTGGTTTTAGTTATAAGAAAACCGACCAAAAAACCATAGTTTACGCTTTTTTCGGTTTGGTTCAATTTGGTCCGGTCGGTTGGTTTGGTTTCTAAATTTTTTGTTCACTCCTACTCATTGTAATTAATAATGTTATATAAGTGTTTTTTTGACACGTATTGCACTTCCTAGTGTTAATTATAATGCATTAATGCTCGTTAAAAAGTGTTTTTTTTTTTTACACGTATTGTACCCACAAGCTCAATTTGCACCGGAGAATGCAACTTATGTGGGATACCGGAGGGATGATCTTACTTTTATTTTTGTTGGTATATTTGAAAGGCTCGGTGTGCATCCCTCAATGACAATAAACAACTCCATATTAGCCGCGTTATTGTAGTTGCTGAATGGGAAGCTAAGCCAGTATCCGGAAGCCATGAACTCGATCCACTCTCAAACTTATGGTCCGGTCCCCCCAAATCTTCCTTCTTCCTGGTCTACAACTAGATCTAGTGTTGATGCTTCAAGTGCCAAGAATTTCCAAGTTGTAGTAGGTGTTATTTTTTCACAACAATGAAGGTAGGTATGGGGCTTTCATGCTTACCCCCGTAATATTTAAGGAAATTATAATGTTGAAGCTTTGGAGTATCTCGCAATTTTCCATCCTCTGTTTGTAGCCAGGACGCTTGATTTGCATGCAAAAGAAGGGGAGTGTATGAGCACAGGGCCGACCTGAAATTTCCGGGGCCTTAGCCGACTTTGTCGGATGACGTTTTTTTTTTTTTTTTTTTTTTTTGGTTCTAAAGTATATTTACGAAATATTACTTTAACATCATGTTTCTAAGTGCTGTAGATACAAAATTCAAATTTATTGATAGCCACAAAACATACCTACAAATATTAATTCAACGTCTCTTTTCTAGCACTTTTAGAAACAAAATCCAAATTCATACGTATACAAAAAAAAAAAAAAAAAACAAAAAAACAAAACAACATACTTATAAATTAATACTTCAAAATCGCTTTTCTAGAACATTTAGATGCAAAATCATTAATCAAAGTTAAACTGTCAATTTTATTAACCATGTTATTTTAGCTTTTTGGCCATTGGGCCTCTGATTTTTTTCCCTAGCCTTTCAAGTATCATCTAATCTCTGTTTTGATAATTATTTTTCTAAACACATTATATTGGACTGAATGACTTGGATTAGACCTACTCGATTTTATTTATTTATTTATTAAAACTTCTTTCGGGGGCCGCCCTAATTGGTGTGCCTACGGCAGTTGTCTGGCCCGCCTAATGTATGGACCGGCTCGGTATGAGCATGTGCTGAATCGCATGTTTAGCTCTCGAGAATTACAGTTAAGGTATGTGTAATTAATGCTTGCGATTTATTGCTCACTAATTGCATGATTTCATATGTGATTTTGTAATTGAGAAATTAGGAGATTGTGTAGGAACCATCACACCTTAATTGCCTAGTAAAACCATCTATTTCATACAACTGGTTTCTTAAGCAAGGCCATTAGGTTTACCTAAGATATTCGTTGAGAATCAAGGCATAATGAATCATACAGACTTAGCTTTAACTAGTAAGCCTAAAATATTGACTAAAATGAGCTAATGCGTGAAAACGATTAGTTGCTATCGTTGGAATTGTGCCCGGCAATTTATCAATTTCCCTTTTTACTGAATTCATGCTCTCTTCACTCATTTGAGGTGTATGTTTAAGGAACCGGATCATAATCCTAACCAACTCGTAATCCCTTGTTCCACTTAAGCAAAGTAATAATTCACCGTAATCACTTTATTGTTTATTAAAAAGCCTCACTCAATTATTGGTTTGCCTAAACTAAGAGATATGACCGCTTTGCTACTTTACTGAACTTCTCCCTGAGGATACGACATTGACTTTCACGATATTACAACCGATTCGGTACTCTGTCATTTGCCTCGTAGCATCCCTCAAGTCGTCTAGAAAAGCATGACAACATGGGCAGCCCTGAAGATTCTACTGTGAGTGTCTACAAGCAAAAGATACACTATCATCCAATCAAAACACAACACATGTGTCATGTTTATGGTGTGTTTGTGATAACACGTGTCATGTTTTGGTCGAATGATATCAAATCTCATCTTTGAGGGATATTTGCAGTAGAATTTCCCCTTTTACCAGCCGAAACCAAAACTGAAACCGAAATTAGGTTTATGACACCTTCTGTACTTGATGAATAGCCCGCAAAATAATATAATCAGACAACAAAGGTATCTTAAAATATGGGATATAAAACATCTCGAATCTCAATTATAAACAAAGGAGGTCAAATGAGTAAATAGTAATTAAGAGGACTTGCTCTATTGTTCCACAGCCATGTACATCCTTTCCAAAACGTGTCCAGTTACATGACTAAAACTGTAATTTAGCCGGGTATATGGCACACAAAAAATCAAAACATCAAAATACGTAATAAGAACCCTTGGAATGAAATAGTCTGAGCTACAAAATGCAAAATGAAAATGAATAATCAGAACTAGTTTCTTCCTTATCTAGACATTTGCAAAATGAATAATCAAAACTAGTCACTACTTAATCCGTTATCTTAGACAAATATTAAATCCTCCGTCAAAGTCATCTGAAACTGGACCATATGGCCCCGTATATCCATCTTTGCCAAGCCCCTTCATCCAGAAATATTCTCCCCATCCATGCTGGCCAGCTACACTGACACGAATTGTTCCACCGGTGGCTGGATCCTCAATTGTGGCAGCATGTATTGCTCCAAATACATGCCTCAAGCAGCTCATCTCGTCTGCATCGATTGGAAGAGGATTTTTTCGAACGTATTCGCGCATTGCCCTTGAGCCGGAGCCTGCCATGGCTTCATGTCCGCTAGAGCGAGTGAAAAAAGGCAAACCATCGCCATGTCTCTCGACGACTAAGATATCTGTATCATCTTCACATCTTCCCGCTACTATAAACGTTGCATCAACAAGGTCCCTCAAATCCTTATCATATTTGTCTAGCAAAATTTTGTTAAGTAGGCAACACACAAATTCCGCTATTTCAGCCATCTTTTTTGGATTGCCTAAAGAATCACGATTCTCATCAACAGCAACTTTGAGATCCTCAAAAAGTGCTGCACATCCCGCAAATCCCACCACAGCATCACCAAATATCCTAAATCTCTTGACATAAGAATTTGTGAGAATCCCCCCATCATAAGGTGATGTGATCACCCCATCATAAGCTAATGTGATACTCTGAATCAGATCCGAAAACCATCCTCGAATCAGATCCGAAAACCACATAGCCATTCTGATGGACTACGAATGGGGCCGTATGAGAGCGGATTTGGACTGCTGCGTACAGGGACCTCTTTTGCGAAGAGGTTTGAGAAGCCGCCTGTTGGTGAAAAAAATTTGTAAATCATGTACTGGTTATGGAACCGTGATTACTATCATCATCATCATTAGCTCCCAGAACTGATCTTTGTGAAGAATGCTGCGGGAAACCAACGCCAGTAGCCCTAGGACGCGATAATACGAGCCTCTGCGGTAAGAAAGACCTAGAGCGCGATAATACGAGCCTCTGCGGTAAGAAAGCCCTAGGGCATACACCAGCGCCAGCGCCGAGTAATGCTCCAGCGCCTACGCCGAGTAATGCTCCAGCGCCGACGCCGAGTAATGCACCAGCGCCGACGCCGAAGACATCAACGCCGCCGCCGAAGACACCAGCGCCGACGCCGAGGGTTTCCTTGATATGAATCGTTGCAGAACTCATGGAATAGGGTTATTAAACTGACGAATGAAGATGATGATACCGAATTGTTTCGATTTGCTTTCTTTACTAAAACGATGATAATAGATGTTTTGGAACAACACAGGCCCGGCCCAATAGAATTAGGGGCCCTAGGCATATATCTATCGGACGAGTTTATTTCAAAACATAAGATTTTTATGTATCGTTAAATAACTGATGCATCTGTGAAAAACACGTATATTAAAATGATAAGTTAATATTTTTTTTTGCTAATGTCTCGGTATCTAAAACCTACTGGTTCGATTAATTTGGAATTCGGCCGTGTAATAGTGCATCATAGAAATCACTTCTTAGAGGTAAGCACTTGTCGAGGTGAGTTAATATTTTAATTTCAATACCAAATGACTAAAAAACTCCTACACTATAATTAATGAGATATTGGTGTTATTCCTTCTCGTTAATAAATAAAGGTAAATGTAGACTAAACATAATAAATGATGCATTGCAAATGTAACTGTCTTAAATAAAATGAAACAAATGCTTTTTTCGACTATATCATTTATTTTAGGACGGAGGTAATACTATATAACCCAGAACATTTCTATTTGATAAAAAAAACATGAACATTCCGTTACTATTAATTGTCACTGTTAGCTCTTTTTCCTTCCTCATTGCAATAATGCAAGAAATTCATTAAGATTCACCGTTCTTTCTTCATCACCCATCTAATTTTCAATATGAATATATCCATTCGAGTCTATCCATCCTAAAATGTTATATTCCCGTTACGTTAAAAAATTCATCGACAACTGTTTTCTTTAGTACTTTTTTTATTCTTCAGAATAGGTTATGTTACAAAAACATATTCTAAATGAAAATGTGTGTTATTCACTTTCCGAGTAAAAAAAAATGAAAATGTGTGTTATGTTTAGCCAAAATCGTAGGTTAATTCATATTTAAGGGAAATACAATAGAAAATATTAGCTTATAATCACATTCTAATATTTTATATAATTGATTGCATTACTCTGTTCAAAAAAGTAACTACATTCTAATATTTTATATAATTGATTGTATTACTCTGTTCAAAAAAGTAACTATAGACTTGTGCATTCTGCAACGTCCAAATGGGGAAAATTCGATGTTTGAGTTCCTTATTAGAACAAATCGTCGGATGACTGTCATGTGTAGAAAATGACAAAATTGTTTTACTCCCTCCGTCCCGTATTATAAGTCCTTTTGGACTTTTCACACAGATTAAAAAAAATCATAAATAAGTTCTTTTTAATATTTCAACGAAAATATTGTATTTTTTTTTTTGGAGTGACTTATAATATTGCGTTGTTTAGTGTGAAAGTGAAAATAATGCATTAATCTTGTATTGAAATGTGAGAAGCACTTATATTTTAGGACACCAAAAAAAAGGTTAAAAAGACTTATATTACGGGACGGAGGGAGTATTTATTTATACATATGTCGGTCGTCTGAGGGTCCTTTTATTAAGAAGTGTCTACATCAGAATTACCCCAAAATGGGGAGGCCGTCAACTTCTTTCTCACTCAACTCACATTCAATCATCGTGCTATAGAAATGATATGTTAAAGAAAAATGCGTAAAAACAAGTGCTTATTTTATTTATATTCAAGTAGATATTATCATGGCCGAATGGATCGGGGCCTAAAGGCATTCTTATCAGATGTCCTAAATTTTATCCCTAAAATAATATAAAATAATACATATTCCTATTTTATAACATTTCAATTCAAAAACCTCAACAACAGCATCCCTATCCTTATCCTTATAATATTTCTAATAATATTAAATAATACATATTCTACCTCACAACCCTATTTATACACATTAAAAAAATTTTATTTCACTCCAGCAGCATCATTATCTCTATCTCTATAATTTTTAATAATTAAATATGTTTATGGCGTGAATAGTGCATCTCCATAAGTAGGGATGCACTGTTCATATCCCTAAAAATAAATAGGGATATGGACTCTGTTGTGGAAGCTATTTTGGGGTAAACTCTATTTTTTATCTTCATTTTAGGGACATGACAACATATAGGACTTCTGCTACGAATGTCCTAAGGCATGTGACTGGGTTGCCTACCCAAAGGACCGGCCTTGCGGATCCTCTACTCTCAACACATTCTTTCAAGTTTCAAAATCGTTCATGCGGTGGCTTGACACGGAAAATTTTTGGAATTGGGTTTTTTTTTTCTCGTTTCAAGACCTTATTCGAGTTAGTTGTATATCCAGCAATCATGTATTGAATTTGGTTATTCATTCATGTATAGGCACCCTTGATAGGTTGATTTTTAAGTGGTTATTTTATTTGGAGTGACTTGACACATAAAATAATCCAAACCATACTGTTTAAATTCAGTTTAAAAATAGACGGTTCATATGATGTCACGTGTGTTTACACACCATGTGGAGGGAGCACCTAAAACTATCCCATAAAAGACAACAACCATTCGAATAATATACGGTAATTATTTTTATACGTTTTACTAAGAAGATAGATTTTATAGAATTAAAAAATATGAGTTTATAGAAAAATTATTATAAAAAATACTTGAACGTCACAAATAGTCTAGATGGGTCCATTGCAAACCATTTTTTTACTACTGACAACCATTATTTGATTATTTTTTCGGATGAAAAAAAACGTCAATGTCACTGACGTTGATATTGAAACACCACGTCAGTGTCATTGACGTTGGTGTTCAACAACGAACACCAGTAGAAAGTCAGTGGACTGACGTTTCTAAGTTGTGTACTTTTATAAAGGGAACGTCGGTGTCACTAGTGTTCGTTGTTGGACACTGACGTTGGTGTCCAACAACGAACACCAGTGGCCCCGACATTCCCCTTATTAAAAATCATCGTGGTGCCGAAGTAATTTTTTGTGGTGCGAGGAGTAATGTGGTGTCAATAGTAAAAAATGATGTGTCTATAGAAGTATAGAACCCCCATAGTCTATAGAATGTGGTAGTTGAGTTTATAAATGAGAGCATCTTTCACACAACACACTATTTAGACTCAACATAAATCAAAATGTAATTAATTATTCTGACTTAATTTGAGCTTCAGAAGTTATGTAATTTCTAAACCTAATACTGGTCAAAAAAATCTTATTTATACATTTCGACTCAAATTCGGACAGAAAAAATTAGAAGGATGAAACTGAGGCAAAAATTATATGTGCTAAGATATTTTGTTGTGTGAAAAGACATTCAATTATAATTTAGTAATAAAAATGTTTTAAAAAATTGGTCAGAAAGTTTATTTCATACATTTTGACCCAAATTCAGATTAAAAAAATTTAGAAGGTTGAATTTGAGGGAAAAGAAAATGTATGCTAAAACATTTTTTTAAGGGTGTGTGATAAAATATTTTACCGTATAAAAAGACATTGAATTATAACTTACTAATAAATATTTTTTAGAAAATCAACACAAATAATGTAAGGCAGTCAACCATAAGATGGTTGTTAACATTTAACATTGAGCTTAACACATTTACTCACAAGTCACAATATGTTAAACTCAACATTCAACAATTTTTCATCAACATTGATATAGGTATAATCCGAAGTGTGTATATATGGTTCATATTGATCCTATGCAGGTCAAAAAAGACAATGGGCAAGTCCAACAGAAGCTTACGGCCTTTAGTCCAAAGAGTTAAGTCTAGAATAAGTCGACCTCATTAGAATCGTTCTCAGAGCACAGACGACCTTACCTCAGTGTTAATCAACCAACTCAACCACACTGCTCACTCTCCCTCAGAACATGTCGTTCCCGACCTCCAAAGGCGATTATGTCGCTTTAATAGGCATGATCATACGATTGATCCTCATTAACTGTCATAATCTGAGATTGATCACATCCTACGATTTTAGCCTAACTGAGTTATGATTGCCTCATAATTGGCATCACACTGGCTCTCAATCACAGACCCTACAACCAAGGGAATCATGCATCAACTCCCCCACGCGGGACATCTCTATTTAAATGACCCTTGCCGTTTCTTTCAGAACTACGTTATATTGATTTGATCTCATACATTACTGTGTACGTAGGCAGTCTCAACGACACAACAATAAACCGCCACCAAACTCCGGTTCATTGTAGTTGAAATTCTCACCAAACAAAAAAAAAAAAAAAACCAATTACCCGATTAAATTACTCGACTATATTCCGGTATCGTCAAACATAATTTAAAGATTCACCATATGCTAATAACCATGAACCAAGGAAGTACATGAGCAGGACACATACGATTAACCTTTTTCGTATCACACAATTCATGAACTGAAATTCGTAATATAACTAGATTGCTCGCCGTTACCTCTCACAGTGTCCATCATATCTAACACTCAAAAGTTCCAACTCAAATCCATAATGCATTTCAAAATAAAGCAAGAAAGAGATGCAACTTCAACTGAAAAGAGGTGACTTCACATAGAATCCTCCAAAACTATGGGACTAGGAGCATAGCACAAATACCCCATAAGAAAGTGCCTATAATTTCAATTCCAACCTACAAATAAAAGTCTCAATTAATGTTTAAGTTGAGCCACCAAACCTAATGGACATATGATTCACATTCCGATGATTAACAACATATCCAAAATCTAACGAATTTTTACAAGCAAAACGCAGACAGAAACTTAGAGAAACAATGAAATCATAACAGAACAACAAAAAGAAAACAACAAATTACCTGCAATTGCAGGGTATGTAAGAGGAAATTCCTCACAATTTCCTTCTCCCCCCTTAAGCAAAAATGCAAGGGCTGATGAAATAAAGTCCCTTTATGGTCATAGTTTAATGGAACCTTATCATTGGGATTAATAGCAGCCAAAGTCCCAATTGGGTTCCCACAATACATTAACCACCGCATTCTCCAACGACCTCCATGTCTGCTTTTCGATCTCCGTTTCCTTTTTTATTTCACTTTCAATCTTCACATCATCTTTCTTACCCTAGCTCTGTTTGACTTCTTAAATCTGAAACATCGTGGTTGGCTCTGTTTTCATCCAAATCAATCTTCTCAATAGCCAAAGCCTCGACATCTAGCCCACCCTGAAAGTAAATCCTCTCAAAATTCTTGTCATTCACACGAGTTTCAACGGTTGTGGAAAATCGTCTAACAGTTTAATTGAGGCTGTAGTCCTACCAATTACATACAATCCTCTGTTCCCAACATTATTATGCCTTTCTTAAATTTACGAATAAATATGTCATGATCTAATCACTAAACATAATGTGAATAGTCTTTATATGTCAAGAATTTGAGCTGCTGTGGCAATACTCTAAACTTGACACAATTATAAGACATATTTATAATCTTTACAATAATTCAATAAGTTATAGGCCAAATATGTCAAAACTTTTATATGAACCAAATATCAACAAAAATATGTAATTTGCACTTTAATGATATTTAGTCACTTTATCAATACGTGACTTTGTTGCTTCGGATATCATAACTTAATCATTAACAATAATAAATGATTAACACACACAATATGTGACAACTAATAATCAAAATTATAGTCCTTCAAATTCAACACAATAATATGTACACAAATCGAAAGTAAAAGCAATAATGAACTGCTATTATAAAAGGGACCAACATCATTAGTCATATATTATTTATCACTTAATGTGCTAAATCATCATTTATTTAAAAAGAGAGCAATATTCTAATCAATTAGCTTTGTGTGACTAATTTCTTTGTGTCACCATTTATCACCATAATAATAATGTACACTTGATTATAACCATACATGTGCAGGCTAATGTCACAACACATTCATATCTTCATGATTTTAGTTTTACCAAAACTGCCTCATAATATCACAATTTAATGTTAACATGCAACGAATAAACAAATATCATAAAATTGAAAACACGGTTGCGGGAATACTATAATGCAAACCCAAAAGGCATCGCCCCTCTATCTTTGTTATCGTTCTTTTATTTTATTTTGTGAGTAAACTTATCCCTAAATATATGTACAAACACAATTACATAACAACATATGAACATATAATGTTTCTCAAACATATATGGGAGAAACAAATAAGCATAATTAATCACTTAATTTTATGTTCAATGTATCATCACTATATGAGACATATAACTTTGTATGCAACACGTTTCTATATCTTTCTCATTAAATTACATAAGATATGTATCAATCATCAAGTGGCATAGAACATTATATAATTCAATACGCTTAATAATAATTTTTGTATTAATCCATGAGCAGCATAATATACAAATTGCAATTATATTCTTTGCAATTTTTGGGGCCCAGTTAATTTTTTATTTTTTATTGGACAGTAATTAAAAAAATAATAATAATAAACTATAAACATCATGGTCATATTAGAGGAAAATATCAGGCAACCCTAATTATTTGCCGCCGTCAATACAGAAACAGATTTTAGCATACAGGACCAAACTGTGATTATGTTTCATTCAGTACGAGGGTAAAAACGTAAAATAAGATTTCATCAACCCTAACTCTTCATTGCCGCCGCCGCTTATCAATTTTCATCAATGTAGCAGGCGTTCCTCTCCACAGTACATAAATGGGAGGCTTTCGACATATAAACACTTTTATCAACCACTAAAACTTAATAGCGAATCATCGCATAGTGGGAATATAATTAGCAGCATATATACACAAATGGGATCACATATGCCATCATAATCAAAATTGGTTCACGTTTCTGATGGAATAAATTGAAACAATTTTGTAAATAACCTTACGTAATTTTTGTCCAATCTAAATAAATCATGCTGGACAACGAATAATTGAATAACATGGATAATAGGTTCTCTCTGATACCACATGTAAATTAAACGGTAAATTCAGAGTACCTTAATAGCGGAAGAAATCACCAGGATCGTTTCCTACATCCATTGTTACTCGACTACGTCTCCGTTCTTCCCGTCTTGATGAGAGGATTCCGACATCTCTCCCTTAGGGGTGCACATGGTCCGGTTTACCGGTTTTTTACCACTTTTAATACCAAACCATTTTTTACGGTTTTCAAATTCACAAATCAAAACCGAACTATGACTAGGTAAAACCAATTTATTCGGTCCGGTTTGGATCGGCTTGGTTCCGGTTTTTTCCGGTCTTTTATGTATATGTGTGTGTACATACACACAACATTATGTTGTCATACATTTCAATTAGACTGATTGTATAAAGTCATTTAACTATTTTGTTTCATCTTGTCATAGGTTCTATTAGGCTAGGACCAAAACCTACGTGTGTGAGGTAGTTGATTGAAGTATTAATAGATAATGGTCTAAGATATTACTTATTTACATGTAGTGAAAATTAAGGGAGATTTTATTTGCACCACATCTAATCTACTCGTGCACCACTCTATATGTGCATTACAGTAGAACCGACTTTTTGTGGTTGCATTGTGAGAACCGACTTTGATTAAAGGTCCCCATAATCAATAAATGATATACATAGATATATACACACACGCACACACACGCACACACACGCACACACACACATATATATATATATATATATATATATATATATATATATATATATATATATATATATATATATATATATATATATATATATATATACACACATGTAAATATAAAAACACACGGACACATACATATGTATATGTAATATATATACATATATATCCGGTTTGATCCGGTTTTTATTTTAAAAAACCAAAACCAAATTGCTTTTCATGGTTTGGTTTTTGACAATACAAAAACCAACCAAAAAACCATGGTTTACGCTTTTCCGGTTTGGTTCAACCGGTTGGTTTGATTTCCAATTATTTTGTTCACCCCTACTCTCCCCTTGCCTACAACCATTATGTGTTGGTTTCTTTCGTATGCTTTATGATGGAGTAAAGCATTGCTTTTATAGGCGGAGCGAGGGCCGAAATCCGAATGACTTAGTGTTTAGCTTAATCTCGGCCGTCCATCAAAGCCGAGTTTCAATCGGATTAAAACTCCTTTTAAATAACCAATAAATAATAAATAGCATATTTCCTAGGGAAAACGAATTTCCTATAAGACCACTATTACGGGGAAGGAAATTAATCGCGCTCAATAAAAGCCACGACATAATTATTGTTACAAGGCTTTTTAACAAACACTTAGAAGAGTGATTACGTTGAATTATTACTTTGCTTAAATGGAACAAGGGATTACGAATTCAGTCAAAAGAGCAATTGATAAATTGCCGGGCTATGTTGCACGGACACTCCGTTTAGCCGGCGTGTCCCGTGTCGGACACGCACCGGACACGGACACGCCTCGGACACGCTGGACACCGTGTCGGATACACCATCGGGCTGAATTGGAATTTTTGAAAAATTTGGACACGCGTGTCGGACACGCCATCGGGCCGAATCGGAATTAAAAAAAAAATGGACACGTGTGTCCGAAAAAATAAACAATTTTACTATATTTTGGACACTTATCTACTTAAAACGACATAGTTTTTAAATGATGAAGATGATGTTGAAATATAACATTATATATGATGCTACTCTTCCATCTTTTGCAGTACTATTTTATGTATAAAATGACTTTAAAATTTTAAGAAAGCTATGTACTTTGCATAATTACTTTGAAAATTATAAGTATGATGTTTTGTAATTTGGAGTGTGAGCTCATGAAGCACTAAAAGTGTTGAATGTATGATAATATTATTAGTTACTTTCTTGGAGTCAAATTTATCATTTAGTCCCTATATTTTTTGTAATTGCATTTTAGTCCCTACATTTTTTGATAATTATATTTTAGTCCCTATATTTTTAATATTTACATTTTGACCCCGCACCCGTGTCCTGTTTTTTTTTAAAACTCCCGTATCCCCGTGTCACGTGTCCTCGAATCCGTGTCCCCGTATCCGTGTCCGTGCAACCTAGTTGCCGGGCACAATTCCAATGATAGCAACTACAGTAATCGTTTTCACGCATTAGCTCATTTTTGTCAATTTTTGAGGCTTACTTGTTAAGGCTAAGTCTAGATGATTCATTATGCCTTGATTCTCAACGAATTTCTTAGGTAAACCTAATGGCCTTGATTAAGAAACCAGTTGTATGAAATAGATGGTTTTACTAGGCGATTAAGGTGTGATGGTTCCTACGCGATCTCCTAATTTCTCAACTACAAAATCACATATGAAATCATGCAATCAGTGAGCCATAAATCACAAGCATTAATTAAACATACCTTAATTGTAATTCGCAAGAGCTAAACATGCGATTCAAATCATGCTCATACATGGCCGGCCCATCAATTGGACGGACCAGACAGACACCGTAGGCCCACCAACAGGACGCCCCCAAAAAAGTTTTAATAAATAAATAAAAAATTGTGTAGGCTTAATATCAGTCATTCAGTACAATATAATGTGATTACAAATTTTTTTTTAATATCAAAACAGAGATGAGATGATACTTGAAAGGATGGAACAAAAAATTCAAAGACCGTGTGGCCAAAAAAACGCTTGTGTTTATTTTCGTTGAATTTTTTTTTGGAGTTTTTTATATCATTTCATCAATCATTTTTTACAATTATCTCACCAATCATTATATTAACATAATATTAATTATTTTTCACCATTTCACTTTATCTACTTTATTACTTTTTTTAACCATTATTTTATTCATTATATTATTTATTTTAATTTCTCTCACCAATCATTTCTTATTTACACAAATTTTAAAAAAAATAAAACATTTTAATTTTCTAATCATTACTTCAATCTTTTTTATTATATTTTATTATCCACTAGCATATAAAAATCTCCAAAATAAACTCCAACCCAAAACAAACGGATTGTAAGTATGTTTTGAAGTAGTAATTTGTAAGTAAGTTTTTTTTTTTTTTTTATACGTATGAATTTTGGATTTTGTTTCTAGTGCTAGAAATTAGACGTTGAATTACTACCTTATAGGTATGTTTTGTGGCTATGGATAAATTAGAATTTTGTATCTACAATTGCTAGAAACGTGATGTTGAAGTAATATTTCATAAATATGCTTTCAAAAAAAAAATCGAACTAAAAAATGCCGCATTCGACAAAGTCGCCTAAGGCCCCTAAAATTTCATGGTCGGCCCTATATAACATTATTAATTACAATGAGACCCGTATTAATTTAATGGGAAATTAAGGATAATGACACAATCTGAAATATTTTTAAGTAATAGGACATCTATATATTTTTTATAGGGAGAAGGACAGCTACATAATTTTTATAGCGAGAAGGACAAACAAAATAATCCCGAAAATCGGTGAATCTCCCCAGTGAATCCCGAAATCGGTGAATTTCGACAGTGAATTTTGACAGTGAATCCCGAAAATCAGTGAATTTCGATAATGAATTTTGAAAATTAGTGAATTTCGACAGTGAATTTCGGCAGTGAATTTAAACAGTGAATTTCGAACACAAGTGAACTTCAACAGTGAATAAATAGTTTTGTCCTTTATGCAAAAGTTTCAAAAGACTGTCCTTTTACTCAATTGATTAAATATTTTTGTCATTCTCCCTCATTCCCCCTTAATTTAACGATTCATAGATCATTAGTGTGAAAAATGTGTTTGTAACTCAAAAGAATGGATACAGCAGTACTTATTATACAATATGTATCATCATATCATATCCCCTCGTCAAGGGATGCATATCTTACTAAATAGCGTAAGGTATGATCAAACGAACGCCGAGGAACGAACATACGGTCCCCATAATTCATTTAATTTGCAGAGGAATCTCGAACAGTACGTGTTTGAACACGACGGTCTTCTATGCACTTTGCTCACTCAAGTTCTTATCGAGCCATAGCGCGGTTATTTCTTCTAGACTTAGTCCCTTTGTCTCTGGCATCAACTTGGCAAAGAATATGATAGTCAATGCAGCAAAAATTGCAAATGTAAAGAATGCTCCTGCATTTAGGACATCATATCACCATTGCATATGTAAATTGCAATGTTGCACGAAAGATGCTTTGAAAGAATCGGCCAGTATTACAATTATTAAACTGATGCTGATGCTGTATTTATTATGGGAACAATGAAGCTCAAACTTCACTGAGGCATTAAGTCGAACACATGTGATAAAAAGCAGTTAGAGCAGTTGCATTGTTAGGAGAGTCGGTTAGTTAGTTATTAGACTGGTAGGATGCAACTACATTGTATATATAGCTAACAATAGACACAATTGTCACTTACTGAATCCAATTGTAATCAAATTAACTTTTCCAGTTCTAATGAAAATCCTTCGCTCTGTTTTCTTTCTTCTTCCTCGTTTATCTCTTTTCTTGGCTTATTGAATTCTTGGTTGAAGAATTCTTCAGCCAGAGAAACAAAAAGTTGGTACCTGATGAACTACACTCGAACAGAAAATTGAACGCGTATGCAACGATCCATGAGCTGAAACAGTACCCAAGAGAAGCCAAACTTCCTGCGTAACCCTTAATTTTTATAGGAAATAGCTGCAAATGAGTATTTGTTATTAACTGTAGCGTATTTCCTGGGGCTAATTTGGTCCATTTGTTAATTTTTTGTCCTTATAACTAAGTGTTTGTTTTGAATGTCCTTTTTGCCTAATCAAGCCCAATATATGACCTTTTTAATAATTGTCCCTTTGGTAAATTTCATTTTAAATTTTATGTTTTTTATTCCTACAAAAAATTCGGCTTTCTTCATTATGGGTCAAATAGCGGGTATGGGTTGTCAATTGGGTCCATTGCTTTAACATACCTTCTAAAACATATATAAAAACTAGCCTTAAAACCCGTGCATCATGCACGGGGCCGGGGCATCTGAACACATATAAGGTTATCAATATTTAGAATTATGAATGCGTAAGAACATAAAAACTATTGAATTATACAGCAATAATAATGAAATAATGAGCTTAATAGCTTTCATTTTTATCATTGAGAGACATAAGAAGGCAAATGAGCATAAAGAGAATAACTAAAGACCCATTGTTGATGACTAAAGAACTTAGGTCAATTATACACTGTCATAACTTGCTATCATGCACACAGCTTGATGGTGAGAGATAACATAACCATTCTATTAGGATTGCAAGCCGAAGAAACACAAATCAGCATCTTTTACTGTCTTTTATTTAAACTGACAAAAGAATCTCATCAAACTGAAACAAATAGGTTTTTGATCAAGCAAAAAGCTCCTTTAAAAATATGGATGGCGATTGGGGCACCGAGATACTCCCCTGAAAAAATCACCGAATGCATGAGGGACCATTCATTTAATTTAAAATTAAAATAACAGAAAAGAGAAAGAAAAAAAAAAACATCGACCATACCTTCACATTTTCAGGGGATTAGTTGTGGATTATGGGTGTGCCAAAATCATTTTTTCCTAAAAATATGTACAATAGAACTCATTTCAAGTATAAAAAATGAAGTTAAAGTACACTCAAAGTGAATCTCTTCACTGATGAGAAATACCTGCATATTGGAAATTAAAAAAAAAAAATTGACAAAATTCAAATTCAAATCGATGAAAAGAACCTGTATCCAATAAAAATTATTATTAAACCTTGTCCGCAATTGAATGGTCAGATTTAAATGTTCATGCAGCAGCACTGGCGCTTACCTATAATACGAATGAAGAATCAGATCTAAAAGATCTAGCATGAAGATCTCTATTTTCAATAGTATTAACCCCTTCAACTTTTGTGATTAAACTCCCTCTTTATATATTGATGATGACTTTGCTTTCTCAACTCTACGTATCTCTTAAAAAAAAAAACTAATACCGTCTACATTTGGTCCCAATCTTCATCACTCCCATTGCAGCAATCTACTCACAAAGTTCAACAAACAGAATCAATCATGCTAATAATTTGTAGGAATAGACATAGTTAAATTAAAAAAGTGCTCCATTACCATAGCATATTAGAGCACATATACGACTGAACATACCAGCCCCTGTTACTTCTGTTCTGATTTTTCCTCCCCTGGTTTTGTGTCATCCAAATCTGATGAAATGTGTGTCTTCAATTTCTAAAAAAATCTAGAAAAACACGAATGACAATATTGATCAACAGACATCTTCATAAAAGCAAGTAAGAAAGTCACCGAGACAATCATCTTTTTTTTTTTTTTTTTTACCAAATCGATAAAGTGGATATATATAACTCACAGTACACCTGATTGGACTCGAACCCAATACGTCATAGTCCTAACTCCTAATGCCTTAGCTCGACCAATCACTGGAGTAAGGCCTTATTGGCAGCGAGACAATCATCTAAACTTGTTACTTATCTCCTCGTGTGATGAATATCTGAAGAACAATTTTCAGCCGTAAAGGACAGAGGCATATGCAAACATCACCTGAATTTAGAAAGAAAAAAAAGAGCATTTACATCAACGCGTCTTCTGCTTTAATCTGGCATAAAAGCAATAAAGAGCACCAACTAAAGAAATGTAAAAATTGCAATGACATAAGGTGAAATGTAACATTCATAAGGTTCATGTTAAGTTAACTGATTGAGAACAGCTCCAACAATGTGGAAACTATGTGCAACCAAAATTAAGTTTCACGTGTCAGTGAAGTTACAGATTGCTAAGGTATAATAGTTGCAATCAGGGAAGATGATTCACTTAAGCAAAAGTAATGTTTATACAAAAAGCATACAATACACTTTCATCAATCACGGAATATTAAATGACTCGAGCTTTAAAATAAATATTTTCATCGTGTTAAAAAGACGAATCATGAACATACAACATAGAACTTCTGATTGTTCTACATCCGCATGATTAAACTAAGAAGGAAACAACACATCCGCACAACTACGTGAGTGCATAAAAACATTAAGCATTCAAAATATAAAAAATTATTATGCACATCATATTAAATAATGAGTGAAAATTTGTTTGAGGCTGAAAACATAATTGGTGAATATCTCAAAGGCACAGAGAATAGAAATCTAAAATCATCGCTCTGACCTTTATAGCAATCGGTAGCCTTGAATCTTGATCCCGATACACGTCATAACTTCAGTCACCCTTTATGCCCTGTTTAATATAAAAACAATCCATAAATCGGATTAAAATCAATATATAAACCCCGACAAATTGAACGTTTAACTTCTCAACATAATTTCCTTTACAGAATGCTAAATAGATTATACAAAATGTGCATCATCTTCTCAACCTATAATGTTTCTTGAAATATATCTTATTTAACCTAAAGATGAAATACACACACAAAAAATTAATCCAATCTAAAGGATAAAATAGACAAAGAAGATTATTCATTTTCACGTATAACCTCTCCTGTCAACCATTAATAGCAATAAAATTAGTAAGAGAATCAGAGGCTGAAATGACAACCACAAAAAAATAACAAAGAGAGGCTGAAGCTTTCCCGTCAAACTATATTCTCTTCAGCAAATATGTACTATAAATTTTGAAAAGGATAGTGGAGTAAAAAATTAACGAAATCAGCATCCTCTTTAGTTTATCCAGCGACAGAGGCACAAAAGGATAGTGGAGTAAAAACCCTATGTCTATTTAAAAGAGCAGACTCCTTTTGTTTACCTACTGATTCGAGCGGATCATGAAGAAACCTCGATCTGCATATCTCTTCGGTCATCGCATCAATAATTCAGAATAAAAAGGAAATCTTTCCAGAGGACCCAAACCTACTGGAACAGAAGTTTCCAATTATCTTCGTGCATGCTTTTCTTGATCCAGTGTGGAATGAGAATCAAAAGAAGTTTGGAGGGGAGGGGAAGAGAGGGAAACGGTTGAAATTTGGAGAGGGATCGGAGGGGAGGGCGATGGCTGAATGGTAGGAGGAGTTGTATGGAGTAATTTCAGGGATTTATTTGCCCTTTTTTAGGTAAATTTAAGGGAGTCAAAATCAAAACGTTTTAAAACCCTAAAAAAAAAACAAATTAAAAAAAAACGTTTTAAAGTATTCTTTGTGAAAATAAGTGGCGTAAATTTAAGCTGAGGGAATGACTGAGATCCGGTCATAATGCGAGGAGGTCGGGTCATGAGCAGCTAAAACGGGTCACAATCGGGTAATTGATTTTATATACCTTCTAAAACATATATATAGATAGATTCTGATTAAAATTTATTAATAAAACCTATATCATAATCACTATCATACCTTGTGTGTTGTTTCCAATAAAATGCCATAAAAATGTGTTTGTTTATATCTTGTGGGCCAAATAATTTCTCATTGACTTAGTCACACATCCACCCTCCCCTAATTTCTTAGAGTTCCTAGCTTAGTCAACTAATCAATTTCTTCTTCTATTTTTCATTATCTTACGTATATCCTACAAATTTTATTTGAGACTTATATTCAACGGTTGAAACCGATCACAATAATAGTGTTTTTCTTCCCGATATCCTGACCACTACTGACCCGACTATTCCGAAGTCGATACATTGAGTGCCTTTAAATTTGACACTTATTCGAGGATTTTCGACTTAGCCTTTTCAACTTGATGCTTATTAAGATTAAACGTTTACTGTTATACTAAAATCAATTGATGTTTGTAAATATGATATTATATTTTCTTATATCAATACTTAAGAAATAAGTCAAATCGATAACTTCTATAAAGAATTTTATCATACAACGGTTGCAACATAATTATATTAGGTGGCATGTGTTATAACCGGAGATTTTCACTCTCATTAAAATGTGAAACATAATAAAAATGTGTAGTTATAACACATACCATTAATATAATCATGTTACGATCGTAATAAATATATAATTTCTAGTCTTCTGTTCAAGTTCAACATTCGTGTTATTGAAAAGAAAAACAATAGTAGAACTTTATCATACTATTTTAATTTAGCGTGGAAGCTTCCTATAGTAGGAAAAAGAAAAGAAGATAATCCTAACATTACAGTTATTGAGTCACAACGTGATATGATAACCTTTTTTAAATAAAAAAAAACCTTATAAAATTTTAATTATGAAAAAAATCTATAACAAAATCAATAAGTTCTACTTCATCATAAATAATAATCTTAGAATATTTCTGTATTTGGAATTAAATGTGGTTATGACGGTAACATTACCAAAAAAAAAAAAAAAAAATTTAAAAAAAATAAAGGTGAAAAAATTGGTGTAGAAGCGACTAACGAACAATGGGAGTAATAAAAGTAGTGCTTTAAACAGCTCAAACAAGAATTCCCCACCCTCTCTACATCCTTCCGCCTTCTTCTACGCCTACTTTCTAAACATATTTCACCAAACAAACCAAAAACAAAAAAAAAATGAACAGAAAATTCAATTCTCCATTAATATTCTTCCTCCTTTTCATATTATCTTTGAAGATTTCCATAGTGAAATCACAACCCAATAATCCCTTCAACCCCAACAACGACAACCAGAATCCAAATTTCAGTCCATCATCAGACGACGACGACAGTAATAATAATAATAATGTATACACGAATCCCAAATTCAGTCCATCAGTAGCGATTATAGTAGTAATCCTTGTGGCGGCGCTTTTCTTTATGGGTTTCTTCTCCATTTACATCCGTCAGTGTTCCGACGCCAACAACTTAGGCCGTGGTAACAGTGTTCGAAACGGTCTTGCGTTTGCCCAACGCGATCGGACGGCAGGTGGTCGTGGTGGGCTTGAAGCGTCTGTGATCGAGACGTTTCCGACTTTCTCGTATTCAGAGGTTAGAGATCATAAGATCGGGAAAGGGGCTTTGGAGTGTGCTGTATGTTTAAACGAGTTTGAAGATGATGAAAAGCTGCGTTTGATACCGAGATGTGATCATGTGTTTCACCCGGAATGTATTGATGCTTGGCTCGAAAATCATGTGACGTGTCCGGTTTGCCGGAGTAACCTGACCCCACAAGACGGAGATGAGCCGTACCGGTTGCCGGAGTTAAACCAAGAAAATAACAATGTTGCTATTCAAGTAGATGTGGAGGAAGAACAAGCCGAGGTTAAACCGGAAGTGAACCGGGTTTGGAGCTTCAAGTATTCAAACCGGCCACCGAGGTCCGAGTCATTAAAAGGAGGTGGAAGAAATATGCTCGGGTTAGGGAAGTTCAGGTCTCATTCAACAGGTCATTTGATTCAACCGGGTGAGAATGTGGACCGGTTTACATTAAGATTGCCTGAAGAACTTAGGAAGGAGATGATGAACCGGGCTTTACTGAACCGAGCCAAGACTGTAGCTGTGCATTTGCCAAGAGATGAAAGTAGTACTGCTAGAAGATGGTTTAGAACCGGGTTAGGCGAAGGAAGCATGAAGGGCATAAGTTCTTTACCCAAAGTCAATGAACCAGACCGGGCTGCTAGATCAGACCGGTGGCTATTCTTTACAAGGAAGGTGTCGATGAAATCAACCAAAGTTGTGGCGGAGAATGGGGAGGCTTCCACCTCAACAATTGAAACAACCCAATCTTTTAAAAACAAAGAACCTAAAAATATTGATGAGAAGAGTTTATTACGGTCAGAACCGGTTCAACCATCGATATAATTTTGGGTATATGAAAGTTCTGTTTGACTCGTCAAATGTATATTTTATTTTATTATTCTATTGTAAACACGTAATTATATTAAAATATCTAATAAGTACAAAATATTTGTACATTATCTATGATGTATGTAAAGATAAATTTGACTTGTTGCACAAGAATTTTTGGAAGGTATATGTTAGACCGGTTCAAATTGATTGATTCAAAGTCTTGAGCTGATGGTGCCTTGATTTGTTATAGCTAATGACATATACTTGTCATAATGTCCTTTCATTAAACAAGACTTGCTGATTTTTTATGAAAGTCAAATGAAAATATGGTTACGAGGGTAATATTTGTGTGGAGAGAGAATTTTCAGGTGAAGTGACGAGTGAAACGATCAGAATCACACAATTTAAATATCGAATAAAATTGTGTGGTTTATATTGAACCACATGGTGTCTCGATACGTGTGGAGAAACTACACAAGTATTTATCGGTTTACAAGAACAAATGTAGATAATTTTCTTTTATATATTCTATGTTACATCCAGGGGCGGACGCAGAATCTCGGGTAAGAGGGGCAATAAAAATTTTAAAGGCACATAAAAAATTTAAGGGGGGGCAAACTATATGTATCGTACAAATTTTAATGTATTTTTTTCGGATCAAAGGGGGTAGCAACTGCCCCCTTGGCTGTATGTAGGTCCGCCATCGGTTATATCCAACACCGGTTCGACCAACGATATAATTGCGGGTATCTGAAAGTTCAGTTTGGCTCATCAAATGGTTATTTTATTTTATTCTACTTGTTTTGAATCAATTTTATTCTTTTTAAACACGTAAGTATAATACAATATGTAATTTGTACAAATTATTTGTACATTGTCTATGATTCAGCCCAATAATTAATTAGCCTTTAGTAGACCGGTTCAAATTGATTGATTCAAAGTCGGCTGCAGTCTACCTTGTTATAATGCACTATTATTTTACAAGACTTTAAACTTTTTATGAAAGTCATTAAAATCTATAGCTAATATGGTTACATGAACAAATGTAGCTGAATTGTGTACACATTGATCCATATTACATTCAAATTTTTACATCAAAGTATATGTATTATGCAACTTTTATTGTTACCGTCATTGGTATAAAAAACCTTAGAAATTATTATGGAGCAGATATTTTAAGTGAAAGTTTGTAATTAAACATTATCCAGTCTCTCACACAGTAGATGTGTGAACGTGTGTAAAAGTCCGAACTTTGAAGTAAGAGTATTGTTGTTATTTTGTGAATAAGTGGTTTTTTTATGGATTAATATATAATCGACAAATATGTGTTTGACCGGGATTCCGCTTCATTCAATTTAAAAGAGATAATTTATGAAGAGAATTTATGAGCTTTGTTAATTAAAGTAAATTACCTAAAAGATAAGAATTGATTGAATTTGGATTAATACAAATCATTAATAAATTACTTGCAATAAAGATTACACACATTATAAGCAAATGTGTTGTATATTGTGCGTGTGTTGGGTCAAATGAAAGAGAAGAAAAGAAAAATAAGGTGAAAGCCGCCAACGTGAGAAGGGGTCGAAGGGTTTAGCAGGTTGGTCATGGATAGTATTAATACAACATAGACGAAGAAGATTGATGGGTAAAAGGTTATTCATAGAATTGAAGAATTAGTTGCAGTTTGATCGTAGATTCGGTTCAGAAGGACAAGCTGCGTCGCTATCACTAATAGGTAGATCGGAAAGACGCCTTGCAATGGCAGGCCTATTGAGCCACACTATGGACAAAGGAGGCGCGGCTAAGCCCTCCCGAAAATGAAAATATTACACTATAAAATCTATGTAGTTATGTCTGATCCATAAAATATTTTTAATCCAACACACCCGACGAATTCGATATAGTCAAATAGCACACCCAAATTAAAGTTCTAGCTCCGTCCTTTGGTCTGACCTGATTTTCCGTGAAACAGACCTAGTTATACATAATACAACACAGATATGCAATTCTCGCACGAAAACTCCTGTGTTAACAATTAAAACGAAAACAATTTAAGAGTTGTATATTAATTTATAGATATTTGTTTAAAATGACTGATTTTGAGTTTTAGGGCCTGTTTGATAACATCATTAACTACTTATTTTTAAAAGATTAAGTGATGATTAATATAAGTGGTGTTTGATAATACTCTTTAACACTACTTAATTAATTAAGATAATCTGAATTTGCTGTGAAAAATTGTGGAAAACTTTAAGTGATTATGATACTACTTAACGTTGAATTTTTTGCAAACCCACGTTCTAAAAGTAACTACCCATCATCTTTATTCATTTGTTTTTCTTTTTCTACAAACCTTTGCAATATAATACTACTACTAATATATACTTTTGTATCCAGCGAAACTGATCCTCCATAAATTTTTTTAATTTTTTTTGTACGAATCTACTTGTTTTAATGACTTTATGTAGAAAAATATAAATGATGGAACAGACTTAAGAAAGGGGAAAAATAAATCTCATTCAACTTGTTTATTCTGGCTGCTCAGCCTTTACATTTATAGTGCAAGTTTCGACATGACTAAAGGATAAACCTTTTGTTTAAATACAAAATAAACTGATTTTTGTTTAAAATACAAAAAAATTAAACTGATTTATCTCTTATTTTTCACTCTTGAATCAGATTATCATTATCAAGAGAACTTGGCAGCTTTTGGACTCTCAATCACTTTGCAAACACCGGCTGTTGTGGACTTCAGGATGCAGAGCATGCTTGTGGCCAACCTCCTTATTCTCCTCCGCCCTTATCTCTCCTTGGCCACAAGGTTTTGTTTGAATTTTATTTGAATTTGTGTTGTATTTATCTTTGAATTTGAATTCTTGCATACTGTATTTGCTGTTTGTCGAGTTTGAACTCTTTTGTTGTTTGTCAATGCTCTGTCATCTAATACCCCCCCTCAAACGAGGCTAGGGCTGTGGGCTAGTCCGAGTTTGGGTCGTATCTGTGTGAAATTAAACTTAGGCAGAGCTTTTGTAAATATATCTGCCAATTGATGTGTAGCCGGTATATGCCGAGTGACTAGGAGTTTGCGAGCTACCTGTTCTCTAACATAATGATAATCTAACTCAATGTGCTTGCTTCTGGCATGGAAGACGGGGTTAATGGTCATGTACAGGGCACTTAAGTTGTCACAATAGATTGTAGGTGTAGGGGCAATGGGAACTTTGAGTTCTTGAAGAATATAAGTGAGCCAAGTGAGTTCAGCAGCAGTGTGGGCCATTGCTTTATACTCCGCTTCTGTGCTTGACCTGGAGACGGTGGGTTGCTTTTTTGCACACCAAGAAATGAGATTAGGTCCTAGAAAAGTGCAGTAGCCAGTGACTGATCTTCTAGTGAGCTGACAGCCAGCCCAGTCTGCATCTGAATAGGCATAAAAGTTGAGTCTTGGGGAAGCCTGGAGAGAAATGCCCAGAGATGTAGTGCCTTTGACATATCTAAGCAACCTGTGAACCTGCTGCATATGTGCTTGAGTGGGAGCTTGCATGAACTGGGACAAATGGTTGACTGAGAATGATATGTCAGGCCTTGTGAAGGTGAGGTACTGAAGGGCACCAATCAAACTTCTGTAGTATGAGACATCAGAGAGGAGGGGAGAGTCTGGATCCTCTCTAACTTTAGTAGCCATAGGTGTATTGATAGGTTTGCAATCTGTCATGCCTGCTCTGTCAAGGATTGTGGTAGCATAATGAGCTTGATGGAGATGTAGTCCAGTGGTGGTGTGCTGTATTTGAACCCCCAAGAAGTGATGTACTAAACCAAGGTCCTTCATGGCAAACTCAGCACTAAGAATGTGGATAAGTGACTTGAGGAGTTGAGGAGTGGAACCTGTAACAAGCATGTCATCTACATAGAGGAGCAACGATCTTGTGCCGTGATTAGTGTGATAATAAAATAATGAAGGATCTGATAAGCTGCATGTGAAGCCATAATTGAGGAGAAAAGCACTAAATCTGTCAAACCATGCCCTAGGGGCTTGTTTGAGGCCATAGAGTGCTTTGTCTAGTTTGCATACATGAGTAGGAAACATAGGATCTAACATACCTGGAGGCTGCTCCATGTAGAGATTCTCTGCAATTTTGCCATGGAAGAAGGCATTCTTGACATCAAGTTGCTTGATGGGCCAGTGATTTGCTAGGGCAATGCTGAGAACAAGTCTTATGGTGCTAGGTTTGACAACAGGAGAGTAGGTTTCAGTATAGTCTAGGCCATCTACTTGACTATACCCCTTTGCTACTAATCTGGCTTTGAGTCTATCTAAGGTGCCTTCTGGTTTAAGTTTTGCCTTAAAGACCCAAGTGTCCTAGGCACAAGTGTCCAAGTTTGATTTTTCTGGAGAGCATCCAGTTCTTCTTTCATTGCAGTCCTCCAACCTTCATGTTTTAAGGCAGTCTTAACCGTCTTAGGTTCTTTGGGAATAGAGGAATATGAGACCGTGAGGGCATACTTGGGATTGGGTTTGATGATCCCAAGTTGAGCTCTAGTAGTCATAGGATGTGAGGTTTGTTGGACAGGAGGTGGAGGACTTGGAGGAGAGCTGTCAGTGGCTGGTGATGGGTTTGATTCTGAATGGTCTGGGAAATTGAGAGAGGAATCAGTGGAAGAGGAAGGTGAGGTAGGCAAGTCATTGGATATGAGAGTAGGGGTTGCTGGATCTTGATCAGTTAGTGAGGGTTCTTGGATAGGGGGTCTGGAATAGGGTTTTCTGGTACATGATAGGGATGGTCTGGTTCAGGATTAGGTAATATGGGAGCATCCATCTCTGGTTGGTGTGATGTTGGGAGCCAAGAGTCAAAGATATTAAGGACATAAGGTCTGTGAATGGTGTGACTGGTTTTGTAGGGAAGACTTGTTTCATCAAAATTGACATGTCTAGAGATGTAGAACTTCCTAGTTGGTGGGTGAAAACACTTAAATCCTTTGTGTTGGTTACTATACCCTACAAATATGCAGGGTAGAGTTTTTGGGTCGAATTTATGTTTTCTGGAGTCCCAGGTGTAGGGGTAGCACTTGGATCCGAAGACTCTAAGATTGGTGTAGTCAGGGTGATGGTGGTGTAGGGCATAGTAAGGTGAATGGGTGTGAAGTGATGATGATGGGACTCTGTTTAGGATATAAACAACTGTGGAGAAGGCTTCTACCCATAGAAATAAGGGTGCCCTACTGTGGAAGAGCATGGTAAGGCCAAGTTCTCTGATGGTCCTGTGCCGTCTTTCAACTGTGCCATTTTGTTGGGGTGTGTGTGGACATGTAATCAAATGCAGAATTCCTTGTTTTAACAAATGATCTGTGAGCTTAGTATTTACAAATTCACCACCTTCATCTGAATGGAACTTTTTAATATGTTTATTAAACTGTTTTAAGACATAGCTTTCAAAGTTAATGAAAACAGTAAAGAAATCAGATTTATGTTTTATTGGAACAAACCAAATGTACTTGGTAAAATCATCAACAAGACTTACATAGTACTGAAATTTTCCTAAGGACTCAATTGGAGCAGGCCCCCACAGATCACAATGGACCAACTCAAAACTACTAGAACTGCAATGTTCAGACTGACTAAAGGGGAGCTTACTGAGTTTGCCAAGTTGGCAACTCTCACACAAGTGCTCCTGTTTATTCTTACCTATGGTCTCAATAAGACCTTTATTTTTCAATAACTGAATAGTAGGAAATTGGATATGACCCAGCCTTTGATGCCATAGTTCAGTGGTGCATGACTTGAGTGTTTGTGAAACATGTGCTTCTGGCTGGCAGGGGTAAAGTATATAGATCTCCTCTACAGCACCCCTTCAGAAGGTCCTGTCCTGTTTTCTTTTCCTTAAGAACAAATTCATGGTTAGTGAAAAAACAGATTGCAGAAAATTGATCAGCAAGTTGTCTGACTGAGAGTAAATTTCTTTTCATCCCTTGTACTAACAGGACATGTTTAATTATTAATGGTTTGGAATGATACATGATGCACAAATTTCCAATACCTTGTATTTTAAGTTCTGATCCATTCCCAATAAACACAGATTCTGGTCCTTTATATTCAGAAAGATTATGCAAGAGTGAGGGATTACCCGTCATATGGCTTGATGCACCGGTGTCCATAATCCATTCGTATCGCAATGGAATTATCAAGAGTTAAGGTGACAGAGCTTGGGGTAGGACTTCCTCCCCGTGCTTTTGTATTCCACCAACGATTTTTGGCTACATGACTGTTACTCCACGTAACGGCATGTCTCATTCCCGTATTGGTCTCTTTCAGCTTTGGACATCCTTTTAAACACCTTCTTTTGTTGATCTGATGGTCCTGTTACCCCCCTTGTTTGTTGGGCCTGAAATCCTCTACCTGCAGAGTTGAACCTAGGTGCATTTTCTCCCTTTTGTTGTGGTCTTTGTCCATAGAATGCCATATGTGACAGAGCTTGAGTGTCTGTCACCTTTGTAGAGAACCAGGACCTTCTTTGGTCCAAGTTTTGTAGTTGAGAGACCAATTCAGTATAAGAGGGTCTAGGAGGTTTAAGCATAGTGGTGGTAAAGGTCTCATAGTGAGGACCTAAACTGGTTAGGAGAAAATACACTTTTTCTGCGTCTGGAATTGGCTTACCTATGGCAGCCAAACTGTCACATAAGCCCTTGAAATGTTGGATGTGCTCATTGATGCTTTTGTTCTCATCTTTCATCATGTAGGTGATCTGCTGCTTTAAGTTGAACTCTCTCTCTTGTGAGTCCTGTGCATAGGCTCCTTTTAATGCATCCCAGACTCCTGAGGCAGTGCTTAAACCAATAACCAGTCCTAGGGACTCTTCTGACAAAGAACCAATCAACCATCCCCTTAATAACCTATCTGCTTTCCTCCATTTCACATATTCAGGGTTTTCTGTTGTTGTGCCAGATGTGCCATCTGTTGTTCCTGAGTTCTGTGTTGTATATTGGCTTGGTACAGGGGCCTTTTTATCAAGATGGTCAATTAGATCTTGGCTTTCAGCTAGGGCAAGGGCTTGTTCACGCCAAAGGGGATAGTTTTTGGACGTTAGTTTGAGGGATATAAAGCTGGCTACATTCAGTGATAATGTGGTCATACTGGTTATGATATGTTTGGTGATCAGACACCAATTGTCTCTGATACCATGTAGAAAAATATAAATGATGGAACGTACTTAAGAAAGGGGAAAAATAAATCTCATTCAACTTGTTTATTCGGTCGCTCTCGGCCTTTACATTTATAGTGCAAGTTTCGACATGACTAAAGGATAAACCTTTTGTTTAAATACAAAATAAACTGATTTTTGTTTAAAATACAAAAAAATTAAACTGATTTATCTCTTATTTTTCACTCTTGAATCGGATTATCATTATCAAGAGAACTTGGCGACTTTTGGACTCTCAATCACTTTGCAAACACCGGCTGTTGTGGACTTCAGGATGCAGAGCATGCTTGTGGCCAACCTCCTTATTCTCCTCCGCCCTTATCTCTCCTTGGCCACAAGGTTTTGTTTGAATTTTATTTGAATTTGTGTTGTATTTATCTCTGAATTTGAATTCTTGCATACTGTATTTGCTGTTTGTCGAGTTTGAACTCTTTTGTTGTTTGTCAATGCTCTGTCATCTAATACTTTATACTTTTATAACATAATTGTATGATAACGTGTTAAATATTTTGTTTAGTAACAAGTGTTTACTATTTATATAAAATTTTTTTTGTTGAAAAGTACTTATATAATTTTTTATGAAACATTATATATTTCAAAGAATTAACGACATTGCACACATTATATGTGAAAAATTTATAGTAACATTATATTAAGAAAAAAATCTGGTGGTAAGGGAACATTGTAACATATGTTTCTTATAATTAAGCATTTATGTATGCTTGAGATGTATTATATATATTTATAATATATAAAGCCATTGTAAGGGCAAAATTATAAAATTAAGCATTTTTATATTTCAGAGTTATTGTGTTATCAAAAAGTCTTATTATTTTCAGGTTTCAATTATTTATTATATATTCAGATTTCAGATTTCATATTTCAGACTTCAGATTTCAGATTTCAGTTTTAACAAACGGCACCTTAATTAGGCGCGTAGGACACAACCGAAAGATCATTGATTGTAACGACAAAATATTATTGATTGGACAAAATTAATCCTAGATTATATACATTATGCGCTCAGTCTTCTAACAAAAATGAAAAGAAAAAAAGGCTGGGAGATCAAATGGTTGAAGCAAGAACCGATTTGCTTTGCGGAGAATCAGAGGAGGGGAGATCAAAACGCTGAGACTGAAGATTTTGAGAAGAAAGTTGAGAAGTATTTTAGGGGGCATAGCAATCAACAGTTCGGAGGCAATATTAACAACGAAGCCTGTCACGATGATGGATGATGATGCATCACTAACCGAATTCCTCGCTTCTCTAATGGACTACACCCCTACTGTGTGTAATCTCCCATTTTGTCTTCTTCCGTTTTTCCTGTATTTATCCCATTATTATTTATGATGTTGTATTCTCTTATTGATTGTTATTTGTCCCTTTTCTTTTCCAACAAGACAATCAAGGAAAACACATTATGGTTGGAAGAGCTCCGGGTCGATATATATTGCCGTGGTTGTGGTTAAGAACGTCACAAAGGAGAAAAGAATATAAGAGGTTAGTTCACTTCCTTACATATTTCACCTAGTTTGGAGGTTGCTTGTGAAGAAATAGAAAGAGTTTTAACTTGGGGTGAGTAATAAAGAAAACAAGGGCTTTAAAATGAGGAAGATGTATAAGCTCACAAAATCTCAGTCTGCTATGTGGAAGCAAATACCAAGAGTTTCCTAAAGAGCTATATTTGAGGGCTCAACAAATTGTACGTAGTCAGAGGTTTGTTCTAAAGTCCTTAGGAGTGGAAGCTTCGCATACAAACGTTTCTGTGCAATTTGACGCCATGTCAAGGAAGGTGATTTAGCTTGTCATAATTATGTGCAAGTACAGTTGGGGGATTATAGATGGGACAGAAGCAGTTGAGGTTCAAAAACCATTCAGCTTTTTAAACGCTTCTTTTACAAACTTGCCCATTTCCAACATAAGAGAAGTTAGTTTTGAAGGCTGGGCACCTCTGCATCTACTTGATAATCAATGACATAGAGAGCATTCCAACGGGCCAGGAGATGTCTTGATATTTGAATTTGAGGCGGACAGAGTCTACCATAGTTCTTGGGATATGATGCAAGCCTGGACCATGGAAATTCAGAGAAGAACCGGGTAATTGTTAGTTTGTGTAGATTGTTGGAGGGTTAGGAAGGAAGATTGGGGCTGAGTTGTGATATCCCACATTGAAAGTGGATTGAAAGTGGAGGAAGCGCATCACCACCATATAAGTGTGAGACATAAAGGTCTTGTCGACTCGGGTTAGCCTTTTTAGACCAAGCGAGAACGGCGGTCTAAGTAGTTGACCGGACAATTTATGACTCATTTAGCGCTGCCAGACCCGGGGTCTGAGGGCGTTACATGAGTGGGGCATCTGCAAATTGCACTACACATGTGGAGTTTCTTCATCTGGATCTACAAACAAAGGGATTTTTTTCATGTTTGTGTGGGATCCGGGTCTATGCACCTTTGTCATCTGAATGGATCGTTATACACTACAATTCACATATGAAGTTCTTAGCTTGTTCTCTAGTTGATTGGGAATTGCTCTCGCTATTTATTACTTCATCGAAACTTAGAATTGGAAAATCGTACAACTTGATAGGGCCATTTGTCACAGTTGGCGGGATCTTTCTCACCTCATTTGACTATAATTCCCTCCGTTTGGTTTCGGACTGGACTGGATCCATTTGAGTCATGAGAGAGAAAATAAAATAAAATAATGTAAAGTAATGATTATAAGGTTGAAATGTTGTATTAAAGTTTGTGTTGATGAAGAAATGATTGGTGAGAGAAATATTATATTGATAAAGTAATGGTTGAATAGTGTAGGTGGTGAATAAAATGAATTGATTAATATTATTTTGTTTGTTGATGGTGAAATGATTGGTGAAATGATTGGTGAAATGATTGTAAAATAATAGTAAATAAGATAGTGGGTGAATAAAATATTAAGTTGGATCCAAATGGATCCAGTCAGTCCGAAACCAAACGGGGATTTACAATGACTACTCTTCGGTAAACCAAACTTCTTGGATAGGAAGCAAGGGATTCGATTTTGGGGACGCAATTGGTGTTAATAATGCACTGAGCGGTATATTGGTAATGGTTCAAACAAAGTGGGACAACAATTGCCAAGGTACTATTCAACCTTTATCACCTGTTGTTTCGGTAAAGGCCCAAATTCTAAATGGTGTTATGCATATTAATGCATATAGCAATATCAATGTTCTTCAATTGGATGACTCTGTTATGGCCACATTGTTGGCAACCTTGTTTAAGTTTGGCTATGCTGTTGTGACAACTTCACTCAAGGCAATGCTAATTAAGTATGGCTAATGCTAATTAAGTTGTGACAACTCCACTCAAGGCAATGCTAAAGGTCTTCATTTCAATGTTGTTTTGGAAACATCAGTGGGGCTGTAGGAAGGCTTTTGGTCTTGTGGCAGTTGACATTTGACGGAATTTTGTATGGGATCCCGGGATTGTTTGGGATCTTCATCTCACCACCTTGAGGACAAGGTGGCTGTTTAGGAGAAGAATCTATCACGAATCGATCGGACTTTAAATTTAAAAAAATATATTAATTTTCTTTTGACCGTTAGGGCCGTTAGTAAGAATGACGTCATCAAACTACCCTTATACGTCACCGATGGAGTTGTGTTTCTCTTCCGTTTTAATTACATTAGTAGTATAAAAGGGATGTGTTGTGTTGTAATCATTTTTCATGCTATGAGAATTATCTGAATATCCCCCCTAATTGTTCTGTCTCCTTCTTCCTCCTATTTATGTCTCATCTGCCTCCGATTTCTGCAATTTAGTTATAATTTACGATTCAATTCGTGACAAATATTTTTGAAGGCAAACCGATTTACCTCGATAGATTGGTAGCATCAGGCCATCAGCTGATGTGCAGGCATTAGCAACGGAGTTCTTGCCTCCTGGAGGCAAATCAACCCTATCTCTCTGTTCCACAAGATGAAACCGTCACCCATTTCTCCTCTTGGTCCCCTCCCGCTTAGGGGCATTTACGGATACAGTATATCCGAAACCCGAACCGATCCGAGGTCATTCGGTTCGGTTTAATACTCGTTTCCGGTTAGGTTTCGGTTAATAATATAGAGAAACTGAAAATTTCGGTTCGGTTACGGTTACGGTTCACACTGCAAATTATCCGTAACCGAATCGAATTAAAAACCAAACAATTAATCGTAGCACAAAATACAGTAACAAAACCGTTTATATCCAACATGTATAATTAGTTTTTATAACCAAAATATTATATTTTTATTATAAAAATGGCTTATAACCGAACCGTTGTCCGAATCGTTTTTAACCGAATGAAAAAACGAATAAAAAACGAATCGTTTATGGCCAAATCGAATTGTTAAATTTTATTTCGGTTTTTCGGTTAACCGAACCAAATTGAACCGTATATTCCGGTTCGGTTCAATTCAAGTTCCTAAAACAAACCATTTCGGTTTCGGATATTTACTAACCTAAATTTTCGGTTCGTTTCGGTTATAAGCATTAACCGTACCGAACCGAACCGAACCAAACCATGAACACCCCTACTTGAAAAATTAAATGCAAATTATGCAATGTAGACGCTTCAAAGATGGAGGAATCGGGTATTGGCTGGCTTACTTTTTCCGGGATGATCATGACATTGTTCTTCATTCGGCCTCCTTTCAAGTTCTTGAGCGCGCCTTTGGAACTTGAATCATTAGAAATGAAGGCTATCTATTTTTGGGAATGCCTGAATTTAAGCAGCTAGTAATGGCTGCATCAATCAGCTTCATAGCGGCTCAGAAGACTATAGCTCCCTCGTTTTTTTTTTTTTTTTTTTTTTTTTTTTTATGTTTTGAGAAGCAGAGCTTGTTTTTCATCCATTGATTTCCTTTTCGTTAAGAGATTGCACGGGAATATTCCCGCTCATCTTCTTGCACAAATAGACATGTCTGCTTCTGGTATTGTGTCTTGGGGTTCTTCCCCGGACTCTGTATGTAACGCCACATCCCGAAAACCCGAGTATTTCAAAAAATAGTCAGGTTTTCGGGACGAGACGTTACATTACTCTTGACTTGTTCCGTTGATCTAGTAAAATAATATACATTGTGACCTAAAAAAAATTTATCGTCCATATTATCCGAAATAAATAGGAAATATCTTTTCACACCAATTTTTATCTTATCACACAGAAATTTATTTCCAATTTCGCCCTTACTTTTTTTATTTTACGCGCGTTCATTTTGACCAAAGACACATTATTCATACTGAAATATGGTCAGAATATACGTGTTGAGAGTCCACACTGGTTGATTCTGACTATCTTTTAGGTAGAATGTTTGAAGTTTTCCAAACTCATATATAGTCAGAGCATCATTCTGACCAATATTGAGTCCGGAATACTCTACACATTTAGACTAGAATTGGGTCAGGATAACTACAACAATATAAGAGCACCACTATTGATTCTGACTGAATTTCAGACAGAATATTAAAAGTTTTCTTCACTCAATTTTAGTCAGAATGTCTTTCTGACCGGTATTGAGTATGAAAAACATTCAAAATTCTGACTAGAATAAAATCTGTATAATGATCGTATTCTGAATCAAAGTGGGTCAGAATTTTTGTTGTGTGAATTGACCATAAATTGGCCAGAATAGTATATATTTTCCGGACTCAATTACGGTCAAAATGACAGGCGTGTGGAATATCCAAACGAAGCCCACTCTCAGCTCTTGGTAAGTGTAAAGCAACATTGGTGTGAAAAGATAGTCCCCATAAATAATGTTGTTTTTTATTATCAAATTGTGATTTATTATCCTTTAAACGATTTTTGAAAAAAGAAAATGTGTTGTTACGTTCAGAGTGATTAAGTGATTATATCATAATAAGGAAATTTCTTTTTACACAGTCACTTGTCTTATTACACAGCAATTACTTTCCAATTTTCTCTTAATTTTTTTTCACTTACACGCCTACATTCTAACCGGAGTTCGGTCAGAATGTGGAATATTATACCTACTCAAATATGGTCATAACAATTTAGTTTATTCTGACCCGAACTTGGTCAGGAAAACGTTACATGTTTGGCCTCTAAAATGGTCCGATACGTTTCCGAAGTTTTTATAGCAACGTGGTTATATTCTGACTCGAAATAGAGTTATAACTACTCAAATATGGTCAGAATAATTTAGCTTATTCTGACCCAAACATGGTCAGGAAATTGCATGCTCGACCTCTAAATTGGTCCGATACGTTTTCAAAAATTTCATAGCACCGTGGATATATTCTGACTTGAAATAGGAGTGGAAAATGTAATCTTTCGATCTGTAAAATGGTCCGCATCGTTTCTCAAACGGACATAACAATGTCTCTTTATTCAGACAAAAAATTAGTCTGGAAAACATAATATTCCAGGTCTCTAACGTGGTCTGAATAATATACAATTCCGACTCATTTAGAATCAGAATGATATGCGTGTTAAATGTCAAAACGAAGCTCACTCCCGCCCTTGGAATGTGTAATACATGTTTAGTGTGAAAAGACAGTCCCACACACATATATATATATAAAATTTTTTTTTATTTGAAAGTACGAGTCATCGATCTTTATTGAATGAAAGTGGAAAAAACCACAACAGAATTACAAAAAAGTCTCATAAAAAGGATTCTCAAAACAACAGAACAACATTACAAGTATCAAGCTAGTGTAAGATTTTTTAGTTCTATATACAATTTTGGACACAAACACATAGACAGGAGGACAATCTAAATCTCTCCATGATGAATTTGATTCATCCAGTATATACCAGATGTTGTGTATTGTTTTTTGAAACAAGTATGACCAATTTTTTTGGTAAGAAAAAAAAGATAATGCTGTTATGCTCACAACAATCATGTAATAATAATAAACAAACACATTTTATAATGATACATAAATCAATCAATATTAATATATCACCTCTTCTTGTATATATGTCTAACTTAATATATGAAAATATAAATGTACATATCTTAATTTAGGCAGCCCGATACCATTCTTGTTTTTTTTTTTTTTTCTTCTGATGAAGATGCTATTCATGTTCAAAAACGCCAAACAGGATTGTACATGAATGCCGCTAATCCGGTTTAAGGTATATTCATTATCACTATCAAATAATAATTTAAGCAATTAAGAAAGCCTGCAATCGTTATAACTTAAGCCTTTTGATTGTTAGAAACTCAATTTCATGCCTATAAAAGGGTCATGATATAAAAATATTGTTTACAAGAAAACATAGCGTTACCCCTAAAATAAAAAAAAAAAAAAAAAAAAAGAGAGCAGCGTAGCTGGTTATCAGAAAAAAAAAAAAAAAAAAAAAAAAAAGAATAAAGAATAAGAAAAGGATGTCTGCTAAACATGCAATTTGGTGCATTCTAATCGTTTCCCTTCTTTTCTCAGGTATATTTCTTAGAGCACTCGCATTAGATCTTTCGCGTCGAATACTTTATTAACGAATATTCTAATATTCATTATTACGATATTAGTAAATGTTTTAGTAAAAACACGTTTTTTTAGATTTTTTTGACTTGTTTTTTTGTTTCTTTATTTAAGATAAAATGCGTTTTTTATTTGTTTTTGTTTTTTACACACTCGGGATCTCTTCCGATCGGGATGAATGCGATAGTTATGTAAAAAATATCATACGAAAAACACGTTTTACGAATGTTTATTTATGATGTAAATGTACATAATGCGAAGATATAAAAAATACGTATATCTTTGTAGTGTTATTTTCCCGCCGAAATCTACAATAAAAAATAGAGTTTTTAAATGATTTTTTTCCCGCAAGTGAAATTTCTTAGAGCGATGATTTTAAATGTCGCATTTACAAAATGATCAAACGTCACAACAAATTTGATTATCTATTTAACTTAAAACATAATAAAAAATAAATTTAACTAACATGTCTCTACTTCATTCCATCCCTCTTACTCAATATTCAAAATTTCGTCCACGAGCGAACTCGTAAGAATCCACATTGGCATCTTCAAGATCTATCGGTGGGTAGGTCAAGCTCAGTGAAAAATATTTTCAAGGATTCTTTAGATCGCCCGTTCTTGCATAAAGTATTCATATATTAACCAATTATAACAACATTTATCTCCACCATACATGATGAGTTTCATTTTCATATCTCATTATTCCAACCCACCCATATTATTTCATTCATTTTTTTAATAACCGTTAAGGTATAAATCTAAAAAATTGTCAATTTTCCTATAAACATTATTGGGCCATCCTTTTGCAGAGTACATGTTCTAGCTATTTCCTTTTTTTTTTTTAGTGGTTTTTCTTTTCAGTGGAAAAATCACACCTGGTGATATTTGTTGCGGTATGACTCGTCCGGAAATCCAAGCAACACACGAGTTGATATAATTTTCCGAAGCTAATTCCTCCTCCTTCAAAAACACAAATAAACGGAACGGACGCTAGGATGAGGAGGGCTGCGTGACATCTCAAAAATACCCATATATATGGTATACGGAGATGCGGGGTATATATTACAAAAATTTAAATTTATATTGTGTTTTGACAATCAATCGTGTTAAGGATTATTTCCGTCTAGGTTCTCCAATGTTCTTAAGCTAGCCCTACGTATACACTCCCATTCATTTTGTATATTTAGAAGACTACGATGCGTAGATATTTCTGTGAGATAGTATATTTCATATTCGATACATATATAATTAACATAAATATGAATTAGATAGTCATTCGATAAGCTTGGGGCTAATTTACAATTTGATTCTTCAATTTTTGTCGTACTCATCATATCCCTTACATTCATGTTTGTATCCTCTATCCACGTATCTGTAATATATGTACATGCATATATTCTAATTAAACATACTTTTGTCTTACAGTTGGGATTGAGGCAAGACCTGCAGTGGGCAAATATGAGCCAAGGAATACACTTGGTGAGGCCATGACGATGAGCAAAGTTTATACATACCCCTGTAGAAATATGTGTGATGAGAGTCATGAGGATAATTGCCCTCCAGAGGAGTGCTACTGCGACTTTGCAAATGAGAAGTGCCGCCTTCTCAGGGACCAGAGGCCTATACTATGCGCCGGCGTAATAATTGACTGCAGTGCTGATAATCCCGAGGTTTGCCCTCAAGATATTTGTGGCTGCGACATGGATTTATATATTTGCCGACATTGGGAATATCTTAATTAATTACGAGACAGAATTAATTACGGTGCATTGAGTCTTTAATGATTGACTTATACCAAGTGATCACATACATGTGTGATGAATTTTTATTTAGGGATTTACAATTGGTATAACCTATATATAAAAAACACGTTGCATGCATCGTAATTCTTATCATCAGGTGATTCACCGTTGCTCGATGATTTAATCACAAAACAATTGAACTCCTACCTTTCACTTTTGCACCGTACTCTCTTAGGGAAAATGCTTTGATCACAAGAAAATGGTTATAATAACATATGATGATTGACACAACATATTTTTTATATTATTGATTAGAATGTATGACTTATTCATTAATATAAGTCTCCCAATAATCAATTATATAAAAGTTTATTGTGTCATTTGGTGTTACGACCATTTTATTGTGGTAGTAACAATACTATTTTTTTATTTCCTTTTTAAGGTGTATCTTATCTACGTCAACAAAAAGTTGTATACACTACTCTATGTTTACATTCCTTTATGTTTTATCTTCTCTAATGTAACAAACTCATATTATTTCACATGACATATAGGGGCGTTTAAGGGATGATTTGATTACAATATCACACATCTCCGTTTGATACAACTGCTACGCACAGAGGCGGATGCACATTGAAGTAATTAAGAATACTCTATATTTTTACCTATAGAAAAATATTTCGGAACTCGTGAAAAAAAATTATTTACCTAATAAAATATTAACGGACCCCACTGAATATAATTTCTGGATCCGCCACTGCCTACACACACATATAAATCCTCGAACTTTATTCCTAAACCGAAAAGAGTAGTTAATTAAGCTTGATCGGTCTCACTAGTTTTCCATTCTAGCCGGCAGAGTACCGGGTCGACTGTAGTTTAGATCATTGAGCAAAGGTCGTATCCACATGGAGAAATTTAGTTGAATACAAAGCGGCCCAAACAATTAGTCTAGGGTATCCATTAATCAAGAAGCAAGTGTGAACCAACTGCAAAACAACTAATGAAAGGTGAACTAAAAGTGGAATTAACTAAAACTATAATGGCTCGGATAATGGGAAAATGCTATGAAACTGTAACGCCCTCAGACCCCGGGCCTAGTAGCGCTAAATGAGTCATAAATGATCCGTTCAACTGCTTAGACCGTCGTCATCACTTGGTTTAAAAGGGATAACCTGAATTGGCAATACATTTATGTCTCACACTTATAAGGAGGTCATGTGCTTCTCCCACATCCAATGTGGGATATCACATGCTTCCCCCCAATAAGCATCTGGCGTCCTCGTCAGGATTTGTCCTGGACTCGTCCCTACCAGAGGACTTTAGAGATGTCTGGCACTTAGTTCCGTCTGGTAGTCGGCTCTGATAACGCCCTCAGACCCCGGGCCTAGTAGCGCTAAATGAGTCATAAATGATCCGGTCAACTGCTTAGACCGTCGTCCTCGTTTGGTCTAAAAGAGTTAACCCGAATCGTCAAGACATTTATGTCTCACACTTATAAGGAGGTCATGTGCTTCTCCCACATCCAATGTGGGATATCACATGCTTCCCCCAATAAGAATCTGGCGTCCTCGCCAGGATTTGTCCTGGACTCACCCTACCAGAGGACTTTAGAGGTGTCCGGCACTTGGTTCCATCTGGTAGTCGGCTCTGATACCATTTGTAACGCCCTCAGACCCCGGGACTAGTAGGGCTAAATGTGTCATAAATGATCCGGTCAACTGCTTAGACCGGCATCATAGCTTGGTCTAAAAGGGCTAACCCGAATTGACAAGACATTTATGTCTCACACTTATAAGGATGTCATGTGCTTCTCCCACATCCAATGCGGGATATCACAGAAATGAGATGGCTCTGGTGATGTTCCAATGAACTAGACATGAGGTCTTATAACTACTTGGAATCAAGCTTCAACAATGAGTTCTCAACACATTCAATGTGCAATTCACTAGACTAACACCAATCGATCTCTTGCATCAACGAACTATAACCATACAAAAAATCTACCGGCTAGGACTAGATTTGAATGAATGGCTATGCATTAAAGAACTATGAAATGCCAATCTAAGGTTAGGTAACACACACTCTAGAGATCAATTATATCTCTAGATGATTTTACTAAGTGCTCATGGTGAGAAAAGTGAGAAAATTGTTTTTGAATATTAGTTTAAAACATAATGAACTTGATAACTTTCCTTTTTTATTGAATAAACTTTAGTTATTGGATCCATAATGACGTGTTGGGAGAGATTCCTCACATTTAAGGGGCCGTGTTGAACCCCAATTATATTGTACAAGTGTTGCGAGAGATTGCTCACAATCTTAATGTACAAGGAAATATAGTAGCACATTTACTAACAACAATTGGTTTTAGTAGAACGGTAAACGCTTGATCCTACAATTTTTTTATTTTTATATATATATATATATATATATATATATATATATATATATATATATATATTTTTTTTTTTTTGAAAACCTGTAATTTTATTAAAAGTGGAAAAATTACAAGGTTTTCGCCTCCTCAACTCCGTGACATCATCAACGTATAGCCATCACTTCTTTAAAATCCTAATCCGAAAACCTCAATATGGGAAAAAAAAAACGGGTGGTTCTGCAGCCATCTGAAAATGGTTAAACCCTAACCATGAGGGTCCCCACTCCCCCTGTCCCACGGGATGAGTTGTAATATCCCGATTTTCGAAAAAGAACATCTTAGTCTTTTAACGAAAATCAGAATGTTGTATTTATTTTAATTAATGGAATTAAAGAAAAGAAAGGAAATTAAAGGATTTATTAATTATAGAATTAATTAAAATAAGTTTTAATGGGATTAATAGGGAATTAAATTCCCATTATTCAGAAAACAGTTTCACATTAAACCTATTGAGAGCAGAGGGGCGCAAGTTTGAGAAAAAAGGGAGAAGAGACTTTCGAATTTCGAGGCTAATCCGTTTCTCTTTTCAACAGACGTATCAAGGGGAAAATATTCTATGGAAGGAGAGGATCGTTTTGATACCAACAATTAACCGGTTGGAGAAGGTAAGATTTCACCTGTTTTTGGTTCTGAGAAGTTATGGCTGCAAATTCTTAGTATAAGTTAGATGTTCTGAGTTTAGGTTGCTTTGATGTTCAAGAATCGTAGTTTGATCAATTTGGTTTGATCAGTTTGTAGGTAGAATCGAAAGCTAGGTTCTTTTGGTGTTTTGGATCGTTTGTTGCTCGCAATTAAGGTAACGGGGTTTTCATATTGAATGATTGATGTTTTATAATGATTAATGTGAAGTAAATGGGTGTTCAACCGTATTTACTCGTTTTATTGTTGATGTATTATTACTGGATCTCTTTTATTTGTTGATATAAGTTGTCTGTTATCATATATATAGAATATATATACGGTATATAACTTATGTGTGCTTTCGTTTGTGTTCTGTAAAAAATAAAAAATAAAAAAAATGCAGATGATGTTCGCAAGTTGCTGGAAGGAAAACTAATAATAGTAAAAAGAAAAATATAATAATAATGATAGTAATAGCAATATCAATAATTTCTTTCTGCAGTTTTTAGGTAAACTAGCCGAGGAATGAAAAAGGCCACAGTAAGTAGTGACTAAGTTCGACCAAAAGAAAAAAAAAATAGAATAGCTAGGTGTTTAATTAATTTGTTTGTAGTGTGGTGGTATACTAGAGTATGGTTTGTGGGTCTTTCTAATATGATCTAAACAATATTAATAAACATTCATGAACATTACAAAGCCATGAATAAGCTTCTGATGCGCTTGGTTCTGCACCGGATGTATTCTTAAAGGGAATTGAAGTTCGGGACCGTCGGAAGAGAAATAGTGGCCTTGTGCTTTGATGAATTAGTATTTATCAATATCTGTGTAATTGCTAGCTTGAGTCTAAGAGTCTAAGAAAGAGGGAGTAGGGAGCTTTTTGTCCTGTATGAACCTAAGTGGCTAGCTAATCACTTAATAAACGTATTTGACTAGATAAAAGGTTAAATATCATGAGAGCTTGGATAGGCACAGTACAATATCGGCAATGTGATGTTTGGCCAGATAAAGTGGTGATGATCACTGCCGGATTCTAGACCCGCCAGATAAAGTAGTGATCATTCCGCCGGACAAACTCACGAACGAGATAGACATTCACCGGTCAGCTTTCTAGGGTTGGCCACGCAAAGTGGAATGACTATCTCGGGACCGCTAAAGATTTATCTCTATAGAGTTGCGACTTTTGTCTTAGTGCATATCTCACTAAGTGTAGTGCCCTCGCAAACATGCTGTAACAAAGTTAAGCTAAGTTAGTAACCCTAAGGACCTCATGGTATACTATGAATATATGTGATAGCTTGGTGTAAGATCTTTAACAACGGATTAATAATAAGACGACGTTTACTTTCTTTTCATTATAAATCGTATTAATCAATAGCTTCTACTCGTTGCTAAGTACGTATGTACTTACCCGTTATATGCTTTGTTTTGAGAAGGTGAACAAGTTTTTGATGGAGATGAGAACGATGAAGACATATGATGCATGATGCTTTTTGTTGAAGTCGTTTTGAAGACTTTCTTTTATTTCAAGTTTTGATTTAAACGATGTTGTTATTTCAAATTGAATGTTGTTTTTGTTTCGCTCGTTTTAGAGGCCTTTGATGTAAGACAAGATCGTTTGGTTTCTTTTGGATGTTGAAACGTTTCAGTTTCCTTCCGTTTTGGTTTTAGTGCAGCATTGATTCGTATTCTAGTTGATCTTTGGAATTTTTCCCGAGTCGTTTGGCTTCCGCATTGTGTTATGATATATGACGTAAGACTTATGTATAATATTAGATTTCATTTGATATTATACATGCCGGGCGTTCTTTTCCGGATAAGGACTCGGTGTCCGGAAACAGAACGTCACATGAGTGAAAAATGTTAATCAGGATACCCCAATAGCTCAGAATCGTTGGGTTTGCCATCTGTATTCACATTGTAAGTAACAAAAAAAGGAAACAAAATAGTACATCACAATCACATATCATGACTTTCTCTCTCTATACTTTTCATAGTTATTTTAATTAATTTAAAGGCGAAAAAATGTTGGTAATTTAAGTGTTACCATGTACATTTATTGTAATCGGGGTTTGGTACAAAGATGGGTGAACTCGGAATGCTATAAATGAGTTTGGAGATACGGAGTGTATGCTCATATAAGTATTTAACGAGTTTACGGATTTAAATGATCAAGTATAGTTCGGGAAAATCGCTTAAATGACCGAAAATCCACTTAAAGGACCAAAATCTGTGTTTGGGAAAAACAGGGTGACGGGCGGCCGCTCGTCACCACGCGCCCGCCCGTGGGGTTTTTCTCGTGTATAAATTTGAACGAGAGAGTTTGGTCGGTTTTTTGGCTTTCACAGTGGGCACGGGCGCTCGCTTTGGCCCGAAATTCTGAAGTGATGTGTTTTTTCAATCTTTTCAACTGTTTTTTGTATGCACCTTGTTTCCAAAGGTTGCATACATAAAATAGGTCGTTTTTCCACCAATATAAATGATCATTTTAAGTGCTTTAAAAAAAAAAAAAGAGTTTACAAAAAGGTAGCACATTCATCTTTGAGAGTTAAAAACACTTATATACTATCTCCAAGAGCATTCTTCATATTTTTGGTGCCTAAATATGAAGGGAAAACGTAGTCTTATCTCACAAAAGTATTTGTGACACCCTAGGCATTCTCTAAGGGGCAAATAACTTTTGTAGGAAAGTGTTTTCACGATTCTACGTTCATATCAAGTTATCAAATTTTCGCCGTTTTCTCGAGTTTTCGCGTGTTGATTGACATTGTTGTTCCCTTGTAAGCCATATTTATACAACAATCTACAAAAGTTATTTAGTTTACAATGTCGGTTTCGAAAGGAAGAGTTCGAGGGAGTGAACTTTAGAAGATGGCGAGACTTGATCAAAGGATGTGTCCTAGTATTTTGGGCATAACTCTTGATTCGGGAATCGGTTGAAAATCCGGAGATACCGTTAGAATCGTGGCGAGACGAGGATCGCAGTGATATCAAGTTTGCGGTCTGGTTCGATGTTGACAGTTGTCAGAAATTCTGAGAAGTTACTGCGGTTTTTTGATTGATGCAAAGTCGATTATAATCTTTTGGTAAGTAAAAGTTCATTGGAATGACTTTGTAAAAATTGCTTTGTGATGTTGCTATGACTACGGATGAATGGTATGTATGTTTATTTACATTATTTCATGAAAGTTTGTGGTGTCCAAGAACAAGTAACTACAATCAATATAAAATTTGATTGTAGTGTCTAGTTTTGTTCTTGGATGTTATTTGATTATTCATATATGTTGTTTGGCTTGATTTTTCTAGACATGATTGAATCAATGATGAAACTTGCTGCGTGTTTAATGTTTAATGTTCATTGATCTTGGTGATAAAATCATGTTAATGTTTAGAAATTTTAAGTGTTTGTGTATAACTAATGTTGGGATGAATCAAGTGTTATCTCTTGGAAAGCTTGATGTCTATTGTAGTTAGATGTTTTCTAATGGTACAAATAGATGGAAATCATGTTGAAGAGATAATGTTTTTAAATGTCTATCTTTGATAGAACACTTGTAATGAAGAGTTTGCAAATCTAAAGAAATTTAGATTTCGGAAAACTTGTTTTACTAGGTTGAATGCCTAGTATGTAAGATCAAACAAAGGATAGAATAATGACAAGAAACTAAGTCTTGGTGAAACAACTAATAAAATGTTGTTTTGAGTTTTGACTCCGGTTTGGAAAATTGTGAGTGTAAGGATCAACTCGTTTTTGAAGTTTTGAACCGGTGGATTGTTGATCCGTGACATTCATGAAAAGGAGTCAAGGTTGTCATTGTTAAGAGATTTAAGTATATCCTTTGGTTCTTGGAATTATATAGTTTAAACATTAGTTGTACATGGTTTGTATGATTTGAAATAATTTTACATGTATGTTTATTGGTATGCTTAAGTGATACTTATATGCATATAAGATGTTGCTATGCTATAGGAGTGTATATGCTATTTTGGTTCAAGGTGCTAATTAAACTTGATAGACATCTTAGCTTGAAGATTAGTTTAATTTAAAGTTGTTTGTAATACCTTGTTCGTAACTATTCAAATCTTACATATGTTTTATACTTTATATGTCTTATATATGTTTGATGTCTAAGGAAGTGACTTTGTCCTTTGATGTATGTTGAATACATGTTTGGTGTTTTGCTTTGGTTTAGTATCTATTCATGATACTAAAAGTGAAACATGCTCGATCTACAAAAGATTGGATTTGCCTTGGAATATAAGGTGATGTAGTAGTTTACATTGTTGACATGTTGATTTTGGTATTAGCCAAATCATGTTGTTCATAATTGGACGGTATTGTCATCAAGGCTTTAAACTACAGACATGGGGGAGGTTTAAACTCTATAGTAAAATGAGATTCCTTCGGTTTAGAAGAATCCTCGGTTAACTAGTAATTTGTGCTAGGATGAAGTATCATTTATGAGCTTCTAAGTGCATAAATTTACGGTTGGACTATGGAGTTGGATTTCTTTGTTGATGACTTAGAAGTTCGGAATTCCCTTGCAATTAATAACCAAGTTCATCCTAGTTATCCAATGTGTTTGGATTGTGAGTTTATAACTCAAAGGATGATGGTGGTTGTTCAAAGAGTACTCATGATTTAGTCAATCTTGTTTGACCAAATATAGATTGACTTGAAACTTGGTAAAAAGTTTGTTATCGGGATGTGTAAAACCCATTAAATCTTTGGGGTGGGATACCCAATTCCCTTATGGTACAACGCCATAGGCGAATTCAATGTGGAAGGCCCATTCTCGAAGATTTGGCACATGAAAAAAGTCCCGAAAGTATGTGCATTACCTGTTGTGTAGGTGATATCTTTTGGAAAAGTGTTTCAGGTACATGATTAGAAAGATTCACATATATGAGTATGAAGTTTGGCCGCTTCAAGAAAGTTCTAGGGTTGGCTTTCTATATGCTCATGAATGGATATGGACACAAGGCCCGAACAATTAGTGTCAAGAATAAGCTTTTGGAGTTACATTAACTCACGTGTATGTTATCTTCATGTATTCAAAACGTGTAAAGGGGTTCAATGCTTAGACACACCCCGATACTCGAATATTTGAAATGTGTAACATTACTAGGTGATAATTCAATCTTCGTGACATTATCATTGATGCATGAGTTGTTGTGTTTTGACTGTTTTTCAACTAAACCAAGGATTACACTTAAATGGGGAGGATTGTTGGTAATTTAAGTGTTACCATGTACATTTATTGTAATCGGGGTTTGGTACAAAGATGGGTGAACTCGGAATGCTATAAATGAGTTTGGAGATACGGAGTGTATGCTCATATAAGTATTTAACGAGTTTACGGATTTAAATGATCAAGTATAGTTCGGGAAAATCGCTTAAATGACCGAAAATCCACTTAAAGGACCAAAATCTGTGTTTGGGAAAAACGGGTGACGGGCGGCCGCCTCGTCACCACGTGCTCCCGCCCGTGGGGTTTTTCTCGTGTATAAATTTGAACGAGAGAGTTTGGTCGGTTTTTTGGCTTTCACGGGTGGCCACGGCGCTCGCGCCGTGGCCCGAAATCTCGAAGTGATGTGTTTTTTCACTCTTTTCAATCGTTTTTTGTATGCACCTTGTTTCCAAAGGTTGCATACATAAAATAGGTCGTTTTTCCACCAATATAAATGATCATTTTAAGTGCTTTAAAAAAAAAAAAAAAAAAAGAGTTTACAAAAAGGTAGCACATTCATCTTTGAGAGTTAAAAACACTTATATACTATCTCCAAGAGCATTCTTCATATTTTTGGTGCCTAAATATGAAGGAAAACGTAGTCTTATCTCACAAAAGTATTTGTGACACCCAGCGTTCGTAGGGCAAATAACTTTTGTAGGAAAGTGTTTTCACGATTCTACGTTCATATCAAGTTATCAAATTTTCAGCGTTTTCTGAGTTTTCTGCGTGTTGATTGACATTGTTGTTCCCTTGTAAGCCATATTTATACAACAAAAAATTGGTGCATTTTATTGAACAGATTTTACAGAAAAAGTCAAGGTTTTAAGTTTTAGCCATTGTATACATTGTGAATGCGGAAGTGAATGTAATGCCACGTAGACTTTTTTGGTTCTTTTAATGCAAAATCACAATGTGATAGAGGAAGGCTGTGACAGGCCTAAGATTCTCTGCAAAAAGTATAGAAGAGCTTCCAAGGACGCAAAGAAGTTAAAGCAATTTTGAAGGTCCGGTGCAGAAGTGAGTCAAGTGACTCCAAACCGCACAAGGGTATTTCAAGATAAATCAAACAATGACCTTCCCTTCATTTTCAAGTCCACAATATTCTTTCATTTTCAAGTCCACATATTTTCATCTCTTTGGTACGAGCACAGATTCTCTCAAGTATTAGCGTCATGCAAGGGCGCCCCTGGGGGTGGCAATGGGGCCATGGCCCATGGCCCCCCCCCAAATCGATGAATTTAAGGGTCCCGTCAATTTTTTATCCAATAGCATATATATATTTTGTATTTGTATATTAAACTTCAATAATTTACCAAATAATGAGGTATTACCCTAGTGGTGAGCAATATAGTATAATCAATTAAAAGACCAGGGTTCAACCCCCTTTAGGTGCAAAAATTTGGTTATTCTTTTTTTAAAGAAGGGCCTAATTTTTTTTTTGTCCCCGAGCCTAAATTTGGACAGGGACGCCCTGGCGTCACTTGATCTCTCAAATTCGATTTAATTAACCAGTGTTGGGAGAGTTACCCACGCTTTTGAATGTATAAGGAAATATAGTAGCACCTTCACTACCACCAATTAGTTTTAGTACAATGGTAAGCGATTGATCTTAACATGATATTAGAGCCAGAGGTCAGGAGATCAAACCCTGGTGAGAAAAAATTGTGCAAGTGTTGGAGATATTACCCACACTTGAGGGGGGGTGTTGGGACATATAGCCACACTTTTGAATGAAAGTGTGCCAGTGTTGGAACATATTACCCACACTTGAGGGGGTTTGTGGGAGAGATTGCCCACAATTGTTGGGAGAGATTGCCCACACTTGAGAGGAGGAGTGTTGGGACAGATTGCCCACCTCTTGAATGAAAAATTGTGCAAGTGTTGGGACAGATTATCCACACTTGAGGGGGAGTGTTGGGACAGATTGCCCACACTCTTGAATGAACAATTGTGCAAGTGTGTGCAAGTGAGTGTTGGGACACACTTGCACTTGGGGGGTTGTTGGGACAGATTGTGCACACTCTTGAATAAAAAATTATGCAAGTGTTGGGACAGATTGTCCACACTCTTGAATAAAAAATTATGCAAGTGTTGGGACATATTGCCCACACTTGGGAGTTGTTGGGAGAGATTGTCACACTAATGTGTAAGAAAATATAGTAGCACATCCACTACCACCAATTAATTTTTAAAATACGGTAAACGCTTGATCTTAACAATCAGACACTCAAAATATGAAAAATGATCTAGTCGTAAATCTTTTTATTTTATTTTAAATTACATCTTTTTATTGATGATTTCTTATAACAGTATCAGGCTTAGTAATCGTGGCTCCTTTTGATACTGTTTTTTTTCCAGCAACTAGTAATTATAACATTTCCAGCCCAATTAACAATTTTCCGGCCCAAATTCCTTACACACATCATTTCATATATGGCCCAGCAAATTTAACATGGCAGAATTAAGAATCACAAGAAAAATCAACATATATTACAAAATAACATAAAAGAATATGAAAGAAGACATTTTCCTTTATATCTATCCAACACCCCTACCCCCTCCCTCCCTCCCAAAAAATTGTTTCGGTCTTTTTATTTGGGGTTCTTGCTATCATGACCGAAATGTTTTATGGTGTAACGGTTGTTTCAAAATTGTATCAAGTGCCATCAAGGACGGAACTAGAGCTCGACGTCCATCCGGTTTTTTATTTTCGGTACACCAAAAACCTTATATATATCAGTCCAACATAGTCAATTGTTTTAATCCAGCCCACCCGACCATATTAATATAATCCATTAGCCCACCCGACCGCCAATTCCTAGTTCCGTCCCTGAGTGCAATATATTAGAGCATCTAATTTTTACTCTATTTCACATAAAACATGTTGTTCGTGTGTGAAATGTTAGAAATGAACGATTGTAATATATACTACTTGGTACAACTTTCATCGACCATTAGAGCTACCAGCCACTCGTAAGTGATTATAATTTATTGAATCCATTACCGGATAGTTTAACTAAAAAACAAGACGATGACTATGATACCAAATGGAACATTTTTTTATTAGCGGTTCTCTCTTTAATTTAACCGATCGAGATGTCTAAAAATATTCCATTTTTACGTGAGGGTGTTCAATTTTCAAAACAGTACTTATTCTGTTTTTTTTCTACGTCTATCATTATTTATCGTGTATTTTATCAACTCTATCCATTATTTTAGAACGGAGGAAATTGTAATATTCTAAATTTTGGGAAAGAGCAGACGTGTCATTTTACGAAATTCCGAATATTATATTTATTATTTATATGGATTAAGTTTAAAAAATTAATAAAGGAAATAAATAACTTGAGAAGTTATTTTCTAAGAAATAAAACCTCCCATATTCTTTGGAAAGTTGTGAGAAAGCAAATAACCGAGAAAAGTTTGAAGTCTATACTCTCAAAGTCAGAAAAGGAGCAATGGGAATCTCTCAAAATTCTCACAAGATTCTTATCGGTTTTCAAATACGAGTAGACCAATGTAATCGTGAGAAGGCAAGCATTGTTTTGGTATCAAGAACTTCAAGTTCAGAGAAGGTAAATTAGGTAATGGTTTTGCACTTATTTTTAGGAAACTTCAAGCTTTGATCAAGTTCTGGTGTATTGAGTTGTTGTTGTTGTTGTTGTTGTTGTTGTTGTTGTTGTTTTTTATTATATTTTTTTACAATTGAAAGGTAGAAACTATAACTATTTATAACCATAATTGTGGACTAACACCCACATATTGGGGGAATAACTTTCCTAAAGAGGAAAACTACGTTGGAAGACAATTTTTGCCTCCAGAGGGATACGAACCTGAGACCTCTCAGGGCCTCAGCTCTATAAACCTTGGTAAAAATATTGTCAGAAATATCACAGTAGCGATAACGGTGTTTTATGGTGGATATCTGGCTATTTATAAGTGATTTCTCCGAAGAGAGGTGGTGGTTATGAAGAAATAGATGAAGATATATATGAATGCCAAACACAATGTTGTTGAATGTGGGTTTAATAGTCGACAAACTGGCAGAGTGACTCTGCTTGTATTAATATTCAGCCCCTTTATGAGTTTACAAGGTGCCGCTATTTATAGGCGGATTGCTAATGACGGTTAGGCTAAGTATGACAAGACATAATTAACTATGATGTGACACAATAAAGTACACTTAAGAGAGCAAAGCATCCCGCAGGGCTGATGATGCGGCCTCACTTGAAGCGGGTTTAATGTCTTGATTGTCTTGTATAATAGCCTTGTGAATGTCAAACGTGAATCTTATGCACCTTGATGAGCGGGCATGGTCCGGCTAGGCGGACTGCGGACTAAAGAGCAGCGGGCTCGGCCCCCAGTCCTATGATGACGATGAGGTGACCATCTGAGTGGTTTCTGACATGACCCGGTCCGCGGTCATGTGGACAGGCGGCGGCGGCGCCTTACTACTTAGTTTGAGGCCCCAGTTCAGGTCTGCATGTGGATCCGAATGATCGTGTTGTTGAAATAGTGTCCTAAACCCATCTGGGTTGGATCGGATCTGACCGGGTCGGATCATTTCTACTATTTCTTTATATTTATACATATAATAAAAGGTTTTTCTGTTATTATATATTTGTTCTTTTAACGGATCAATTATGATATTGTATATATGATAACGTCCCCAGTGTCAAACTGTGAAATAGAAATCATAATAGTGATTATGGTTGATGAGATCTCAATTCATTTTAACTATAGTTTGATACTTAAATATTTCTAGTCGTATATACTATTAAATGGGACATTAATTGTGCACTTAGACTAGCACGTATTGAATGTCTTCTATCTCATGAAGGTTGGGATAGATCTCGTGTATCGAAGTGTAGGGACACTTGGATTTTACGTGGACGTGTGTTGGAGAATGCATACGTTAGATTGCCCCACTTGCTTTATTAAGTGTCGCACTATGTGGCGGTTGTGTAATTAAATTGAGACCGGAGTCTTTATGGCATCACGGTGTGGATTGTCATGCTTTGACACTATTAAGATTTCCTCTAGCCATGGGGTGATCATGCGGTACTGATTGGGTGTGATACTGAAAAATGCGTAGGATTCATATTGTTCGTCCAGAAATCGCGTATCCTATGAATAGGGTGAAATATCCGAAAGGGCCTTCTTATAATGATTAGCTTACTCTCGTGAATCTTTGCAAAGTGGGAGTAAACGAGTTACTTCGAGAGAGCATGATATCTGGATTATAAGATACGGTCGTTAATGTATTGACACTCGAGATACGACCGTATGGATATTGTAACAGCGATAGGATTCTATTTACACGGTAACCGTTTCACATTAAAGGTTGTAGTCATAGCATTAACTCTTTCCGGTGATTGGGGGTCGTGAACGTGTTGCTAGATGCTATTCATGATCGTTAGGTGTTATGGGAATTTTAGTAAATGCACTTCATGTTTACGGCCAAAATATTCGGAAATTTATCGGGCCACACACATATGAATAACTAGCCGGAATTTATTTGTGGTTATAGAGATAACCGGATGATGATTTATTTATACCTACTACAAAGTGTTACAATAATAATAAATTAATATTGTGGTATTTATTTATTATGAATAAATATTACACAATATATTAATTATGTTGATTAATTAAATATATATATTTATATGTATATGGCACATTTTATATGTGTATATGAAACCGATGATTTTTGCAAATTAATTAATCATAGTATTATATTATGTACTGATATTTATATATATATGATATATACACATGTGTAAATTGATTTATGGTAATATAATAAAGATATATTTAATATTAGATATTAACAATATATATAACTTGGAAATATATAATACTAGCCTAAAAACCCATGCATCATGCACGGTGACGATCCAAAAATCGTCGGAGTAAACTTCTAGGGTTCTTTCCCTTGGTGATAACCTAAGGAGACTCCAGAGATATAGAAAACGATGAAAGAGAGGGGGAGATGTGGGATGTTTTAGACTGCACTTGAGATGTTGTTTCTCAAGCTGCCTACGTATCCAATGTGAGTATTGGAATCAAGTCTTCGTAGTTTCTTAGAGATGGTTTATATAGAGAAGAGTTATGCCCTAAGGCGGCGTGGGCCTAGTCCTTGTTGGGCTTGGATTGTCGTGTTCCCTAAGGAAAAGGATTATGATTGATTAATCTCCTTGATTATAGGAGATAATTATGGTATTCGAATATATTTATTAAGTGATAAAGATTGGAACCTTTATGGCTCAGGATTCTTTCGTAGTTATCTGTTTATCATAAATGTGGGGAACAGGATTAAGGACGGACTCTGGACGACTTAGGTGGCCCGAGCCGGACTGGTTGAACCGACCTACAGAGGTCGGGGAGATTAGCATGGCTGTCATGAGCTCGGGGTCTTGTAGAATAATAGGTCCAGGAGGGACTTAGCCTAACCGATAAGGTTGGTTAAAGGTGGGTTAGGGTACAAGTGTTGGCCGACCCGCACAGGTCGGGGCTGAATCTGGACCCAGCCTCGAGGATTGGAGGTCGGTGCTAGGCATGGTCGATTCGGGAGAGCTGGAGTGACTAGCCAGACTGGCTCACTCGGCGTCGTTTCTCTCTCCGTACTTAGTGTTGAGCCACTGATAAGGTGCCACGTAGGTAGGCCCATTTTCTGGCAGCATCATAAGCCCCCTAGATCCAGCCGACCCTTGGTTGGTCGGTTCGGATCTATCGAGGTGGTGGCTCGACACGGATGTTTAAATTGCGGATTTTGAAGTTGATTTAGGGTTGCCAGGTGGAAAATCCAGCTGTGACGTCATCACAGCCGTACCGGGAATCGAGGCGTCGCTGCCTACTATGGTGGTTGCGTGGCGGCGCTCAAGAACAAGGATGAAGAAAATGTTGTGTTTGTGATTATGAGCTGAGCCGTGAAAGGCTGCCTACGTACCCTTAACTCGAAAGGGATCAAGCCCAATTTGCGTAGTTCTTCAAAGTTGAGAGCCCCATTGTGTCGAGGGTGCACGGTTATTTATAGGGCCATGAGTTGGCTATTGGAAGAGCGGGCAGACTGTAAAGCTACCGAACTGCGATCGGTCTTGGAGTGCTGAGCTGAAGGGCTGGCGAAACGAGACCCCTTGGCGAGTCGAGAGCTTTGGGGCATGAGCGAGTTATTTATGAACTTTGTTTCATAATTGCGTTGGCTTTGTTCGCGTTAAAGGATGGCAAGCTGAAGGGGCGAGCAGGTCGAGCCCCCAGTGCGTTGTATCAAGCTAGCTGCCTGTTGTTTTATTTCTGTTACCTTAGCTCATGACGGGAATCGTGATGGTGCGAGGCGGTCATGATCGTGCTTGGCTCGGTCCGGCCTATTAAGGGACTGATTGACTGGGCCGAGGGGCCGATCTGTACAGGCTAGGTTCGGATCCAAAGAAAGACATGGTGCGAAGTTGTAACGACTTGATACACCATTGGTCGAAGTGACTGTTACAGAGCGATCTACTGAAATAACATAAGGCTCATATAGCGCAGTGCACCAGTGTTGCGCTTAGATAGCAATCCGGTTTTAAGCGCGTCAGGCTTGAGAGCGTAATGACATAATTTTGAGAAGATTCGCTTGGGGGAGAGCTTTAAATACGATGCCGAGCCGGAGTCGGGCATGCAAAGCTCAGACTCTACCGAGTTCAAACTATGGAATAGGAGACGATCTTTAGGATGACTGATGTGGAGCTAGATGATGCTAGCTTATGGGATACGTAAGCTGGCTTTTCTTACTCGAGTGTTGTTCTTTGATAGAGTTTCTTACTTGCAGGGAACATGGATCGGCCAGGGCGCTTTCCCCGGTCTGGGAAAGTTGACTGGAGATTTAAAGAAGATTTCCGACCTGAGGCAAGGTTGACCTAATCATGTCTACACTTTGGGGGAGGATAAGGCAGAGGGGTGTCGATCTGCGGCAGACCAGGCTCTGTTGAGTCCAAAGATAAGGAGATTAAGGCCCTCCAGAAGCGATTTCAGGCTCTGGAGGCTGAGCTTAAGTCATAAGAGAAGTTTGTTGGGAAGGTCGAGCTGGAAGCTACTATTCCAGCTTGGATTGCTGAGGCTATCCAAAAATGTGAGGCTTTAGAGGAGTTTACTCAGGTTTTGAAGCTGCTGCTTACGCCGGTCCTGGGCAACGGGTATATTTTAGGCTTGGATGATGTCAAGGGTCAGGTCGCCGACTTTGTCAGGGACAATCTCCCCAACGAGGTTTCTATAAGATAGGCATGGATGCAGTCTATGAGAACCATTTGAAGGACTTCTCGGAGGGAGTGGACATTGTGTCCGAGTACTCCTGCCGTGCTGCGGCTGCTCTTACCTCGGCTCTTGCTTCTTCCGAGACACTGTAGAGTCCAGCCCCCGGTTCTTAGGTCAGAAGGCTTGTGGATTTGTAGTTTTTGTTTTGAAACTTTATTTCAAATGAAATTGTAATCCATACAATTTGATAATAGAATGAGTATTTCGTTAAGTTCTCCGACTTAACTATATTCCGAGCACTTCTTTAAGTACTTGATAATGGTGGAGGTAGAGGTATCTTGCCCTTAGTACGCCATGCATTAACTTGTAGTTTTGGATGGCATACTAAAGGTTTGATCATGTTTTTGCTCGAGTGCGTCCTACAGACAACGAATGCGGTTAAGTCTGACTTGCAGACTTGAAGAGATCAGTTTACCAACTCATTGAGTCCAATCTGCGGAGTTCAAGTGAGTCCGACATGTGGACTTTGGTTTGAGTCCGACTTGGGGACCTAATGACCTTTGTCCGACAACTTTGCTGAGTTTTTCCAACGAAGCTCAGCTCGAGTCTATCCTGCAGACTTAGGATTTATCCTTTTTATTTTTGCTTATGTAGGAGACCTTAGTTGGTCAGGAGGTTTTCCGAAGGTTGGGGGAAGCCTCTAAGGAGTCTAACGTCAACAAGAAGAAGATTGCCGAGTTGAGGCACACCCGAGGGGGCGCCATCGAGCTCGGAGACAAGGAGATAAAGGCTTTCCAGGATCAGTGTTTGGTCAAAGAGGCGGAGCCGAAGTCCGTGTCGGACCAGTTGGGTGCGGAGACAAAGGGTATGGAGCAAGCCGTGTCCGAGCTCCAAACAAAGTTGTATGAGCTAGTGAGGTATCTTTATCCCGACGAGCCGGGTCTACGGCAAGCGGGTGGGAGACTAAGGCAAGAGTGGAAATTAAAGATGTTATTTCCTCACTCAGGGATACGGAGATGAAGGCTTTGCGAGCTCAACTCCTAGCTCAAGAGGGTGAGTTGAAGTCCTTGGCAAGCGGGCTTGCTGAGGAGAAGAAGATGAAGGAGAAGGGAGTTGCCGACCTCTAAGCAAGGATGGCCGAACTGGAGGCCATGATTCCAGTTCGGTGCGCCGAGGCTATCCAGGAGTATAAGGTTTCGGCGGATTTCGCCGAGGCCTTGAGTGTGCTACTGATCCCCGTCTTAAACCATGGGTATACCCAGGGAGTGGACGAGGCGAGGATTCAATATCCTTCTCGTGTGTTGGATGACCTTCCTAAGATGGTTTATTACAAGCTGGACGACCTTCTGAATTTTGTTTGTTTTTTGAGTTTAGTTTATGGGTTGAGTAAAGCACAAGTGTTGGCCGACCTTAAGAGGTCGGGATCAAACCTGGCCGTTCGACCAGTAAAGTTGTCCCAAACAATGGCCGACTTGAAGAGGTGCAGGGCGAATGGTCGGACCATTCTAGTCTGGGCGCAACAATGCAAGTTACTGTCTCTTTATACTTTGTTTTTTGAGTTTTATGCGTTCGTTCTTGTTTGTTGAACTTTTTTAAGTTTTGTTTTTGTTATATTGTCAGAGAGGGTAGGCCCCCTATATGCCATGCACCGACTCGGACTGGTGGTTGGCATACATGTTTGAATTATGTACTATGCCGAGCTCAATGCTCGGGTTTTAATTGTATCAAACTTTATAAGATTCTTTAAGGGGCTTGCGGCCCTGTGTGCAACTCTGAAGGTTCAGATTGAATATTTGCTTATATATAAGGCTAAGTTCTATTTGGGCAACAATAAACTAAGTACTAAACCTGCGCTGGCCAGGGTAACCTTAATCTTATATCAACTTATAGTAAACAGGGCTAAGCAAAATTGACCTTAAGACCAACTGATTTCTCACGTGAGAGTTTTAAGGACGAGCAGGGCCAGGCTAGTGCCGACTTCTCGTTTGAAAGTACGGCGAGCAAGGCCAGGTTTGACTGACTTCTCGCATGTAAGTTTTAAGAATGAGCAGGGCCAGGCTAGTGCTGACGTCTCGTTTTAAAACACGGCGAGTAGGGTCATGCTAGTGCTGACTTCTCGCGTGAAAGAGTTGCACATGTGTTTGTCTTGTAAAATCAATAAAAATCATGCGTAGTGAAAAATAATAGTAAATTAACGTACCGTTTGCTTATTGGTGTAATCTGTCAATGCCGAACTGAAGTCGGTCTTATAGAAGGCTCGCCCGAAGGCGAGTTCCAAGAATAAGATAGTTCGATCACTTAAGTTGTAGAAAAACCTAGTAAGAGCTTGTATCTGAAAAGTTTGAGAGCTCGTTTTTGGCGAGCCCAAATCTGGCGGTCTCATATCCGGCCATTGACAAGAGCGTTTTCGGTTACAATATAAATTTCTTAGCCTTGTCGGACTTGATCATATGAATGTCTCTGATGATACTCGAGTGTGCGTTATCCATGGATTCCTCACAGAACCGCTGGTGTTGAAGAATAAAACGTATATATATAGTCAGATCCTTTGACTCTCCCTTGGAATGTGTGTCTGCTTGAAGATGTCCGCCTGCTAAATAGCATGTAGTACACATATATGTGTTTTTTTATTAAGCAAGCAATATAGAGACATAATATATGCATACATAAATCAAGTACATATTAAGATGGATACAATATACTGAACATACATATATCTGCATAGAATACCCCAACTTGCGGTATAATGTATAAAATTGGAATTTCCAAAGCAAGTACTAAAATATGCGGTAAACACTTTATTTAGATGTAAAATAAACTAGTGATCATAAACAGAATACATTTACAGAAACATGAGGCAACTTTGACCATGGGCATACGAATATTTGAAGAGACATGGAGCAACTCGATAAACAAAGGTTTCGAGACTCAGATTTAGAGCATATGGCAGAGTTGATGTATATAAAAAATATATTTGCACAGGAATTTAGAGATGAATGGATCGCAGACAGGTGAATCAGCTATTAAACGCCCAATTTGAAAGCTCTTTCAGACTTTAATTCGGCTCAACCATTCATAAGCATCAGTTATTTAGGTAGCAAATTTCGAATTAAATTAAAGTCAAATAAAGTACAGTAGTTGCAAAAGGTGAAGAAAGCTTCCCTGACTTACCCGATTCACAGGCTGAGTATTTTGATTGATGTTGGTAGAACATCGTTGGCCTCGGATCATGGAGAGCTGCAGGAGCTCGGCTCGGATCTTGAAGAGTAAGGAAGAAAACTTGCAGCTTACTTTGGTGTTACTGAAGCAAATATTGCGCGACGATCGAGCATCGAACCGGACTCCGATCGACATGAAACTTGGAGGGCTGGTTCGTACCTCCTTCTTCTTCCATATGAACGGTGGAACTCTTTTTTCAACGGCTCAATTTCTGGGAGTTGACCGTAGATCTGACTGCTGCGTTTTTTGGTGATACAGCAGCAGCAGCAACTTTCTGGGAACGATCGGCTATCGAAACGGACTCCGATCTGTACAAAATTTGGAGGGCATGTTCGACCCTTTTTATTCTTCTATCTGAACGGTGGAAATATTTTTTAAACTGCTCAATCTCTGGAAATTTACCGTAGATCTGACTGATGGTCTTAGGTCTGTCTACTACGTTTTGATGATAGAGCGTCAACTTTGCAACGACGATCGAGCATTGAAACATACTCCGATTGGCATGAAATTTGGAGGTATTGTTCCTCCCACCTAATTCTTCAATCTGAACGGTGGAAATTTTGTTTTGACGGATCAATCTCTGGAAATTGGCCACCGATGTGACTGCTGCGTTTTAGGGCGATTCAGCAGCAGCTGCAACTTTATGGCTACGATCGGTCATTGAAACGGACTCCGATCGACATGAAATTTGGAGAGCGTGTTCCCCACACCGTCGTCTTTAATCTGAACGGTGGAAATCATATTTTGACGGCTCAATATCTGGAAATTGGCCGTGGATCTGACTGCGTTTTTTCTGTTGGATTCTGGAGTTTTTCTTGGGATTATCAAGCAAAGAAGCCCTCCTTCTAGCGCCAATTGACGATCCAAAAATCGTCGGGGTAAACTTCTAGGGTTCTTTCCCTTGGTGAGAACCTAAGGAGACTCCAGAGATATAGAAAACGATGAAAGAGAGGGGGAGATGTGGGATGTTTTAGACTGCACTTGAGATGTTATTTCTCAAACTGTCTACGTATCCAATGTGTGTATTGGAATCAAGTCTTCGTAGTTCCTTAGGGATGGTTTATATTGAGATGTTATAAATTACTTGAGTAAACTCCAACTTGTTTATTCATGTTGAAAGAATGAGTATAAATAGATACAAGAGAGGATCCTTACAAGAGAGGATCCTAGCTAGTAAAGTAAAAGTAACTAGAGCCGGCTACAATAAATGCTAGAGTCGGCTATGTCTATGCTATTACATAATAGGACAAAGGATAGTTACTTTATGGTTGCTCGGTAGGGCAATGCATGAATCGCTAACCGCACGACGCCATATGCACATCGGGTCTTGTATGGGACGATAAATGAGTTTCCCTACAAGTCTTTGATATTGATCCTTTCGACGACAATGTCACCATGCAAATAGGTATTACCTGGGTCTACTCGGGGATACAAGAGGTTTGCATCCCAAAGATGCCGCTTTCCTTCAAGAGTCCAAGACATACTTCCTCTCGTGACACGGATATACCCCCGTCGTTCCTAGCTATTTCCATACCAAGAAAGTACTTGAGGTAGCCCAAATCTTTAACTTGAAATACTTTTGCCGCGGGGTCTTCAAGTGTTGGATCTCGGCGGGGTCATCACCGGTAAGGATGATATCATCCACATAGACAATAAGAATGGACCTTTTCTCGGTTTGTTGTTTTGATAAACATTGTGTGATCCGAGTTGCATTGATGATATCCAAGCTTTAACCACGGTAGTGAGTTTTCCAAACCAGGCTCTAGGGGGACTCGCTTTAGGCCATATAGAGATTTCCTCAATTTGCAAACTTTCCCTTGAGTGTGAGTGTTGGAAAAACCGGGAGGCACATTCATATAGACTTCCTCGCAAGGTCACCATTTAGAAAGCATTCTTGATATCCAATTGGTGTAGAGGCCGATCAAGTTGGACAAAATTGAGATCGGTACACTCGACAAAGTGTTTAGTTTTGCCACGGTGCAAAGGTTTCCTTGTAGTCAAGGCCATATGTTTGAGTGAATCCCCTTGCAACCAGTCTAGCTTTGTATTTGTCAATAGTACCATCAGCATTGTACTTGATAGTGAACGACCATTTGCGGTATCGTCTTCTTTCCATGTGGGAGAGTGGTGAGATCCCAAGTATGGTTGTCAAGGAGAGCAAGTCATTTCGGTTTTGACAATTGCCTTCCACTTATCATGTTGAGAGCTTCCTGTATATTCTTAGGAATAGAGTGAGAATCCAAGTCCCGTGTAAACATGGCAAAAACGAGTGATAATCGATCATAGGATAGATAATTATGAATAGAGTGATCGGTAGTGCAAGATCTCTTTCCCTTTCTCGATAGCAATAGTCCGTCATCAACGTCGCCAGGCCGCCGAGAGTCGGGGGGTGCCGAGGTTCGGTCTCGCCGTGACTCGCAGGTTGCCGAGTGTCGCAGGTCTACGGTTCGGCGGGCTCGGGTCGCAGTCTCGGTTCGGGAGGTTCTTTGAGGATCGCAGGATGCCGAGAGTCGGTGGGGTGCCGGGGTTCAAGAGTTTGCCGAGGGAAAGGATTTAGGTCAAGTTCAATCGGTTTCCATCGGTGATCGCCTCGGTGGACTTGCTTGTCGTAGTAGAGTCCTTTCAAAGAATTTTACATCCATAGAATTGTAAAATCTCTTTTCGAAGGAGAATAGCACTTGTAACCTTTCTGTCCGTTTTGCATATCCTAGGAAAATGCACTTGTGAGCTTTGGGATCAAGTTTGCTTCGTGTTGGGCATGGATATAAACAAACACAAGTGCAACCAAAGATTTTTGGAGGTAATTGGGAAATTAGATGAGGACGGGAGTGAGTGGTCAAAAGGGTTTGGATAGGAGTTTTGAAGCCTAACACTCGCCGGGAAGTCTCGTTGATTAAGTATGTGGCGAAGCAATATAGCTTCACCCCACATATATTTTGGAACATGTGTTGTGAACATGAGTGATCTAGCCATTTCCGGTAAGTGCCTCGTTCTTTCTCTCAAAGAACCCCATTTTGTTGAGGTGTTTCCACACAACTACCGGTATGGACAATCCCCTTTTCCATCAAGAAATTACCGAGGTTAGACTCATAGTATTCAAGTGCATTATCGATCTTTAAGATCTTGATCTTAGTGTCAAATTGAGTAGAGATCATGTTGTAAAATTCTGAAAAACTGTTCCAACTTCGATTTATCCTTCATTAAAAACAAACATGTGTTTCGGTATGATCATCAATGAAAGTGACAAACCACCTTTTCCCCGTTATACTTTTTACTCTTGAAGGTCCCCATACATCACTATGAATTAAAGTGAAAGGTTTTGAAGGCAAATAAGGTAGTTTGGTATACACGGATTTGGTAAGTTTGGCAAATTGACAAATATCACATTGAAGATCATTGACATTACATCCTTTAAATAATTCAGAATTACGGACTTTAAATAACCAAAACTTGGATGTCCTAGTCTATAATGCCATAACATGATATTATCTAAGGTTTGAGTGCGAGTGCAGGCGCATTCGTCCGTCTTCTTGTCTTCGGTACAATCTGAGCGGGGGTTTAGCCCTCCCAATCACTTCCCGTGAAGAAGGGTCCCGGAAAGTGCACCGATTCTTATTAAACACCACGTTTCAAATCTTTTGCAATTTTACCGACGATATGAGATTGCAATCTAATTTTGGAACAAATAGGACATCCTTTAGGCATATCTTATTAGTGAGTTTAACATTTCCAAAACCTTTTGCATGAGAGATAGATCCATCGGCGGCGTAATTTTATGAATTTGATGACATGGCATAAGGTGAGTTATGAGGTTTTTATTGCCTCATGAGAGGAGGCCCCGGAATCAACAATCCACGTTTCATTACTAATAGGAGTAGAATTTACTTGGCCATGTCGCTACCTTCTTTTTGTGAGGAAAGCTTTGAATGCGACAAGAACCGAGCATTCAACTTGTTATCATTCTCCCCTTCATTGACGTGCCCGCGCCCGACTTTCCCCGGTAGGCTTGGAGGATTTGGGCATGCCATGTAGCTTCCAAAAGCAAGTGTCCTTGTGATTTGTGCGTTTGCGTGCTCATTTCCGGTTCGATTAGGCTTCCCGACGGTCTCGGTATCTTCCTAGCACTTTCGAGGGTTATAGTTCAACGGATCACTTTCCTCCTCGTTTCCTCATGTTTGACTTCGGCAAACATGGATTTGAGAGGGGAGAGGTTTTGTGGCAATTCTTCCCCTAACATCATCAAGAGTAGGATTCGAATATACTTCTTTTTCTCAATAATGTCCTTATAAAGGCGCATCCTTGACATCATTCCGGGGGTAATCCAGGTGTTGCCATGCCCTAGTGATAAAGATTGGAGCTTTATTGTAGATGTATTGTCTTTCTTGGAGTAAAGATCCCTTCCAGCATTATCCCGCATCTCCTTTGCGACTCTCTTTTGTCATTGATCTTGTGAGAATGGTCATGACTTGATTATTAGTAGTATCCCATTCGTATCCCATCTTACCTTGTCCGGAGATGTACATTTTCATAGATCTTGACCACGGTAAGTAGTTGTTGCCATCAAGTCTATGATTTGTGTAAGATGAAGAGTCACCCCGTACCGCCGAGGTAGGCCGGGACTCGACCGAGGGTAGGAAGCTTCGGATAATGAAGACATTCTTGATTCGACGGGGTGCCGAGAATTTGCGTTTAAGTCTCGATACCATGGTTTATTCATGTTGAAAGAATGAGTATAAATAGATACAAGAGAGGATCCTTACAAGAGAGGATCCTAGCTAGTAAAGTAAAAGTAACTAGAGCCGGCTACAATAAATGCTAGAGTCGGCTATGTATGCTATGCTATTACATAATAGGACAAAGGATAGTTACTTTATGACTATTAGGACATAATAATTGTTTATTCAATGCAATTAATATGTCCCTTGATAGAAAGTACCACGTTACATTGTAACATGTTATGAGTGTAATAATAATGTAATATTAACCATAGTATTTCCACGGTTATGCCGTAAGGCGGCGTGGGCCTAGTCCTTGTTGGGCTTGGATTGCCGTGTTCCCTAAGGAAAAGGATTATGATTGATTAATCTCCTTGATTATAGGAGATAATTATGGTATTCGAATATTTGTATTAAGTGATAAAGATTGGAGCCTTTATGACTCAGGATTCTTTCGTAGTTATCTGTTTATCATAAACGTGGGGAATACGATTAAGGACGGACTCTGGCCGACTTAGGTGGCCCGAGCCGGACTGGTTGAACCGACCTACAGAGGTCGGGAAGATTAGCCGGGCTGTCATGAGCTCGGGGTCTTGTAGAATAATAGGTCCAGGAGGGACTTAGCCCAACCGATAAGGTTGGTCAAAGGTGGGTTAGGGTACAAGTGTTGGCCGACCCGCACAGGTCGGGGCTGAATCCAGACCCGGCCTCGAGGATTGGAGGTCGGTGCTAGGCATGATCGATTCGGGAGAGCTGGAGTGACTAGCCAGACTGGGTCACTCGGCGTCGTTTCTCTCTCCGTACTTAGTGTTGAGGCACTGAAAATATGCCACGTAGGTAGGCCCATTTTCGGGCAGCATCACACGGGTGATACTAACTTATCAAAGTAATTAATTAAGAAAGAACTTACTTCATATTGTAACTTATCCAAGTATCATTATCATCATGGTATTTGTAAAACAATAAAAAAGAAAATCTCAGACTTTGCGTGAGATTTACCTATGAACCCCGTAACATGTACTAATAAATGTATACAATACTACTCAACTTCTCACTAAATAGTGAGTAAAACCACAGACGCCAATTACTTATCCGGCTTCAAATTGAATCACAATTATAATTTTTTTTATTAATTTTTAATATTTTTAAGGTTAAAGGTTGTAAAGGACTGTTTTTGATCTAAAATAAGGAAAAAGGACAAGAAAAAAAGATAGTGGTTGAAAAGGACAAAAACGCGCATGTTACTACATGTGTTACTACATGTTGCTTCTTCAACCACACGTAGTAACACGTAGTAATGTGACGTGTTTTTGTCCTTTTCAACCACTATCTTTTTTTCTTGTCCTTTTTTCCCATTTTGTATCTTATTTTGTCCTTATCACCTCTGACCCCATATTTTTATCCCCGTAATCATAAAAAAAATGACATCACCCATTGATGGACTCTTCTCGGAACGTCTATTCCAAATATATGAATATTTCTTCCCACATTCTTCGGTTAAACGTTTTGACTGCATGGCAACATACACATATTAACAACTTTTAGGTTATTATACAGAAGGAAATAAATAAACCGAATAAACAAAATATATTTCCCAGTTACCTTAATCTTTTTTTTTTTTTTGAGAAACCTATTTACATAACTTCACACCTATATTACAGATGTACCTATCTTTTTTGTTCCTCATTCTTTACTAAAATAGAAATCATAATAATCCGTTGAAAATGTTCATTTGTTGAGACATAAAAAAAAATTGACTTAAACTTGAAGTGACTTTATGTTTGATGTACGTCTTGGAAAAATATTCTTGTAATGAAATTAGGATTTCAGGTTTTTAGAAATCTACATCATACACACGTCAATAATCGAATACCAGCCAACCGATCAGTCAAAATGTGTATATATAAAAACTAATAATACGCTAATGTATGTTTCAAAAAAAAAAAAAACCTTATACGCCAGTGTAACTAAATGATGGTTTTATCGATGGACATTAAAATTCTAAACGAAAAAGCAAATAGAAGTAAAGTATAAAATATAAATGTTATTAGTGTGAAGATCCTTACTTTTCGGAGCCGTGAAATTGAGTTTTCTCTCTCAATATATCAGCTTTCTACAAAACACAAAACACATACAAAAAAATATCCAGTAAGTAAAATGACGGAATTGAATCAAGAGAACCCAATAATCCATTAAAAAAAAAAAGGAACAATCCTCCCGAGTCCCGAGCCAAGAAATTATTTATCAATTCACAATAAAAACAAAAGACAACAATTAACCTCCACCAATAAAGAATTAGAATGTAGTAATAATACAATACAAGTTTCAAATACATCAAGAAGGTGGTGGGTTTTTTATGGCTCTTTACTTATAAAAAAGATTTGTCATTTAATTAAGAAGAAACGGGTGCGGGTTCGGTGTATCAAAAATTAATTTTATTTTAATTTTTGATCAATTTGGTTTTGTTGGAGAAGTTCTATAATTGCATGTTTTTCTTCAAGCTTTTCTTTGAAATTTCTTTAGAATCCATATAAGAGGGTCTTCATATTGAACTTTTATGTTTTATAATGTTTGGTTATTGCTTGGTATCAAACTGGTGTTGTTTGCTGTTGTATTTTGTGTTACCTTGCTGTCAAAAGCTAGAATTTTGAGTTGGAAATCGTATTGTACTGGAAAAATTGTTGTTTGGATGATTCGACCCTTTTGGCGGCCGCCAAGGGTGTTCGGCGTACGCCAATAGGGAACATAATGTCAGTAGAATGTTTTGGAGGGTTTTGGTGCACGCCGAAAGGGCTTGGCGTGCGCCAATACGAACCAGAATGATCTGCAAGGATTCTGGTGTGCTTCGGCGTCCGCCAAAGAAGCCTGGCGTATGCCAAGGGTCTTATTTTGTTGTTTTGGGTTTCTAAAACCTTAAGTCTAGTTTTAGGTGTTGTTTCTTGATCTAATAAAAATATATAAACTTAACAAAGTCATGATTAAGTTTCTGATGCGTTTAGTTCCTGCACCGAATGAATTCTTCCTAAGAGTTAAAGTTCGGGACCGTCGGAAGAACATAAATTGCCTTGTGCTTTGGTGGATTAGTATCCACCAATGTCATGTGTATGTGATAGACTTTGTTAATGTCTAGCTGTCTAAGTGAGGGAGTAGAAGTGTAAGTGAGCATTTTCCATGAAAACACTTAGGTGGATAGTTAATGGTTAATAACTTACATACTTGTGTTGTTAAAATCATAAACATCAATGATTCTTGGTAAAGCACAAGACAATATCACGATGTGTGTTGTGGTCAGATAAAGTGATTAACTTCGCAGGTCCTTGAGAGACCCTAAGTGTGGAGGGACTTCGCCAAACACACAGACTATAGGGACTAACCTGTGGTTATTAGTGTATGTATCGCTAATGGGTTGCAACCAAATGCTTCGTGTTGAGTAGCAAAATGCGTAGCGCCCTTGAATACTTGATTTAACAAAGATAAGTTATGTTAGAAACAAAATAGAATCCTCACGACATGTTGATGAGCATGAAGTGAACCCTAGAGTTGAGTCGTGTCCATGAAAGATAACTTTAATTAACAATAACATGTCAACATTTCATTATAAAACTTAATTGTTCAATAGCTTTTACAATTACTAAGTATACTAGTACTTACCTCTTTTGCATGTTTGTATGCTTTCTTGTGTGAGAAGATATGCAGGATGAACCCGAGTTTGATGAGGACATCGATGATGATGTTTAAGCTTATGTTATGCAATGCCTTGCTAGAACTTTTATTCTTTCTTTATCTATGTTGTATCAAACTATATGTACTTTGTTTCGAGATTTGTTGTGCATTGTAAGATAAGCTTGCCTTCATTTTTAAGGCTTCGTATGTTGTAAGACTTGGACCTCGTTGTTGTAAGTTTTTCTTTCTACCTTTAGAATTGATGGCAATGTAATCTAGTATCTTTTATAATTTCACCCGAGTCTCTTTAACTTCCATTTTGCTTAACTCGATACGGTGACGTAAATGCTTACCTATAATGTTAGCTTTATTTAATGTTATACGTGCCGAACGTTTTTTTCCGGATAATTAAGGACTCGGAATTCGAAAACCGGACGTTACAGAAATACAATTTCTTTATATAACAAGATGTACCCCGTGGCATCACCCCGCCAAATATAACCTCTATTCACTGGGAAATTTTTAGGTGCACCCTCCCTTGAAAAATATGTGTGTTCTTGACCATTGATTATTAAACTGAATATAAATTGTGTGGTTCTGATTATTCTAGTGTAACTTTACTTCAAATTAGCGTGGGTAACAAAAAATTTCCCCTATTTGCACCCATGTACATTCAAATGGACTCATTCATATACAAAATGTCTCAAATTTATGATTTTTTTTTTATAATCATATTTATGAAATATAGTTTCTCTAATACTATAATCGCATTTAGTCCAACATTCACCCAAAATCCAAATAATGTAGTGTAGTTTCGGCCATGTATGCCGTACGTATGTTTCTTGTATTAAAATACTAGTGATTAAGTATGCCGTGCAAGGCACGGCATGCCCCTTCTAAGTATACTGAATTATATATCATATTTAAATAGATCTATAAGTAAGGTGAGACTTTCGGTATGTAATTGTTACATATACCTATTTATCTAGAAAACAAAACGAACACAACAATAAATGATGCATACATGTAAACATGAGATGCACAATAAAAAGCCATGCTTATATTAAAAGAAACAATAATGCACATAATAAGTTACAAAGCCAACATAATACTACATTTGGTGATAATGTTTGGGAGGAAAACACAAGCAAAATAGGTAGGCATATTTTTTAGTACATAAAAGAGCAACTTTACATATTACTTAATACCATTAATTGTTGATGGAGTCACAACTAATGAACATAATATGTAAGTTCTTACCGTAGTTGTTACATTCAAATTTAGGCAAACCACCAATGTTGGCTGTAGAAGCTTTGGAAGGCTCCGGGGCCTCTTTATTTTCCAAGAAATCAGCCCTAATCCTTAAAACCATGGGGAATGTCTTGTGTTTCATGTAGCTGAATCAGTACTAACTCCTTGGTTTCATCAAATGTAAACTGTTTAAAGTGTTGACTACTATTACCACATTGTAGAGTACTGTATTTTATTTCTTATCAAGATTGTCTGGTATCGTGAGTTGTCATGAAACTCGTTTCACATACAATAGCCAGGCCCATTGTAATTAATGTTAAACTTCTCACACAGAACCCTCTTCTATACCAGTACATAAGGAAGACACGTACACCAACACTGATTCCATGCCTAATAAGGCCATAGGGTTCTGAAGGAGAAGATCTTTGCTTATTCACATGTTTAGTTACCTTGTTTTATCTACTTGCACTATTTAATTTTCATTTTCATCTCCTTCCGGCTATGAATTGCTGCGTGTTTAATTTTCTAAGTTTTTTCTAGCTAGCAAGTTGTTATGGTAAAGGTGACTCATTTTCACAACAGTTTAAGTCATTATTGGACAAAGATATGTTTGAGATTGTTATAAAATTAACCTAATAGTCCAGACAACTAAAACGAAAAATGAAGTCCAACGTGGAAAAAACTAAAGCATGAACAACAAAACTGAAGCACAAAGTTCACCTGGAGAGTACATGGTGCTAAGTCATCATTGTTATAGAAGCCGAGATCATTCGCCAAAGAATTATCTTTCTAGCAAACAAGCCTACAAAACCCACATGAACTAAGTAAAAGAATGTCAAAAGGAGGGAAAGACATGGCCGTTGTATAACAGTGTATAATCATTAAATATCAAATTAAAGTGACCTGCAGTAGAAGCAATCAATTAAGGGTAAACTTTTTCGTTCTCATAACTCAATCTAAGCAATCCAAACTCCAACATTTCTATGAATACCATAACAACTTGCAGCTTAGAACAAAGACATATTACACTCTCAAAGTTATAATCACTGCAAATATGCTAGATTTTGAAGATCTTTGGGTTATGGAGTAGATGTTTCACTTTGCCAAGTTCCAGTATCTTGTTTATTATTTCTATGTTCTTTCTGTTGTGTTTTTTTCTTCTTTATTTCCTTAATAAAATAAATCTCAAGTGTGCACAAAAAAAAAAAAAAAAAAAAAAACAACAACAACAACAACAACATCTTAAGCAAGGCCGGTTTGTTCATCTTGCAAAAACTTCAAGATTCTCTCTCCCTAAAGTACAACAACCAAAACAAAGCAGCATAGAAAGCTTTCACATTTGTGTAGCTAACAATTAATGGAGACGATGTATATAAAAGCTCTAGCTTCCCACATCCTTAATTATAATCCATGGTGTTTTTCACTCTCCAGAATGGTGAAATATTCAACCACTCATGTAAAGGCAACCTAGCACTGCTAAATTGAAAATCAAAACCATCTCAATACATTTAGATATGAATCCGGATGTGATATTCACAACCAAAGTGTGCAATTTCAAAAGTAATAGGGAGGTCGTTGCAAGAAATATAATGATCTACTGAAAACACACTAAATATTCACAATAAACATGAAACACTTTAATGCTCATCAACTAAAACAAGACATGCAGTTTGTCATATACAATAACCCCAAAGAAGCAGTCACTTATCATCTACATACTTCCATGTTTTCTTTTGCATATGATGTTATAGACATTGACCGTAATTGCAACACAAAGCAGAATATTTATTCCAGAATAGTGGCAAGCTAACATTTGTTTCTATCCATAAAGCATGTTAAGAAGGTGACCTTTATAACTCTACAAACATGGAGACATCAATAAAGAATCACGTAAATCATCCAAAAATAAATTTCCAATGGCAAACACAAAATTTCTAAGAAGTAAGAACCATCATCCTCACCCTTCCATTTTAACATTGGCTTACCTTAGTGAAGAAGAAGATGACGAGATTTGAAATATCAAACACCAAAAGATGAACAAAAATCGCATTAAAAAAATTCCAAGAACCTCGTCAAAAGCATTTTAAGCTAGCTTTATAAATCTTCAAAGCCTTGGTCTCTACTTGTGCCTCCCTGTATCCACTTACATTGAAAACCACACTTAGAATTATAATTTAAAAACCTCTAATCGGGACATATCCAACATGAATCACTCACATTACAACATATCAACCACACCATAAGACAAAAAAACGCAATAATTCCTAATAAACACGTACGGTACATACAACGACCTAACTCTAACGTATCTACTATGCGGCACTACAAAAACAACTAAGAGAAATTTTTTTCCAGAAAAACCAAGAGAAAGCTTTAAAGCATTTATCATCTATCAGAAGAAATACATGTAGTTGGAAAAGAGAATAATCAACTACATACTGAAACAACCACATGAACACAGAGAAATAAATGCAAGCTCAGATTTTAATCAAATACATACCAAAAACACCAAAGCAACACAAACAAATAAATGCAAGCTCAGATTTTTTTTTTCGGTGGTGAAAAAAACCTAGAAGCTCTGTAAGTGAAGATAATTACAAAGTGTGTATTATATAAAGGCCAAGAGGATTTTTACCTGGTCCTAAAACTCCAAACTCGGATATAGAGGGCTCTTTGTAGACGACACACAAGAAAATCCAGCGGACAATCGAACCAAACCTTATGCATAATTGCAGATCTGACACATGCATCAACGGTACAACATAACCGGCTATTACTGTGACGCCCCGTTCCCGGATCCGAGTCCTTATCCGGAAACGAACGCCCGGCATGTATAATATTAAATATAATATTTGGATTTTCGATAAAAAGACCGAAGTGCCCTTTTTCGAAAATCGGGATATTACATTCCTTCCCCCTTAAGAGGAGTTTAGTCCTCAAAACTTGAACGTACCTGGAAGATCGACAAACTCTGGGAACTCGGCTGTCAACACATCTTCTTCTTCCCATGTCGCTTCACTTGGTGAATGATTGCTCCATTGCACCAAGACCAAAGGGATTATCCTTCTCTTGACTACCTTCTCCTTCCTATCCAGAATCTTAACCGGCTTCTCAACATAAGATAGATTATCTTGAAGCAATTCCGGATCAAACCGAGATTCCACATCCGTAGAAGATAGACAACGCTTAAGCATGGATACATGGAAGACATTATGTACCCTAGACATCGATTCCGGTAACCGAAGTCTATATGCTAACTTTCCAATCCTTTCGATGATGTCAAAAGGCCCCACATACCTCGGACTCAGTTTCCCTTTCTGCCCAAACCTCTTAACACCCTTCATCGGAGAAGCTCGTAGATACACTCTGTCCCCAACTGCAAACTCTAACGGTCTTCTTCTGATATCTGCCCAACTCTTCTGTCGGTCTTGAGCGGCTTTAAGATTCTTCCGTACTTATATGAGGGTTACTTTGACTTATACATCCGCCTTACCTTCAAGAAACTAGCTATAAACTTAAGGAACCCTAACTCCATCTTGTTATCGATCCTGCACTAATCCATCTATAGCACACCCAAACCACAAACATACTTCAATCTTTATTAGTCTTCAAAACGGAAACCATATAAACATCTTCTACCAAACTTATAAGGCTTTTCTATAGACAAGAAACAACTTTTGACAGTGAGTTTATCAGCAACCATAATTTTATAGTTCAACAGAAGACTGGAGTTGTAAAAGAATTTTTTTTTTCTTTAAGTAAAACACATACAAGAAACAAATGTTTAAACTTATTCTCACCTTGATTCCAGAAGAAAGGTAAGAATGGTTGTAAAATTTCTTGGGAACTGAAACTACTAAAGAAGATAGCAATAGGAAATCTTGAGACATGTAACTAAAAAAAATGAAAGATGGTTTGAATTTGGTTTACATGCATATAGTACAAAATTTGTAAAAAAAATGAAAGATGGTTTGAATTTGGTTTACATGCATATAGTACAAAATTTGTTTAGGTAACCCAAAATGGATGATATGTAAGATTTACCAAGATGAGGCTACTTGTAATAAAATCAATAAAACAAAAGTTCTCTGACTGGGACATTTGTTGCAACCAAAAGATTATTCTATACAACCCATATTGAAAACATTTTCCCTTCTCTTGAAGTAATTAGTATGATTGAATGCAAAAGAATAAATTTTCTTACTTCTCCAATAAAAGTTCAACAAAAAGGTTTAGAAGTAGAAGGAGTTTCAAATCTTATTCAAATATGTACATATATATATTTAAAAAAAAATTTGAAGACGAGTATATTCTCTCGAAAGTTTTCAAGATGAAAATCCAAGTAAATTGGAGAAATGTTGCGAAGAGGGGGAGGGGGAGGGGGAGGGGGAGGGGGGGTCTGAACAGCCAAAGCTGGAGCCGAGAAAGAGAAGAGGCAAAAAAGAATAATTATGAAAAAAAAGGGGAAAGAAAATATCTATACCAAAGAGTGGACATGTGGCATGTTGATAGCAACTCTATTTTTTTTGCAAAGTAACAGACGTGGACTGTTGTGGGGCATTTGGTGGAAATTTTTTTTTTAAATGCTGAAAAATAAAATATTTATGGTTTCGGCGCTCATCTGAAACTATTTCCTGCGAATGGGTCCACGTCAGCATTGTTTACTGAAGCCGCTGTTTCAACCAGCGACTTTGCCCTTTTTTTTTTTAAAACACCAAAGCCGCTGGTTCAACCAGCGGCTTCTTCATATGCACCAGTTTCATGCTCACGTTTTTTCCCAGGTTAAAGCCGCCGTTCAACCGGCGGCTTTTGGTGTTTTTAAAAAAAAAAAAGTAAAGTCGCCGGTTGAACCGGCGGCTTCGAGAACAATGCTGACGTGGACCCATTCACAGGAAATAGTTTCAGATGAGCGCCGAAACCATAAATATTTTATTTTTCAGCATTTTAAAAAAAAAATTCCATTTGGTGCCTTACCATTTTATCAGGTAGTAGAAACTCTTGTATAGCATCGTATTACTATAATAAATAAAATAAAAATGCTTCGATTATATAACACTGCAAAACTATAATAATTAACTTTGCATACAATGCTCCTTATTTTCATTATATTGTAATGTAATTAAATTTTCTTCATATTCAAGGAATGAAAGAAAAAGTTGTTATGCTCTTATTTACATTTAAAATAGTTACAACTTGATGAGCTAGGAGATGCAACTCCATTTAAAAGAAAGAAAAATAGTAGTAGCAACAAATGTCAAAAAACAAAGAAAAAGCCAAGTAACCTCCCCAACAAACTAGAAGTGATGCCGTTTTAACCAAACATAAATAAGAAAACATAAGGAGTCATAAACAAACAACAGATTTTACCCAACACGTTCAGCAAAAATCAAAGGAAAACTAAACTATACACCACATCGAAACATAATTTTAGATACCAAAAAGAGCATAAACAACACTTTGCTCACTAATACTTCACCACAAAAATATATACTTGAATAAGGCTTCGTAATATCAAACTTGATTTACGGTCTTTTCCATAATGTTAGCTCGTAGAGTCATGAAGTATTCTTTCTGGACATCATCTAAACTGTTCAGATCCATTGTCATGATTCTTAGCTCTTCATCCCTCTTTGCCATTGCCATCTTCTCTTGTTCTATTTTCATTTTATCTTCATGCATCTTTTGTTTTTGCACCTTCCAGTCAGAGATTAGACTACCAAGAGGGTTGTCATCTTGATGTTTTCGTTTTTTCGGCTTTTCATTTGCTTTAGCCACCTTCGTCCCAAGCGGCCTTTCAAGATCAATAAAGTTGCCTTCTTCGTCTAGGTCAACCGGCGAATGCGTTGTTGAAGAATCCTTACTTTCGATTGCCCTCCCGGTTTGCTTTTTCCTTCCAGCTACCCCTTCAGTTTCCTTCCATTTTGGTTGGTTCCTCAATATATTCCAACAATGCTCAAACTTGAATGTTTCCTTGTGGAACTTTAGGTACATGGACTTTGCCTTTTGAATCTGTATTAAAAAATCATAACATCACCTCGCATAAAATCAAAATTGTATTTCAAGAAATATTATCACTCAAACCAAATAATTTCTCATAAAAGAAGTCACATACAAACAAAATGTCAATATGCACGTACCTTATCTAGTTCATTGTATCCTGAACAATTTCCAGAATTCTCAACTTGTGCAATGACCCCAATGAATACGTTCACGACCTTTTGAATATCGTTATAACGACAATTCAATGAGCGACTCGTTCGATCAATCTTGGTGATGTCAAAAAATTTCTTAGTAATCTCGGCCCAAAATGAACCGATTTTTGGTTTGTCCCTTTTCTTGGATTCATGCTTGTGTTGAGCCAACATGAAATCAAAGTTAAATCCTCATCCACTTGTGAAGTTGCCTTTTTCTTTTTCTCTTGGGTTGGTTGTGCTTCCGTTATGCTCTGTGATAATTCATCATCATCATCATCAACCATATGTGGGGTATTGGGCATACGTGGTGAAGATTGATCCATGTGCCCGGCAAATTTATTCATATCGATCTCTAATAATGCATTAAATGACCAATCACTTCGGTATTATCCATTGTCATTTCTTACGTCTTGTGTGACCAACACATCAATGACATAAACATAAAAATATTAGGCAAGGCGAGCATGAAAATACAAATGAAGATAGTATAAGCTTAATGTATGCAACTTAACGTTATATAAAAGGCTTCCCCCCCCCCCCTTTATACTAGGCTACTACAACATAATCGGCATCGGTGCTCAAACATCATACAAAATAAAAATAAAAGTCTTCTAAGAAATGTTTTGGGGGTAATTTTGGCTCTCAAATTACTGTCAAGAAACACATTGTACAAAGTAGCATGAAAGTGTGGTACATAGAATTTACTCGATCGGTGGCAACATATTCAAGGCTTTGGTAAATTTTTTTTTTTTGAAGTTTGGTGATTACAACAAGCAAATTCCATAACAAATTTTTGCCATTTGTCTACACCAAAACCTCAAAATCTCTTCCAAATGATACCTTCACTTTGCATCTTCATTTTTAGAAGCTTTAATCCGAGAACTTCATTTCAACAAAATTACAATAAACACGAGATAATATTGAGAGTTCACTAAATCAATAAGTTGAATCTTATAGATCAAAACAATATTACTACTCTTGTAAATTGTGAAGAGGTATTTTTAAGCTATGAGCATTTCATTGTACCAAAGAACAAGTCAATGCTATGAACTAATAGCGAGAAAGATGATGCACGATTTGGAACTCGGCATAGTCAATGCTATTTTTGAAGAAAAAGTAAAGAACATATATCTCGGTACCGAACCCGACTTGACAACAAGCAAGTGAAGCACTCGAAAACAATCTCCAAAGCAACTTTATTTCAAGAGTTTTAACCATCGAACCGAGAAATTGAGAAGCAAAATCCAAGACAAAACCACTAGCGAAAAGCTCCGGCGAGAGAAAGAAATCCGGCCACCGTAGATTCAAGCACAACATCGGTGCAAAATTGGGGAATCATCATTCGAAAACAAACTCCAATTCCATCAATGAAATCAAACCCACAAAACGAGAGAAACAAGAGCTCGGGAGAGGGAGACAAGAGCTCGGCTACGGGAATTAAATACTAAACCGAATTATATTGAACACGAAAATCAACTAATCAAACCACTTACGGGGTCTTGAAAATAGACTAACCACTAATCAAACCGAAAACGAATCGAAAAGGAAATAAGGGAAACAAGCGAGCAAAATTTTAAGAGAAAAACAAACAAAATGAATTTAGCTACAAGCCATATACCTCGAATGCAAGAAACGGTAAAGATAACACCCTTTCTTCACTCAAAGCATGTCCTCTCTCGAAGATTACGGTGTCGATTCCAGTCAAGGGCACAAGGGAGAAAAATTCGGGTGTCGATTCGGTAGAAGAAAGCGAGAAAAAAAATGAGAAGTACAAGGGATGGAAGATGAAAACGATGCGGGTGGGGAAGACGAGAGCGTGTAGAGGATCGGAGATTTTTTTGATTTTGCGGGAGATATGGAGTAAAATGTGATGGATCTGTCTTATTCGGATAACAAAGACATTCGGCCAATATGATCCCGTACGTATGTGTTTCTTGTATTAAAATAAAACATTTGAATTTTTCTTTTCTTTTCTTTTTGAGAGAGGGTTATGCATTTGATTTTGAGACGCTCAAATTCAACTCTATAAAAGGCTATGATATATTTATAAGAAAACATAAGAAAAAAAAATCCGACATAAATAATAAATAATAAATAATAAATAATAAATAACAATAAGAATAAATAATATATAATAAAAAACAGATTTAATTCATACAAATAATAAATAAAAATAATAACAAATAAGAATAATGATTCAACACAATACAAAAAGCACCAATCTCTACTTCCAAAACACATAATTATCCGGAGAAACAGGGAGTAGATTTAGATTTGTTGGTTCATCTTCCTTTAAGCCCAAAACTTCCAAAGCTTTGCTGCCAGAATCTGTTTAAAAGCAAAGAAAAAATCCCTTCAAAAATAAAAGAATTTGTTTAAAAGCAAACACAGACATCCTCATCAAAACTCAAACAAAAAACATTACAAGATGTATAGCCACCCAAAAAAAAGTAAATTTGATTCCACAGTCATCAAGGCATATGAAAATTCATGTGAGTAAGCTTAAAAATACAAGCAAGTCACACACAAAACATAGCCGGATTCATGTTAATAGATTACAAGACTGATTCCAACTTAGATTGTAGAACACTTGTATAGGAGCAAGTTCAGAATTTAGCACACAAGATTATGCAAACAAATGTTATACAAGACTGGAGCATAACTGAGACTAATACATGTAGTAAAAATGAGGCACATCTGACTGTTACACAGACTATGAAACACGCATAGCTGGGCAGACAAACTGAGTCAGGACAAACACGCAGCTGGGCTGGAAGGAACAAGCTGACAAATTGAACAAGATGCATACAGATCAAAGCAGATCCAAGACTTAACATGCACAAAGAAGCAGGCAATATGTTGAAAAAAATCCAGTCTTAGCACATTGAAAGCATTCATCAGCCAATCCAACAACTTACATGGCTTCAATAACTACAAGCAAAATAGCATCTTATAGCTAGCAGGATGTGTAGTGCATTCATATGGAATTGGAACAAGCATATTAAAGTGTATTTTGTTAATCATCAAGCTTTTCGAGCTTCAAGAATAGGTCAGTTCAGCTTATGGTTTGGACATTATTTCACACATAATAAAAGTTAACTTACCATGTCAAGCACTTCAAAAGTCATTACCCATGCTGCATTATGAATGAGCACCTCTATGACTTTGAAACAGGGGAAGTAAATCTTATTATGTAATGCATAACCAAGAAGTTACCTGATCATCAATGAATCTCTGCACATCATCCTTGGAAAATGGAAAGGGAGCTATTTGGAGAGCGGACGCGGCAAGCCTTGCAGCTAACTGGTGTTTACATAGAAAATCATGCATAACATAAGCATTGAATAAACATAAGTCAAATAAGGAAAAATAAAACACCATTGAATGGGGAGAAAAAGAACAAAATAAGAAAGAAGTACTAACACAGAGTTGTTCCCCTCTGTTTACAGCATCATATAAGAATGAAAAACTGAACAAAACATTAATCCCCACCGTTTCTAACCCTTTTTCCCTCTGGTCTGTGCCACAAGCCTTTTAACAAACATCTGAGGGGTAAGCGAGAAGGGAACCTGAAAAACACAGCGTCCAATGGGTTGACCACTGATTTTCTTGACTCCTCTTTGATCAACTATCATTGTCGCTCTTTCCAAATTCCTCCCAAACAAAAATTGCAATCTTCGAGCTTCGCAGAATAAGTGAAAAAATAGAATGAAAACAGGCATTTCGTAATAAACGACTAACATTGAAAGATGATCGTCGGTGACTGCTTGACCACGGAAGAAAAAGAAAAGAAAAAAATAAGTTATGAAGATGAATTAAGATCGTATGAAAGAAAAAGGAATGAATTAAGAAGGCGATGAATAGGAAATCTTGAGACCTGAACTGGTTGACTCGATCTCCTCCCATATTGTGTGAACAACGGAAGTGCTTTAGTTGATCGGAACTGTCAGAAATCGCCATATACTCTTCTTCGTCTGAATGGATGTAGATCAGAAATCGCCATATACTCTTCTTGTCGATCGGAAGCATCAGAAATCACAAAATACTCATTGTCTGAATCAATGTCGATCAAAAATCTCTGTAAAATCCGTCGTAAATCCATGCTTAAAAAACAAGTTTTTTGTAGTGATAAGAAAGACACACAAAAAAGAAAGACACACAAAAAAAATAATAATAATAAAAGACATAAGAAAGCGTAGCTGGTGATTAAAAAAATGGCTAAACACACAATTTGGTGCATTCTAATCGTTCAGCTTATTTTTTCAGGTAAATTTCTTATTTCAATTATGTCTTGTAGTAATTCCTAAATTATATTGTCGAATTAATTTACTTTTTTTTTTTTTTTTTATTATGTATCAAAACCCATACATTTTTGTTGATAAATGAGTTTGGGCATGCATTTAAGTCCTGACTCCTGACCAATTGGGGACATGGCACAGTATTAGAAAGTATGTATACATGTTGTAATATGTTATGTAGTGCACATATTATATAGTGCACATATTATTTTTCTAAAATGTGTGATGCATGTCTATATATACCACAGGGAGTATTACCATTAGGAGTGTACACGGATACGGATTATCCGAAAACCGAACCGAACAAGGTTATTTTGTTCAATTCGGTTCGGTTAATTACTGTTTTCGGTTCGGTTTCGGATAGTAATATAGAAAAACCGAAATTTTCGGTTCGATTACGGATAACTCTATAAATTATCCGTAACCAAACCGAAAGCCGAACCGAATAAAAAACCGATCCGTTAACCGAAATTAAATAGAAAATCGTAACCGAAGTATTTATAATTAACCTATATAACTAGTTTTCAAACCAAAATATTATTAACGTTTATCGAAAATTGCTTATAACTCAACCGTTGTCCGAACAAATTTTTCACCGAATTAAAAAATTGAATGAAAACCAAACTGTTTACAACGTAGTAGAATGATTAAATTTCATTTCAATTTGGTTAACCGAACCGAACCGTATATTTCGGTTCGGTTCAATTTGGCTACTGATGTTGCGCTGAACACCAGATTTACGGTAACAGTGTTTATCTTGAGGATATAAGGCTGATATGTGTGATTTCTACGGTGAGGGCACGGTGGTTGACAAGAACAGTGGTGGCGGTTAAGTGTTCGTGAAGAACAGGTGAATTAGTCGACAAATTGGCAGAGTTTCTGCTTGTATTATATTATAGCTTAGAGCTTGAGAGATTGAGATTGTTCTTCTATTACATTGTGATCCCATATTTATAGGCTAAAAAGTAAGTCGGTGTACTGTTCACTGATAAGACAGTTGAGAGTACATAGCTAAGTTAAGTATGCATGCAATACAAGTGTCCTAACCAGCTGTCTTGGCCAGCTGGATCGATGAGTATGGCGAGCAGCGAGCAGGACTCGTTTGTGCCTTGAGTATATGGGTAGAAATCACATGGAGAGAATGGGTCCGACTTACGATTGGCGGACAAGATCCGGCTTACTGTTGGCGGATAGGACCCGGTTTGTAGCTAGCGGGTATAAGATGGTTTGTGGCAGCGGCCAGAGGAGACAGAGGCCCAATATCTATACTGATGGGCCAAGATAATAGGCCTATTTTAGATGAATAGGGCCTCATTCCGATCCGGGTATATCAATGTGGTTGACAAGAACAGTGGTGGCGGTTAAGTGTTCGTGAAGAACAGGTGAATTAGTCGACAAATTGGCAGAGTTTCTACTTGTATTAGATTATAGCTTAGAGCTTGAGAGATTGAGATTGTTCTTCTATTACATTGTGATCCCATATTTATAGGCTAAAAAGTAAGTCGGTATACTGTTCACCGATAAAACAGTTGAGAGTACATAGCTAAGTTAAGTATGCATGCAATACAAGTGTCCTAACCACTGTCAGGAGTGGCCAGCTGTCTTGGCCAGCTGGATCGATGAGTATGGCGAGCAGCGAGCAGCGGACTCGTTTGTGCCTTGAGTATATGGGTAGAAATCACATGGAGAGAATGGGTCCGACTTACGATTGGCGGACAAGATCCGGCTTACTGTTGGCGGATAGGACCCGGTTTGTAGCTAGCGGGTATAAGATGGTTTGTGGCAGCGGCCAGAGGAGACAGAGGCCCAATATCTATACTGATGGGCCAAGATAATAGGCTTATTTTAGATGAATAGGGCCCCATTCCGATCCGGGTATATCAGCTACCTAAAGCAAACGGTTCGGTTTTGGTATCGAATTTCAATTAACAGAAATATTTGGTTCGGTTTCGGTAAAACCATTAACCGTAACGAACCAAACCGTGTAAACCCCTATGTACCATGGTGAATTTTGGAATAAATGTATTTTAGACGATGTACCAAAAAATGGGGACCCAAAATAAATATTCGTTTTTGGAAAACCGGGCCCTAAAATACACATGACTCTTAAGGGGCTCGGGCCTCAAGCTTTGATCGAGTTTCTGGATACGAGACACTGTGCATTATGCTTAGGTTATGGTATTGTTTCATCTACAATATTTAGATACATATGTCCTTCATCTCATTACCATAGGTTATGAGACCAGGTCCCCTGTATTATATACGTTGTTGAGCATATATTTTCACTACGGTATGAGAATCAAAATCACGTTTTGCTCATGCTCATTCAGGCCCGCGTGAGAGGGCATATCGATCAAAGTTTTTATTTTTCCAACATTGATCACTTATTATTGTTTCATTTACATTATTAATAGATGAATTTTTCTCACCTTAAAATCTAATTTTTTTTTACGGTTGATCATTTTTTTTTACTTATATGTTGTTGAACTTATATTTTAATTAATTGAAATGATTTTTTTCTGGCCCTACTAGATCCTTCATACTCTAATAAATAGATCATATATAACGATGTATATGATATAATCAAAAGTTGGTCATCACAAATTAGGAAGACATTTTACAGTATAACGATTGTATGAAAACTATACCAAATTACAATTATTAAAGTCTTTTATCTTTATTTTCTTTCATCTATTACATTTTAATTTATTGTATGTGTAAAATTAGAAATAAAATACTCTAATGTATGTCGTTCGCTAAAAACTGCGTACAACGGTTTTATTGTATAAAAAAAAAAGGTCCACATTTATTTGTGTTAATGTTTTATTTTACAGTTGCAGTTGGTGAGGCCAGGACCTTTAACATCAACATGAGAAATTTACAGTCAAGGTTTAATGTGTGTAAAGATAAACTGTGCGATGAAGACCATGAGAATTGTCCTGCAAAGGAATGCTATTGCGACTATACAGATTCGCAGTGCCGCCGCTTTGATGATCTCACGCCTATAAAATGCGGCAATGAAATAATTGACTGCGGTGATAATCCTGATGTTTGCCCTCCAGATTTATGCAGTTGCGATGAAAATTTGGGATTCTGCCGAACTCTGTACTATATTCTTAATTAATGGCCGATCGGTCACCGTTGCAGGATATGCATGCATCGAAAAATAATTCTATAGTGTCTTCAACTGGTATAGAGAGACGAAAATCCATGTAAAAGTCTTAATAGACCTAGATTTTAAGACTTTTAGGTGTGTGTTTTGATGTCTTTCGCGTCAAATGGAGACGCAACACAAAAATTACCCGCATTCATCTCCTTTTCAACACCCCAATCCAATGTGCGGATGTATGAGAAGGATTGACAAAATGACAGGTTTACCTTCAAAGTCTATATAATATTTACACCCCACATCGTCCCACAATATAATTTTCATTTGTAAGAAAATTAAAAAAAGAGCAGTGGCAACCATAATGTGGGTGCAGTGTAGATATTACGTAGAGTTTCGGGATATCCTTTCATTTTCTGAGAAGAATGATAGTTGTCGTAATCGTGTTTCTTTTTATCAGCACTTGCCGTAGTCGTTTAATGTAATAAATATCACATTTCCATTCGAATCAACTCGTCTTATATATCCATGTTACACCTAAATTTTTCATGACACTATGTACTACGTTGTAATTTACGGCTTCCTTTATGTTTTATCTTTTGTTGTATTTTTATCTTTCTTTCTTTTTTCTTTTTTCTTTTTGAGAAAGTATTTTTATCTCTATAAGCATTATTTCATCTCGGGTGAATATATACGATTCGGTAACCAAACCGTTTTATAAGGTTTTTAGTTTTGTAAACCAAAATCAAACGGTTTTAATTAAGGCTAAAACAATTAGTTCAGTTTATCCAAACCTGGTCCCAATTTTACACGGACTTTATGATGAAATAACATTATTTATTCTAAAGCATAACATGTTCAATAATAACATAGTATGATAATTCATGATACTTCAATACTATTTTGTTAGTAAAGTCAAAGGGAATATTTAACGCCTTAAAAAAGGGATTATTTAACAAGCGATTTATTGAACTAATTAACCCCTACCTATGTCAAAACATGAGCCCAAAACCAATCACTCGTCGACCATCATCCAACACAACAAACACGATGCGTACAACCGAACATCCTACTAAAAACAAACAAGACAACCAACTCGACACGTACAAACAAACAAGAAGATAAAAGAATCGTCTATTGGTCATTCAATTCATCAATAATGAATTACTCCATATGAAACATTAATATTGAACTAACACCAACAATACCGAATAGCATATCACAAGGCTTAATAAGACATAGTATTTGAGTGTGAGAGAGAAGAAAATGGAACATGTTCTTCTTTCATAAAATAGTGAGAGTAGTGAAAATTAGTTCCAAATATAGAATTTTATTGACTTAAAAATCAATATTAATTTTCTTAGGACGTATGTACTAATGAAGTAACTTAAATAAGTGATTATTATTCCATAGGAGCGTATGTTATTTACCTTGGCAGTAATCTTATTTCCCAGAGCTCGAAAAATCAATGCACTATTGCTAGATCTTTCACCGAAGCTGGGTATAAGTCTATTGCGAACACCGGAGGGGCTTTATTGGATTACTTTTGTTCTACTAGATCTTCGTCACTACTATTTCCCGGAGGGGCTTTTGTTCTACTAGATCTTCGTCACTACTATTTCCCGGAGGGGCTTTTGTTCTACTAGATCTTCGTCACTATAACGTCACCGAAGATTCCAAAAGGAAAGAGGGATCCTAATTAGGGTTCTCGAAAGGAACAAAACTTAAGAGGATCACATAAGAGATGTGAGCTTAAAACTCAACCTTCTCCTAAGGAGACTTTTCACTTGGTCCTAGTGCAACTTAACCACGTTTTAAGGATTCCTAATCCTACGAGAATTTACCACCAAGATCAAGAGAGATCAGAAGGGTTCAAAAAGGACTGAAGAAGTCTTATCTTAGAGGGAAGAAGCCTAGGAAAGAAAGGACGCTTTGCTCTGATACCAACTGTAACGCCTCGCTCCCAGATACCGAGCCTTATCCGGAAGAGAACGTTCGGCGCGTATAGCATTAAATAAAATTGATATTATACGCAAGCCTCTACGTCGTCATATCAAATAAAAGCAAACAGAAGCCCAAAAGACTCGGGTAAAATCATAAATGCTACTATGAATAGAAAGTAACAATTCTTAAGATGGAAATAATTAACTTACAACAACGATTCTCCAAAGATTACAAAGTACGGTGTCTTGAAAGTACAACTTGTCTACAAAGTCTAGAATTAAAAGTAAAACAAAGCATCGTCGAAAGTCTTCCTCGTAGTCCTCAACAAACTCGTGGTCAGCATGTTCGTCTTCTCACCCCACAATGCATACAAAAGAAAATGCAAAGGAGGTAAGTACAAAGTACTTATTAAAAGTGAGAAGCTAATGAATAACTAAGTTCTACAATGTAAAGGTTCCTATTATTAATTATTAAGTTATCTTTATAAGACCAACTCAATCTAGGGTTCACTCCATGTCCATCAACATGTCATGACTACACGTTTCTATCTTAACTTATCTTGGTTACATTATTACTCAAGGACACCGTGCATGATGAAAATTCCACCACGAGATATACTTGCCAACTACGGTGATTAGCACCGATAGTCCCGGGATCTCCCCGATATGCATATACGTTCGATGAATTTCCTCCACTACCCTTCAGCCTTTTGAGCCAGTAGCGTAGTTCACCTTTTTATGAACGTATCACATCGCCGATATGGATTAGTGTTTAACCGAGAATAAATGACGTTTTAGCTTTTACTACCACGTATGTAACTTTATTGTGTATTAACTAGCCACCTAAGCGTTTTCAAGTAAGCTCCCTCACATCTCCTACTCTCGTACTTAGACCACTAGACACGGACAAGGCCTAACACATACACAGATATTGATGAATACTATTTCATCAAAGCACAAGCCCTTTCATGCCTTTCCGACGGTCCCAGACTTCAACTCCCTTTAAGAGTGCGTCCGGTGCCGGAACCAAATGCATCAGAACTCAATCGGGGCTTGTTTATGTTTAATTAATGTTATTGAATCAAAAATAGAAATTTAAAACTCAACACAAATATACCAAAACATATCACATCTCATTAACTACAACTTAGTATGAATTCTATCACCAAACAACACCAAAACTCGCCAGAACTCAACCTATTATTATACAACTATAATAACTCATTAAGAAGAGCCTCTTAATTTAATTTCCAGCAAATCCGATCCAAAACCTGCAGGAAAACGCTGAACTTCTAAGCCTTTAACTCGAAATCTAATTGATCAACAGGTAACCCTAAAAACCCTATCTTTCTTGAAAATCCCGAAATGAAAAAGTGCTTGAAACAGAAGATTAAATGGATATTTTTCCTGTAAAATTATTTTTGGAACAATCTACGCTCCAAGACGATCATTTTGACTACTCATGGCTGAAAAACAGAGCTACGGATTAAAAGATACGAATTTTTGAAGAAACGAACTCGACGATTACGAAAAACTAGGGATGAACTGAAAACTTACGAAATTGAGAAAAGTTTGTGTGGAAACGTTCGTCTTGATGAGATGATGATTTCTATCTTCTGTGGTCTGTCCAAATTCCAGAGGGATTAGCCGCGCGATTGAAGATTCCCTTCCTCCGCTTCCAGCCAATTCTGCGTCTGTTTTCTTCTGTTTTGCGTCGCCTCTTTTTTTTCTTTCAGAATTGCGTGATAAAATTATAAGAGAATTTTGGGGATTATTTTCCTTGAATAGCTATCAATTAATTTCATTAATTAAATAACTAAATCCCCTTTTAAAATAATTAAATCCTTTTTAATTACTTTAAATAGGATAAATAATAATTAGGTCATAGTGAAATTAACCAATTACCTTTTTACCTTTTCTGAAAAATCGGGATGTTACAGTCACACACATGCCTCATCTCCGGTCATTTATCGTGACAACTTAGGTGTTGTGCATCTTAGTGTGCATCCGGTCTATGAACGATTTTCATTCTATCCGGGAGCAAGTTCAGTTGGGAAAATTACGTACATGTCTCTTGTATCTCAGCTCATGACTATATTGTCGATACCCTTACCAAACCAGTTGACAAAGGCCGCGGTTTCAGTTGTTGATGATGCTGGCCACATCTACTTACGTTGTGTACGGGTTTTTTTTTGTTGTTACTTTTACTTTTTATAGATCACCGGACAGCTCCTTAGCTCTTGTAGAGATCGGGGGACATAGCTTAATAGTTGAAGTGAAAAGGTCTTGACCATGTGTAGAGATTATGTAAAGCAGATAAAAATGATGTTGGAGTCTGTAAAGTAGAGAATTTGTTAAGAGACACTGATGCGAGTGCTCTAACAAGACTTAAACACACTTTTACATGGTTATTTACAATTGACACATATTGTGGTATATAAAATGTTAATTATCTACCTCTCTATAAGCTTAAGTTTTTGAGAGAGATGGTAGTTCAACATGGTATCAGAACGAGAGGTCATGGGTTCAAACCTCGCTCCAAACACAGTCCCTCTAACAAACAAACAAAAAAAACAAACAAACATCATATGTTGGGCTTTTCTCTCATCTTACAAGCCCATGCTCGAGGAACAAACAAACAAACAAAAAGATCAAGTGTTGGTTTTTCTCTACTCTTACAGACCCACACTGAAAGGGACGTATTGTGGTATATAAAATGTTAATTATCTATCTCCCCATCAGCTTAAACTTTTGGGAGAGATGGTAATACAACAACACATATCTATCAATATGTCTTAAATCATATGAATTATATTTATAGATTTTTGTCCAGAAGGACAAAATTATCAAAAAATCAGGATAGAAGGAAATTGTAATTTAATAAGGACAAAAGTAACAAATATGAAATAACAAATGTGGAATAGAGTAAATATGAAGTAACAATTGTGAAACACAAAGTAACATTAACACGTGAAGTAACAATTTTAAAGTAACATTTGTGATTTTTATCCTTTATAATCATGAAAATGTTACTTTTGTCCTTTCAGACCCATTTATTAATTTTTTTGTCCTTGTGACCCTTCCCCTTATATTTAAATGTATTATGCCTGCAATTTAATCGTTAAATATTATGCATTTTGAATGTGAGAAACTCAATTTCATCTTTATAAAATGGTAAGGATTTAAAAAAAATGTTTACACAAGAAAACATAAGTAAGCAAAGTGTCGCAGGTTAATTATTCAGAAAGAAAAAAAAAAGATTTTTGTCGAGAAGGACAAAATTATCAAAAAATCGGGATAGAAGAAAACTGTAATTTAATAAGGACAAAAGTAACAATTATAAAGTAACAAATATGGAATAGAGTAAATATGAAGAACGATTGTGACAAAGTAACATTAACACGTGAAATAACAATTTTAAAGTAACAATTGTGATTTTTGTCTTTTATAATCATGAAAATATTACTTTTGTCCTTCTATATTCATTTATTAATTTTTTTGTCTTTGTGGCCCCTTCCAAAAAAAAAAAAAAAAAAAAAAAAATGACAGATTGATAAACATGCTACTTGGTGCATTCTAATCGTCCCGCTTATTCTTTCCGGTAAATATTCTTATGTCTACTAAGTCTAGTACGTACAAGACATGGTGTTGAAGGCAATATTGTAAAAAATGGTTCCGTAAATTGGCTTACTTAGCGTTTTAGTTCTATATATATTTCAGTTAGTTATAATTTTTATCCTGTAACTTGGATTTTTTTTTTCCTTCGTTGACACAATGTTGAATTTGGGGGAGAATGTTTGCGGGAAAATAATGCATGACGTTACTTATTATGCAAAATAATAATATAAATAAATAAGCCAAGTCAGGGTTTCAGCACAGGTTATGTGTATATATATAGCATCCCTGAGCAAGAGATAATAACAGTTTGATTTAGTAAATAGAAACAAGAACAATTATCATTGATTCAGCTCCAAGAAGATGAGCTCAGAATATTCATTCATATTTTGATAGTCATGATGAAAACAACGGTACAAAGATAAGGATATATGGATAGATTCTCACAATCTATCTACACAGAAATCTAGGTGTAACTAACTAGAGTATACCCTATTACTCATCACATAAACTATTAGTTATTTCCACTAATACCCTTTTCTCTTTCACCCCCTCTCAAACTAACATGGGGTTCAGTCACATTTAGTTTGTCTTTGAAATGGCAGAAAGCTGTTATAGGAAGAGGCTTGGTAACGACATCAGCTATCTGAGTTGTTGAAGGTATGTAGCACACTTTTAACTTCTTGTCAAGAACCAAGTTCCTAATGAAGTGAACATCCACTTCAATGTGTTTAGTTCTAGCATGATATACATGATTCTGAGCTAGAGTAGTAGCCCCTGTATTATCACCACAGAATGGGCATAGCTGGTAGCCTGAATTTGATTTCCTCAAGCATTTGCATTATCCACAGAATTTCTGCTCCCAGATTTGATAAAGCCTTGTATTCTGACTCACAACTGGATCTTGCCACCACTGACTGCTTTTTAGAACTCCAAGTAATCAATGACTTTCCAAGATACACATAGTATCCCCCGGTAGACTTCCTATCTGCTAACAAGCAGCCCAATTGGCATCAGTAAACCCATGCAATTCCAGACTCTGGCTGGGAATGAAGAGCAACCCTTGTCTCAATGTTCCTTGTACAAACCTCAGCAGCCTTTTTAATGCTTGCCAATGTTCAGTGTAGGGCTCTTGCATGTACTGACTTAGAGTATTAACAGTATATGCTATATCTGGTCTTGTCGGAGTCAGATACTGAAGAGCTCATATGGCACTTCTGTATATCCTAGGATTTGCCAAGGGAGTGCCCAGTTTGGGCATCACCTGTTTACCAGCCACCATAGGAGTGGGACAAGGGAGTGCCTAGTTTGGGCATCAGCTGTTTAAGTAACTGTGCAGCATAATAGGCTTGAGTCAAGTACAAACCTGAACTGTTTCTTGTCACCTGCATCCCCAAGAAGTGTGAGACTGGCCCCAGATCCTTGAGAGAGAACTTAGCATCCAGCAACTTGATGAACCTTTGAATCAACTTTGTAGAGCTCCCAGTAAGTAAGATGTCATCATCATATTTAAGAGCAAATAGCACCTTATCTTCATGCTTCAACATAAACAGGGATGTATCACATACTGACTGAACAAACCCCCAACTCAGCATCTGAGATCTTAGAGCATCAAACCAAGCTCTGGGTGCCAGTTTTAGACCATATAGGGTCTTATTCAACTTGCACACAAAGTGTGGCTTTGCAGGATCAACAAAACCTTCTGGATGTTCCATGAACACAGGTTCATGTAAGGGTCCATTGAGGAAAGCATTATTAATATCAATCTGATGCATAGGCCAATTCATGGAAACAGCTAAGTTAAGCATAATTCTGATTGTTGAGGACTTAGCTACTGGACTGAAAGTCTCATTGTAGTCAATTCCATAGCTTTGGTTGTACCCCTTTGCCACAAGTCTAGCTTTGTGCTTCAAAACAGTACCATATGGCTTGAGTTTCAATTTGAAAATCCATCTGTTCCCTACAATACTTTGTCCTGGAGGTAGTTTTACAAGATCCCAAGTCTTGTTGTGTATAAGAGCCCTATACTCATGTTTCATGGCTTCCTTCCATTTTGGCCTTTGTACAACTTCATTTACAGTAACAGGCTCAGTAGGAAAAGAGTGAGCACTAGCAATAGCAGCAGAGTACACCTTGGGTTTGAAAATCCCACTTTTTGACCTAGTCTGCATGGGATGCACCTTGTGTTGTGTGGCAGGTGGTGAAGGACTGGAGGATGCATCACTCTGAGTTTCTATTGAGGATGCATTCTCTATGTGCTGGACCACAGGTGAAGTAGTAGGGGTGCATTGTGAGCTAGCAGCTGGTGAAGGTGTGAAGGAGGTGGTATTGCCATCATTAGGGAAATAGTGTGCAATATCTTGTGAATTTTGCCTGTGTGGAGTGTTTGGTGAATTTTGTAGAGGTGTATTTTGTAATACCTGATCACTGGTAACAATGTCCTCCTCAGGCAGGCTGCTCAGGATGTCTGTCATTTCCCCCTCTTGCTGAGTGGATGCCAGACTGAGAGATGTACTGGACAGGAAAGGATCAACTATGACTTGAGTAGAATGACCTTGAAGGAAGCCTTGGGAAAAAGGAAAAGTACCTTCATCAAAAACAACATTGTTGGAAATGTAAATCCTTCCAGTGTCATCAAGACACATATAACTTTTGTGAATAGGGCTAAGACCTAAGTTAACACATCTTTTTGTGTGGAACTGAAATTTGGGACTTTGATAAGGTCTTAAATTGGGGTAGGCAGCACAGCCAAAAACCTTGAACCTCTGGTAGTTAGGTTTGGATTGAAACAGACACTCCATAGGGGACTTGTGATACAACACAGGGGTAGGCAAGCTGTTGATTAGGTGGACAGCAGCTTGAAAACTGTACCACCAGTATCTTAGTGGCATACTAGCTTGAGCAAGGAGGGTCAACCTTGTCTCAACTATATGCCTATGTTTCCTTTCTGCCCTACCATGTTGGGCATGATCATGGGGGCAAGGGTGTCTAAATTTGATACCTTCAGTATCAAGATAGATCTGGAAGGATCTGTATTCACCACCCCAATCAGATTGAAGGCATTTGATCTTAGTGGAAAATTGAGTTTCCACCAAGGCTTTAAACTTCTGGAAAACATTAAAGGTGTCTGACTTAGACTTTAAGGGATAGATCCATGTGTGCCTAGTGTGGTCATTTATAAAATGAACATAGTAGGAATATCCTTCTACAGATTTTACAGGTGCAGGTCCCCATAAATCAGTGTGAACAAGCTCAAACACAGTCTTAGCATGAGATTCAGACACAGGATGAAACAATTTATGACTTTTGCCAAGTTGACAAGACTCACAGAAGGATAAAATACCAGATGTCTTAACATTACAATCATTCAAAATAAAAGACAGAATCTGACTGGATGGATGGCCCAGTCTCTTGTGCCAAACATCAGGGTTTACATCAGGATTATTACAACTCACTGAAGTTTTAGAAGCATGAAAACAAGTAGACAAGGATTTGGAGTGAAGGGAGGTCTAAGTGCATCCACTGAGAGGTATTGCTATCTTGTACAGACCATCCTAAAGCTGCCCCTTGAGAAGCATTGTCCCTGTAACTTTGTCCTTCACAATACAAAGCAAATCATCAAACTCAACAGTTATTGGATTATCAGAAATCAACTTGGAAATACTTAAAAGATTTTTTGTGATTCTGGGAACATGGAGAACATTATGCAGGTGCAATGGTCTATGATCAGGTGCAAAACAGTGTGACCAATATGAGTAATTTCAAGTTGTTCACCATTTCCTACAATGAGAGTATCATTACCATTGTACCTACTGTCAATAATGATATTACCTGCATCTGAAGTAACATGGTTGGTTGCACCACTATCCATGTACCAGGAATGATCTGAAACAGTATTAGGAGTGGCTACAAAAGCAGAAATCTGCTTGGGACCTCCGGATTGAGCAGCGGTAGCATTTGAAGGGCCTTGGAAATCATGCTCAAATCTGTGCCAACAGTCAACAACAACATGACCACTCTTTCCACACAATTGACAAGTAGGCCTGTTCCCACCTGCATTTCTGCCACCTGATCTTCCACCTCTGTTCCTACCACCTCTGGAGCCCCCTCTGCCTCTATAATTACTCTGTCCAGTGTTGGAATTTGGTCTCACTGAAGGTCTATTTCCTGTATTAACTCCTTGTGAGTAAGCAGCCAGGTTTGCTGCAGGATTCCCTTGTATTCCAGTAACATGGGGATTAAACCTGGCCAACAACCTTTCATGAGTCAAAAGCTGGGATTGAACTTCCGGCCAAGTGAGGGATCCTATTCTGGAAGTGATATTCACTATCACAGCCTCATATTCTTTGTCCAATCCTCCCAGTGCTGCTAAAATCAGCTCAGAACTGGATATAGGGTAACCAGCTGCTGCCAAACTGTCACTGTATGACTTCATTTGAGCTAAGTAATCACTCATAGACTTGGATCCCTTTTCAGTTTTGGTCAGGGCACTTTTGAACTCAAGCATCCTTGCCTCTGACTGATTATTGAACAGGACTTCCAGAGTAGACCACACTTCATGAGATGTATTACACCTATCACTTCAATTAAAGCTTCCTCTGTCATAGAGCTAAGAAGCCATCCCATTAAGAGTTGATCTGTAGTTTTCCATTCTTCTAGAGCCAGATTTGGAACAGAACTGATCCTACTTAAGTCTGGGGGTCTGGGTCGTGTTCCAAGAAGAAGATCTTCCATCTTGTGACCTCTAACAATGGGGAGAATAGTGTATTTCCAGAGAAGATAATTTTCTCTTTTCAGTTTGACCGTGCATGTCTGATTAAGATGACTTTGGAACGGTGAGCTGGACTGCACAAATGGGCTAGGAGACGACGATCTAAGGGGTGTGGACATCATCGGAAAAGAAGGAGGAAGAACATAACCACTTATCTGTGTAAACGGAATCCCACCGGTGAACTCCGGGGTTGGAAACAGAAAACCTGGATATGGCACAGAACCAAAGATTGAGCTAGTGTAAGATTGAAGACGACCACCAGCTGTTGTAGCTGCCATTTCTTCAGATACCTGTGCCGGATTGCTGACCGCTGATGTTGGAGTGCTGACCGCTTCCATGGTTGTTGTAGCAGCAACTCCGGTTGAGGTATTTTCGGCCCCAGAACTCATGACGCGAGTCTAATAGCTCCGATACCAAGTTTGATTTTAGTAAATAGAAACAAGAACAATTATCATTGATTCAGCTCCAAGAAGATGAGCTCAGAGTATTCATTCATATTTTGATAGTCATGATGAAAACAACGGTACAAAGATAAGGATATATGGATAGATTCTCACAATCTATCTACACAGAAATCTAGGTGCAACTAACTAGAGTACACCCTATGACTCATCACATAAACTATTAGTTATTTCCACTAATACTCTTTTCTCTTTCAATGACCAACTAGGAGATAGCTGTTTAAAGTATATTGATTGTCATTAATTATGAAAATAATATATTTAAGAAAGAAATTAAGAAGGCCTGCAATCGTCACATCTTATGCATAGGTGGGACTGTAAGAGACACAATTTCAGCCCCTATATAAAAGGATTATATAAAATAAAAAAACATAGTTTTTTTTTGGAAGGAAAAAAAAAAAAACATATATAGTTAAGCAAGGGTAGCAAGTGATCAGAAAAAAAAAACAAAAAAAGGATGGCTAAACATGCAATTTGGTGCTGCATTCTAATCGTTCCCCTTATTTTTTCAGGTAAATAATTAATTTATTATTTCATGTATGTTTGGATATCCCATATGATTTATTTCCTGATTCAACTTATCGAATGAAGTAGTTTTATGCAGCTTGAATAAAGTAACTTTCTCCATTTTACTTGTCTTCTAGTACAGTATAGTACTTATTATATCGTATATACTTTAACTTTGCAGTTGGAATGGGAGGCAAGACCAGTGGGCAAATATGAACCGAGGAATAAACTTGGTGAGGCCATGGCGTTTAATTACAACGAGCAAGGCACAGACAACTTTCTGTAAAAATATATTTTGTAATCAGGACAATGAAGATAAATGCCCTGAAGACCTGTGCTACTGCGACAATGCAGATGAGAATTGCCGCCCTTTTACGGACCTCACGCCTATAATGTGCGGGAAGGAAATAATTGACTGCAATGCTGATAATCCTGAGGTTTACCCTCAAGATATCTGCGGTTGCGATCTTGATTTATATGTGTGCCGGTATTGGTACTATCTTACTGGCTGATCGATCGGATACGAACGCACGCATGCATGCATGAAAATGAAAGTGTTATATACTCTCAAAACTCTATATAAAGTTTAGAAATGCATCTCGATAGTGTTTTCAACAATTGATGATGACCGGAGGATGTCAAGACAATGCATCTTTTATGATTTTACACACGAACACTCATCTAACAAGTGCTCTTCAATATGCTCGTATAGATGTTTGAAATCATAGCATTCAGTTACCTGCAGTTTTATTATGATTTTCATGTCACTTGTTCCACCAATATAAATTCTTAAAAGAAGGGTAAATTAGTAAAGATATGACATTTATATTTTACACAGTACGACCCAATGCATGTGTTTTTCTGATTTTCTGTTGGTTTTCTTGCATCACCAAATCATATTTGGTCCACGACCATAATAAAATTTACGGTTTTCTTCTTATTTTTAGCAGAGGTTTTGTGTTTTATTGAGGTTTTCTTCCCGTCTTGTGATTTTTTTTTTTTTTTTTTTTTTTTTTTTTTTTTTTTCAGAAACTTGTGATTCTTTTTTAATACATCTAACTATTTTGATATACCGAATAGCATATCACAAAAGCTTAATAAGAAATAATATTTGAGTGTGAAAGAAGAAAAGGAAACATGTTGTTCTTTCATAAATTAGTGAGAGTGGTTAAAATTAGTTCGAAATATAGAATTTTATTGTACACTTCATATATCGGCCTAACTTAGCAAGGCTATACCATCGTATGACGACATGGGTTCGAACCCCGTTAGGGACATATGTGGTGAACTAAAAACCTTTCATATCCTATATATATATATATATATATATATTGAATTTTATCGACTTAAAAATCAAAATAAAATTTCTCAAAAAAAAATCAAATTTATTTTTAGGCCGTATGTACAAAATGTACCAATGAAGTAACTTAAATAAGACTGATTATTCTTCCCTAGGAGCGTATGTTATTTACCTTGGCAAGAATCTTATTTCCTGGAGTTCGAAAAAAATCTTATTTCCGGGAGCTCGAAAAAGCAACACACTATTGCTAGATCTTCCACCAAAGTTGAGTATAAGTCTGTTGCGAACACCGGCGGGGCTTTATTGGATTACTTTTGTTCTATTAGATCTTCGCCACGCATCTGTTGATGCCCACTTTCATTTACGTTGTGGTTTTGTTTGTTACTTTTACTTTTTTATAGATCAACATCCATTTATGTTGTGTACTAGTTTTGTTTGTTACTTTTACTTTTTATAGATCACCGGACAACTCTTTAGCTCTAATATAGATCGGAGGCATAGCTTAATAGTTATAAAGTGGAAAAGTCATATACTTTGATGCTCATGATTTAAATAAGCGCGTAACTGAATATTCCTATAAAAAAAAATTGAACAACAAGGAGCATAGGTACAATTTAATAGCCTATAGCTCAAGAGACTGTAGCAGCAAGGTGCATAAAAAACAAAACACATCATCAACAAGACCATCACTAAAAAACCAAATGAGATATTCCTAGTTCTACGATAGAGCGTTGATCGGATTAACAATCCACACACTCCAAGCAGCATTGACACGAGTATTCCTCTCCTTTTAATCCAATTGAAGCTAATGACATGGATGTCTCTGAAAACTTTGTCCGGATCAGTTGATTTCCCAATGAAAACAATGTCATTCCTCCTACGTCATGTGCACCAAACAGCAGTTCGCTTTAGAGCCTCCCAAATCCAAGTTTTCCTTTTTGACTTGATAACAGAAGGACTAAAGGTACAAAAAGACCTCCACGACAAGGTTGAAGTTGTAGATTTATGACACCACGCAAATATGTTTTCTGATATAAGATGTGAGAAAGAACAAATCAAAAGGATATGCTCTTCCTCATCATCCCACGCATTACAAAACGAACACTGGGTATAAATTTAAAGCATGATGCCTAACGAAACATTTATGATCAACATATATATTTATATAAAATTAATAGTGTATCGTATGAATTTTTTTACAGTTATGCTATATTGTAGAACATTTAATATACTTTTTATTCAACTCATACTAAACCTAATTAATTAATTCCTGGAAGTTAAAAAAAACAACAACAACTTCATGGATATTTTTGGTGATCGATGTTAAAGATCAAGCGCTTACCAGTTCTCCTAAAAGCTATAGCTGTTAAGGAATGCGCTACTATATTTCTTATATCACTTTGACACTCCCCCGAGTGTGGGCCTATAACAAAAGCGCTGCCAACTAAGCCAGCAAACTAGGCGCTCCAATAACAAAGAGCGCCCAACACACGCATACGTGCACAATATAAATGGGGGAAATAATAATGTTTATTGCCAGGTTCGAACTCGAGACCTCCTGCCTCGATACCATGTTAAGATCAAGCGTTTACCAGTTCTCCTAAAAGCTATATCTTTTAAGAAATGCGCTACTATATTTCTTATATCATTTTGACAATCGATGTATGGATTAAAATAGTTAAATGTGACGCACAATACACCATTTGAGTATCATTAATATTATAATTATATATAAAATAAATAAAGTGGTCTAATAAAATTAAAGGTAACATAAAAAGAAATTAACACTCTTATAATATTGTACAAAACTTACATTATGTAACGATAGATATCTAAATAAAAAGTCAAGTGAACTCTTTTAAGACATGTCTAAAGGGGCAAGAGGACTTTGGTGCTGGAATGTGAAATTAATTGCTTATTAATCATTTTCCAGTTTTAAAACCAGCCGGTAAACTATAAATTTTTATTATGTTTTTTGAAAAAGTAAACTATAATTTTAGAAAGAAAAAAAAATTTCTTGTTTGGGTTCGTTTTGTTTTAATTATAATTTTAATTATTTTAAGAAAAGGGGATAAAGAAATTAAATTACCGCAAGAGCAATGATACCAGTAACAATTCCAGTCTTGATTGCAGTTGGCAGATAGGCTGACCCAAATGTTATATCCATTATTGACAATGGATTTAGCCCTTTCTTCAAGTGTCCTATCTGCACTTTCCATGCATTGAATTAAACACCCTTATCATCATCATTATAATTTAATTATATAAAATCAAGCAAAAATAAATAAATAAATAAATAAATATATATGTATACATGATAATAAAAAATAAAAAATAAAAAAAACAGGATAAAGTGAATAGTAATACGTCCCGTGAATTGAAGTAGTACTCAAGCAAAGCTACATGATCACTGATCAGTATAGCTCAAGAATGTTGAAATACAATGCATTAGAAAAAAATTAATAATAATGGTATTATATTCATGTCTATCTAGCTTCCTTACCTACTTTTGTAACATATATGTCAAAATATGAACAGCTCATGATATTGTACTATTTGTTCACGTGACGAGTTATAATTTCATATCAATTTTATTTTTATTTTTATGGTGTAGTCCCTCTAGTCTAGTCCACTTACATATTATTATTATTATTATAAGCTTGTTAGATAGTAAGTAAAAGAGTGGTGGTAGTGGTGGTGACCGGAGGAGGAGAGGGGTGGGTAGTTGAAAGAGGCGGCCGGATTTTCTGTTTTTCGACTTGCAGGCTGAAAAAGAAATGAAGAAGGAGAAGAGAGAGGCTTCCCGTTATCTAATTTAGGTTAAACTTTTTTGGGACGACAAGCCTTTTTTGGGACGACAATGTCGTCCCATTAAAGTATTCCGTCGCAAATTTACGTTTTCCGTCGCAAATTTTATCCAAATTCAGAATAATAAAATAATTCTATAAAATTTTATTGAAGTCCGTCGCAGAATAATAAAACTTTCCGTCGCAAAATGGCTTTTTGCGACGGAATTTAAATTCCGTCGCAAATTTTATCTAAATTCAGAATAATAAAATAATTTTATAAAATTTTATTGAATAGGCCGTCGCAAAATAATAAAAATTCCGTCGCAAAATTGCCCGCCAAGTGGAAAAATCGGTCCCGCCAAGTGTCCCGTCGCAAACTTTAAAATATCCGTCGCAAACGTAAATTTGCGACGGAAATAATGTCCGTCGCAAAAAATCCGTCGCAAAACTGCTGTTTTTTTGTAGTGGATAGAGCTTGAACAAATCAATGATTGAAATTAAAATCCTTTGAAAGGTGTCTTCCAAGTGTTGTATTAGTGGTCAAATTTAACCTTTTAGTTTGACATCGAGTAGTAGTATTAAGTAGCATGGTGGCAATTCCCTGGATATGGCCTAGTGGTGAAGGCATGAGTGATAATTCAGCTTGGAACTTAAGCTGGATGTCAGCGGTTCGATTCCCGTAAGGGATTGATTTCCGATTGATAACACCCTTCGGTGCGTTGGTTTAATAGGCGGCCCGTGTTGGAGCTTTCTTAGGTTACTTTCGATTAACCTCTCCTCACATTCATGTGGGATCGGGGATGAGGGAACCCTCAATGGTAGGTATACCATTTAAGTAGCATGGTGGCATAATAATTACTAACATATATGCTGAAGCACTAAAATAATCATAATAAAATAAAAATAATAGATTTGAAAGACACCATTGTATAATTAATTTATAGTATTATGGACAGCTCATAGTGTTCTCTATAAAGTAATCTTTTGCATTTGTTTTGCTGTTTGTAGAATGGAAAGGATAATTTTGTTTGGTACGCTACTTTTACTAATAAACTTCTGTAATAAGATTAGAGAAAATAAGTGCCTCTAGACTCTAGAGTAGGATCGTAAATGAGCTAGGCTTCTCGTGAGCCTATTCGTACTAGACTCGCAATAGAGTTTGACTCGATTCGGTTTTTTTTCGAGCTCGAGCTCGAGTCGAGCTACTCGAATAATTAACCGAGCCAAACTCGAGTTTTAAAATATAGTAATCGAGTAGCTCGCAAGCTTATTGAACTTGATTAAATAATTATTTAATTAATTAATTTTATTATAATTTTTATTTTATATAATTCAAAAAATATTATTCGAGTCGAGTTCGATCTTGCACTATTTCATTAAAAATTAAATGAATTCTAAGAAAATAATCGAGTTTTCGAGTCGAGTCGAGCTATATCGAGTACTTAACGAGTCGAGTTTGATCTTACCTTTTTATAACTCGAGCCGAGTTTCGAGTCCAAACTTTTTTAGTCGAGTCGAGCTTGAGTCCTATGGAATTCTGACTCGACTCGACTCGAGTACACCCCTACTCTAGAGGCTTAATACATATACAGTGGTAAAAGTACACTTGCACATGTTTTTTTTTTTTTTTACCGAACCGAAATTACTATTGTACCGCGTATATAACAGATTTAGTTTGTTGGACATGGACTCAAATCCAAAACTTTTACATTTAGTTGGTGGGACTCGAACTCAAAATCTTTTGGTCACGGGCCTCAACACTACCGCCACGATATGCCTCATTGGCTACTTGTAGTTTTTAGTCACTAGATCACATAAATATAGATTTGCATCTTTTACAAAACTCTAAATTGCAGGATAATGAGATTTCATTTGGGGATCGGCCCTAAGGAAATGGATGTTCTATTTACATCTGATTTTTTACCTCGAGCACCTCGAATGTTTAGTGAATAAAAAAAACTACTTTGGAAAAATTGTAATAATTTATCGCGAGAAGGCATCGCTGCTAATGTGTTCTTGTATAGATAATATCGACAATATATTGGGTAGCGTCAAAGAAAATAACGTTTCTTATACATAACGAATGTCGGTTATAGTAACATTTCTACTAACATTAATGACACTCACGCTACGGTGAAGTAATTTTGTGTTTACACGTAAAAAATAAATTACTCGTCGAAGAAATTTTATAATGTCAATAAAACCCCAAAAAAAAAAAAAAAAAAAAAAAAAAAAAAAAAAAAAAAAAAAAAAAAAAAAAAAAAAAAAAAAAAAGTTTAAGTTTAAGTATGCTCGTGTGTCACTGGGACAGTGCTAGCTTGCCTCGTTATATGGTTAAAGCCCTTTTAAAGCTTTTGCAACTTGCCCCTGTTTTCTCCCCTGCCCCCTTTTCTCTGTTTTCAAAAAGTTCTCTCCATTTTTCATATTTACCTCTTTTTTAAGCCCTTTCCTTTCTGCAGATTTCAGAATGAGTAAACAAGACTTCATCAAGGGCCAGGTAACTTTCTTCTAAATCAATAATTCATTCTAGTACTGTACTAGTATTACTCTTAAACATTTCTTGCATTAATTTTCAAATGAACTTCTTGTTATAATTTATTCTAAACTTCATGCAGACTTGTATTCTGAAAGTGGACATCCATTGTGAAGGGTGTAAAGACAAAGTGAAGAAGAAATTGCAGAAGATTGATGGTAAATTTACTTTCCTTCAAAATACATTTACTTGTAAATATAATATTCTCTTACTTTTTGAATTTGGTGATTTTTTAGGAGTGTATGCTGTGAAGATTGAAGCAGAGCAAGGGAAAGTGACAGTGATAGGAAACATTGATTCTGCAACTTTGATAAAGAAGCTTGCTAATTCAGGCAAGCATGCAGAGTTGTGGGGAGCACAAAAGGGTTCAATCAAGAATATGCAGATTGATAATGATGATGGTGGTTTCAAAGGGGCCAAAGATAATAATAAATCTCAAAAAAGTGTGAAGCAGCAAAACAATGGTGGTGGAGGTGGGGGCCAGCAAGTTTTTCAGCAGATGCAGAATTTCAAAGGGTCTAATAAAGATTTGAAGTTCCCAAAAGACCAAAAATCTGTCAAATTCAAGATCCCTGATGATGAATCTGATGAAGATTCTGATGAATATGATGACGATGATGAGTTTGAGGATGATGATTTTGATGGTCATCATCACCTTAAGCCCACCAAGAAAACCGGTGGCGGTGGTGGTGGTGGTGGGGGCGGCGGAGGTGGTAATAATGGAAAGAAAGAGAAGGCTAATAATATGGGGGGAAAGAATGAGGATAAAAATGTCAATGGAGGTAAGAACGGAAAGGGTGGAAAACAAAGTGAAGGTGGTAAAAATAGTGGAGAGGGTAAAAATGGTAATGCAAATGGGAAGGCGGCAGGTAACGGCGGAGGAAAAAACGGCGCCGGAAAAACGAATCTCGGAGAAGCTCATGATATGATGAAGAATCTACAAATGGGAGGTAAAAACATGAATCAAATGCTACCACAAATGGGGAATTATCCACAAATGCCTCAAATGGGAAACTACCCGAGAGGTCCGGCGGCGGTAGGAGGAGGACAAGGGCTGCCGCCGGCGATGAATTCCGGTTTGTACCAAGGAATGGGGCAGCAGGGGATGAACCACCAGCAACAACAATACATGGCTCAAATGATGATGATGAATCAACAACAACAACAAGCATATGGGAATGGGATGTATAACCATCCTATGATGTATTCCCGGCCGCCACCAATGCCGGCGGCGATGCCGTATCCACCACCTTCTCAAGATTATAGTTTCATGTTTAGTGATGAAAATACTAATAGTTGTAGCATAATGTGACTTGGTGGATGATGTTGTGTTCTTTTAATTTTATTTTTTTTTCCCCACTTTCGTTTTGTTTTAGTTGATTGTGTTTTTGGGTGATGCTTTGTTATTGTTATGTAATTCAACGTAATGCTTAACGATGTTGAGGAAATTTTATGGTCCAATGTAGTAATGTTGTAGTATGATATATTATTTCATTTATATCTTCTTTCATCATAAATGCATCTATTATATGAAATCTATAAATGAGAGTATATGGTACATAAATCTTATTTGATGTAATTTCTATGAGAATTGTATTATTAATTTATTGAAGTTAGGGGTGGATGTTGTTTTACTAGGAAAATGGTTAACTTAAACCATTTTTCCAAGTTTTTTAAGGTCACTTTCCCATTCAATTTTGTCTAGTTAGTGATTTGATCATCATCAAGTTGTTTTGTTTTTGTTTTTTGTTTTGTTTTGTTTTTTTTTTTTTTGTATTTTGGGTTATGAACACTTCCAAGGTATATGTTCAACATGGGCGAAGGTCACCATCTAGTAAACATATTCAAGTAATTATCATATACATTTTTTTTTTAACTTCATTATGGTTTTAAGGACTAAGATTAAAACAATATCATAAAACAATGGATTTTGACACTTTTAGTCCCTCATGTTTTAGTTTTTTTTTTTAAATAACATTTATATTTTTTTAATGACACTTTTAATCCCTAAGTTTGTATTTTGTTTCGATTTTAGAACAATTATTCAATTAGCCGTCTAAGTTAACGTCGACTAAACGTTGAATCGACCTGGCAGCCACATGTGACTTTATTTCCCATCTAAAATCGACATTCCTCTTTCGGATTCAACGTTTAGTCGACGTTAACTTAAACGGATAATTGGGTAATTGTCCTAAAATTCAAATAAAATACAAATATAAGGGACCAAAAGTGTCATTAAAAAACACAAGAGTTATTTAGAAAACAAAGTTAAAACATAATGGACAAAAAGTGTTAAACTCCCTAAAACAATAATATGGGTACGTAATATATTCAAGTCATATATACCCATAAAATTGTCTACAACGATGAATACTTATATCTGTAAAACAACGATCTTATATTTTTACATTACTTGTAATATAAAAAGGCAAAATGTTTTTTTTTTTTTTTTTGGGTAAAACTCAGGATTTTATTGATGAAAAACTGAAGTTTTGCAGAGTCATCTCCTGACACTCCACAAAATAACGTCGTCGACATATGTTCACCACCTCCTCAAAACCTTAGTCCGACAAACTCGATGCGGAAAATCCGGTTCTTAAAAAGAAAGAGTATGGTCCCCCATGTGTCGGAATAGTTCCTCTAGGAATAAAAATAACCACAAAAATAAACCTAGAGGAGAACTTATAGTAACTCCCATCTAAAGAGGTCCTATTACAATGACATTTCCCGTCGGATATGAACCGGACCTTCATTGCTTTGCTTCTGAAAGTGCATCCATGGTCTCCCAATTGCGCCCCATTGCTTTAACAAATGTCACGGCTAAAATCATTACGAAAATCATTGCAAACCGGCTACGGTTAATTATTGGTAAAATTGCAGATTATAGTCAAAGCGCATTCATACCGGGGAGGCAAACTTCTGACAATATCATTGTTGCTCAAGAAGTCTTTTATACTATGAGACTAAAGAAAGGGAATAAAGGTATTATGATTATCAAAGTTGACCTCGAGAAAGCATACGACAGAGTTAATTGGGATTTCCTCCGCCACATTCTACACCTCGTGGGCTTCAATGACTCACTTATCGATATTATCATGTACTCACTTTCGAGCACTTCGCTTGAAATTCTGTGGAATGGCCACCCCCTCGAAGGCTTCCAACCGGGGCGTGGATTAAAGCAAGGTGATCCGTTAGCTCCGTATCTTTTTGTCATTGTTATGCAGGTGCTGAGTTGCCTTATCCATCAATCTATAAATGATGGTCACTGGAAACCGATTTCTGTTTCTGGAGGAGGACCGAAACTTTCTCACCTCTTCTTCGCGGACGATCTTCTTCTGTTCTCGGAAGCAACAGCTGACCAAGCTGGGCAATCGACCAGGTTCTCACACGCTTCTGTAATATTTCGGGTCAAAAAATCAACGTGGCAAAGTCTAAGTTCACTACATCTCCTAACACCCATGACCACATCATTTTGAAAAATTGAGGGAGTCTTAGGTATGTCACACACAACTCATCTCGAGAAGTACCTTGGCGTACCCTTGCACCATACTCGTGTAGAAAAAGAGGATTTTCAATGCATTATTGATAAAGTCTGTGGGAAGTTGAGACCTTGGAAAGCAAACACGTTATCAAAATCCGGTCGTGCTATCTTGTCCCAGACGGTCCTCTCTACAACTCCATATTACCATATGCAAACTGTTAAATTGCCTGCTTCGGTAACATTTGAGCTGGATAAAATAACTCGCTCTTTTTTGCTGAGGGCACGATGTGGATCGGCGTGGCTTGCACCTAGTTTCCTGGAAACATATTTGCCAACCAAAACCTAAGGGGGGCCTTGGATTACGTAACGCCCGGGACATGAACACGGCTTTTTTAGCAAAACTTGCATGGCAACTCTTAACGGCGCCTGAAAAATTGTGGGTGCAACTTCTTAAGCATAAGTATGGCTCTCCTCTTGATACACCTAAGCCAAATTGCAGCTCCATTTGGCGTCATATATGTCAGGCCGCCGTTTCCTTGCGTGATGCCTTCGGGGTTGATGAGGCTGGAAATGGTATCTGAAAACCGAGTGCTTCAGGCAAGTTTTCTGTTTGCTCGGCTTACCTTGCACTCCAACCTTCCCAAGAAGTTCCTGGGGACAACGCTTGGCATACCATTTGGTCCATTAAGGGACCGTAGCGTGGAAATTACCTTCTGTGGCAAGTTTATCGTGATGCTCTCCCGACTGCAAGTCTTTTGGCTGCGAGATCCATTAGTGCTGATGGAGCATGTTCCCTATGTGACAACTACCCGGAGACTACCCTACATGTCATGAGAGACTGCCCCTGGACCTATGACATGTGGAAACAAGTAATTCACCGTCAACACTGGAGCTCTTTCACCTCCACCCATGACACCCCCTCTTGGTTGGGGAATTGTTTGATGATAAACATGTACAAACACGACAACACAACGTTCTGGAAATTCTTGTTTCGTGAGATTCTAATGAGCCTTTGGTACTGGCGAAACGAAGAAGTCCACCACCTAGACCTTCTATGACCAACGAAGACGATATTTATTTCTGAAGCTGTCCGCCGAGCTCGTGAGCTTAGATTAGCTTGGCTTTGATTTAATCTATATGATTTAAATACTTGTATTTCGCCGTTTGTCTTTGCATGTACAGTTTGTATAGTGTTTTTTTTAAAAATAAAATATCTGGTTTCGACCAAAAAAAAGACTACACAAAAACTGGGTGTCCATGCAATCAGCCAGGTCAACATTTTTGGTCCACCAAAACAACCTGTTGCTTCCCAAAATATGGACCATAAAATGTATTGCTACAAAGCAAAAAACGTCCTACTACTTTAATATTCAGGATGCAAACCAAAGAGTTCAAGCTAGTTAACTGCTTCCACAACCAAATAAACAGCCAGCTTCCATGTCCTCCGTGTGCAGCAAATGTGCAACATCAGGATCATATATGCCAAGCGTCCATCCTTGAATCAAACTTTAATCATCCATCGAGCATTTATCCAAGCAATCCACCACACCAATCTGAAGGAAATCATGAAGAGACGTTGCAGCTGGATCAAAAATTTCCTGCTAAAGATAAAAACTATACACAGCACCAAGATCCAATTTGTGGAACCGAAGATTGAAATTATCAAATCAAATAGCAACAACTGGTATCACTCTCCATAGAAATGAAGAGTGCGTCCGGAAATGAAAAGAGGAGCTGGTTTATCATCTACAAACTCGGATTGCTTAAATAACCAAGGCATCTCTCACCACCAGCAGCCCAAGAGTACTACCAAGATTTGCACAGTCCAAAGCCGCTATTTTTTGCAATGAACTAGCTTGTTTTGCTAGGTAATCAGCCACATCATTACCTTCTCTGTGAATATGCTTGATCTGAATATGATATTCACCCACCAAACCTTTGAGCTCATAAATATCTTCAAGATAACACCAAGGAATTCCAACATTATGCAGAATCATTTGAACCAAGCTGTAAGAATCTAATTCCACCACAATACTGGAACAATGCAGATTCAAACAACTATGAATGCTAGACTTCATGGCTTTAATTTCTGCTTTCATATTAGTGCAATATCCATAAAATTCATAATTAGCTAAAGAGAACCTTTCCTGTACTATCATGTGCGACAAAACCACCACCAGCCGGCCCTAGATTACCAAGAGAGGAACCATCACAATTTATTTTGATTTGATTCTCGGCAAGAAAATCCCAAGTAATAAGGTGTATCTTTCTAGGCCTTGAAGGAGCGAGCTCCTTCAAAATTCCACTCTAGATCAAAATACCATCTTTTTCAGCACCCCAAGTAAGATTCTTTTTTTTTTTATGCAATCTGCACATTCAAGATTATCTCTGCTAGCACTTCTTGCAAACTGGGGCAACAATCCCCATATATGCCCTTATTCCTGCATTTCCAAATATTCCATAAGACAAAATAGAACACCAACTTTAAAATAAATTACACCAAAAGCTCCTTTAAAAGGACTCTGCAGCATGACTCCATGAATAAATTCCAGCTCTGAAAATTTGGTTTAAAACCAAGCATATTTTCAAATTAACCCCAGATACTTTGGGATTTGTTGCACCTCCAGAAAACATGTAGGGGAGTATCTTCAGCATTACAAAACACACACTTAAACGGCCCATGAATACCTAGCTTCCTCAATTGTGATGGAAAAGGCAACAACTGGTTGTAAAGCGCCATAAAAATACTAAAATCTTGAGAGGAATGTAAGGTTTCCAAATTTCCCCTAATTCAAACCAAGATAGCTTTTTATCCCTAAGTATAGCATATGCAAATGAAACCGTGAAAGCTCCAGAATTCTCTGGAGTCCAAACCCATTTCTTAAAATTAGCTCCCAGATATTGAGAATTAGAATCCATACACTATTGAGTTCCTGCTAACATCTTCCAAACATGCAATTTGTACAAAGGCTATTGACGTCACATAATAAAAAATGCAGAATGTATTTTCATATTATACACCATGAAATTCCTTACAATAAAACCTTTATACGAATGTCGTATCAAGTTGCAACATTACAACTTTCTAAGAGCCATTGTGGGGGAGGTTTATATGTTTATACATAATACACTTGCCACAATTAAGCTTTTGATTTTTTTTAATGTAATTTAAACTTTAATCACTAAACACATGAGGGTGTTTTTCGATTTTCGACCCGTTTTTAAACCGATTATACACCATGAAATTTTACGATCGTTTCACCCGTCATTTCATCACAAAACCCCTCTCCACACAATAACTTCCCCATTGTGGGGCGTGTGGAGACACCGTGTGGCAGCCCCCACACCACACAGTTTTATTCTGTATTTAAACTGTGTGTTTCTGATCGTTTCACCCGTCACTTCACTCTTAAATTCTCTCACCACACAATAACTTCCCCCATTTTTGGTGCTATATGTCTTGTCTTTAACGTCTTAAATTGGAATTCATAGTAGTAGTACACTTCTCAGTCTATGATATTTCACGTCACTTAACAGCTCATATATATATATATATATATATATATATATATATATATATATATATATATATATATATATGGGAAAATCTTACATGCAATTTCTTTTGTTTTATACACACGTACGTATCCGATAATGATATGTTGGATGTGCGAAAATCTTACATGTATATCGTATGAAGACAATACGATTATAGTTATAGTTTGTCTTTTTGTACACATGTCTTACATTCAACGGACGGGACACACGAAACTCTCTGAATAAGAATTTCTCTATTTATAAATAGTATTACGGTACACCTTTGTTGTTTCCGACACACAATCATAAAAAGCCTTACCTTCATGGCTTCAAATTGACCAAATTTCTTGTGTCTAGTCCCATGTCGCTTGTAAAGAGAAGAATAGACAATAGAGAATCTATCCTTTTATTATTAACCTTTTTTTTATAATTTATTTGAAAATGGAATCACTTGAGATGGGATGAGATCATATATTTAAATTGTGTGTCTAATTTCGATGTCTAAGTAAAAACTACGTCGTTTTATATGTGCTAGAAAAAAGCACGTGCGTTGTACGTGTTACATTTAAATTCAATTTTTTTTGGGACATTTAAATTAAAATTGAAAAATTATCTATACAAATTAATTTTACATAATAATACTATCTAGTATGTATTGATATATGATATATAATACTAAATCTAACTCCTAAAGATGAGAGAAATCGCCCCAATTTAACCTAAACTACTCCTATTTCCCCGGCAACGGCGCCATTTTGATGATGCTTTTTTTCTCACCGAACAAAATTTATAATATACTCAAGACAACGGTGACTAAACAAGCTCTAACCGGCAGTGGACCGGGTCGATTGCGAGTATAGCTACAGGAGTCCGAGGTCGATCCCACAGAGAAAGGTGTGTTTGTGAGTACCAAAGCGAACTTCTAACTTAGTCTAGGCAAACAAGCGGTTGGTTGGTTGTTATTACACTATGCTAAAACATAAAAGAGAGAGAGAAGATTAAACTACTAGATTCAACGGGGGAGAAAGGGACATAGCTGAACCATGATCCATGTGACTAATCTCAACCCTAAGATAGACAAAACCGGGAGTGTGCAACAACAAACGAACTCTCACATTCAATCTCACGGGTGCAAACTCCTATTCCCGATGCTAGGGTCTGAACAACTCTCACCCAACACTTTATGCAATGTTAACTACCCTTCCCTAAGGAAAAATCACTAACAAGGCATGTCTTGCACTAGAGCCGCTTAAACGTGTAAACGAGTAACCTCATGGTAAGCTCGGTTTAACGACTAAACCGAGACTACACCACGATCCTAGAACCCTCTTCCCACACCCCTCTCTCTGAACAACTCTCAAGAGTGGTGTGTGTGATCTTTGACCTAGGTGATCAATCTAGCCCAAATCCGTTATAACAAGTTCTAAGACGTGAAACATGCAAGAAACAACAATAAAAAGCACTACCCACTCCCAATTTCATCACCCAAAGGGTGATTTCACCACATTTCACATGATTCGACTATGGGGAGGAATTAGCTACACATATTGGAAACTAAACAACAAACAAGGTAGAAAAACATAACAATAACAATAAAAGAACAAGAGAACAAACTTACTTGATTAAGAAATTATGAGTACCAAATTCGTGCTCCAAAAAGATCAAATTTTGACAATTGAAATGTTACGGATCGAAGATAAGAGTTATATAATGAAAGAGAGGATCGAAAGAGGATTCTAATGATATATAATACTAAATCTAACTCCTAAAGATGAGAGAAATCGCCCCAATTTAACCTAAACTACTCCTATTTCGCGGTGCCGCCGTCGTTCTTGAGTTGGGCCGAGGGGGTATTTATAGGTGGAGGGAAAAATCGCAGAAAATTGGTCCAAACGCCGGGTTTGAAGGCTCTTAAACCGGCGTTTGGAGGGTGTACTCTCTGTTTCCATTCTTGGCACTTGAAACGCTGGTTTGGCACTTGAAACGCTGGTTTGGAGCATGGAACGCCGGTTTGAGACATGGAACGCCGTTTGAAAGCTCCAAACGTGCGTTTCGCATGATGCGCAGCTTTTTCTGCTTTGTAGTAAAACCTTCATAACTTCTTCATCCGAGCTCCGATTTGGGTGATTCAAGATGCGTTGGAAAGATCTTTCAATTCTCTACAACTTTCATGAAGAAGTCATGACCAGAAAATGCCTCTATCATGGGTCAAAATGCTGCTGAATCAGAACAGACCACAAGGGTACCAACCATTCCTCTCCCTTTTCTTCCTCTTTCTCCTTCCTTGGCTCATTGTTGCACCTTGACCATGCTTCTCATCATAATTCTTTGCCTTCCGGGTTCTCGAGACACCATTTCCCTACATCATCACAACAACCAAAAACATCCAAAACAATCCGAGAGGGTAAAAGTGCTCGGGAATAGGGTCAATATCACTAAAAAGAGGTAGTAAACTATCAAAGTGACGGATTTACTCCCCGTGCTAATAATTCACGATATTGCCCCTAAAACGGTCTAAATCACCAAGAAACGTGCTAAAAGTGGGATATATTAATTATAAATAAACTAAATAATATTAATTACAAAATGATATTGCATTTTGTTTCTATTTTGAAATTGTGGATGCAATTTTCCTCAAAAAAAAAAGAAAAGAAATTGTGGATACATTTATCATTCTCTTATAATTCTTATTTCATAATTTCTTTTATTTAGTTTGTAACATGTTTATTGTCAGTAGAATAAATATAACAAAACTTTGCTTCAATTTGACTAAGTTTATGTGTATTTTGGAAATAATTATTATTCATATTACACGAGAATGGAAGATTATAAATTAATTTTTGTATAATTTTGGATTATGTTACATAATGATGAAGAAACTATATATGTTTGAAAATGAATAATATGAGTAATGTAATGTCTCAGAAATGTTGAGTAATTTGATAGTCGACATTTTTTTTATAATCAAAATTTTAAATTAAAATATTCACCGTATAGTTTGATCTAATAAAAAACTATATAATCAAATATTAAATTTGTTGTTAAGTATGTGTCAATTTATAAAATAAAAATATGTTTATTTTTATAATTATTACAATATGATCTCATATTTTTATTTACCTTTTAAATTGGTGAAATTATTTTATTTTTAATACATGTTAAATCGTAATACACTTTTTATATTAATCATTATTTGAAAGATAATAAGCATTTTTAATTACTAAAAATTTAATGTTTAGAGAATTGGTTTGCCGATAAATCTTTATACATTATCTGAAATAATTAAGATAGATCTATCCAGGATGTGAATCTGATATTCTATTGTGATGATTCTCTTATGATACATACGTAGTGTGACGCACTGGTAGAGTCACTGTGATGTAAATAAAGGTTTGTCCCTTAAATAAACATATAACATAATCTAATGTGGTGTGACATAATAGATCTTACGATCTAAATAAGAAGCCTAACTAATTGGCAAGGTTATTGATGAATCTCCTTCTGGAGAAGGAAAGATTGAGGAGGGTTTTAAGTTCATAGATGTTTGTATTTTCGTCATATTCCACAAGGAAATAGTTTTTATTTATTTAAAGAGATAGGCCGAAAGGGCACAATAACTATAAAAATGCACAATCACGACAACTTTAAGTTTAAATGGTTTATAAGGACAAAAATAATAGAACTGTACCAAAATACTCATTTTCCAAAAAAAGGAAAAAAAAAACCGAATGTCATTTTTTCCTCTCTGCTCAATATTTCAAACGATTATATCTTTTGAACTAGAACTCTGATCGTCGTAATTCTTTCACCATAATTAATTTTTTTGTTCTTCTTTATTTTGATATCCTATTTGATATTTTTCCAAAGTAATTTATGGAAATCGAATTTTTCTTCATATATTTATCGTGTTGCAGTAACAATGATGTTGAATAATGACATGTGAACATGCACTTGCACTGCTAAACATATGAATATGACAATAATAGCTTGTCAATGTATCTTCATTGACACTATTTGATGACCAAAACATGTGTCGTTTCATCTTAAGTGAAACTTTACATAATGAAAATCATGTGTCACTACATCTTCATTCATACTTTATAAATGAATGAAACTTGGACTTGTTAGTGCTAAATTTTTGTCCTGAGATAGCACAAAATCTTTCAAGCACTTGTATGATAGTATTAGCTTGAACAGTGGTGGCTTATCCAAAAAGAACCAGATCATCTGCAAAAAATATTTGTGAAGGTGAGGTGCCCTGTCTTCCAATCTTGAAGGGTTTCCAGATTCCATCTTGAATAGCCTTATCAATGTGTTGGCTAATGACCTCTATAAGATGAAAAGTTGGAGGATGTCAGGGTGAACAAAGTGAGGTGGACAATCTTGTTGGCAAGGCCTAAGCTAGTCAGAATTCTCTCAAAAAACTTTCAATCAACCCTGTCATAGGCTTTCTCTAGGTCTATTTTCAATATCGTTTCACCAGTTTTTCCTTTTTCACTCGTGAAATGGTGGAGCACTTCTTGAGCTAGAATAATATTCCCAGTACTACATCTGCCAGGTAAAAAAGTTGCTTGAGTCTGAGTGACCAGTTTCCTGACACCTTGTAGTCTATTACAATAACTTTTATATGATTTTTACACAGACATTGGTCATGGCAATAGGCCTGAACTGAGCAACAGATTCAGAGGGTTTGTTTTAGGTATCAAAGAAATAAGGGTTTGGTTGAGCCTAAAATCAAAGTGACCAGCTTCAAAAGCTTTAGTGACAAACTCTATGATTGAATTACCAGTGAAAGGCCAACATATCTTCAAGAAGACTGCAGAGATGCCCTATGGGCCCCGGGCCCTATAATCACCCATATCAAAGAGGGCATCTTCAATTTACTACCTCCGTCCCAAAATATAAATCCGTTTAGCAATTTGAATTTGTCCCAAAATGTAAGTCCATTTAGATAACCAATGAAACATTTATTACATTTTTCCTCATTTTACCTCTCATCTATTATATATACTCACCCACTTTTCATTACTTTGCATTAATAACGGTCAAAGGTCATTTTAGTCTTTTTCATCAAAATTAATGACATATAACCGATTAAACCAACTTTCTTAATCAGTGTGAAATACCCCAAACGGACTTACATTTTGGGACGGAGGTAGTAATTTTTAGAGATTTGTCTATTGAGAAAGTGTAAATTTGATCCAGACAAGAAGATTTTTGTCATGCGGGATAGGAGATCTCGGACAAAAATAACTTATAAAGTAACAAATGGAATTTATTTTATATAAATGAGAAATAACTACAAAAGTAACAATTGTGATTTTTGTATTATCGTCCTTCCGTAACTATACAATAATTTTAACTACAAGGGTATTACTTAAAACCCATGATTTTGTTAGTATGTCCTAATTGTCCAAATAAGTATAACACCGGTCCTTTTGAATATTAATCTAAAAAAATTATTGTTGGCCGGACTGATTAACCACAAACATTGAGGATTTAAATTTTGTTATAACGGATTATATTTGTACATTCGTAAAATTATCAATCGTTCATTATTAGTCTGAAATAATTTTAATTTTAAAAACAATGTATTAAAATACACTACACTGTTTATAGAAAAATGAATTTGCTAATACATGGTTTAATTTAATTGATAAATAATAAGCAATTTGATGGGACATTATCGGTTTCATGTTACATCAAGATAGAAGAATATATTTTTATTATTGTCACTCGTGGTACATAAATATTGTAAGCGTTTTAGTTCTAGTCAAAGAAGAATCAATATATCTGGTCAAAAAATGATTTTTGAATCTACTATTGAATTTCATCAATATAGTAAAAGAAACACGATCCAAGACCGAAATTCTATTTCAAGTTGCATAAGAATATTTTAGTAATTATATAGTAACTATAGCTAGGCTACATTATATAATGGAATTCTACTAATTTTTGCATAATTATTTTATTATATTATATGAGTACGACAAATTGCATTTAAATTTGTATAAGGACGAATAATGATCATTATATATTTTTAAAATTGAATCGGGCTTCGTAAAGACAATTGGTATTTTAGGGTACATTGTTCAATCTCCATTCTCTCTTGATATGATATATTTTAATAGAGTATGAAATGAGAAATCTATTAGCGCCACGAAAATACTTTAGACACCATAATTACTTCAGGAACCCAATAATTTGGGGATTATTTTTTGCGGAAAAATGTCAGTGGCAGTAATGATTCTCATGTGTACTGAGATTCGGTGACGATGACGTTTCTATCCAACAATATTTTTTTTCGCAGGGAGAAAAGTCACATGTAATAATGTTCTTTGTCCCACATGAACATCAATATGAGTGACGATGGTGAGAAACGTCAGTAGTGATGGCGTTTCTCATGTATAACAAAAGAGTCACTGTGTCATGTGACTTTTCTACTCGATAATTTATTTTACACATGGTGAGCTAAGAGTTATTTTGTGGTGCCCGAAGAAAAAAAAATATGGGTGCCAATAGAAATCACCTATTTAATTTATGAATATGTGATTCAATGATGTCAATAAATAAAATTCCAACACTTATTTCATATTATGTCAAGGTTAATTAGTATTTTATCAAAACATATTATGTCAATAGTTTGTTTGAGAATGATGGAGTTGACAATTAAAGATGTGATGTGAAGGGTATTGTGATGATGAAGATGTAGGGTTTGATGAATGAAGGAATGATGATAGAAAAATTCAATGATGAAAATGAAGACGATAATATGATATGAAGATGAAGTAAAAATGATATAAAATGCTATGGACCTTTATGTAATATATTTTTGGAGTGGATATATATGAAAATGGGGTGTGTAAACAGGTATGGAAAAATTATTATTAAGTATGTGGTGCAAATAAATAAATAAATAATGTTGCAATTTAAATGTGGTGCAAAAATAGATTTGGATTTTTAGGTGTGGTGTAGTATGTATAGTGGTGTATGGGTAGATTAGGTGGGGTGTAAATAATAAACCCCTTAATTAAGTCATAAATTAAAAGGATATATAGTAAATTAATAAAATAAGGATAGTAATTAAAAGGATATACATAAATTAATAAAATAAGGATAGTGACAATTTTTATGCGAATTGATGGTAATTAAAAGGATATACATTAAATTAATAAAATAAGGATAGTGACAATTTGTTAAATTACGGGTCGATGGGTAATTTTGCTTTATAAAATATGGATAGTGACAATTTTTATGCGAATTGATGGCTTCTTTTTTACGTATTTTAATTATTATATTTAATTTATTATAAAATTAGGATAGTAATTAAAAGGATATACTTTAAATTAATAAAATAAGGATAGTGACAATTTGTTATGCGGATCGATGGGTGCTTTAAAAAAGATTGCGGCAGCATGTATTTTTTTTTACGTATTTTAATTATTATATATATTATTTTAAATAAACTAATTGTGGAGAAACACTTTTTGCGGGAAACACCCGAGGGAGCAACACTTACGTGGGAAACAACTTGCTCTTTTAACATAAGTTATGAGTTATGATTATGGTTATGATTATGATATGATTATGATTTGAATTTTTTAAGAAAAAAAAATATATATAAATGAAACGACGTAGTTTTTATTCAGACATCGAAATTAGACATACAACTTAGACAGATGATCTCAAGCCCTTGGGATGAAAGATTTATTTATCTCAATGCAGTCGGTTAAGTTTTGTCCCATGACAATTTGCATTTTTTTTTTTTAGGAAGAATAAACTTATAGATATATATACTCTCTAAATGAGGTAATTTCGTTTCGGTAAAGTATAAACTTATAGATATAGTCTTATACATAGTAAAATTGTATATCTGTAAAAGGAATTCTTGTATATGTAGTACACAGTACACTATGTCTATAATAATAATTACTTGAGGTTTTCAGAATAAAAATAAAAATATCAAAGATTCATTTCTTCGGAGAAAGAAAAATAGGGGGAAGGGGTTAGAAGGACAAAAAAAATGATAAATGGGTCTAGAAGGACAAATTTCAAAATCAGAGATTAGTAAGGACAAATTGCTAATATAGTGACAAAAATGCCCCTTTATAATTTTAATAGTAACAGCCAAGGAAGAAGTAGTAACAACCCAAAAAATGTCGTAACATCCAATGAAAAATACTAACAGTCTAAAACCAAGTAGTAATAGCCTCGAAAAATCGTAACACCCAATGAAAAAGAAGTAACAGCCTAAAAACAAGTAGTAACAGTCTTAAAACAAGTAATAACAGCCCGTAAAATATAGTAACGGCCAATAAACAAGTCGTAACAATCCCATAAAAATGTCGTAACATCCTAAAAACAAGTTTGTAACAGACTAAAAACAAATAGTAACAGCCCTGTAAAATGTAGCAACGACCCTAAACTTTTTAAAAAAAAAAAAAAAAAAAAAAAAAACGACCTGCTTCATTAAATTGGACTTGGCCGGAAAAAAAGCAGCATGCTTGCCGGAAAAAATACAGCCTGTTTGGAAATTGGACTTGGCCGGAAATTGGAATTGGACGGGAAAAAAACAGCCTGATTCTTGATTTCATTTTCGCGGCCAATCTTACATGGCTCAAATAAACAGCCTGATTCTTGGACTTGGCCGGAAATTGGACTCTCTCCGGTCTACTTCCGTTTCTCGTAATCTCCGGCAAGCCCCCTGCAAAATACCCTCTCTTTCCTCGTCCTCTCTCCCGTTTTTGAACGCTGATGCATTTGCCCTTGATCCTCGTCCTCGTCCTCTCTCTCCGGAGTAAACTGCAGATGCAATCATGGTTGCCGGAGGTTGGTTATTTGCAGGGTTGTCGGAATTCATGGGGTAGATGGCTGGGGACGTCGGATGGGAGGAGGCTTTGACCATGGCAGTGGGGTTGGAGAGGTAAGAGCAGGCTGCAGAGGGGCGGCGGCCATGGTTGAGCGCTTCTCCTTCCCAAATCGTTCAAAAATGCACCCTGTAAAATAGGTTTTTCTTCTTTTTTTTTTTTTTTTGGGAAAAGGGTATTTTGGTAAGTATAATTAGGTTTTGTCCTTATCAATATTTCATTTCCTTGTAGCCTAATAAACACACTAATTTGTCCTTTTAGACAAAAACCTAAGAAAAATATTTGCTTAAAGCACCTTTATGTTGACAACTAATTTACCAATAAGTTGATGGATGTACAAGGTTGAAGAGGTAAACAAATTGTTAAAACTTTAAAGGTGACAGCTACTAAAGTGTGAGAATGTTAATAAAAAAAAATGAGACTCTAAAGAAAGAATTTCAAATACAGTTTACATTAGGTTTTTTTCTTTATAGACATTATTAATTGCATCACAGTCAATCTATTGTTAGATACCACAACGAAATATAATATTTCTGAAGTAAAATTTATACATAAAATTCAACTATAAAAAAAATTAATCAGATGTTGACCTCGATAAAGTTGAATTTATATAAAGTATGGTGCATCAATAAGTTGTGTGAAATTAGTAAATCAATAAGTTGTGGTGCAATTGGATACATGTCGTCCAATTCCATTTGATCTATTTAACCGTCCAAAATGGACTGAAACCGTCCAAATTTGGAAGAAGGACCGTCCAAATTTAGACGGATCCGTCCATTTTGGACGGTGGCCGTACGGTTTGACCCAAAACAATGAATTCGTCTAAATTGGACGACTTAAAAGACACGCCTCGTCCAAAAAAAGGAGACGCACCGTCCGAATTGGACGGTTTCTTCCAATTTGCAGTCGATGGACGGTCAAGATTCAATCCACCAATCCCAAAAGGCTATTTTGGGAATGGGATCGTTCTAACGAATTCAATTTGCAAAGCAGGGGATTTAATGGAAAACCCACTTTCTTTTGCAGTGAATAAAGTTCAGGAAGCAGTGAAAATGGTTACTGATAATTACATGAGACGCCATTGATTACTTTGAAGTGAGCAGAGCAAGGCCATCTTTAAATGCAACTCTACTGATTACACTACTGATTTCGGTTGGGGAGAACCAATTCTTTCTGGGCCTGTGACTTTACCTGAAAAAGAAGTGATTTTGTTTCTTTCTAATGGAAAAGAGAAGAAATGTATCAATGTTCTTCTTGGTTTGCCTGCTTCTGCTATGAAGACTTTTGAACTACTTATGTGGTCAAGATTGTCTTTTGACACTACTGATTTCGGTTGGGGAGAACCAATTCTTTCTGGGCCTGTGACTTTACCTGAAAAAGAAGTGATTTTGTTTCTTTCTAATGGAAAAGAGAAGAAATGTATCAATGTTCTTCTTGGTTTGCCTGCTTCTGCTATGAAGACTTTTGAACTACTTATGTGGATATAAACAAGAAATGATTGAGAAAATGTCGCAACAACAGGAATTTCTACAATCCACCATAAATTGGAAGAAACCGTCCAATTCGGACGGTGCGTCTCTTTTTTTGACGAGGCCTGTCCTTTAAGTCGTCTAATTTGGACGAATTCATTGTTTTGGGTCAAACTGTATGGCCACCGTCCAAAATGGACGGATTGTAAATGAAATCATTGGGGATGAAGTGTCCACTTGGACCAAAAATATTACTAAATTTTGCTGGGGTGCCTTTCTGAAAGCAACCTATTGGATTTTGTGATTAAAAAGATTACAAAACTATGCATTATTTAATATACATTTAAAGTTGCTTAATCATTACAACCTTAATTATTTTTCCTTTTGGTGGAACCCCCTTTTAATTTAAAATTTTTCCATATGTTTAAAGTTTGAATCAACTTTGAACACATTATTGGGGTACGGCCGTATGGGTCTATAATTTGAATACATCACATTCTCATTATGCAATTCCAAAATCCGTATGCATATAATAGGGGGGGAAAATTGGAATCTTTATTCCCTTTTTTTCAATGAATTTTTGTCACCAAATATATTTGGAGGGAATGTGCCTTAAATCAAGATCTCATTGAACTTTGATGTAAATGTTTATAATAAGATATCATGTCAATTTATGGTACTGTTAATAAAAGATTATTAGTATGGTAGAATGTCTATTACAATAGAATATAGAATAAACGCACGATATGACCTAGTGATGAAGGCGTAGGTGATAATTCGGCTTTTTAACTTAAGCTGGAGGCCAGCGGTTCGATTCCCGTAAGGGGTTGATTTCCGATTGATAACACCTTTCAGTGCATTGGTTTAATAGGCAGCCCATGTTGGAGTTACTAGGTTACCTGATTAATATCTCCTCACATTCATGTGGGATCGGGGGTGAAGGGGCCCTCAATGGTAGGGTATACCATTTTTTTTAGAATAAACACACGACATTTCTTGTAATATCTCACATCAAAAAAGGTAAGAAAATATCAACAAGATATAATATTGAGACATAATGGATTTAATAGTTTAAAGTTATCATTTTATATCATACAAGGACGATGAACCGTAGTACACTCGGTGGACACCTTTACAATCATCTAGGGTAAATATTCCCCCCCCCCCCCACCCTCCCTCCCTCCCTCATTGTTGGTACCTATATTATACTTATAAAAAAAAGGTATTCCCCCTCCAGCACAAAACACCCCCCTCCCCCCCCCCCCCCTCCCCCCCTAACCAAGTGAAAAAACAGGTAAACAATTTATGGACCCAATAATTTTAGGGCAAACCAAGATGATAGGTATAAGTGGATTGAGTTCTAGGGCATTAATTACACTTCTAATTTACAAATAAAATACAAGCATTTGTAAAGTGAATAATAATTATTACAATACTTTAAACTTTCTTCCAGATTGTATGAAAATGCAGTGGCAGACCCAATTTTTTTTTTTTTCAGATTATTAGGAAATGTTTCTTTAAAAAAAGGTTTTTTTTTAAAGGAGTAAAAATATGTACTTTTTATTAAGTGAAATCAACAAAACAAGTCATAGTTACATGGGAGGGAGGGGAGCTACCCCAAAGCTTACACCCATTTAAAATAAGACATTCCTTTGTAAGGAGATGTGCGGGAACATTCCCTTGTCTCTTAACAAAGGAGAAATTATAGGAGGCAAAACAAGGTAAAAACTGTTTAATGTCTTCAATGATGCCTCCCACCGGCGTCCAATATTCCGACTGAGCCATAAGACGTTGATGTTTGATGAATGAGTCGCCTTCAAAAACCACACTGAAGAAACCCCAGTCAATAGCATAAAAAATCGCATGGTAGATAACAAGAGCCTCTCCAGCAAGAGTATCAAAACCACCCTCCAAACGCATAGAGAATGAGTTAATGACCTTTCCTTGGGCATTACGCAAGAGACCGCCAATTGCAGCTTTACCATCTTTGAACGCAGCATCAACATTAAATTTAACCACACTTGATCCAGGCGGCTGCCAGGCCGTGCAAAGTGGGTCCGGTCTTGCATGAGAGATATGTCGTGAAGTAGCTAAAATGTACTCATCCGCTTCCGTACTAGATTGGTTTAAGATCGAAGTAACATGGATTTCTTTGCCTTTGTGGATCCATGCACATCTTGCCTTCCAAACATTCCACAACGTGCATACAAATTGTATAGCATCTAGCTCATCCACATTAATCATCATTAAGTAAAAAATATCATGAAATGATTGGAATTGGTAGTTTTCCCAAAAACACCCCCTATAATAATTCTTCCAAATAGATTGAGGAATCTCGTATTCAAATGAGCAATGCCAAGTAGTCTCATCCACTGAATCACACACTTGACACCTTCCATCACCTAGGAAATGTTTATTAGGAAATGTTTTTTATTTTTATTTTTAAGCAGTTTGAACTATTCAACAAAGAATCATATATTTTAGAAAAATAGTTGTTACGAGTACCATCGGTGCATAATCTAATTCTTGTTTCTAGTATATCGAGAAAAGTAAGTTATTTTCAAAAGTTTTAATTCTAGTTCGATACTCGATGCTTGTATTCAAGGACGGAGGCATGTATAATTTTAGGGGGCTAAGCCCATCCGGACAAAAAAATATTACACTACAAAATCTGTGTAGTCCAATTTAATCCATAAAATATTCTTAATCCAGCCCACCCGACGAACTGGATCTACTCCATTAGCCCACCCTAAATTCAAATTTTGTCTCCGTCCTTGCTTGTATTATTACTTTGGGAGGGGGAAGGGGGGTTAGGATAAAGAGAATGGGTGTTATCGTGGTTATGCTCCACATTATAACACCTAAATCTAAGTTAGTTTTTTACAAATAGGAGATCTATATATGCATTTATAAATTTTATTAGACATGATACATTATGCCATATTTATGGTCGGACCATAATAAAATTTGCAGCTTTTAACGGTATGAGGTTCTCTTTAATTTGGCATGAGCAAAAATAAAAGCACAAGCCCAGCAGGCCTCAATCTGAAAAGTATAATATGCTCCAATTGGGCTTGTTATGCAAAATTATCTGTGCGCTGCTTTAATAGTGAGCCCAAGAGATGCAGTTTTTATTTTTTACCATAAAAAAGCAGTATTTATCTCGAGCACCTTCAATTTATGGGCAATTTATTTCCAACAAAATGTTTTCTTCTCGAGCACCACACATACCGTTGCATCATAACAATTTCACAGAATCGAACTTATTAAAGTCGGTTCTGAAACCAAAGATCATTTTCTAAGAGTCGATTCTCACGATGCATTTACGGAAAGTCGGTTTTTTGTTTAAATTGACTTTCACAAGATTTATTCTACTGTGACGTATCGATGGGTAGGATCATTGCAATGCAGATAAAGCCCTCTATCATATCCAGCACCATTAGAGAGAATCTTCGTGCGCGCGCACCAAAATAAAAAATAAAAAAACAATGTAGGACTCCTAGTGATACAATACACTTTAATGTATACTATTAATTTACAATGGACGAATTCGTACTCCCTCCGTTTTTTTTAACGGTCATAGTTGATGTTATTTTTTAGATGAACTTGGCTATTTTTTAGCTTATGATTAATCATTTTTTTTATGAACCTGATCTCTAAATGTGACAGATAAAAAAAACGGAAGAGTATTACAATTGGAGTGTGCAATAAGTGATGCATGCATATTGGCTTCTTTATCTTGTGAAGATAATCACAACTCTTTCCAGCCGTATATGTGTTTCTTTAGTCTCATCATCTCATCTGCATGCCAGCTACGTGTAATATATATATATTAAAGAAACAGGATAATGAACAAACATACATATGCTTCCAATATTGTCAACAATCACCAAAATTGTCTCTACTAAATTCTTGATGTTATATTCCCTGAAAACCCTCTACTTTGTTTCAATCCTTTATCCTTACCGCTCTATATATGTATATATACATAGTTATCTAAATTTATTCATTCTCATACATATCAATCTTGTATTCTCTCAATATCTAACAATAATGGCTACCAAAACATTTCTTCTTGTGCTTTTCACCACACTGTTTTCTCTTTCTTTTGCTCAATCTCCAGAAAAGCCTACTGCCCTAGTTTTGCCTGTCTTGAAAAACAATGAAACTAGCCTTCATGTTGCTCAAATTCACAAGAGAACACCTCTAACACCAATCCCACTTCTTGTGGATTTGGAAGGGAAGTTCTTGGCAGTTAACTGCGAAAATAATTATACTTCTTGGACTTATAATGCGCCCGTTTGTCATTCGACACAGTGTGCAAGGGTTGGGCCTCATTACTGTCATAAATGTCAGTCCGCTAAGAAGCCCGGTTGCCATAACAACACGTGTGCCGTTCAGACTACGAATCCATTCACGAATCAAAACGTTGAGGCCGAGATATCCGTTGATGTGATCGCTATCCAGTCTGTTCAGGGTTTGAATTCAGGACCTCTTGCTGTTTTCCCTCGCTTCCTCTTTGCATGTGCACAATCAAGACTTCTAGAAGGTCCTTTTCCTAAGAATGTACAAGGGGTGGTTGGACTCAGTCACGATCCGGTTTCTCTACCGGTTCAACTCTCGTCTCACTTCGGATTTCCATTCAAATTCGCGTTGTGCCTATCCTCTCAAAACAACAAAAACGGAGTGATTTTCTTCGGAAATACAACTTATAATAGTATAAATGTTCGTCACGACTACTCGCAAGGTTTGCACTATACCCCTTTATCAATTGGACCACAAGGTGAGTATACCATACAAGTAAAGTCAATAAGGGTAAATCATAAGGATGTAGGATTCAACAAATCATTGATTTCAAGAACTAGAAGCTTTGGAGGGGCTATAATTAGCACAACAAGACCTTACACAACACTTGAGACACCAATATATAGAACCTTCACTCAAATCTTCACTAAAGAAATCCTAGGGTTTGGTGCAACTCAAGTTGATCCAATATCTCCATTCGGAGCTTGCTTCAAGAACTTGAAACAAGATCCGAAAACAGGCAGTAGTTCTCAGGGTCCAACGATCGAGTTTGTGATGCAAAACCGGAATGTTACGTGGACATTTTACGGTACAAACACATTGGTCCAAGCAAGAGATGGGGTGTGGTGTTTAGCCTTTGTTGAAGCAGGACAAAACCCTAAGGCATCAATTGTTATAGGTGCTCATCAACTAGAAGATAATATAGTTGAATTTGATTTGACATCATCAAATTTAGGGTTTAGTGATTCTCTAAGGTTGTCTAATGCATCTTGTGCTCAATTCAACTTCACTTCTAAGCCGCATGAAGATCGAGTTCTTGAAAACTATGATGATCCCTTTTTTGCATCGGGGATGGTCCCACAAGAAGGTGAAATTAATGTTTGATGATGAGACTACTGATCCATGAAATTAAATCCTTTTGATCAAGTAGTTAAATATTAGTATAGTCTCCTTCTGTTATGTTACGGCCGGGGTCTCGAGTTCAAATCTCAGTGTCAGGCCGGTTTCCATGGCTTGAAGATTGTAGAGATAAAAAGTGTGCTAGTGTAACAGTGTTGAAGTCGTTTGTGTTTAATGTGTTGGAAGACAGGTGATTTACATGTTAAACACAAATGATTTAATGGTTTATGTATGTAGTTTATGTAAGTTTTAGTAGACTATATATCATTTCCAGAAGTTAATAATTATATATGTAGTATTTTCTCTGTTGAAATATTATACTCCCTCCGTCCCGTATAAGTCATTTTAGACTTTTCACATAGATTAAGAAAAATAATAAATGAATTACTTTCTAATATTTCAAGGCAAAATATTATATTGTTTTTTGAAAGGGGCTTATAATATTGCATTGTTTAGTGTGAAAGTGAAAACAATGTATTTATCTTTTATTGAAATGTGAGAATAATTTATATTTTGAGACACCGCAAAAATGTTAAAGTGACATATTGCGCGACGGAGGGAGTATGTTCTGAAAAAGAATATAAAAGTGTATGTACATTTGCTGAGTATGTTGAATCGGTGGCAATATTTTAAAATACTCATATATTTCGATTAGTCATTGTAATATGGGAAATATATATGTACTCGACTCCTGCAAAAATCTGTACTGTTTTTTATTTTAAGGTAAAGCAAAAAAACTGTTTTAATGTTGTAATATTTTATTTCTTTAGGAAATGTTGTAATATATATAGAATTTAGATCGTCTTCCTTATATTGGAGTAAAACACTATGCAAGGATTATCAAACTGATCAGATAAACAATAAAACTTTCAAATAAATTACTTAAAACACCACATTTTTGCACAATTATTTTTTAAATTACTGTAAAACGAAACCCCCGAGTAAGAGTCAGACTCTGCAGGCACGATCCAGGCCGAACTTCGGATTAGTCGAATCAGTGGGTTCCGAATACCGGGGGCTTTAAGCAAAAAAAAAAAAAAAAAAAAAAAAAAAGGAAACGGCCCCTATAGCTAGAAACGTTTTCTAAATTGCATGGACATCACCTTTAATGAGGATATAGCGCAAGCACCAGGGCCGACCCACCTTGAAGGCGGAGGAGGCGGTTAAGCTCAACGGTGCCGACGGCCAACATTACAAGTTTCGCTAGAAGAAAAAAAAATCCGTGAAGATCTAATCCGATTCAACCTAATATAAAGACCCAAAAAAAAATTTTGCTCGAATCTATAAAGGCCTAAAAAAAATTACTCGGCCTAAAATCGAATCTACAAGTATATAACTTCAAGTTAAAAGGCCTAATTTGACGACTTAGGGGCCGTTTGTTAAAACTGAAGACTGAAATCTGAAGTCTGAAATCTTAAGTCTTAATTCTGAATAAATTAAGTAACTGAATATTTTAAGTCTTGAAATTGATTAAATTTTGTTTGGTAACATTTATTATATCTAAAATTAGAATTTGTTTCGTGAGTGTGTATGTGGGTGTGGGTGGTGTGGAGCGTGGGTGTGGAGCGTGGGTGTAGGGTGTGTGGGGGTGTTGGTGTGGGGTAATGGGGGTGTAGGTGGGTGTAGGGTGTGGGTGTGGGTGGTGTCGGGTGTGTGGTGTGTGGGGGTGGGTGTCGGGTGGGTGTGGGTGTGGGTGTAGGGTGTGGGGGGTTGTGGGGGTGTGGGGGTGGCTATGGGTGGGTGTGGGTGTGTGTGGGGTGTGGTGTGTGGTGTGTGGTGGGTGTGGGTGTAGGGAGGGTGGGAGTGGGGGTGTTGGAGTGGGGGTGTGAGGGTGTAGGTGGGTATGAAGGTGTGGGGTGTGGGGGTGGGTATGGGTGGGTGAGGGTGTGGGCGGGTGTGTGGTGTGTGGGGGTATGGGTTGTGTGGGTGTGGGGTGTGGGGTGGGAGGGGGTATGGGTGGGGTGGATGGGGTGGGGTTGGGGTAGGGTGAGGGTGGGGTGTAGGTGTGAGGTAGGTATGGGTGCGGGGTGTACCCCTACCTAACGTAGATTTATTGAAAAAATTCAGCATTAAGTAGTTCCTCAACCACTTAAAATTTTCCATAATTTTTTACAGGAAATTCAGAAGATCTTAATTAATTAAGAGGTGTTAAAAAGTATTATCAAACAACACTTATTTTAACAATCACTTATTTTTTTAAGAATAAGTGTTAAGTGGTGTAAACAAACAGACCCTTAGCTTTAGGCCTAAAAAATATCAGGGCCGGCCAGACCACGGTTTAATTCCACGACGAAAGGCGAAAGCACTTTGATGATGCTAATAGAATGTGAAGTACTGTATTTGAAATACCCTCTTTAGAATTTAGATAGATGAATGAAACATAAAACCCGCTCTCTCATGACTATAATTCTACATGTCCTTTGATTTTCTATAAATTAATATGTTGTGCTCAATCATATTCGTCAACCAGACCACGGTTTGTTTAGTGTTCTTGAATTTTTTTAATTTTCCCCAAGGGGAATAAAGGTCATTTATTTAATTATATATAAGTATTAATTTTAAAAATCCAAATAGGATTATGGGTCAAGAGTCATTTTTAAAAAAAATTAACGGGTCAATTAATACATATTAGTGTATAGAAATTTTAAATAGTGTAAAAATACCTATAAATTTTTTTTTTTTTACTTTGAGGGTCAACTGACCCAAACCTTACTTAATAGTGCCGCCCCTGCCCAATACTCGTACCAACCTATCACCCGCATCTTATCCACACCACCTACTTTATCACCAACGCCTTATATCTAATAATCATAACCACTTTACCCTTACCCTTCATACTATCGTGCTCACCCAATCCCACCTCATCGTACCCACACCGACTACTTTACCCTAACCCCGATTTAAGCTAATCACTCTACTTCACTGCTTTTATGCACCTTGCCCATATCACCTTAACCCACCCTCGTTATTTCCACTGTCCCTACACCTCATCTATCTGTTTGGACATGGATTTTTACGGATTTATTATTATTCAATGTATAAATTTTAGTTGAATATTCTTTACTTTGCATAGATATTTTGTTGAATAACATGAATACGATGTATTATGATGTGAATTTAAAGTAAGAGAGATTATTACTTTATTAAATGATTATTAGGTGAATAGGAAGATAGATAATTCCACTAAAAAAAAAAGGAGATAGATAATTATTATTTTATTAAATGAATAAAACTATTATACTGTTGTCACTATAAAACACTAAAAGAGACAATGCTTTTGTCATAAAAGACTCCAGAATTCATCACTGAAAGGTTTCTCTCACCGAAGGGTAGAAACACATGTTTTCTTCACTGACAAACAGTTTGTCACTAGAAGTCATATATACTATTAAGCACTAAACGTGACAATGCTTTTGTCACAAAAGACTCCAAAATTTATTAATAATAATAATAATAATAATAATAATTATTATTTATTGTACCAATAATAATAATAATAATAATAATATTTATTATACAAACAAAATAAAAATAAAAATAATAATAATAATAATAATATTAATATTAATTATTATTACTATAATATTCATAGTCTAAAGAGTTATGAGAAAAATCAGCATTCTTGCAAGGTATACAAGAACAGACAATTGCATGGGAATAAATAGCCTTAAAATATGGACTTTACAAGTAACTAATAGGATAAGCAATATTACTCAACATAAGAAAATCAAAAGAAAAAAATATTTACCCTTCTTCACATGCTTCATTCAGCCCCAAATAGTCAAAAAAAAAAAAAATATGTGCGCTCTGAATCCAAGTTTTCGTCCTCTTTTCCCTGATCATTATCGACAAACTGAAATAAACCTCAATTAACCAAGTTATACATGGTGAAATTCTTGAAACCGCATGCTAAAGTGGAGTGTGTACCATTCAAACATGCAAAAGCAATTTTTGCACAAAACAGAAAACAGCTTCTGAAAGAAAAGTGACACGATTTGGACAAGTTTTAATAAAAGATAGAAGAAGTCTCATATAAAGCTCAACACTTTGAAGATATGAATACCTCAGATTGATATATGAATACAATCAGGTAATTAGCAGACTGATGCAAAACAGCTAGCAAACATGCTATAAACAAAACATCAAAACTAAGGTCCTAAGGACAGCTTACCTTTTACATGTAAAAGATCAGAAGATAATGGATGCCCTGCTTGTGCCAAAGCAATGAACTGCAAAAAATAAATCACAAAGAGGTAAGCAAATTCATTTAAAAAGCAAAAAACAAAAAGTTAACCCAAGAAAGAATTAGAACCTGTAGTGCAACATATCCGGTAGCATATAGCATGCACTTACAAATCCCAAAAGTATAGTAGCCCATTAACATATCAAAAACATATCACTTCACCATATATATTACAAGTTAGCATACCAAGACTTGTACACGTTTGAGGGTATTAACATGTTTAATTGGCTTGATTAATTACCCAAATGGCTTCTTTTTACAAAGGAACTTCACTAATATATATTACTTAAAACATGATTTGCACAATTACGAATGTAACTAAGCTTCAGGATAAATGCAAGACAGGGACGTATGCACGTTGACAAACTTAAACATATAAGCATTTACAGTTATTACTACATGTCCGAGCTGCACAAGAGACATCAAAACTAAGGTCCTAAGGAAAAGCATTAAAGTTATATGAGAATATTTTCAAAGCATTTAAGTGTTCGTTCTGCGAAATCAGATTTCTTGCTCAAATCAGAATGTCCATTTAACAGATTGTCAGCCTACTAAACCAGGACTGAACCGGAGTTAAACCATAAACGTATTGAAAACATGCTGACAAAAGATTAGAAAGGAAACTATCATGCTAATTTATTCATCAATAGACGAAATACATGGATTAATTTCACAATGTTTCCAATATTGAATTCACTAGCAATTAGGCACATTTCCTTCTCTATATTTTTTTAAAAAAATAGAAAATTTCCTTCGTATTACCTAGAAATCGTAGCTCTGTTGGAAATTTTGCCGTACGATTTGATTTTTATAGCAGGTGAAATTGATTCCTCTGAAATTTGATTCACTCTTCTGTCATGGCGGAATTCAAAAGACATCATCCCAGTGGATTGGTTATGAACCCTAGCCGGCCTCATCAAGTACCTAAGCGAAAGATGCAGCCTCGTCGGAGGTCGTAGCAAAGTCCTCATGCGATTACTTATTTCTTCTCCATCCAAAGTTTCATCTCAGCGCTTCTACATTCAACAATCTCCTCATCATCTTCGCCTCTGAACACGAAATCTTATTCATCCTCATTTCCTCTTCGCACACCTTAACACCATGAATGTATGAATCTACCGAATGTCTGTAGCGATTAGTGAGAAGAAATTGATTCATGAGATGAAATCGATCGGGATTTCAATGAAGATGGAGAGGAATTTTGAGCGAGAGAAGAATTGGGGCAAGAAGATAGAGCGACAGGAGGACTAGGGCGAGAAGATGAGGACCATAGCGAAATTTAGAAGTTCTGTGCTTAGTTAAAAAGTGTAATTTGATTTAAAAAAGGTGTAATCGAGCTGAGTTGAGTCTTTCTATTGCTCGACTCGATTAGAGCTTGATCGAGCCATAAAAAATCAGTTTTAAACATAACTCGTTAAGTAATCAATATTTTTTGATTCGACACATAAGCTCGATAATATTTCTAGAGTTCATCTAATTTTTATAAAATACGATAAGATCAAGATTAATTCGTCAAATAATCGACTCTTCTAATAATTCATGATTCAGATAAATAATTATTGATAGTTTTATACAAATCAAAAACAATAAATTATCCACTCAAAAGAAAACCAATAAATTATATATTATTTATGTAATTAATATGTATTAAAATGTCAAGCGTTGTATTATTTTATATTTATATTAATGTTACTTTATTTGTCACTCAAGCCTAAAATAATATGTTATAAAAAAAATATCGTGTTTAAACAAACTAACATATAAAAAAATGATTTTATTCATAAAAAACATAGAATAAATTTAATTTGTGCAATAATGAAAAAAAGTCTAATCTATCATAAATGTACGACAATTAATTTGGATATTATAATAATGTAAGAGCTGCAGGGAAACATAAAATCCTAAAAACGATGGTTTGAATGAAAAAATAATCCGACAAACATATCCATGTACAATGAAAGATAATTGTAGAAATATGTTCAATGTCAATGAAAAATAGTATGGGTTGATGGATATCTGGTGAAATTGAACAACAATCATCCCACTAAATTTTAGGTAACACCTGGGAAAAAAAATGCAAATTTGTGAGCATGTGAAAGAGAAATGAACATAAAAACATTTGAAAATGGTATGAATTCATCACCAACGAATTTTCAATTACAACACAAAGGAATGAATCGCACTATTTAAGAACGACAGAGAAAATAGTCACCTTAAGAATGACAGAGAAAATACTTGGAATGATCAGTGTATGCCGCAATTGTCTTCTTATCTCCTCTTCAGGTTTGTTATCCAGGTATCTCTCTCGGCCAACTTTGATGCCATTAAAGTTGAAATAATCAAATCCCCAAACATGTACGACAATTTATTACCACTACAACCATTTTTTTAACTATTAAAAGGAAGAAAGCATGAAATGCGGGTAACTTATAATAACGTGTGCAACTATTTTTTTAAATAGGATAACAAAAATGTAAAATTACCATGTAACAGAAGATAAGAACATCTTCTCCTTGAAACCATAACAGCAAATGATAACCTTTTTACGGCAAGTTGCCCGTTAGCAATTTTGCATGTGGTGGTAGATGCATTGGTTAGCAGACGCAAATAAGTAGAAATAAGAAACCACAGAATGTGCTGATTATTAATCCTAATTACTTTATTTTTACTGTAACCATAAACATAGACCCTAATTATTATTATTTTAGGGAAAATATAGACATAAACCATGATTACTTAATGCATATGACCGTATGAATGAACAAAAAATGATTAATATGATTCAATTTATGAATACAAATAACGATGTCGGCAAAAAAGATAATAGTATGAAAAGCTTTTTCTTTAAAAAATAAAAATCAAAACTGCTTCATACATAAGGTGTACACGAATTTAATCGTGTATGAGCTAAAATAAAGAAGAAAAAAAATAGTAATCATTAGAAATTTATGTAACATATGATTCCGTTAATTTTAAAAGAACATTAATACAAAAATTAATCAGAAAGAACAACTACTTACTTGGATCCATTGAGATTGACGCCAACACGGAAAACCCTCTTTTTCTGCTGATAGGAACATAGGAAATTAGGAATAAAAAAAACTTGTCATATTTATAAATTGTAATTAAATGATTGGAAAAGAAACCTTAAGAGAGAAAATAGAAGCAAACCAAATTAGTACCTCAATGCAGAATCTGCCAATCAAAAAAATATCTTCCATAAGAAAACGAAGACGAAAGAAAACTTCATAACATAAGCAACAAAATAGACAAATAATATCTAATGCAATGACTAGAAGAAAAATAATAATAATATATATAATGAGGAATTGCTTATTATTTATGAAAAAAAGTTAAATGAATTAAAGTTTCATAGAATAAATCAAAATAAATTTAGTAAAAATCATGTAATGTTTAAATAATTTAAAAAATAATAAGATAATAGTTTTACCTGAAAGGAGATACGCAAAGGCCTAAAATATAGGCAAGTTTTGTGAAAACAGGTACGGCGTAGTGTGATCTTCATCTTCGTTGTTGTTATTTGTTTTTTCGAATTTTCTCCCGCACGTAACGGTTTTGATGCATCCTCTCACCATTCCGACGATTTCTCTATGCTCTTTATTATCTCCGCCGCCGCCTACCACCACCATTTCCGCCACATGAATTTGTGAAAATTTTGAGAGAAAATTTGAAGTAGAAATTCAATATAATGCACACAAAAAAGAAACAATCCTTATCATAAGAAGAAAGGAACTCACGGAGATGAAGTGACCAGGACTAATGGATAAAGAGAAATTACCGTAACGTAGATCCACCACCGCCACCATTAGATCTACCGTCGTCGTCACCGTCACCGTATATGCCGGTATCTCCCGACTCTACAAAAGAGGCAACTAAAAAAAAGCATAAAATTAATCAAACAATTAAGAAATCGTCTAGGCTTTGAAAATCTTTGGTTAACTACTAAGTTGTGTAAGAAAAAAAAATGAATATCAAGCTTTACCTCCATCCGTGTCTCTTCTCCTGCTTATTATTCAGGCCAAGAAAACGGTATGAGAGAATGAATATGAAAAAGAAAAGGGATATGAACATGAAAACGAAAACCTCAACAAACACAGAATGGTGTAGTCTAAGATGCAGGGGAAGGACGCTTGCCAAAATGATGATTCGAACTGCTCATGTAGCCTTTTCACCGTGATGGTTGGCATTGGTTGCACACCACCGGCGTCGTAGCCTTCAGATTTTGAGGAGAGCTGCATCCTCCACCTCTTCAATCTTGTCCTCATATCAGGAACTTAATCGAGATGACAAAACTGTGAATTGAAGATCGTTTAAGGAAATCCTCTGCAACAGAGGCTTTATGAATGGATTGGCACAAACGATCACAAATAAGATGTCCATACCATGAAAACAGCCCAAACAGACAAATAAAAAAGACATGCTTAAAGAGGAAATTGTGTAATATCTTTGAAAGCAAAAGAGTGGGGAAAAAAAAAAAAAAAAAAAAGGTTACATTTTTATAGGAAAAAGACATCCAAAAGAATATGAAGGAAACTCACCCAAGAAGTAAGATTGCATTCTGAATGGCTTGGCACAAAGAATCACCGTTAAGAAACAAATATGTAACATATATTCAATTTCAGCAATAATCATTATCAACTAAAAAATCTGAAAAGCACACATAAACGATAGTAGAGTTTAAAGAACAAAGGAGATACCTGAACACGAAACATATACAGGGGAGTCAAATCTGCTACATAATTCTATAATACAAATCACCACTGTCTTCGATTACTTCAACTTGTCTGCCTCCATCTGTTTTGTAGTCTCTTGGTTCTTTCTCAGACAAACTCTCATCTTCGTGTCTTCGTTAGCACATAAAGAAAATACGGGGAGGGTTGAGGTGACCGGCAATCTGTGAACAGAGAGAGATGAGACGTTAGCACCGAAAGAAAATACAGGGAGGGTTGAGGTGACCGGCGATCTGTGAACAAAGAGAGGATCTGGAAGTTGGGCGGTGAGCCGGTGGGTCGGTGACATCGAAAGCTAACACCATCAACGAATCGCCGCCACCGTCTTACTCTTTACCTGATTCTACAACAAAAACAATAAACGAAAGATTAATCGATCAGTCAAGAACAATCATTCTACCTAAAAAACAAATAGGGCGCGAGAAATAATCGGCTAATTCACAAAAATGAGTGCAGACCATGGTGATGTTAAGTGAGTTGAAAATTCAGGGCTGATTGATGGGAAGGAGGGGGCGGAAGGGAAAAAAAGATGGTGGGAGTTGTTGGTTATTTGTGGAAAAAGAATGGGGTAGTGGATGTTGGAGGTAAGGGATAGTGGGGAGTTGCGCATAGTTTTTTTTTTTTTTGTTATTATTATTATTATTATTTTTAAGGTCGTGGGGTTTTTTTTTTTTTTTTTTTTTAGGTTGTGAATTGTTAAATGGCTGAAATCCGGGTATACGTCGGATCAATTGGCCTTTTGCTTGTTTAATTGACAAATATTAATATGAAATTAAAAATATTAAAATTAAAATTAAAAAACCTTGATATATTAAAAATAAACATTAAAATTAAAATTAAAAAACCTTGTCCGAATATGGCACAAAATCCTTATATGGCACAATTTGTCTTCATCGTTTTTTAAAAAATATTTTTACCCTTCTTTCACTTGCTTTGTACCTGCGTCAAATTTCAGACAGCGAGAGCTGACTTCCTCGTACGCAGCTAGCTTATTCGAAGATCTCTTTCTCGTACACTCCTCACACCCACCTTGTCTCTTAATGGCTTATCATCCCGGGTACTTCTCTATTCTTGTTCCCATTTTACCCCATCCTGTATTCTTTCTTGAAATGGGATTGTTTATAAGCCCTTTTGTACATTTTCTGGTGCGTCTAATGTTTCGTTGAAATTTGAGCTCAATTTTTTTGTAAATGGTTTTATGTGAAAAGATTAATTCTTGATGGTTTTTTTTTTATTGCAACCATATCTGAACAAAAAAAAAAAAATTGCTCATTTATTGTGAATGCAGCTTTAGTTGCTTGGATTTGCTAATAAGAATTGATGATCTTGTTTACGAACTTGTTGGCCTTTCTTAAGTGTGGATTAGGACCCACATTCTGGATTAATTGATATTCTAATCCTTGTACAAAATTATTTGATGAAATGATAAAAAGATTGATTCTTTAGCTACAGAGGCTTTGGTTTACTTTGATAATGTTCTGTAGGAAAGCAAAATCTATGGTTTGGTAGTATTTATGTTTCCTTCTGGTTAACTATAATACAAGAGAATGATTTCTTGATTCTTTTAACTTTTGGGGCTTTTATGGTCTCAAAACCCTAAAAGGCAAACCAATGCACAAGACAAAATTAATAGCTTGTACTATTGAAATGTTAGCTGTAGTTTAGTGTACCTTGTAGTAATTAGGGTTCTTTGCCATAGAATTTTGAAATGTTAGCTGTCGTGTCTTAGTAGTGTGATGCCGATAACGATCCCTTGTTTATAACATTTGGAAAATTGCGCCTTTAGGGGTACCACAGTGTTTTTAGTGTGAGAAATTAATGCAGCGAGTACGTACTTATTACTGAGCTCACAAAACAATCGGAATACACTCACGTTGATATGTGTATTTAGTAATAACACTTCAAAACACTCGTGTTTTCTAGTTGTTCTTAGAAGAGTCCATATTAAGTACTCCCCGCATTAGAATTCCCTTTTAGCGTGGCATCAAACCGGAAAAAACTGAAAACGGTAAAAGTCGATCGTCACTGTCGTACCAAAAACGATAGCTTCAGTGCGGTTACCACATAAGACACCCATTCTACTGGATTCCCATAACAGTGTTTTTTTTTTACTGAATTACAGTGCTTCAAACTCGTGGAAATCCAACAAAACGGAAAACGGTTCGAATCAATGGAATGCCGGGATTCCAATCGATGTGATGCCTCTTAATAGCATTCCACCACCTACTAGGACTCCACCATCAACTACAAGAAGGTTCAATCCTACCCCATTTGGAGGGCTACCTGCTATGGTGTTTCTGACCTCTGAACCAACCGACGATGAGTGGAACAACATCGTAGGCTCTATCAATAATGGAGTTGCTCTTACCGGTAGTGCTGCATTGGGTAAAGTAGGACCTGCTATTGGATCTGTTGATATTGCTGAATCTGTTGATGAATATTTCTTCCGCGTCGCCCTTCCCGGTGTGGTTAAAGATGAAAGTAAGTTGAGTTTGCATCATCTGTATGGTTTTCTCTTTCACATTAATGTTAGACCTACTAGAACAGTCATAAGTTATGATGTCTGAAATGTGGTTTCCCCTGTTTATGAAAGCTTATTTACAACTACGAAAAAAAGGCCGTGTTGTGATTCGTTTAGTGACATCACAACACACAAAGTAAGTAAGCTTGCTTAATTGGTGAATGTCATTGAACGAATCATAGGACAAGCCTTACAGAAGAGGATAATCCGGTCCCTCTCTTTATAATTTTTCCTCGTTTTGGTTACAGAATCTCTTACGTGTAACGTCAATCCTGATGGGGAAGTAAGTGTCAAGGGAATGAAATCAACAGGAGAGGAAGCTGTGTGCAAGAACTCTATTGTATTTACAATGCAGTCTCAAGATGTATTCGCGCCGCCTGGGGATTTTTCTGTGGCGTTTCAGCTACCAGGGCCAGTTTTAAACCAGGAACTGATCACTGCCTATGGATCTGGAATATTTGAAGGACTTGTCAAGAAGAGGCTGCAAGCGGAGGGCTAATGACCATAATGTCCCTTGGATCGACTTGATGTTACGTTTTTTTTTTTTAATTTTTTTTTTAAAACTTCTTTCATGTAACAAAGGGTGTATAAGGGTGATTTGAATGCATCAGATTCGGTCCATTTGATGCCGACATTGTTGTAACATAAATGTTATCATTTGGGTTTTATTCTTTATATAGGATTTGGGAGTGGTCTTTGTGTTGTGGTTATTTGGGAGTACTGGTGGTATTGCATTGAACCTATTTTCGGGGCATTACATTGAATATGCATATTACAGTGTGATGTCACGGTAGATGTGTGATGTCATTAAAGGCGGCCAAATTCTTTTCATTGTGAATTGAACCCTAACAAATTTCTCTTTCGTGATCAGAACACATAATCCAGGAAGGAAAAAAGCTAACCCAAAAGATGGGATCAACTAACCACGATAAGCAAACTTAACCACGTTATGACTTGTGATATTTTGCGTTCTGCTAAGATAAGTAACATTAACTGTTTGAAAATCATTCATTATCCACCGAATTGTTGTCTTTAAAAATATTAGCAATATCAGCATTCGACTCTTTCAGCTTATTACTAGTATTGACTATTCATCACTTGTTTTGCATAGTGGAATGGTTTCATGGTTTTTTATTACCAAAGAAAACATAGGGTTTTATTTCTTTTACATCCATGTTCTGTTACATGATATCATTATCAACTTTTGACGAAAAGATGTTCTTTAATGGCATAACACAACATCTACCATGGCCCCACAACCACACTTCTACTGTGTCACCACAACGGGACGTAAGATTCGACTTTCCAGAGATTGAATGCCCCTCGGTTATCATTTACATTAGATGAGATTCGACTGAATCTCCGTGTGGTCCCGACAGCAGCAGGTTTGATGTGGTGCCACTAAAAACACTACAATTAATAAAATGTAATCCCCAATATAATGTATAATGTGATGAAAATCATGACTCCAAACACACATCAGCATTATTTAACTAAGGTACACCAAACTATCGATATAATATTCTAATCTACCAAAATTTTGGCTCAAAGAACCGATTGAAATAATAGTGTTGGTGTTTCAAAAAAAAAAAAAAAAAAATTAATATAGCGATGGCTTTTCAATTTGTCTATACAAAAAGCCAATTCAGGTGAAAGAAAAAAAAAATGTTCAGAAGAACACCAACGTTCATAAATTCAAAACACCAATATGGCGCAACCGGTAGAATAGGTTAGCACTCTGCCGTCTGTCAACCAGAAGCATTCTTCCTTGCTGCATATGATCTGTAAGCGGCCAATCCGACAACGCCAACAGCAGCACCAACTGTAAAGGTCGGAAGAAGGAAAAAACAGCAATTAAAAACAATTCAATGGTCATTCAGATCAACCAAATGCTTGCTTGCAACACCTTCGTCCTCATATTAGCTTTTACACAGTATTTAGAAGGCGAAAATGATTTTAGTAGTAATTGTTAATGCAATGCTTTATTTGAAAAGTTGTCGGATAGATAATAAGTATTCTAGAATGAGTTATTTAGGGACGGATGTAGTATATTTTATAAGTTTTATTCATATCGGTAACACAAAGAACTCAATGGGACAAGTCTGTTGATTGGTATATTCTACTGCAGGAGAGTAATTATTACGGACTCTTCTAAGAATAAACTACAAAACACGAGTGTTTTACACTGTTATTACTGAATACACCAGTAAATCTACTAGGACACCCAATTTACGGAGCACACATTTATCTCAGTTGATTTACCTATGGCATCACCCTGATTTATGCATATGCCTATGGCACCACAATAGTTTACCTGTGGCACCACATCTGGCGAATTTTTCCATGTAAAGATCAACTTTTCCAAGGTCGATTCTAGGATTAACCTTCGAAAAGTCAATTTCAGGTGTCCTAAAAAAAATACAGGTATGAACACGCAAGCGTTTTCATTTCATGTTTGAAAGAAAATGATAAAAAAAAAAATAAAAAAAAAAAACATTCAGGAATATCTAAAACTTACTAGTGTAGTAGTTAGTTGTAGCATGGTAACTTTAAGATCAGATAAGACAATATGCAACAACCTATGCAAGTTAACAAAATTTAAATAAAGATCAGCTACTGATGGAAAACAGCATACCTGATACAAACAACAAAGAGCGACTGATCAACTGGCGATATCGCTTACGGCTTCTTCCAGCTGGAGTTTCAGGAATGCTCAGATGAGGTTGTTCTGCTGCCCTCACAATCTTACGATATAAATGACCGGCGTCTCCCATCTTTGTGCTGATCGGTATAGGTGCGTCTATCCCTAGCTCCTGACTAACCTATAAAAGACATACATTTGGAACGTAATTAACAAAGGCTTAAAAAATACATATATATATTCCTCTGGTAAAAAAAATTCCCAGAAACAGGAATCATACCCTTGTGGAATCTTCGGTTTCTGTTGAATACGGTTCAAGATCGTCTTTAGCTGCAACGATGAGACAAGGAACCTCATAGCCAGTATTTTCCCCATGACTCGCAATGTTAAATAACAGTTCACTAGCTTTTTTCCATGACAGTTCAGATGACCTGGAAAGCCAAAATAATACAGATATTATTAAGGTTAAATCACATCAAACATAAAATGACATCACTGCCAAATCTAGGCAAAAGTATTCATCTATCACACACCTGTCATAAACAATTACTGCAACATCACACGCTGCCAAAGCATCTTTACTTCGTAGTAAGTTTTCTACTTCATCTTCCGGTATCTCGTGCAAGACAAGGTTTTATTGTTCCCCTACGCATAACATACAGTATGTAAATTGTTTTGATAAGTAGATGCAATTGTTTCTGATGCAGTTACAAAATATAGAAGAGCAAGCGAATAAAAAATATTAACCAGATTTCACCAAATCAATAAAATAAAAATCACTATACAATCCAAACAACAACTGGACCAAAATGATTCAATGAATAAGTATAAAGAAGGATATACTAATGTCCAAACGGACCCATAGAATTTACTGAGGATGGTCTCTTCTTTTTTTTAAACTGGGGATGGTCATTTCTACTTCTCCAACATTTAAAAAAACTAGAAACTAGATAGAGATTCACAAATTTACACTTTTCTCCGCTTTCCTTGACAGTATAAGGTGCTTTCTAAGTTATGCATATAAGGATGATTTAGACGTAAACAATCATTTGATAGGACTATCCTGGAAAGTGAACAACTTCTGAATACATCTAACAAAGTAATATATGTGCATGTGTCTGTGTGCGCGAACGCATCTCAAACGTAATACAATAAGACGTGTCTTACTTCTGGTTGTTCTATGATGTTGACAGCGTATTGGTCACCAGTAGTTGGGGCATACTCCTCGGCAAAAGGCCTGCATTTGAAGCAGCATTCACGTCATGAAAGTCAAAATCCACATCGAGTCAACTCAGCTTCACAAAAAAATTGACAGATGTTAACTCATTTCTACAAAAATTACACAGAGCACCTGCCAATGAAGGAATCCATTATTGCAGTCTTTCCAGCCTCTTTTGGACCAAATATGAAACATTGGTAAACATTTCGGTCTGATTGTCTCATCTTACGATCCAGCTTCTTTCTCCGAGTGATGCGAATGGCAGATGCAGGAGAATCTCTATATCCTATGTATATCAGGTATTCAATGCAACGCCTTGGATCTGTAAGTGCCATCAGGGCCCACTGAACAATAAACCATTGTCAAATTCATACATGAGGTATTACCTTTGAATAATGCGGGTTATAAGAAGAAAGCAACCATTCAACATGTACTTAAGGAAAAGCATATCAACTCCAGAAATGATTTTGGTCATAAGAACATGGTTCATTGTAAGAATTTTTAAATGACAGTAAGCAGGTATATATTCCAGCAGAAACAAGCGGTCTGATACATTCCAAAATTTATAAATGAACATCAACAAAATTGTATGGAATGTAGTAAACAGAAAAGCAGTCTAACATGTATGTTTGGACTAATCAGGTAAAAAAACTTTCTGAACTCGTGTCGGCCTAGTTAGTAACAAAGATATGTAAGGAGAAATAACAAAGGAATGTAAACTTCCACAGGACATTGTAGTAAACAACTTACCTGAGATAAAAACCCATTTAGAGTAAGCCCTCCCAACACATTCTTTTCAGCAGCATCCCTGTACGGAGCTTCATTCCATGGACTGGAGATTAAAAGAGAGCCAACAAAAATTTAATTTTCAGGGGACAAGGAAAAAAATCAATATAGATAGAAAATAAAGGTAGCACAAGCAAGATGTGAAGTAAGAAGAAACCACTTTAATCATGAACAAAATGAGGATAGTGGGTTCTAGGTATTGACTCTGTTCCATATTTTCTAGTGAAAAGCACTAAGAGTGTCGGAAAGTTAATGTATTTATGGTACTAAGAGTGCATGGTTTGCATGCAACTCACATTATGAGAACTGTAAGCTGCTCGCGTGAAAGCACAAAACATCCATATGTGCACATTGCTAATTTACCATGATTCCTTTACACAGTTAAGGTGCATAATTGCGCGGTAACAACCTAATCTTCCAGGTGCTACGGTATTTTATCATGTTTATAAGAGCATGACAACTAGGTTCAAGTCCTACTACACTGTTTCTGAAAAACTGTAACTGGGTAAGAAAATTCAAAAAAAAAAAAAGGCGAGAAGACATCACTCTGTCAGCAAAATACTTTTCCCAGGAAAATTCACAAAAAGAAAAAGAAAATTCTTCATGGAATGAAAGAAACAATTCAAGAGGGTAACAAGTCAGATTACTTTTCTGGGGCAGTAGAAAATAGATCTTCAACTTCTAGAGCTCGCAGGGATCCATCCTGATAAATTAAGAACAAAATTGGTCATGGCTTTCACAATAGGAACCTCTGAATCTTTAACTAGTAACTAAATAATCCTACGAAAACAACTCTTTATAATTGTTTTTCAGAAGCAGAAAAAACATGCTCGTGCAGTAATCCATTAGTCCACCTACCAGCATATGCAACCAAACAAAATTGAGAAAAGTTTAACTTAAATGTAGCCAGAAACTGCAAAGTGCTTTGAAGGCTGAAATGCATAGGAAGCAATTGTTTGTCTTGTGGGCTTTATATGCTTCATAAATTTACAAGATCTGTTTACTTGGTGAAGCAAATTTAGCTAAACTCATACGTTCTGTCAGACTAGCATTATCCTGACAAGCATTAAATTGAACAAGCTAAGATCAAATGTTGTGCAATAATTCGCAAAAGGCCTGAGACCAACTAAGACAAGCCTAGATGAGCCAGAGAAATGTCTGCTGCTTAAACGCAGTTTTCCATATCTTCATACCTATCTGTGACTGAAAAAAAAAATCTACAGAGAAATTGTTCTACAATTCTTCAGAATTTCTGAAGGACAGGTCAACGATGTAAATTATAAAACAGAATAAAGTCAAGCTATCAAATGATAAGTCTGAAGTTCACAACTGTTTTGTGCTTTCCTTCAAAATTCTTTGAAACCAGGCATACACATGTCATTCTACCAAGACACGGGGAAAACCTTATTTCCCTCTTCGACTTGATAAGATAAAACTGATTAAACATTTACACTGACCATTACAATATAACTACTACCCAACCCAAATGGCATCTGTTTAACAAGAAAAAACCCATAGCAACTAGAAACCAGAGTGAGCATCTATCACGTGAGACCTCTTTCAAGTAGCTGGTGCAAAATTAAAAAATGTTACAAGATTGCATTTGGCAGGTAATAAAATGTACTGTCCACCTAACATCAAAGTTCAAATAAAAGGTACTCATCTGCCTTCTAAGTTTGAACTAAAAAATGCTCATACTTACATCATCTGATTCGAATGTGTCAAATATTCCCCTGAGAAACTCCACTGATTCATTTGTCAGTTCCATGCTCTAAAATGCAAAAACAAAAGTTATATCAGAAATTTCAAGGGAGCAAAAAGCCATTAAGCAATGAAGATCAATTCATGCATTGGCTACATTCGAGACTCTGGGAAGACAAAGTTCAACCGTATAGCACTTCTCAAAGCAATGTAAAATCAGTCACGAAGTCACAATCAAGGCAATTTACCTGATCTGGAAATTTCTTCATCGGAAGCAAAAGTTGATCGTCAGCCAGTCTAATCTCATTGTTGTAACCAAATTTTCTTAGGACAGTCCATGTTGTCTCCAATCGTCCCCTCTCTATGAACAGCGCTTGAAGGAAGAGAAATCCGGTTAATGTTAGACCTTTATCATTAACGCCTTCAGGCACTTTTTCTTGCACAACCCTCTTAACACCAATAATTTCAGGAGGTTGCAGTGGGGCATTGAAGCACTTGATCTGTAGAAAAAAATTACAGTCATCATCCATATAATGCTTTCCACTAACATGTTCCATAACTAAAATTCTTCCAGCAAACTCAACAAGGCACTTGTTAGTTCTTCTTGTCTAGATGGATTATACAAGTTTTAATTCTTAGCAAACTCAAAAGTATACCTGAAAATCGTTCAGCTCTTCATCACTAAGTGCACCATCCTTATCATTATCCAAAAGTAAGAAAATCCTTTTTAAGGCCCTCACACAACGAGGCTTCAGAGTTTGTGATTCCAGATCAAACAATGGAGTCGTTGGGTGAAGCACAGCTTTTTGGGCATAGTAGAATACGTCAGTAACCTGCAAATTGGAAGTATGGACTCAGATGGTCAAAGAGCGCATTAAAACACTAATCATCTAGACCAAAATAAGACTAATCATCGAAGCCGGCTGTCAAGCAGCTTCTTTTAGATGTCATAACCTAGCGAAGCAAATTGACTCCAGTGCAACGTAATCAAGCAACAATTAACCAGCATGAAAAAGATGTAAGAATTCACTATGACGTTTGTATGATACTGAGTTAGTGACAAATTGATTCCGATTTCTGCCAAACAATACACAGTTGTGGAAACTTCTTTGGCACAAGAGAGAATTTCTAGATAGGCCTTCATCACTTGGCTAAGTTGTAAACAAAGGTTAAACTCTATAGATAAGCTGCAGGGTTGGGGGATCACCCAGTCAAATCACTTTGCCTACATGGGGTGCCCTACTTCTATTTTTTGCATGCCCATTTGTTAAACAGATTTGGTTTACCCTTGTGCGCCCATTCTTTGCAAGGTCAGAGTTATCGTTTAGGAGGAGGTGGTTTCTTGGCTATCCTCTCATAGGTACTCCAACAAATTCCAAGCCCATATGCTACAGATTGGCTTCTCAACTTTCATTAACAGGGAAAGAAATAAGAAATTTTCCACCGTAGTCTTCCCCTTGTTTTGTGATTGAAGCTGAAGTGCCAAACGACTGTCTCCAAGTGGAAAAAGGTTAGAAAATGTAGACTTCGTTGGAATATAGCTTTCAACCTTTATCTAGAGATTTTCGTATATTCGGTAGCTATTTCGGTATTTTGTCGTACCCATGAGCTTGAGTGTGCAGTTCCTCCGATCAATACAAATTTTCTTATTTGCCAAATATACAAACATGCGATTGTACCCAGAAACTAGCGAAATTTCACATCAGCCCTGCGGTACTCTTACATAGAAATAAAAAGCGTGTTTAAACTATAGAACGGAAAAAGAAACAAATTACAACTAATATATTCAGTATATAGGTCATGTAGGACAAACACAATAAGCTCTACCTGAGTTTGCTTCAATGCCGAGCACTCTATACAAGTTTCAATCTCCCTAAACTGCTGCATTATCGGAGACATCACCTGCTCAAGATTGATATCGTCGGATAGTTCCATCTTATCCATCATGCAACCGACCACAATTACAGGGACCTTGACCTACGCACCAGAATTGTTTCAAAATCAGATAGAGAAAACCATTATTAGATGACTATAATACACTTCTAGACTACATCAAATTATCATATTCAAACCTCTAGTTGGCGAAGCTCCGGAAGCCAGTAAGTACTTAGTTTATCTAGAGTTTCAGGTCTATCACAAGCATAAGTCAGGACAACAACATCAGCCTTTTTCAGTTCTTCACCAACCTTGTCTCTATATTGAATGCTGCATGACGAAAGCGAAATTAACAACATTATGATTTGTGGGAGAAAAAAACCCCCGAGGCTTCAATTGTGAAAGAAGCAACAAACATCAAAATCAATCGCAGTAAATGAGCAAATCCAATATTTATGAAAGCAGAGTAACCACCCGTTGAATCTACAGTTAAAGAGCAACAGTTGAACTCGACACTGGTTTCGGCAAAAAAAAAAACACCATTGGTTTCAATATCAGAAAACAGAGTACCATCAACTTTCGAAAAGACGCAGCCAGATAATCATTTATCATTAACTGCAATGCAAAAGACAGTCAGTTTTCTAAACCTAGTCCATGATCACGTTGTTAGTGACTTTTGTTTAAGAGAATGTTAAAAATTTAATAAAGTTAGGGGCTTTTGACACACTTGTTGCTCAAGTTGTAAAATTTGATGGTCAATTGAGTATGAAGTACATAACTTAAGAACATCACATATGAGTTGTTTAAACTTTAAACTAAATTAGCAATTAATGAGAAACCTAGTCAAGAGAAAGCACAAAATTAAGTGCAAAAAACTATTGAAATAAGAAGGCAACTGTGTCTGAATTTTGAAAGATTGAATGCAGTATTGTTGATGATCCTGTGAAGCCATTGAAGATCAGGCGTGCTTGATGGCGATGCTTAGCATGACCAATGATGGCGAACTTGACATAGAAAAGATATGTTTGGATGTTAAATCAAAGTCTTGTTTATTTATTAATTTTGAATTAACAACACAGTGAAGCAGAACATCTAGCAGAAAAAATTATAGCTTAAGAAAAAAATTGTGGAACTATGATGAAAATTTAGTGCTAAATTTTTTAATTCGCTCATGTAAAAGAGTAATTAATGAAGTTGAGCTCAGAACAAATAAATAAGCATGAACAAAACACGAAAGAACTTATGAACGCATAATAACATTACATTCGATCACAAAGCAAAGCTCGACTTATACGAAAGCTCTACCTTTTTTCCACCCTGTACGGCTGTACCTAAAACATTCAGAGTCCATACCTCAATTCTCTAATGCCTAGTATTTCATTTTTTTAATTTAAAAAAAAAAAAAAAAAAAAAACCTTTGGTAACACAATTCAAACATTCAATCTAGTTCAAAAAAAACAATTAGATGGAAAGGGGAAGATGGAAAACCTAGAGGAAGTATCAATAATGGTAACAGGAACGCGGTCAGGGAAGATGTCTTCAGGGAGGCGAGTGGGTGGCAAAACAGGCGGAATATCGGCCGGAAAGATTTCGGCGGCGGTCGTAACTATCAAGGAAGACTTTCCGGTCTTCGCTTCACCAGCGACGACAATTCGTACACCCTCCATATCAGCTGCAGAAGCAAGGAATCACAAAATATAATCGAACAGAGAAAAACTCAAAGCCGCGAGATATTGTTTATCGATCAGAACCCAGTAGCTTTAAACCCTGAAGTGTGTAGTTTATGGATTTTAAAGGGTTTTATGTAATTGAGAAAAAAATTAATTTTGGGGGAAAATTGGATGGATTGGGCAAGGGGGAACAATTACGTTTATCGTTTTTATTTTTTTTTTTTTTTTTGGTAAAATACGTCGAAATTGCACATAAATACTTTTGTAGTCCAAAAGGGGATTTACTCTTTGAACAAGAAAATTAACTAGAAAATCTTTTCTCTCAATTGTGTGTTGTGTTTAATAAAAAATTTTTAAAAAAAAATAGCCCTATAGCCTAAAAGACCCTCGTTATTCCGTCACTATAGCTTCGTGGACGGAGTAAGTTTAAGGTTAATTTTCATTGTGGATATTAGTTATAAGGCTATCGTTAGAGAATTAATGATCATTTATGACACTCCGAAATATTATTTTGTTATAAGGACATTCTAATTTTAAGAAGGAAACTTATTTAATTATAAGGACATTCTAATTTCAAGTGAATAAAGAAGAAGAAGAAGAAAAAAGGAAGGAATGAAGAAAAAAAAAACAAAAAACAAAAAAGAGGAAGCGCTGGATGGAGGAAAAAAAAATGTCGTTGATGTTTGTTTTTTTTATTATTTAAATTCACCATATTTATAAAGGTTATATATTTTGATCTAAAACTCGGATCGTCAAAATTCTAAAGGATACGGTTTGATGTCGATGCGGTGACATTTGATGTCGATGCGGGGACATTGATGACGTATGCGGGACATTGATGTCTAATACAAGGACATTGATGACTGATGCGATGACGTTGATGTTTGATGCGGGGACATTGATGTCCGATGCGATGACGTTGATGAATGATGCAAGGACATTAAGCTAAACAAGATCGTCAAATGATTCAAGATCGTGTTAAGGAATTGAGGATTCCACAATGAATCCAATTATCGTGAGGCACAAACAACGTGTGGCCATTACAAGAGTCATAGTGAAGAGTCTTTGTAGTTTCACCAAACTTGTACTTATCCATATTAAAAGCTCTTTGGAGAAATGCAAAACAAGAGCGAGTAGCCGATCGATTGTTAGTTAGGTTTTATGCAAAGGTGACGTTGATGTCTAATGCGGGATATTGATGACTTACTTATGCGATGTGGCCATTACAAGAAGTCATATTGATGATTTGTATTTACAATTAGATAAATGATGCAACGATATTGATGTCACCGCATATACAACTTGATACACACATTTGATAACTTTGTAAAGTAACTTTATTTCTTTGTTATCTTTAAATATTTGATTGATGTTGGTTTATTTGATTAGTGTTGGTTTAAATTTTCGATAACTTTGTAAAATAACTGTATTTCTTTTTGTTTGTTTTTGGTTTAAATGCATATTTTTACAACCAAAGGTATGCATAAATTGTTACAATAACACGTCACTACATAAATCGTTACAATAACACGTCACTGCATAATTCGATACAATAAGACATCACCGCATAGATCGCTACAATAAGAAGTCACTGCATAAATCGCTACAATGAGACGTCATTGCATAAATCGCTACAATGAGATGTCACTGATCAAGGTTGTCAATGGATCGCGGCGGTCAATACATCATGGCAGCCAATGAATCGCGGCGGTCAATGCATCGGGGTGGTTAATGGATCCCGGTGGCCAATGCATCCTGGTAGGTGGTCAATGCATGACGGTGATCAATACGTCACGTCGATTTTTATGAAGAAAAAAATTGATTTTATGAAATTTATTTGGAAAAATATCAATTTGATTTTAGAATAAAGAAGACGAAAAAATATGAATTTTAGTGAATAAATTATGATGAATCGAGTTTTAGATCAAAATATATGACCTTTAGAAATATGGCGAATTAAAAATTAAAATTAAAATAAAAAAAAAAAAAAAAACCCACCCACACGTTCAGTAAGTTTTTTTTTTTTTCCTTTCTTTTTTTTTTACTTTGACGTTTTTTTTTCCTTTTCTTTTTCCTCCTTCCTTTTTTTCTTTTTCCTCTTTATCCACTTGAAATTAGAATGTCCTTATAACTAAATAAGTTTTCTTCTTAAAATTAGAATGTCCTTATAACTAAATAAGATTTCGGATTGTCCTATTATCCCTAATAAGTTAAAAATCAGTCATTTTAAATAATTGGCCCATTTTCATTAATACAATTTGCAGCCCATCAAACCTTCACATGTCAGCTAAAAAATCAAAAATATTACTATCTTATTTTACAATTATTTAGGGCCTTTGGCCAGCCGAAAAAAATTTGGATAAATGTGGATGGGAGAAAAGTTAGTCCATCCCCTGTCATTGAAATATATGCTGACCTCTTAATTTTTATTTTTTTTGCCATGAAAATTTATGTCGACTTGAAAATTACTAGCCATGAATTTATCTCATTTTCATGTCGACTTGAAAATTACTAGTTAGTATAGAACAAGAATTTAATGTTGTGTGAATTTTTTGAAAATTTGTAAAATGAGAATGAAGTATTAAAATTTGTATTTTGTTTTTTTTCCTTAAAGCCCCCGGGTTTCGGAACTCACTGGTCCGACTAATCCAGAGTTCGGCCCGGGCCTGACCGGTATTAAAATGTGTATTGAGAAAAATAAAATCTCAATAAAAAATAGGGGGAATGAGGGAGAAGAACAACAACATTTCATCAATTAAGTAGAATGACATTTTTTAAAATTTTGCATAAAAGACAAAACTATTTTTTATTTTTATTTTAATTCTGGCGGCTTTTTCCATAAAAAAAAAAACTAACCAACTTCCTCTCTCATCCATAAAACTCCAAATTTGAAAATTCTTTTACAATTATTTTTTCATGCTTTTTATTTTGAGACCACATTCAACATAATCCAATGAGATTTCAGAAAATCCGTTGTTGAAATTACCTATTACTCAAAATTCACTATCGAAATTCACTGATTTTGGGATTCACTGAGTGAATTTCGATAGTGAAAACTACAAAAACGATGTAATTATATTAAATCAAGTCTCAAAACGGAGAGTGTCAAAAAGTAAAAAATTCAAGTGAAATTTTTATTGCGTTTGAATCTTTAAATCAAAAGATATGAATATTTAAAAATGTAGGAGGAAAGAGGAAAAAAAAGTCTCAGGTGCCTAGGTACGGATAGAGGCACGGATTTGTTTTTTTTTATTTTTTTATTTGTCTTTCAGCTATAAAAACTATAAAGTTGTATTTCTTCCTATAAAGAATATGTGATTGTCTTGTTACTTAAAAATATTTCAAACTATGTCATTATCCATAATTCTCCTTAAAAAATAAAACGGTTTTAGCAAATTGTTCAATTAATAAAATTTACTGTAAACATTTTCTTTAGTTTATTTGTGTATAATACTTTTTTAGGTCAAATAACTTATGTTTAAACAAACTAGGGAGGTCATCGGTTCGATTTTCCTCTGATGCGTCATGTTGAAAGACCTGTTGATCAGGTCTTACCCTGATAAAGACTCTGCATGCACAACCGGACCGAACTTCGGACCGGATACGGGGACTTAAAAAAAAAAAAAAAAAAAAAAAACAAACAAACAGACAAACGACTAAATCTTTCTTTGACGATATTTATCACGTAATCTATCCAAATTAAATTATAGTTATGTTCCTATTAATTAACTATAAAAAAAAGGTTATGTTCCTATTAAGTGCATTTGAATATTGATGAAAGTTCATTATTGTTCCAGTGAAATTTGACAAAAAAAAAAAATCGCAACAAACATAATTCATTGTGTTGTAGAATTTGGGTTCAACACCGTTGTAAATATTAGCGATATCAATTAACAATACGGTTAAAGCTACTAGTTTCGTTCGGGCTCTCGCATCTCAAAGGATGTCTTCTTCTCAACTACAATATACAATTGACAGGATTTTACGATATTAATGACTCAGATCAAATTATATGGGACGGTGAAATATATATAGAGACGACGGTGAAAGATTAATGTAGGTGTGTAAAATATAAAAGCAGAAGAGAAACACATGCATGTTTTATAGGTATTTGTAATTTTTTTTTTCCTTTTTTTTTTCTTTTTTTAAAAGAACTTTTTATTAAAGGATTGGTAGCAAAACTGCAGTGATCATATCGATTTGAACTTAGGGAACGCAAGTGGCAAAATAAACACTTGAATAGGAGGGTAAACAATGTCCGGAATAATTGTTCCGCCGTACAAATCTCATAGACAACTTCAAAAAGAGATTTTTATTGTTTATAAGGACGTGATATTTTCCATCACAATCTAAATGTACCAAAAATCTTCCTTTGAATTAATAGCTGGAAAATGAAAAGGAAAAAAAAAAATTTTTATTGTTTATAAGGACAACAACTCAAAATGTACATTGTCTTTTAATAGCTGGAAAATGAAAAGAAAAAAAAAACCAACAACTCACGTACATCTTTCAAAAAAAAAAAAAATCATTATTGCATTATTTCTCCTACTTCAATTTTCGAACATTAATATCTTTTGATATACATCTCCGATCATCATTATATTTTCACTATAATTCAAAAAAAAATTATCTTTTTTATTTTGATATCAATTTGATATTATTGTGACGTAATTTCTAAAATTCGATTTTTTAACGGTTCACAACATATGCAGTGAAATATATTGGATATAGTGACATTCACGTTGGTAGGATGTAAACATGCAGCGACGATGGATTTTGTTAATCGCAACGGATGCAGTGACATGCAATATTGAATGTAGTGACATTGAAGTTGCTACGATATAAACATGTTGTGACGATGGATGTAGTGATATTGAAGTTGCTTGGATCTAAACATGTAGTGGCGGACACAATTGGAGATACAATGACATTTGTCAGGACATCTTCAGTGACATTTTACGAAAACCAATTGCTACATCTTTAATGATTATTTATATAGATCAAATCAGTTGTCAATGTTGTGTGAAAAGTAAATATAGTCACAATTGTCGATTAATTATCAATCGTATATGCAGTGATATCACACAAAATTAAAAAGGAGAAAAAATGCATTAAGATATGCAGTAAGGGACAGAGTCGATGACTAAAACAATTGTACATGTGAACTCTCTTCAATGAATATGTTTTGTTATGAGAAAAAACAGAGGCGCTTTTGATCATAAAAAAATTAATAAAAAATAAAATAAAAAGGGCACAATACAGATCTAACGAGAATGGTGGACGAGGGCTTTATAACCAAACCCAGAAAGAAATTAAAAATTGTAAGTAAACCCAGAAAGAAGATGAAGGCATGCTTGTGGTGGATAAAGTTAGATTGAAAGAATTCCGACAAGAGACTGCGACGAAATCGCCAACATCAATAATAATGGAGATTCGAGCATGTTGTTGACGGGTAACCGCACTCCGTTGCCGGCGCCCGGCGGTAAGAATGAGAGTAAGGCCGAGAAATGATTACGTTTCCATTGCCAGCGGCGTGAAAAGGAGGAATTCGGTGAGATAAGAGCCATATTGGCCAGGTAAGCCAGCAATTAAGGCGACTTTATTTTAAGGATAGGGGGTGTCGACGTTCTTCACGGTGATTTTAGTTTCACCTCTTGTGGCTGCGGCCATTTTAATCAAGAAGAGTTGCAGCAGTGAATTAATGGAAAACCCTCTAAGCAATTTCCTTATTTAAATCAATTTGTTTTATTATTGTTTAATAAGGGTACTTTAGTCCGGTTGAAATTTGATTGTCCTTAATAACAATAATTATTTAAACGAGTCCTGAATGCCTTATTAAGTATCAATATGGTCCTTTTGACCAAAAATCCATTGAACTTATATGTCAAAAGAGTGTTACGTGATGTTTTAATGATTTTTTATTTATGTATGAGGAACATTCCCATGAAAAGGTTAATATGTATTATAGTACTATTTTATCATGTGATATGTATCCTCGTCATTTGTCTAGGGTGGAATATGATATGTGATGGTACTTTCTCATCCAACCCGAAAGCCCCATGATCTATATATTGTCTCATAGATACTATATCTCACCTACTCACAATATTCCCTAAACATGAGATAAGGCTTATGCCTCTTTCATCTTACGAAGGCTCACGCCCTTCCGTCCTTAAAAATTTTCAGAGCCTCACATGAAGTAAGTCTTGTAGCTCTCACAGGTACACATGCGACGAATGGGATGAAAGGATCTAGGACTACAGAATCCAGATGGAAGGTAGCCCTGCCCGACGCTACCCATCAAAGCATACACACCTCAAAACTCCCCAAACACAGCTTTAAACACATGTATTCCATGATATGACAAGACGTGTCTGTTTCTGCTAACACATCAACTATTCTTGATTTCGGGCATCATGACCATACACCCCTCTCTTATATATACTAGCCAGGGGCGGACACAAGATCCCGGGTGAGGGGGCCGATACTATAGGCGGGTGTAAATTTTTAGGGGGGGCAAAAAAATACACAACATACATAATAGTGTTGTTATGACGGATGGAGATAACTTCATATGCAATAAATTGAAACAGATGCAATCAAACGCAATTAATCAAAGGAGATAACAGAAAACAAGAAGAACACAGATTTAACGTGGAAAACCTCTCTCAAAGTGAGAGAGATAAAAAACCACGGGCAGAAAATAGATCTTTATTATTATGCACTGAGTTACAGATTTCACACACACAGACAATGCAACAACAACTGTATTTATAGGCACAAATCCCTAAACCCTAGCCTCAAGGAATCTTTGTCTGATACGCCATAAATACCCCTACACGTGTCCTCCTTTTAATGACGTTGTATAGTCACATACATATAACGAAATAGCGATGTGGGACCCCGTTGTATTCCGGACTCGGCGATTTCACTCTGCGACGAAGCCTCAGTAGACTCCACCCTACTGATGCACATAATTGAATACACTTCTCAGCTGTCCATCACACAGCTGAGACTTCAGATTGGTTCCACCAAATGTAGAGTTTAAGTCACTTTACTGACAAATCTCCACCTTGACTTCAACTCTCACCGAGTCAAACAGTATTGCATAACCGGATGTACTTGTACCGGATGCATTCGTCAATGCCGGATGTACTTGTACCAACGATCTCCACAACATCCACTCCACCGATCCGCCCTCGCAAAGTTTCCGAAACGCATTATAAGCTCGAATATTCGCAAGTCCAAGCAAAGCCGAAACTTACTTGTCTTCCGAACTCGGTTTAGTGAACATATCGAGCATGATTCTCCTTTGTGCCAATCTTCTTCACCACAACCCTCTTCTCATTTCTCGAAAAATGATACCCGACATCAATATGCTTGGTTATCTCACGATGAACCTGATCCTTGGCTAAACATATTGCACTTAGGCTGTCATAATATATCTCAGCCTGATCCTGATGCAACCCCAAATCCCTGACTAGCCCTTTCAACCAGATACCCTCCTTAGCTGCTTTAGTAAGAGCCATGTATTCTGCTTCAGTAGTTGATAAGGTTACGTAGCTTTGAAGAGTAGCTTTCCACCGACCACCGCATTTCCTAATGTAAACACATAACCGATCATTGATTTTCTACCGTCAACATCACTGCATAATCGCATCACGAGATCGTGACCGGACTAGTATCACCTCCATAAATGAGACCAACATCGGATGTACCTCTCGGTACACGAATATCCTTTTAACGACTTTCCGGTGTTCCTTTCAAGGTTGAGCCATAAACCTATTGACAACACCGACGCCCGAGCGGATCGTGCCTAGTGCATACCATGGCATACATCGATCGCTAACCGCACTAGCATAGGGAACTTTTGACATATACTCCTTCTCTTCAGCTGACTGTGAAGCATAAACATACAAATGAATATTTGATGCCATAGGAGTATCTATTGGTTTTGCTGCAGACATCCCAAACTTGACCAATATCTTCTGCACATAACCTTGCTGAGACAAGAACAGTTTCTTCTGACTTCTATCTCTCTAGATCTCTATCCCCAAGATTTTCTTGGCTGCACCTAAATCCTTCATTTCAAATTCAGCACTAAGAAGGTTCTTCAGATTTTGAATATCGACTTCCTTGCGGCGAAGAATCAACATGTCATCCACATACATAACAAGATAGATATGTGATCCATCTTTCAAATGATCGTAGTATACACAACGATCATAAGGACTTATGTCGTAACCTGCTCGAAGCATAAAACCTGTCAAACCTTTTATACCACCGCCTTGGAGCTTGCTTCAAACCATACAATGATTTCTTCAACTTGCAAACATAATTTTCCTTGCCGGGAACTTGAAAGCCCTCGAGTACGTGTCATGTATATCTCCTTATCCACCTCACCATGTAGAAAAGCAGTTTTCACATCTAATTGCTCAAGTTCCAGATCCTGATGTGCCACCATTGCTAGTAACACCCTGATTGAAGTGTGTCAGACCACTGGTGAAAATATTTCATCAAAGTCAACCCCTTCCTTTTGACTGAATCCTCTTGCAACCAAACGTGCCTTATACTTGACCCCTTATGCCTTAGTTATTCCTTCTTTTTTCTTGAAAATCCATTGCAAGTCACAACTCCCTTGTCAGTAGGCTGTTTGACCAATTCCCAAGTCTGATTCTTCAACAATGACTCCATTTCATCTCTCATGGCTGCATGCCACTGAGATGCTTCTGTACATGTCACTGCTTCCCTGTAAGTAGTAGGTTCAACAACCACTACTTCTTCAGCAATTTGGAGTGCATATCCAGCCAAATCATCATACCCATATCTCCTTGGAGGTATCCCAACATTAGATCTTCTAGGCCTTCTGCCAGCTAGACTCTGCTGATTAATGTTTGTATGAAGCCCTACTGAGGTCTCAGTAGGCTGGCTTGGATCAGATTCTGGTTCATTATCCAAATCAGTATAGTGTTGATTTGGATCCACTGATTGTTGCATATCAGTAGACTCTACCTGAAGCTCCACCTGTTTCTCAACACTATCGATTTAAGCACTTGTTTCAGATTCAGTAGCCCTCCCCACTGATGAGTTTAACATAGAATTTTCATCAAACACAACATCCCTGCTGAGGATCACTCTGGACTCTGTTGATGACCAAATTCTATATCCCTTGACTCCATCACCATACCCTACAAACACTCCATTCTTGGCTCTTGGCTCTTGGCTCCAACTTCCCTTCACTAACATGATAGTAAGCTGTACTCCCAAAAACCCTTAGAACTGAGTAGTCAGCAGGCTTGTCTGACCACATCTCAAATGGTGTATTGAGATTGATCCCTGTGTGAGGACTCATGTTGATTAAGTAGCAAGTCGTTTTTACGACCTACGCCCCAAAATCTCCTTGATAAACCAAATTTGAGAAAGCATACATCTTGCCCTCTCCAATAGAGTTTGATTCATCCTTTCAGCTACACCATTCTGCTGAGGTGTATTCCTTACAGTATGATGTTTGACAATACCCTCAGGTGCACAAAACGAATCAAAATCCGTCCAGCAGAATTCCAGACCATTATATGTACGAAGCTTCTTGATTTTCTTGCCTAACTGATTCTCCACTAGGGCCTTCCACTGGTTGAAGTTACTGAATGCATCACTTTTGTTCTTCATCACCACCACCCAAGTCATCATCGAATAGTCATCTATGAATGACACAAAATATCTGTGACCACCCAATGACTCAACTTTTGATGGACCCCGACAGTCTGAATGGATATAATCAAGTGATGCCTTTGTGTTGTGTAACCCTGCTGAGAACTTACTTCTATGCAATTTCCCAAACACACAATGTTCACAAAAGTGCAGATTCTTGACCTTATATCCCCCAAGAAAACCTGTTGAAGAAAGAATCCGCATACCCCTTTCACCCATGTGACCTAGTCTCGTGCCACGTACTCGAGTCCGCGAGATCGGTGAACTGCCGAGGATGCAACAACAGCAGTGCCAGATATAGTATATCCTTGTAATATATACAAGGTTCCCCTCTTGATGCCTTTGAGGACTACAACTGAATCTTTGAAGACATTCAGCTGTCCACCTTCACCCTTGAAATTGAACCACTTGCTGTCCAGTAGATTGAGAGATACCAAATTCTTGGTCATTTGTGGAACATGTCTTACATCTTTCAGTGTACATAATTTACCATCCTCTGTCCTTAACTTTACTGAGCCAATTCCCACAACTTTGCAAACCTTGATGTTGGCCATATAAATTTGACCACCATTCATCTGCTCATAAGTAGAAAAACACTCCCTGTTTGGACAAATATGGTAGGATGCTCCAGAATCAAGTATCCATACATCATTATGGTGTGTAGAGTCCCCTGCAACTAGAACCAGATCCTCATCAGATTGCTCAGTAGCCAAGGCTATTGTGCCAGAGTTACCTTCCTGCTCGTTTCTTCTTGGGACAATTGGACTTCCAATGTCCCCTCGCTCCTTACGATAATTACGGACATCGGTAGACTTAGGACCTTTGGACCCGACTTCTTTTTCTTCTTCTGTCCATATCCTTTTCCACTATTGCTGCTAGCTACTAGCCCAGCAGCCTGACTGTCTGTCCCAACAGCCTTGTGTCTCAGCTCCCTGGCATTTAAGGCAGACCTCGCATCCTCCAAAGCTATTGTATCCTTCCCAACTATGAAAGACTGTACAAAGTTTTCATATGATGCCGGTAATGACACCAACAGGATTAGGGCTGCATCCTCATCTTCAATTTTAACATCAATATTCCTTAAATCAAGTAATATTGTGTTCAGCTGGTCAAGATGGTCCCTCCGTGGACTCCTTTCACGCATCTTCAAACTGAACAACCTCTAGTTTTAACAACAACTTGTTGGTCAGTGACTTGGTCATATACAGGCTTTCAAGCTTCTTCCACAACTTGGCTGCGGTGTCTTCCTCAGCAACCTTAGTGATAACATCATTAGATAAGCACAAAATGATGGTTGAATGTGCTTTCTCTTCCAGACTGGCATAATCTGTTGCACATGTATTTGGTTTGTCAGATAAAGGAATCCACAAACCCTGATGTTTCAACAGTGCACGCATCTTGATTTGCCACAGACCAAAGATGTTCCTTCCTGTAAATTTATCGATTTTCACGTTTACCGCTGACATCTTTTCTTGCTAAAGATCACAACTTTATCACAGATCCTAGCACCTTATTGAAGGTCTTGGTGAAGATGAAGTTGATCGTACATATTGTTTTCTCCAGAACCTTTCTCTGATACCACTTGTTATGACGGATGGAGATAACTTCAGATGCAAGAAATTGAAACATATGCAATCAAACGCAATTAATCAAAGGAGATAACAGAAAACAAGAAGAACACAGATTTAACGTGGAAAACCCTCTCAAAGTGAGAGAGATAAAAAAACCACGAGCAGAAAAGAGATCTTTATTATTATGCACTGAGTTACAGATTTCACACACGGACAATGCAACAACAATTGTATTTATAGGCACAAATCCCTAAACCCTAGCCGCAAGGAATCTTTGTCGATACGCCATAAATACCCCTACACGTGTCCTCCTTTTTTAATGACACCGTATACCGTCACATAACGAAAATAGCGGATGTGGGACCCCGTCGTATTCCGGACTCGGCGGACTTCACTCTGTTGACAGAAGCCTCAGTAGACTCCACCCTACTGATGCACATAATTGAATACACTTCTCAGCTGTCCATCACACAGATGAGACTTCAGATTGGTTCCACCAAATGTAGAGTTTAAGTCACTTTACTGACAAGTGTTTTTTCCGGATCCGAGGAGGTGCGATTGCCCCCCCATAAACCCCATGTACATCCGCCCCTGATACTAGCTTCTCCACATCAGTGAAATACGACTGTGAATCGTGGAAGGTTGATTATGCTACGTTATGTATGTATGATGTGGTTCCATTAACACAGAGTCAAATCCAATAGACTTATTAGAAGGTCTTATTGCGTGCATCCCGTGGGAATGAACTTATAAAGTGAATTTGATGGTACAACTCTTTTAATCCCTTATCCCCATCTTACTAAAACTAATTTAGTAATCAATAAATGATCTTAAAGGATAATAGAAGATATAAATACCTACGTTATATTAAAGATAGTTAAATCAAAGATAATCCATGAAGATAATAAGATGAACACAAACAAGAGAAGTATAAACACCATACTCCATTCTTATTGTCCTAATAAAAAGAAGAGGAAAAAAAATAAAAAATGAAACCGACAACTCTAATAGCAACAATCCTCACCATTTCCGCCATAGCCAATCTTCAAACATCACACAGCTTCAATATCCCGTTTATTAGCACTGTTAATCACATCCACATCAAAAGCGAATGCGGAGTCCCTTTCGAAATAGACTGCGGGATCACCGACAATGGCAGCCCAATGAAGAAGGTGATGAACAGAGGTGAATCCCTAAAGATTCGATTTACTACCCTCAGAATGTTTGACCCGAGTCGTTTACAGTGCTTCGTTTTGTTCTTTAAAGATCCGGGTCAACGGGTTTCGGGCTTGTTTTACGTGTTTGATCCGATGCTCTGCAACGATTCGAATCCATGCAATTGGAGGATCGCAGATAATGGCGTTCCTCAACTGTATAAATCGAAGACAGGTTACTGGGAAGATCATCCACTTGTTGTAAACTAGAAGTTTATGAAAAATATTATAGAGAAACTATAAACATGATATAATCAACGGTTATCGTTGGATACGTAAAAGGTCTTTTTGATCCTACGGTTGCGGTAGGTCCATTGTTTATTTTATTTTTTTTTTTTTTACGAAGTTTTTAAAATATCCAATATTGCATAAAATAATGACAAATTTTATCCTGGTTCAGCCAACTATGACATGGTGAGGCCAAACCAAATAAAATTAATTTTTATCTTGATTGTAGGAAAAATATAATTATTTAAAAATATAATTGACTGAAAATTGCTGACTTAGTTGTGTATTTGGTTGGTCCTAGACCATAAAACTACTGATAAATAATTTAGTCTGACTAATTTTATTAAGTCAATTGAATATAAATGACATTTTATCGGAATTCTTCTTAACAAAACAAATTTTTTGAATCAACAAAAATAGGGAGAAGATACATAATATCGAAGAGAGAAAAAATTCTGGAAAAAAAAAACCGCTACATACAAGAATAGAAAATACCCTATTAAGGGACGGACGTCTTCTGACCGATTCGGATTTGAGAGAACTTGAAACCAACAAAGAGAAAACGAATAAAAAATGATACCAACAACCACTCTGAATAACACCAACCGCTTTGAAATGCTATGAGTCATTGAAGAAACAATTTAATACCGTCTAAAAAACTGTATACATTGTGGTGACACAATGGTGTCTCGAATCACAATTTGGTTTGGTGAGAAAATATAAGGGAAGTTTATGGCGACGACTATTTGGTTTGGGCCCTTTTTGGGGGAGGGGAGGGGAATGGATTTTAATAAGATTGTTACCATTGTAGTACAGTATTTTCAATCATGTTCCACTAGAATTTTTGATTAATCTATATTCTCTAGAGTGATTTTGATGGCATAGGGCAACCGTGACTAAACAGAATGATACTCCATTCGTCTCATTTTAAATGCTGAAATTGCTTATTTGTTGTTTTGTTCTACTTTCTTTACGGCAACAATAAAAACATTAATACTTGAAAGCACAAACGGTACATAAATTGTTGAATAAGCAATTAGATAGACTCCGGTTGTGTACCAACATAACACCGACCCAAAGGTAAGTGCTGTGGTTATTTATTCGGATGTTTCGAATTCGAATCCCAATAAGGACAAAATGTGTACGTACGTATATTTCGTATTCGTAAAAAAGACATAGAAAGTTTACTTCACATGGTCAAACAAATTAAGTCCACCTAAGAATGAAAAAGTAATAATCACCAAATAAAGCACCACAAGACACATCATAAGTTCATAACGGATGTTTGTCGTAGATTTTCTTCAACCAGGTTAACGAACAATTCTCTTTTGGATTCGTAAGTACCACCAATTTCGCTTGAAAATACATATCATCAGTCTCAAATATTGTAAATCATCCGATTTTTTCAGCTGGTCATTCTAAAGACTTAAATCGGATCGGGATAGATGATTTTTTTAAGGAAACAATATATATTAGGTAAAACAAACAAAAATACAATTACAATACATGATTGGCTTGAATAAGCCTATGGGCACGCCACCTAATTTCCGGGGCGGAACCACCTTAGCAAAGGGGTGGTCTCAAGCCCACCCCAAATTTTGAATTTTTTTTTAATAGTAGTGTTAATATTAGTATGTTATGTGTCTTTTTCTTGATGTTACCAAGACCAAGACCACCCCGAAATTTCTATATACCAAGACCACCCCGAAATTTTTACACCAAGACCACCCCGAAATTTTTTCCTGGTTCCGACACTGAATTTCCCGTTGTTATTTTACTCCAACTTAAGAAATTTTTTTTTTTTTTTTTGTGGAAGCGCACAGTTTTATTCATCATCAGGGGTGTTGAAAACACCAAAACCCGGAAAAAGATTCAGGCTTACAAAATAGCCAGAAGGCAAGAAAAAAATTCTAAACGAAAGTAGAATCTAGAAAACAAAGCTATACAATATGCCATGCTAAGCGAAGATTCCTCGCACGGTCCACCGAGTGGGATAAAAACACATAGGCCGGGGGCCTCTTCATGTCATGATTATGGAGTTCCTTATTTCTCCATATCCAAACTCCGTTGACAATTTCTCGCCAAATATATTTCCATTGTGAGGGCACTTCACCAAATCTAGTTTGGTTCTGTATGTTGTCCTGAATCCACTTGTCCACTGAGTTATACGCAAAGAAGTCTCTCCACTGGTGCTGGGGCAGAATCAGTGTCCAGACTTGAGTAGCCCACGGGCAATCACGTAAGGCATGTAGAAGTGTTTCATTTTCCATTCCACACAAAGGGCACAAAGGAGATGGAATAATGTGCCTCTTGGCCAAAAAATCATACGTGGGCAAAACATCATGTTTCAGATTCCAAAGGAAGAAATTGGCTCTAGCGGGGCCCTTTAAGCTCCAAATCTGCTTCCAGGCTGCTTCCTCTTCAACATTAACTGGGGTTTGCACATTGTTCTTCACTTGGGTTTCATAGCCAGACGCAACTGAGTACACGCCATTTGGATTGCTTTTCCAGACGAATGTGTCTCCACTCTTCTCCAGCTCTTTCCAGATGACAGAGTAGGCCTTGCAGATGCCTCTCCAAATATGAGAACAACCGGGTTTAGGTTTGGCAGTTAGCACCCCGTATTTATGTGCTAGGACTCGTGCCCAAAGCGTATCTTTGTGATTAATGAGTTGCCACACCAACTTACCCAAGAAAGCCATGTTCATCTCGTAGAGTTTTCGGAAGCCTAGACCACCCTCCCCGTGTTTCGGTCTACGAGATCTTGTCCCAAGCAACGGTATGCGCTTTACGCCCATTATCTTCCTCACCCCAAAAGAAATCTCTACAAACTCTTTCTAAGGCACTAATGCATGCTTGAGGCAACTTAAACGTTTGCATGTAGTAGTAAGCTTGAGAGGCCAATGAGCTTTGAATCAATATACTTCTTCCTGCCTTAGACAATGCTTTTGCTGACCAAGTGGCTAGTTTAGTCTTCATTTTATCCAGAAAAGGCTTAAAATGGGTAATCTTTAATCTACCCTGTATAAGAGGGACGCCAAGGTACTTACCAATTGAGGGGGCATAGAGCATAAAAAGAGTATTTGCAATATTTTGTCTAGTCGTTGCTCCGACATTACCAGATGCGAAAAAAGTTGATTTGGCCAGACTCACTTTTTGTCCCGAACACAAGCAAAACTGGTTGAGGATGGTTTCCATTTTCTTTGCCTGCACTTCCGTGGCTTCCCCAAAGAGTAGGGGATCGTCTGCAAAAAAAATATGAGAGATGGGTGGACCCCCTTTGGATAGGTATAGAGGCTTCCACTCACCCTTTTCTACTGCCTTGTTGATCATTGAACTAAGGACCTCCATACATAAAACGAATAAATACGGGGCTAAGGGATCTCCTTGCCGAATCCCTCTACCAGGTGAGAAAGTGCTCGTTTTCTGCCCATTCCATAACACTGAGAGCCTTACTGATGTGATTGTGTCCATGATCAGCTTCCGGATATTATCTTTTATCCCAATGGTTTGCAGAATATTGGATAGGAATCCCCAATCTACTCTATCGTACGCTTTTTCCAGATCCACTTTCACAACCATATACCCCTTCTTTCCCTTCTTTTTATGAAGAAAGTGCATGGCCTCTTGGGCCAAAACAATATTATCCGCACTGCTTCTACCTGGTATGAAGGCACTCTGACTGCTATGAATGAGCTCCCTAATGGCCAGCCGCATTCTGTTTGCTAGCACCTTGGTAACAATCTTGACAATGACATTAGCAAGCGCTATAGGTCGGAACTGAGCTGGTGATTCAGGATTGTCCACCTTAGGGATGAGGGTTATGAGAACCTCGTTGATATTCTCCGGTAATCTCTGATATTCGAACACCGTTTTGACAAAATTAACCACCGAGTCACCAATGATGCCCCAGCATTTTTTAAAAAAGATGGGTGGAAGGCCATCCGGTCCTGCCACTTTGTACGTCCCCATGTCAAAGCAGGCTTCTTCGATTTCCAACTCATTGACGTTTCTGTTTATTAGCTGGAGGATTGACTGCGGTAGCGTAGGAAAAACCAACGTGCAGTTGCAAATATGATATTGCTGATCAACAGAATATAGATCAACAAAAAAGTCCCTGACCATATTTTGTACCTCTATCTCATTCATGGTCCAGCTCCCGTCTTCTTTTTTCATCATTTGGATCTGTTTTCGTTGGTTTCGCCTCACTGCCGTGAGGTGATAGAAATGGGTATTACGCTCTCCTTCAACAAGCCACTACAATTTTGAACGTTGGTGCCACAATAATTCCTCTTGTTCCAAGACACGGCTGTATTCATTTTGAATTTTTCTTTCCAAGCTGACAAGGGAATCTGAGGGGTGAGTTGACAGCATTTTTTGCAGCCCTTTCAATCTATTCATGCAGTTCACTTTTTTGTAAAAAATGTTACCGAAGACGTTTTTGTTCCACTGCTGTACCTCTGTCATAAAATTCTGAATTGTGTCTTGGATATCATTATTTGAAACATTCCAATGCTGCTCCACAAAGTCACTAAAGTTATCATGTTCTAACCACGCATTCAAAAACATGTTCCCCTTTCCAGATTCGTTATTCTTTTGCCTTGGATAGATGTTGATGAGGAGTGGACAGTGATCAGAGTGTACTCTAGGAAGATGGATAAGAGTGGTTTCAGGAAATTGGATCAGCCAGTTGCTGTTCGTCCAAACCTGGTCCAATCTCTCTTGCATTCGAATCCCTTTGTGCTTAGGTCCTACCCAAGTGTATCTAGGTCCATGGAAGTCCATATTTATCAGTTTGCAGTGGTTGATAATACTTCTCATACTCTCAACTTGGATTCCTCTTAAGGGTCTACCTCCATACTTGTCATCTTGGTCCACTACTTGATTGAAATCCCCCATCAAGCACCAAGGGTATTCAATCACAGTAGATAAATTTTTCATATAATCCCAAAGTTATGCTCTAACATTTGGAATTGGTGAAGCATAAACAAAAGACAAGATACAAATTACCTTTTTATTCTGGCAAACAGCCATGTTTAGACACTGGTTTGTACTGGATAGATATTGTAGGTTGGTCACATTATCATTCCAGAAACACCAAATGCCTCCCGAAAACCCTCTCGCTTCCACACACAGGACTTTAGTGTAAGGGGAATTTCTCAAAATTCTCCAAGCTTTATTACTGTGAACTCTCGTTTCCACTAGACACATAATATCTGGTTTATGATTAGCTAAAAGATCTTTCAGACCCACCAAAAAATCATCAGACCCTGCTCCTCGACAGTTCCAGATTAGTGTATTCATAATGAAACAAGCTTAGTTTGGTTTAGGGGTTTTTCCCCCATCTGCCATATCAACGTCTTCATAAGATTCATCTCTCAAGCTAAAAGTTGCAGCATCCTTAACATTTGTTGCTTTTCTGCTCTTCGAATTATTCACAGTGGGTTGCCCATCCGGTGGCTTGGATTTAAGATGGGTGGAGGCATTTCCAATTTTATTTCCTCCACCGGAATTGGAGTTCATTGCTGGTCCATTAAAACCTGGAGGGTGGGTGCTGGTTGGGTGTGTTTGCTGGCCGTTTGATATGTCATACAACGGATTATTTGTTGTACTCCGAATTCTCGATTGCTCCATGGACGTGGGGGTCCTTTTAGTTGCTGAACCAGAGCCCGTGCCACTCGCAGATGGCTCTTTTCTCTTCATGTTGTCATTTTGGTGTACCCTTGACTTAGCTGTTGTTTCATTTTTCTTAGTCCCATTGGATTCTTTTCTTTTCTGTTGCCCGGATGGGTTGTCTTTGCTGAGCAATGAAATTGTTGGGGCCATCAGAGCAGCGTGGGCCTCAGCTACTTTCCTTTTTAATTCTTCGAGTGGATCAGGGAGGGGTTCGTCTTCACCCATCTCTGTTTCTTCTGATTCATCAACCAATATTTCGAACCTGGAACCTGATTTACTCTGACCATGCTGTTCATCTTCTTTGTAATTGTACGCGTTCTTTGTTCATTCATATGATGTTGGTGTCCTCTACCCTCACCATTCGATTATTTCGTGATCTCCTGCTCTCTATTGCCTGGATTTGGCTTCCTTCTACGAGTCCGTGCCAACATCCATGGCCCAAAGGGTTTTTCTGGGGTAGGACCTTCTGGGGTCTGTGGATTTAGGACGTCTTGTGCTGGCCTTCTCGTTTCGTTTTCAGTATTCCTCTGGATTGAGGGGCAATCTTGTGTCTTGTGCCCATACTTTCCGCACTCGAAGCAAGATAGTTGGAGGCCCTCGTATTCAACTTGAAATTGGAAGCCTCTAAGAACTACTTTGGTTTTAAGAACCTTTCTTAGGTTCATTTCCACGCAAACACGAGCGAATCGTTCTCGGGTTGAATCTGTGGTCACAACATCAACTCTGATAGGTCTCCCAACTCTGCTTGCCAATCTCAGAATGAACTCATGCTTGTCAAACAATTCCAATGGGACTTGAGGGAACCTAATCCATACAAGTGTTGATTCAATTTTCTCCTGCGATGGGACAAAAAAAGGGCGCCATCTCCGTACAGTCAAGTAATGGCCTTGGATTACCCAAGGGCTCTTCTCCAGTGCTGCAACGTAGTCCTCCCTGCAACAGAACTTGACTACATAGAACCCCAATTCCAAATCCACAATATCCAGCCTACCTTTAGTACACCACATATTGTTGAGCCTCTCCTGCAGCACCTTAAACGACACATTTCTGCCAAGAACTTTAATAATCACTGCTCTGCGCCACTGTCTCCATAGGTCGATGCAATCTGAGACTTCAAGCTCCACGGGATCGTCATCCACCTCAGTTCCACGCCAATTTTCAGCTATGGTGATGAATTCTGAAATGTCCGACTCATCTTCGCCATCGCCAAAGTATAATTGATCCCTGAAATTGACGCCTCGGACAACTTCAACGCCACTCCGATTTCCCCACACCAAGGGTTCTTTGGGGCGTTCCACACTGGTTTGAAGGAGGTCTTCTTCTTCTGTTGTTGAGTCAACACGCTGCACGCATCTCCTCCATCAGGGTGGGTTTTGGATTTGACGGGAAGGAATCGCTCAAAGATCGCCGGCGGCGGCTCAGGTTAATTTGATTCGTCTGAAAACGGGGTTGAAGCTAGAGTCCTGAGGGAAAACATATGGTGAACTACAAATAAAGCAGCAACGAAGTTTATGGTAACTTAAGAAATTTTTTGGTGCATGAATGTTGTATCAAGTGACTCTACATTAAAGCCTTTTACTTTTATTATTTTTTACATATTATACTTTTATCGTGTGGAGAAGACTAGAAATTAATTATTTTAGTAAATGTTATTTGATACAACCTTTATACGACGGTTGTATTGTAAAATTTGTCATATCTATATAGGGGGCATCACGTTTGTTACTTATTACGATATATTACGATTATGGAAAATATTAATTTGTGTATTGATCTAATAAGAGTTTTAATATATTGTGTAATTTAAAAATCCTACTAATGACTATAAATATTGTTCTCATTGATCGAACATATTACTCAACATATTTCTTACACCCATATTACTCAACATCTTACTACTTCTACTATATTACGTACACCCATATTACTACTTCTAGATTAAATATTTATTTATTTATTATTATTATTATTATTTTTTTCTTAAAGTCTCCGGTATCCGGAACCCACTGGTCTGACTAATTCGGAGTTCGACCCGCGTCGTGTCTGCAGAATCTGACACTTACTCAGGAGTAAGGCCTGACCAAGAGATGCCTAAATTAAATTAAATTTACTTTGTACATATATTTCATTTACTACACATACGCCCCTTAACTTAAAAATTCATCAACTAACTCAAAAAAAAAAAAATCACTCTGCCCTAATTTATTGATTTCTCCCCTCTTTTTTTTTTTAAAAAAAAAAAAAAAAAAACCACTTTTTGAGAAATACGAATTTTTCTTTCTTATTTTCGTATCATATCTCCAAAATCTCTGCCTCCTCTCTTCTGTTCAACTCCAAACCTCAAAAATAAAATAAATAAAAAAATAATAGTAATAAGATAATAAAAAAATCTGGCTGAGTAAAATCTCTTGCTTTTCACAGTTAATACCAATCCCAGAAAATTTGGCGGGGAACAAATTGAAAATTTCACAGTGGCGGGGATACAAATTGAAAATCAATTGAAGAGTTTGGATTCTTTATTCGTATCTTCGTTTATTCTCCGTTATACTATTTGGGGGATTTTTTTTAGCCAATTTCAAAGCAAAAGCAGGAACGTAGGAGAAGTTTTGCAAAATCTCATTTAGTTTGTCCATACAACCATGGAAGGTACAAAACGTACTTTTATTCTTTTCTTTTGTTAATACTACGTTTGATTTTAATGTCTTATTGGAAAAGATTATTGGGTTTGGTTTGTTGTTCGATCACTGTGGAAATTTCTGCGTTTGCCCCGAAATTCGTGTTTTTTTTTTATAACTGAACTGGTTTTAGACATTGTTTATTTTGTTGTTGGAAGGTTTTTTTTTGGGGAAAGCTGTGCATTTTGTTAATAAAAAGCTTGGGTTTTTAATGCTTTGTTTCTCTCTTGGGGATAAACTTGAGTTGTGTAAAGCTTAGAAATTCCTTTAATCTATAAGAAGAGGCGGAGCTGTAGCTCCCAGACCAGGCGGTCGGCCCGGGTGAATATTTCTTTTTTGTAACTTGATATCTCTGGTATTGAATTTGGGTGGAGAAAAGATAAACTGATAAAGGATTTCTCCCCCAATGTAACTTTTTTACTCGCCCCCAATGATTACTAGGTAAGTAGGTATATCTAGTATTAAGTGTTTTTAAAGCCTGCCCCTAGTGTCTATTTTTCATGGATCCGCCACTGTTTCTTACCATGGAGGAGGTTGCTTATGAATTCGGAATCATTTACTGGTGGGAAGCTTCTCAAACATATGAAGCTTCTGTGCTTGTATTTTGTTGATTTATGGGATTTGATGCATTGGCACTATTTATTACTTGAGGCAAATGGAACCATGTATTCTCCGAATATCATGTTGTCTAATTGTCAACCATTCGGCTTCTATATTGATTTTAGGATGATTAACAATTTAACATTTAGTTTTTCCTTGAAAATCTATTATATGTTTTGACGGTCTTTACTAAGGCTGTCTAGGAAGTGAATGATTACAAGTTTATTTGATAGGCTGTCAAGTGTTGTTGAGTTGAAAGCACAGGAGTATAGCTTAGTTAGTGCTTCAATTTGGTATACGATACAGACGATCCGTGTGATTTATGGTGCAATAGTAGTAGTGTACTTAGTTTATAGGTTTTGCTAAAACGAAACGTTGTCTTTTATTTGAATTGTCTCTTCTTCTTTTTTCAACTTCCGTCTCGCTGCTCTGTAAATTGTTGAAATTTTAATTTCTTTTATTGATTAGTTGAATGCCGTATTGGTGAGCTAATTCACTAGTTCCATGAATTGATTTGAATTAGGGAAATGCTGGCCTACCAGCATGATCTGACAACCACGCCTTTTAAGCTTTATCAACGTTTTAATGAAAAGAATTGACCTTTCAGATGAGATTTTCAATTGTACTTTGCCTTCTTTTTTGCTCAGACCTTACCTTGAACGCTTATTATCTGTTTACATTGCACCCCTAACACTTTTATTTTTCCTTTTTGTCATGCTTGGCATTGCTTATGTTTTAGTCTTATTTTTTAGTTCTTGATTTTCATGCTCTAGAATCAAGTGAAGGGCATTCAGAAGGTAATAAATCAGTACCAGAATCGAACAAGAAAAGGCTCGTCAAAACTCGTGCTCAGATTGAAGCTTTGGAGAAATTTTATGAGGGTAAATTAATATCACGTCCTTTTCTTCATTTTTGGCGTTCTTTTGTTATGTTTGTGTTATTTGATTGTGTAACAAGAAAAAAACTGATGTTTTACAGAACACAAGTACCCAAAAGAGTCAGCAAAAGCAGAATTCGCCCGATCTGTAGGACTAACTGAGAAGCAGGTTTCTGGGTGGTTTTGCCACAGAAGGTTGAAGGATAAGAAGTTACAAAATGGAAAAGTACATAGAAATGGAAGACAAGATCGTTCCAGCGGCACTATTGGTGCGGATCGTGGGAGTGGACTAAAGCAGGATTCTTGTGGAAGCACCAAACAAGGAGGTGATAGGAATTTCGATGCTCGAGAAGTTGAAAGCGAAAGATTAACCTACCAAGAATATGCTGCTGCAGACAACAATTATGAGTTTGGTGGTCGTTTCACGGGTGAAGATGGTCATGTTGATGAAGGTGATGAAAGTGATACGACGTCAGGGAGTAGCTCTTCTCAGCTGAATGTACCTATGCATCATGAGAGGGATCCTTTGACTATGGCAAGTTCAAGAAGTCAAACAATCAACACCGCAGTTGAGATGAAGGGTGAAAGGGCTAGGAAAGGTCCATCTGGATATCTAAAAGTGAAGGGTCAACTCGAAAATCCTGCTATTACCGCAGTTAAGAGGCAGATGGGAAGCAATTATCGTGTTGATGGTCCACTGCTTGCAGTTGAATTTGACCCCCTTCCCCTGGGCGCATTTGATGAGACTCCGAAGCGGGAAGAACCCATTGGTAATTTAGATTGTATGCTTACTTTTTGTCGGTAATTACACACAAGAGTCTTGATGTTTAGTTTGTAGACTTCTGTGTTCCTCTGCATTTTTAAGATGCATGTCTCTGGTTCTTGTGTATTTATCAGTATATGTCCTCTTGCATGCGGTCTAACTTGTCACATATTTATGCTATTGTTGCAAGTTACACGAAATTTTATACACCTGTGATGTATGAAATTCGTTAACATTTTCTTGTGCATGTTTTCTTCTGATGAAGATGCATTTACTCGATTTAATGATTTTCTCATGTACATTTCCAATCAATTTTAGCACGTTGTTTACTGAACAATTAATTTGCAACTACCAAACAATCCGGGATGCTGATGTGTCATGGTGAAATCGTATCTGGCTGTTTTTAGTATTGCTCGGTGCTCGTCATATGCTGTTATGTTTTCTTTTTTTGTGATTGAACTGTTTGCTTGAAGGTGTGATTGAACTGTTTGCTTGAAGGTTAGCTTTTCATGTATGTACATTTTGATAACAGGATCTTATCATATCGAAGAGCCTAGTCCTCCTCGACCGTTTGATGCATCAAAAGCATACAAGAACCATTATCTTGCCATGGTAAGTGGATTTCCGTGTATTCACCGATCTTAGGTTTTAAGCAAACCGTGTCTATTGCTGCTTGCTGCTCAGCTCATTCATGTTCTCTCTTCGTGCATACAAGATGATATTAATCGGCACAATTCATACCTTGCAGGGCTCTGGTCACAACTTAAAGACAAGCTCTCGTAACTTAGATGTTGATGGGAGAAGAATACAAACGCAATCTGCATCTGATGATTCTGAACCATATTTTCAGCCCAGGCTCAAGCGTAAATTACCGATTTTAAGTAATGAGGATGAATCTTTCTCGAGGAAAAGCTTAGTCATGGACATGCATGAGGGTTCTATGATAGACGCTCCTGTTTATGAAAGCAGGTATCCCTATGAGAAGGCTAAGCACGGTGTTGGGAGAATGAAGTTAGATTCTTGTTCTGGACATCGTCATTCTAGTCCCTATAATGTGATGGTCAATAATGTACAAGCAGAAACCAAGCTGCATAACTATAATAGCGGACACACGAAGGTTGTCCATGAAGAGGATTTTGAAGATAGTATTCATGAAAGCTATGGAAGTCTTTATGGTCAACAAAAAGGGTCTTTTAAACGAATGACAAAGGTTTGATTAACCGTTTTCACTGTAAAGTAGTTGTCTTTTTTATTCATTGATTCTGACACCTTTTTGCTTTTGAAACAAATATTTAGGAGTTGAAACTATTTGGAGAGAGAATTGCAGCGCATGATGATTTTGGTTCGGCTCAAACTAAGGGTTTGAATACTGATGAGATTACAATAAGTGACTTGGTATGCATTCAATACTTGTTGTTCCACTGTATCTTTTGTATTTTTATACCGTGTAATTCTAATATGTAGGCTGCAAAGATAGCCAATATAGGGCCGCCTCAACCGCAGTATAGGAAAGCATCTCCTGATGATACTCCATCATGGACAACTCCGGCAAATCGTTTCCCAAGGTTCGTTATTATACTCCATCATGCTCACCTTTTCAACGAACATTTTCTGATTTACCGAACTCTTGATGCACAATGTAATTGGTTGCTAATAATATTCTAGCAACGAGTGCAAGCCTGAGATTTGTTTTTTCTTTCCTTTGTTGATTTGATTTAGTCAAATGACACATGGGAGGGAGGCCATCCATTGATCTTGTTAAAAGTTGCACATTTCGTATTTTTTCCAGAATGAACATTCAAGATTCGAATCTCCAACAATTTTGACTGTAGTGTCTGAAAAGTTTGACTCTTACATAAATGTTTGATCTAGCCCGGAGCTCTTTAACAGTTGGAGCCACGTAGAAAGTATGGCATTCGTCCTCCTAGGAGGGATCAAATCCTTGACCTCTAGGACATCCTCAGACCATATACCATCTGAGCGAAGCTACTATGTTAACATGAATACGTTCATTCATCCACCTTACATGGGTACAAATTCCATTTCCCCCCTACTTTTGGGATATGCTATTTAGGTTATTTTTCCTGCGTTTAAAAGTGCCTATAAAGTGAATTCATACTCTAAATCTTCTGGACATTTTGGTCTTCCTTTTAGATGGTCTTTTAGATGCATGGTAACTTTTTTTGCTTTTTAGGCTCAGGCGTTGAGCGATTTTCCTTTTTATTGCTGGTGATTCAATACAAATGTTTAAATATATTCATCCTCTTGCTGACATTTGTATATAGCAGGCCTGCAACGGATATCCCATCCAGTTTTAGTGAAGACGACGATCAAAGTGCTGAGACCAGTTCCTATGCAGATTGAACCAGCTGAAATCTGTTGCACCATGCAGCTATATATATTTTTATTTTTAATATTTTGTACCCTTTTCCTTTGTGATCATTTTCGGTGTAAACTTGATGTACCAGTTCCAGTGCATGTATCACTTTTATCCGGATAGGTCTTAAGCGCAATACCAGGCAGCTGTCGAAGAAGACGGAGATGGTTTTGTTGTTGAGAACTGCTATTATGCTGTGTTGTAAGGATCCAAATTTGGTTGGTGGATGCTGTAAATAGCGGAAGGGAGGGAGTCTTTAACGGCACCACATTGCGTGGAGTGAGGTTCCAATTTTTCAGCGGTTGAACCTCTTTTTCATGTGGTGCCTCCAAAGTAGGTTAGGGAGATTCTCATTTGGCTCCATTTTGTATCATAGATTGTGAAACTTGATAGGTTATGTTGGGGGCTTGAGGCCTTTTAGTGTCATAACATATTATCTATTTTTAAAAAAAAATATCTATTATCTATTTCATAGACTCAAATTTCACTTTCCATTATTTTACTGAACCTCCATTCATGTCAAACTGATGGAGAATATTTAACGCGAATATATATATATATATATATATATATATATATATATATATATATATATATATATATGTATTTTGAGAAGTTTAACGCGAATAAGTTAAGGGAGTCTTTATTTGCATCTCATCTAATCTATCGATGCACTACACTTATTAATTTTTTTTTTAAGGAACACTACACTTACTAATCACCACATTGATAAGATCTTTTGAAAGTTGAATCTCGAATCGAGATTTTGAGGTCGATTTCCACGTTCGAACTTCGAAAAGTCGATTCTTAACATAAAATTTGACTTTTCCACATTCAAAAAGTCGATTCTCGACTTAAATTCGACTTTTAATAGGTTAATGCAGTGTAACCCTAATGCAATGTAAGTGTAATGCAATAGAAAAATCGAGGTAATGCAAATAAAGACCCCTTAGTTTATTTAGATGATGATTTGTATTGTGCTTTACAAATGTGAAATTTTAATTTGAGTTTCTGTATTTTACGGTCTTATATAAAAATCTCGTTGTAAGTGATTTATTTATGATCCGAATGGTTTGAATATCTATTTTATAGATTCATTTAGTTATACACTATCTATAGTGTACAGTTAAATTGTGTTGAATAAAAATGTGTTAGAATTTTGAATTTAGCATATGGTGAATCTTTAAATTATGTTTGACGATACCGGAATATAGTCGAGTAATTTAATCGGGTAATTGGTCTTCTTTTTGGGAGAATTTCAACTACAATGAACTGGTTTATTGTCGTGTCGTTGAGACTGCCTACGTACACAGTAATGTAGGAGATCAAATCAATATAACGTAGTTCTGAAAGAAATGATAAGTGTCCTTTAAATAGAGAAGTCCCGCGTGAGGGAATTGATGCATGATTCCCTTGGTTGTAGGGCCTGTGATTGAGAGCCAGTGTGATGCTAATTATGGGGCAATCATAACTCAATTAGGCTAAAATCGTAGGATGTGATCAATCTCAGAGTATGACAGTTAATGAGGATCAATCGTGAGGTCATGTCTATTAAAGCGGCATAATCGCCTTTGGAGTTCGGGGACGGCATTTTCTGAGGAGAAGTGAACAGTGTGGTCGAGTTGGTTGATTAACACTGAGGTAAGGTCAGCTGTGCTCTAGAGCGATCCTAATGAGGTTGGCATATTTTGGACCTAACTCATTAGACTAAAGGCCAGATGTAACGTTAGATTTGCCCATTGATTTTTTTGAACTGCTTGGGCTCAATATGAACCATATACACACTTCAGATTATACCTATGTGAATGTTGATGAAAGTTTGTTGAACGTTGAGTTTAGCATATTGTGACTTGTGAGTTAATGCGTTAAGCTCAATTTTAAATGGTCACAACCATCTTATGTTTGACTGCCTTACATTATTTGTGTTGATTTTTTTAAGATATGTTTATTACTAAATTATAATTGAATGTCTTTTTACACAGCAAAATACCTTAGCATACATCCTTCGAAAAATGTCTTAACACACATATTTTTTTCCTTAAATTCATCAATATAATATTTTTTGTCCGAATTTAGGTCAAAATGTATGAAATAAATTTTCTGACCAATTTTTTTAAACATATTTATTACTAAATTATAATTGAATGTCTTTTCACACAGCTAATTGTCTTAGCATACATTTTTTTCCCTCAATTTCATCCTTCTAATTTTTTCTGTTTAAATTTGAGTCAGAATGTGAGAAATAAGCTTTTTGACCAGTATTAGGCCTAGAAATTACATAACTTCTGACTCAAATTAAATCATAATAATCAATTACATTCTAATTTGTGTTGAGTATCAATAGTGTGTTGTGATGTCTTAAAAAAATAGTGTGTTATGTGAGAGATGCTCTCATTTATAAACTCAACTACCGCATTCTATAGACTTATTTGTGAGATTCAAGTTTTTTTATATACTAGAGGAGGCAACGTGCTCCGCACGTTGTGGCCCTCGTAATGGATATTTTATGTTGCTTGTTTATGTAGGTTTATATGGGAAAATAAAGGGGTGCACAATAGTGAATAATTTACTGCATGGGTTGTTAAGGGTAAGCCATGTTCCTGTTTGGTTACAAAACATTTTTAACAGCAAGTAATGTTCTAAACTTGCTTAAGAGTTACAAAACATTTTTAACAGCAAGTAATGTTCTAAACTTGCTTAAGGGTTACAAAACATTTGCCTTTCGTTTGACATAGGCTATAAGCATTAGCAAAATGGATTTGCATGGCCTGCTGACCTTGGTTATGCTAGTCTTGAGTAAATACAGTAGGTGGTTTTTTTTTTTTTTTTTGGTCAGTCACTTGGGCTGGGAACAAAAAGATGGCACCAAAGTTGTTCCTTTGTTCAGAGTTGAAGCCTTCCTATGCCGGCTTTTGTGGTGATTCTAGCTTGAGCTTTTTAAAAGGGCTAGTAGTTGTGTCGGGACCTCTGGTGTTTTCATCCGTAGAGGTGCTCTTGCTTTTATTTGTTGGGCTGTCTTCTTTGGCAGCTGTGGTGTTTGTTGTTGCTGTTTCGGCCTCAGTACCGTGGGTGTTAGTTGGTGTTTCTGCCACAGCTTTACTTGCTTCTGTTTCTCCTGTGAAGATTGGTGTTGTTAGGGGTTTTTTTTTTTTTTAATGTTGTGCCGTATAACTGAGAATGAAAGCAAGTCTATGTTGGACAACTACCTGTTTTTTCTGGAGCGTTTGTTTCAGTCTTCCCTTCGTTGTCTTCAACCCACTCTTGCATTGTGTACCTAGTAACCTTGTCGTTGAACCTTTCTTTGTTAGCTCGTACTTGCGCTATGTATTTCCGGCCTTTCATTGTGTCATTGATCTGCCTCAGGTGCGCCGTTATCGCCTGTGATTGTGAACACGTATACAATGGTAGTTAAATAGCTAGGTATTTCGGGACGGATTGGGAAAAGGTGAATTTGTGGTGTATACCTTGTTGTCCATGGCATGGACTTCCTCAGTTGTACAGCCAAGCAGTGTGTCGGCGCATTTGTCGAAAAAAGTTGCTGGGATAGTCAGAATGTCATCAGCGAGTTGCACGATGACTTTGGACCTGTAATAGTTAGTTGGGACTGATGTGAGTTGCCGGAGTTCGTTGTATGTAAGATGGTAATTGTGTAGATTTAGTAATGGTGTTATTTACCTTGGTGCTGCTATTTGGTTTTCTTTGCAAGTATGGCAAAGGAAGCTTTCGTTGCAACGAGCTTTCTGAGTTTGACTGCATTTAGGGCAGGTGGTGTACGTTACTTTTTGGCTTGTATCGGCAATGACCATGGTGACGGCTGAGTGTACTGCCTGTTTATTGAATAGTTAGTTAGTGATGTGTCAATTATGGAATTAGGGTAGGGAGGTGGGTGGTGGTGTGTTTGTGGTAAGGTTTAGTTAGCAAACCTGAGTGTCTGGCTTTATCTCTTCTAATTTCTTCAGCTGGATTGCCTCTTTGTTTTTGATAGCCGCCTCCAAGTAGTTACGAGTTGGTTTGTTGGCGACTTTATTCACCTCATCTAGGTGTTCTTTAATCCTGTAAGAAGTGAAACGAGGTAAGGTTGTTAGATATTGTAGTGCAATTATTTAGCACCTTGCCTATGAGGACTGTGTTTTAGGGTGTATTTGTTTATGGCCATGTTTACAGGAAAGGTGATGTACCATTGACGGAGGCTGGTGACCTCTGGGATGTTTGGGTCCAAGCACACAAATGAGAAGGGGACTGTGGATAGTGATACACCTGTAAAAAGAAGGCATATTGTATTTAAAGTGTTCTGTGCATAATCAACCTCATTTTTGGTATCAAGGAGAAGACGGTGTTACCTCCGAATGAAGTCGCCCTCAAGCCTTTGCACAAGATTATAGGCAAGTCATTCCTTTGTGCGAAGAGGTCAGCTCCTTGATGCTCCACTATGTCTCCCCAAAGCGTTAGCATTATTGGCTTTAACCTGGGCATTTTGTTGTTAGTTATATTGGTGAGTGATCACAGTTTTCTGCACGCAAACATGTTGGTTGTGTGTTGGACACTTACTCGTGTTGTACCACAATGCACTCTCGTATTGGAGCAAGTCTTCCTCTGGCTTCAATGAGCCTAGGCTCCTTGACAGAAACCACTGCAGCTATTATATCTGGATACGATGTGAATTTGCAGTATTCAGTACTGGAATATAAAAATACACAAGTAATAACCAAGTAGGGGTCACACGTTTGTTCACAAATCCATACACCTGGAGTAATAACAAGGTAAGGCTATGTATGTAACCACATCATGTGCTAATAAAAGTAGAGGCCATAGAAAGCGATCGGTTACCGATTGTGACTCCTGCATCTGCTAAGGAGCGGATGTTAACGAAGGGAATTGGCTGAACTGGTGGATACGGAATCTTCTCGGCTTCTTCAGTTATTGGTCGTATGAAGGTACTTCTTGATATGACCCATTGAGTTGTTATACCCGGAGTTGCGTATTGAAAGCCTGGTTTAATGGGTTGAACTTTGGCTCCGCCAATTATGTATGTAGCAAATGCATTCAGGCTCCCCTGCAAAATGTCAATGTTGTTGTTCCAAAGGACTCCCTCGACTTTGTTACCCTGTTTAAATTAGGTGTATACAATAGTTGTTAGAAAGGGGAATAATAATGTGTACATTAACTTTGCAGGCTGCTTGTTGGAAAGGGAAATAACAATCAGTTGTAATCGGCCAGTGACCGGTGATTTATAAGTTTTTCTAACCTGGTCGTCGATGAGCAACAGCTTCTGGAGTCTTTTGCCTTTTTCATTAACATATTGATTGCTTTTTTCGGTTACTAAAACCTTAACTCTCCAATCGTCTGAGTTGACTGGGACATCGGTTATTAGCATCTGATTTGTCATTATGCTGCCAATTTTTAATTGCAAAAAATGTGTGTACTGAAATCATCAGCGACAAAATAATAAAGAATGTATGTGTGTGGTAAATACAATGCAGTTTTGTATCTAATGTTTAGTATATCATAAACTGTCTGCATGAATAAGTATTACTGAATCAGCTAAATAGCAGTATATATGTTTGCAATGCAAATATTTCATAGAATTGCATTTATTATTTAGTAAAGAATAGGCTGCACACATGAGGAATCAATTAGCTAATATGCCAGTGAATTTGTTTATGTTGTACGGGACGCAATGGCGTCTTGTTTGGCGCTTAGTACGCGGTTGCTAATTTTCGACTCGATCGTGGATCTCGCGATACACCACATTCTTTGTGGCGGTATTGTGCCATGTATCTGAGAATGTAGGAGGTGCTATAAGCACTTTGATGGAGCTTGATTTTTTAGCCCTAGATAACGCTACATATAGTTGCCCATGTGAAAACACTGGCTCTCGTAGGTATACGCCTACTCTGTCCAATGTTTGACCTTGAGCCTTGTTGATTGTCATTGCGAAACAAAGGCGCACAGGGAATTGGTAGCGCTTAAACGGTATGGCACATCTATCCTCATTGGAGGACTCAAGGGGTATTTTGTGTAGTATGGTAGTCTGTCCTGTGTGTGGGCCAGTTGCGATTTCAGCAACTATGGTGTGAGCCTGCAACTCTTTGCACACGAGTCTGGTTCCGTTGCATAGCCCTTGTACGGGATTGATGTTCCTAAGGAGCATCAAAGGCGAATTTGGTTTCAGGATCAGCTCATGTGGTGGTAAACTACTGGGGTGTAATGAGTTTAAGAAATCATCATAGTCGCCTCGGTGTTGCGGGTCTATCGCCACGTCGTGGCTGATGTATTTCCTATATTCTCCGGGCATATTTCTCAACATTGCTTCGTTGACGTCATCAACACAGTCGTTTGTAGGTGCGAGCAACGCTCGTGACATAGCCAAGGCGTGGTCAGAGGCAAACATGTTCATATCAGGGTATACAAAGTCTATCAGTTGCTGCAATGAGGCATCTCTGTCAGTGAAAGGTATAACCATATTTTCTGGCAAATTAATGTTGCCGTTGCTATCCTCAGGCTCATCACCGTCACCTATTCGCATTAGAAACTCGATGAAGTAAGGATCGGCTTTCGCTCTCATGTTTTCTGTCAATTTTAGCTTCGTCAAGGCGGGCCACAAAGGAGAGCTAAATAAACTTGCGTCAAGTTGTTGCTGGCGTGAGGCATTTGTGATGACCGGCAACACCTGCCTAAAGTCTCCGCCAAAGACGACCACTTTATTACCGAATGGTTGGTTGACGTCGGTAATATCTTTGAGCATTTCTGAGAATGCTTCAATAGACTCTCTATGCGCCATTGGAGCCTCGTCCCATATTATAACCTTGGCTTCCCGAAGCAACCTTGCAGTAGTAGACTGTTTGCTTACATTGGCTATCTTTGAGTTTTCGTCATGGAACGGCAGTTTGAAGCGTGAATGCGCTGTTCTGCCGCCTGGTAGAACGCACGCTGCTACGCCGGATGTGGCCGTAGCTAGCGCGATGTATTGCTGCGATCTCAGAGTGGCCAATATTGCTGTATACAGGTAAGTCTTTCCTGTTCCGCCCGGGCCATCTATGAAAAAAGCAGCTGGTTCATCTGCCATCACTTTGGCCATTATCGCATCGTATGCTAAGCGTTGTCGCTCATTAAGTTTGTCCACAGCTAAGAGGTCATTGTCAGGGACTGTAATGTTCATTTCATACTCCAGTTCTTTGGACAAGCTACTCCTGCGTGACACCGCATCCGCCTCGGGACCTAGCTTATAGTCAGACAATCGCCTTCCCATGTCGTCTAGTAGGAAGTAGATATCTTGGAGTGCTTTTATACGAAGGTCAGATGCATGTAACCCAATTGCTACATGTGTGTGTGCGTAATCTTCTGAAAAACAAGTTGCGTATTTTTCCCATAGCCTTCGTGGGTCGGAAGGTGCAGAAAACACGAGTATAGAAGCGAAAAGTTGGCGAAGTTGCCTCGGCATTTGGTATAATACCGCCTCATCTAGGCACATCTCCAAGTCAGTGTCCGTGGCAAGCAAATTCCTCGCACGCGCAGCTTCTCTAAAAGTTGCGTGCAAGTAACCGTTGGCTGTGAGCAGATCGTCGTAAGACGTGGGACATGGTACGTGATTAAGAAGCAAACGAAGGTAGTACCTTTCGCCTTCCCTCGGGCTTGCCGAGACAATCCGCCCTACAACTTTCCCTTTTTTGCGTTCAGACCACATTCGCTTTCCTGAGTCCCAAACAAAGTGCCTAGGAAAGTCTTTATATAGGCTACGTATTCGTATTGCTCGTTCATCAGTGCGGTTCATCTCGAAGAATTGCATGAGCATTGTCCGGGCGAAGAAAGCGTTATTTGCGACAGCGTTCAAATCTTGGTCAGCCCCGAACGATACAACATAGTTACCAGGCAAGTGCAGTTGCAATGCAATGACAGAAGGTCGCATTTCAAAGAGATCAAATCCATACATTCGCCACGCAGCCTCGGGAGGGCCAACCCACCTCCCTTGTTGGTACTCTTTCACCTCATCCACAGATGTGGTAGGAGCTAGATGGAAAGCGATCTTATCCGGCCCTTTATATATGTACTTGTAAATGTATTTAACAAGTTTAATGGTGGAGCAAACTTCGACATTCATGTGGCAGTCATACCGCTCTAGTAAGTAGGGATTGTAAGGCACAATTGAGCGATTGTCAATCATATGCCCCCTTACCCGACCACAAATCCCAGTATTGCGTCGTCTATAATGCGGATAACTATTGGAACCATGTGTGGTATAATCAAGGAAGTCCTTAGGATATTTGTTTTTGCATCTCTTGTCGTGCATACACGGACATTTCGGGTTAAGGGAGCCACAAGGACCATGCACCATGTGTTTCAGAACAAGTTGGTGCAACCGTAGGTTAAGAGTAGGATCAGGCAACTCGGCACTAATAAACCGATCATATGCCTCTGGATTCAAAGGCTTGGAATCTCTGTCCATAATCAGAAGCAAATGCGCGTGGGGCAGGCCACGCTTCTGGAATTCAATGGAGTAAACGCACGCAACCGGTATCCCTAGAACATGCTCTTTCATGATTTCTTTCTTTAGCATCTCAAGCTTGGATTTAAAAACTCGCGACAAAAGATCAGGCCTGTTCTGCGGCAATTCATGAGGTTTTAAATGCACGGTAATCTCAAGCCAAGCTGGATTGCATGTCATCGTGATGAAAAAATCCGGCTTGCCAAAATTTTGCACCAAGCACATCGCATCCATGTAGCGTTTTTTCATATCCCGTGGACCGCCTACAAACGAAGGAGGTAGTATGACTTTTCGACCAACAGACGAAGCTGACGTACTTCCACCTGCAATACTGTCCAGTATCCCCTGAAGGAACTCTGTACGTATTTCCTTTTGTTGTTTGTATATGTATTCCAGGCGCGACGTCTCCACCTTAACGAACATGTCGACGACGAATTGCTGCAGCAACCGGCCTGTTCGCAACAGCATTGACGCGTCATTTTCACGTATTTGCAACTTGTAACAATAATACTGCCGGCACGAGACTGTATTTCGCTTTCGCCCACCCTGCTCAAAAGCTACAATTTGGAGACAACGTACATCTCTCCGTAAATAGTTAACAAAGACACTCTCCAAGTGTAGGAATGTGAGAAATACCTTCTCTCTCCTGAACCAACAATTGTTTAGCATCTCCTGCAAAAGCACGTCTCCCTGCCAAAGGATCGCGGCATCTATAGCCTTTTTTGCGCCTATTCTGCGGGAGTTTCTCAATGTCACAATGCCAACCAACCTCGCCATACGGGAAAAGCAATGGATATTGTAACGGGTCATAGCATCCATAATTGTGGCATATACTGTAAGGGACCGCATTTTTAGCGTATATTTGGATATGGGATTGGGGGGTAAAATTAGCATCCACATCGCTGGAAATGATTGCCGAGACGTCGTCACATGACGGCTGATTGAACACGCGTTGGTCGAGTTTGGGGTTGTTCACGAGGTACAACTTACATTCATCCACACAGTCCAAGTCTTTAAGGTGGCGTAAAAACTTGGCGTATGGATTTTCAGCTAAGACATGCATCAAAGTAAGCATGACATCCCTACAGAACCGGGTCGACGTACTCAAACGTTGTTCTAACTCAGCTAGGGGGTCGTAGAAGTAAAACTGCATGCCACTTGGCTTGTCAACATCCCGGGTAAAAGGAGGCAAATAATGGTGTATTTTGCCCTGCACCTTGAACACGTAAATGCCTTGATTATTCTTCATCAATTCGTAGTCCTTTTTCGCGGCAAATGTGGTAAAGGCAAGGTTATTATTATAGCTCCTTACGAACCTGCGAAAATTCACGCATTCTGGATCCGAACCACTGAATAAATGAACCAGAACAGATGGCATGATTGAGGAGGCAATGCTGACCTCACCATCGGAGCAACAGAAACCAGCGGATTCATGGTAAAACCGTTTAGCAAAACAATAGGTACAATCCGGTGCCTGAGGCAAGATCCCAACCTGGACCGTTACCTGGCTTCCAATGCGCAAGGAATCTGTGCCAGCTAGAAAAGGAGCTCCATCAAATCTAGATGAAGGGTAGATACCGTGATCTATGTGAGCTTTACGACACACGACAATACGGATCCGAGAAGGTGCTGCATTAGGCACACTTATGCCTGGCATAATATGGGGAGGAACATCGTTGTAACTCGCCGCGTGTGTATGCATCATCGAAGGCGTAACCAAAGAAGCAGTCACAGTTGGTTTGCTAGGGGAAGATGCACAGCAGTGGCCACCATCGGTAGCCGATCGAAAGAGGCGGCTACAAGACCCGCCAACAAAGGTTTCAGTGATGGAGGCACCTCCGCGGGCAACGTCCAAAACGTGGGCAGTACCAGAGGCTGCTGCATCAAGCACATTTATCGCCGGTATAATATGGGGAGGAGTATCATTTCTTCTCGCCACATCTGTACGCGTCATTGGAGGCGTAACCGAAGAAGCAGACACAGTTGGTCTGCTTGAGGAAGATACACAGCACTGGCCACCATCGGTAGCCAGTTCAAAGGGGCAGTTACAAGACGAGACGCCAGACGTTTCACTAACGTAGGCACCACTGCAGCCAACAGCCAAAGCGTGGCCAGCGCCAACACTGGACCGGGAAGACGGCGTGGATGAAAGTCCTTTCTTCGATTGCATAGCATAACGAAGACGGCGTTTTTTTAGGAGTTCAGCTTTCTTATCCGCATCCATATCAGCGTACAATTTTCGACGCCTCTCATTTCTCTCAACACTACCACCAACATCCATGTCTACACTAAACGAGCGCACAAGAAACACTAAATCCAGCCTATGGAAAGCGCGAAATCAATACTAAGTCTACGTAAAGGCAGAACGTAGGTCAAGAAACATGCTAACAATCAAGGCATCCTAGTTAAAAACAAAGAAGTATGAAACACCTACCTTAGCGACCAACAACGCAACCGAAAAGCTGCAAATATCTTTAGAATAAGATGCCACAAATACCAGCCACAACGAAGAAAATAAACACAGAAACAAACACAGTTAAGAGACGATACCAAAGCTCACGGCAACGATAAGGCAAGGAAAACATGCAAGGTAAACTTAGCGGTCACGGGAGGAACAACAATACCAATAGCCAAACAAACCAAAAGCAAGCAAAATACAACCATGGCAAATCCCCAAAGAACACATCCAACACCCCAGAAACCAACATGCACCATATCCACAAGCAAAACATTCACAATTCAGGCAGGGAAAATAAAGCCAGCACAGAACAGCAAGCACAACATACCACAGTGCACATAATAATTAAACAGGTCAGCCACAGCCTAATTTTGGATGTAAACAAAACCTCAGCAAGCACAAAAACAAAAATCCAAAACACACGAAATCCACACACATGCACCACAACCAATTTCGTTTTTTTTTAATAACTCCTAACAAACCAAAATCAAGCAAAATACAACCATGGCAAATCCCCAAAGAAATATATATTTTTTCTTTCTATAAACTCTTTTTTTATTTTTTATTTTTAATTTTATAAAATCTAACTTATGAGTAAAACGTATAAAAATAATTACCGTATATAATTCGAATGGATGTTGTCTTTTATGGGATTGTTTTAGGTGCTCTCTCCACATGGTGTGAAGACATGTGACATAATAGAAACCGTATGTTTTTAAACTGGATTATTTTATGTGTCAAGTCACTCCAAATAAAATGACCACTTAAAAATCAACCTATCAAGGGTGCCTAGACATGAACGAATAACCGGATTCAATACACGATTGCTGGATATACAACCAACTCGAATCAGATCTTGAAACGCGAAAATACCCGATTCCCAAAATTTTCCGGACCAAGCCACCGCGTGAACGATTTTGAAAGAATGTGTTGAGAGTAGAGGATCCGCACGGCCGGTCCTTTGGGTAGGCAACCCAGGCACATGCCTTAGGCCCCCTGATCCATACAGGTCTGATAATATCTACTTGAATATAAATAAAATCAGCTCTTTTTTAAGGCAATTTTTTAATAGATCTTTAATATAGCACGATGATTGAATGTGAGTAGTTGAGTGAGAAAGAAATTGACGGCCTCCCCATTTTGAGGTAATTCTGTTATAGAGACTCCCTAATAGAATAGACCGTCAGACGACTGATACGTGTACAAACAAACAAAACAGGTTTTATCTTTTTCTATACATGACAATCATCCGACGATCCGTTTTAATAAAAAATTCATGCATTAGATTTTTTCCCATTTTGACGCTGCAGAATGCACAAGTATGTAATTACTGTAGTTACTTTCTTTAACAAATTAAAGCAATGCAATCAATTAAATAAAATATTAGAATTTTTCCCATTTTGACGCTGCAGAATGCACAAGTATGAAATTACTGTAGTTACTTTTTTTAACAAATTAAAGCAATGCAATCAATTATATAAATATTAGAATGTGAATATATGTTAATTTTTTCTTTTGTATTTCCCTTAGTTAACCTACAATTTTGGCTAAACATAACACACATTTTCATTTAAAATATGTGTTTGTAACATAGCCTATTCTGAAGGATAAAAAAGTTACCAAAGAAAACAGTTGTCTATGAATTCTTTAATGTATTGGGCGATGTAGTTAAATATAACACTTTATGATGATTAGACTCGAATGAATATATTTGTATTAAAAATTTGGTGGGTCATGAAGAAAGAAAGGTGAATCTTAATGATCAATTGACATTGTTGACTATGAGGAAGGAAGAAGAGCTAACAGTGTCTTTAACGCCCCGTTCTCGAACACCCAGGTCGTTATTCGGTAAAAGAACGTTCGTACGTAAATATAAAATAAATCTCATATCATACGTCAGCCTCTACGTCGTATCGAGTTAAGCAAAAAGAAGCAAAAGACTCGGGTAATTTTTTTCAAATAACCAAGAATAAAAACTCTATATCTAAAGATAAAAATGTAAACTTTATTATATTGGAAAGCCAAACGAAAACGTACGAAACCTCCAAAAGAAAACTAAAAGAAATTACAAAGTTTCCCCAAAGAAACATCAAGTCTAAAGTATATAAATAAAGAACAGGAATAAATAAACGCTTCAACGTCGGCGTCTTCAAACGTCGTCATCAAAGTCTTCTCGAACTCCGGATCTACCTGTTCATCTTCTTTCCCCAAACACATAGAAAACAATGCATTTGAAGTAAGTACAAAATACTCAATAAGAGGTAGAAGCTACAAATTAACTAAAGTTTATAATCAAGTTTTATACTTAATAAATTATATCTTTGTGAGACCAACTCAATCTAGGGTTCACTTCATGACATCCTCATACCATATACTATCTAAGCGAAGCTACTAGGTTAACATGAATATGTTCATTCTTCTACCTTACATGGGTACGAAATCCATTTTTTTCTCCCTCTTTTGGGAAATGCTATTTAGGTTATAGGTCTGTGCTTTTAAGATCCCTGTTTGGTCTTTGATGAGAGTAAAGCAGTGGCGGTTTTGCAGTAAAATAGCCGTGGGGTTGATGATTTAGTCATAACTGGCAAAACAACCCTAAATACACTTTAATTTTCCAGATTTTGCATTTAAAAGAGCCTAAAGTGAATTCATATTCTACTTTCTCTTAGATGGTCTTTTAGATGCATGAGAAATTTTAGCGTTGTAGGCTTATCAAAGAGTAATTTTCTGTCTTTATTGCTGGTGATTCAATACAAATGTTTGTTAATTTATAATCATCATCTTGCTGACATTTGTACATAGCAGGCCTGCAACGGATATCCCATCAGTTTTAGAGAAGACGACGATCAAAGTGCTGAGACCAGTTCCTATGCAGATTGAACCAGCCAAAATCCGTTGCACCGGGCAGCTATATATATTTTTGTTTTTGTTTTTTTATACCTTTTTCCTGCGTAATTGTGTGGACAAGATCATTTTCAGTGTAAACTTGATGTACCAGTTACAATGCATGTATCACTTTTATCGAGGTGATGTAAATAAAGTCCTTAATTTGAATATGACTAGTATTGTGCTTTACGAGGGATGTGTAATTTCGAGTTCCTATATTTTAGGATCTTAGAGTGACCCCAATGGTTACACCCAATTACACCCTTCAAACATATCGTTTTCTGTTTCGATTCTGACTTTTTCAACATCAAAAAAATTGATATTTGAATACGTCGCACAAGGGTAAAAAAAATAAAAAGATATCGTATCCGTACACAAAAGAGTTCAAAATAAAAAAATAAATATTTGGACAGATTAAATTTTTTTTATGGAAAAAATAGTAGTATATATAATTTTTTTTTCAATGATGTATATCACCGTTGTGATACTACCGTCTTTTATGTATTCTTACTCGATACATAACGCATTATTATATAAATGATATTGATGTGTGAAATTAATTTATTGGGTAAAAAGAAAGATAAATTGTCTTGCTTGTTCGTATTGTTGCTTAGCAGCCCTTCATAAATAAAGTCCCTAATTTGAATATGACTAGTATTGTGCTTTACGAGGGATGTGTAATTTCGAGTTCCTATATTTTACTGTCTTAGAGCAGCCCTAGTGGAGCCTCTATAGAGAAGTTCTATTGTCTTTTTAGCTCAATTGAAGACTTCTATCTTGAAAAAGCAAAATAATGGTAATGAAACGGAGAGATAATTTTAGATATTAGTACCCGTTATCTATTTTTAGATAAAGAGTGCGAGAGCCATTCTCTGACAAAAACAATTATGGCATCAAAGGAAAAAGCTCCAAGCCTAAAAAAAAGTCTCAAACCTTAAAAAAAAAGAAGTTTAATATTATTTTAATCAATAAATTCAAAATATTTATCACCATTACAACATCTAATCACACACAATTAATTTCTACAATCCTTCTCTATTATCACCATTACAACATCACATCACACACAAATTATCCCCACAACTCTTCTATATTTATCCTCCACTTATCTTTCTCCACATCACCCAAACAACACAAATCAATAGCCTTATCTCCCGATCACCATTACTCTCGCTCTTATATAAAAGATCTCGAGGTAAGTGATTTATTTATGATATAAATGGTTTGAATATCTATTTTATAGATTTATTTAGTTATACACTATCTAGCATATGTGCTTTTATATAGTTAAATTGTGTTGAATAAAAATATGTTGAATTTCGAATTTAGCATATACTGAATCTTTGAATTATATTTGACTATACTGAAATATCGTCGGGAAATTTAATCGGGTAACTGGACTCTTTCGAGACAATTCCAACTACAATGAACTCATAAGACTTTGTGGTTTATAGATGCGTCGTTCAGACTTCCTACGTACCCGATATTGTATGGGATCAAACCAATATACCGTAGTTCTGAAATAGATGACAAGGGTCCTTTAAATAGAGATGTCCCGCGGGGAGTTAATGCATGAATCCCTTTATTGTAGGGCTTGTGATTGAGAGCCAATGTGATGTTTATTATGGGGCAATCATGACTCAATTAGGCTAAAATCGTGGGATGTGATCAATCTCAAATTATGACAGTTAATGGAGATCAATCGTGGGATTATGCATATTAAAGCGACATAATCACTTTTGGAGGCCAGGACGACTTGTTTCAAAGATGAGCGAGCATTGTGACCGACTTGGTTGATTAACACTGAGGTAACGTCAGTTGTGCTCTGAGAGCGACCCTAATGAGGTCGGTTTATTCTGGACCGAACTTTTTGGACTTAATGCCCAACTGTGAGATTATGTTTGACTGGTCCATTGACCATTTTTGACTTGCTTGAGGCCTAATATGAACGATACGTATAAATTTTGAATTATACCTATGTTAATGTTGATGAAAATCTGTTGAATGTTGAGTTTAACATACTGTGACTTCTCCAATAGCGTATGGCCGACATCCAGATAGGTGTATTTGGCACTATGAGCACCGGGAAATTTACACGGTTAAGATGGGTTATCGCCTGGCGTTATCTCTCTATCGTCCAGGGCTTGATGGTGCACATGCTTCTGGATCGGGTGGGCCGGACACAGTGTGGAATTAGTGTTGGGATGTAGTCATACAACCGCGTATCCATCATTTTCTTTGGAGGTGTTAGCATGATTGTTTACCTGTGGCACGAAACCTGGCTAGGCGAAATTTGAGGGATGGTCGCTGCCTGGCGTACGAGTTTGCTGATGAGTCTCTGGCGTATGTCCTCTTTGAGTGTGAGATAGCGGCCAGGGTGTGGGAGCAGTCACCCTTCAGATTCCTTGCACGCCGGAGAGGACGCTAGATTTTTGGGTTTTTTATTTGTGTTTCTCACCGAGCGAGCCTACTACTTCTCGAACTGGCAGAGTTTGTCTGGCTGATGTGGCATATCTAAAGGCGTGCTGTAGTGCCATTTATGAAAATCAGGCGGTGTACGTGTCTCGAGTTTGCTCTTCAGCCATTAGTGCCGCACGAGAATTTCTACAGGCTGTTCAGGTACCTCAAACCGCACATCACGGGGTCTTGCGAGACCATTGAGAGAAACCGCCGGTGGGGATGGTAAAGTGGAATGTGGATGCGTCTGCTATGGCCATGCGTCTGGGGTAGGTCTCATTTTCCGCGATCATCAGGGAATTATTATGGCGTCCTACTCGTTTCGTTTAGACCTGGGTATTGAGGTTGCTATCTTGGAGTAAAGAGAGATTCTTCAGCTTTGTTGAAGGGCCGGCTGATGGGAGTGTCTCAGTTGTTGATGGAAAATGATTGTCTGACTTGTGTTCAACAACTGTTGCATTGGGAGGCGGATTTCTCCTCCTTTAGGTGTCTTTTGCAGGATTGTCTTGCGGAGTTGTCTCACTTCTCTTTAGTTTATTTTTCTTTTGTTAAGCGTATTGAATGTTCCGGCTTTGTTAGTACGTTTAGGTATTAATTCTTTTGGTGTAACGTCTTGGGTGCGCAACCTCCTACGATGTTAATCAAATAAAATTATTTGGTTTCTAAAAAATAAAAATAAAAATAAAAAACGTACTTTGACTTGTAAGTAAATGCGTTAAGCTCAATATTAATTGGTAACAACCATCCTATGTTTGACCGCCTTAGAATATTTTTGTCCATTTTCTTAAACATATTTATTATTAGTATTTTTTTTGAGAACTAAACATACTCAACCACCGCATTCCCATTGACTTATTTGTGAATTGTGAGGTTCAAGCTTTTCTTTTTTATATAATCTCAGATAAAATATTTTTTTAAATTATTTTTAGGGTATATTTTTTAATTTTATAAAATCTCTATTATGAGTGAAATATTTACCATATATAATTTGAATGGATGTTCTCTTTTATGTGCTTTACAAATAGTACTGTGGTTTTGTATTTTTATAAATTTAAACAGACATGTTATTTCAAATGATATTTAACGAATCCAAATGTTTTCTATCTTTTAAATTAAATTTAGAGCATGTAAATTTTTTTTTTTTTTTTTTTTTTGGGAACTACACAATCATGTCTGGAGAGTATTAAATTCAACGTCAATTGAATCCAATTCTTCGTTCATTGTCCAGGCACCCTTGATATGTGGACATTTCATCAACATTTTATTTTATTTTATTTTTGTTGAAGGGGACAGCTATTTTTATAAAAAAAAATTTAAAAGGTAAACGGCTACTTTTGTTTTTGAGACTTTAAGGACTACAATTATATTTCGATTAAAAAATTATGGACAGCTACTTTTTAATTATTTTTTGTATTTAAATATAGACAAGTGGAATTTCCTCCGCTTTGTAAAAATAAAAAATTCCTCCGCAAATTATGGACAAGAAATATAAGGCTATGATGCACCGACACTTCAATTTCGACGCCGTACGTCGTGTGCGATATATTTCCAACACGACATGCGAGCGACACACTCCGACACGTGTTGGCTGATTAAAATAATATTATTTAAAATTTTAATATCCGACATGCCTCCGACACGCATGTCGACAATCCCCGACACGTGACCGACACTCCTGAACCAAATTTTCTAAATTTTGTTTTTATTTTATTTAATTAATTTTTCTTCGATAGAAACGTTAAAATACACAATTTCTATAATAATAATTTAAGAAATAGTACGCCGTATAAATTTTGTATGTTTCTTGTTGATAAACAATCATTTTTACAATTTGTAGTATTTTGAAGGTCAATCACAATTTCTTTTGGCACCGTATAAAGGTCGAATATCCAAGTTTACGTATTACCTATTTTATTTTCTCTAGTTTTTTTAGATTTTTACGAATATTTGTTTTTGATAAATTGAATCTTATTTACATTATAATATATATATATATATATATATACACACACACACACACACATACATACATACATACATAACGTGTCGGCGGCGTGTCGTGTCCTTAAATTTTGGAATTAGCCGCATCGTCGTGTCCGTGTCGTATCGTGCGGCGTATCCGTGTCCGTGTCTGTGCAACATAGGATATAAGTCTGAAAAGAATCTTTAAAAGGAAGAAAAACAAGCATTTTATTCTTTTTCAAAAGAATCTTTTTTTTTTAATCAATACAAAAACAAAACAAAGAAAACATATTTTTATTCAAATAAACGAGAAAAAATTTCACGAAAGACAGACTTGTATTATCTCCGTTCAATAAAAAGTGTTTATTTTTTAAAAATAAATTGTTCCATAAAAAGTATCCATTCATTTAATAAATTTTTTCTAAACATACCCTTATCATTACATTTAATGTTTACATATTCATTTCATATTTCGAAAGAGCATTTATTATATGATATGAGTATATATGTTCACCACTATTTAAAATACAACATATTTTTCTCAAAAAAAAAAAAAAATACAACATATTAATCATTTTTTTAATCTGTCTGCACTAGGGTTGTAAATGAGCTGTGTTTCTCGTGAGCTACTCGTACTTGACTCGCAAGAGAGATCGACTCGATTCGGTTTTTTCGAGTTCGAGCTCGATTCGAGCAACTCGAATAATTAACTGACCTGAGCTCGAGTGTTAGAATATATTAATTGAGTAGATCGCGAGCTTAATCGAGCTTGATTAAATAATTATTTAGTTGATTAAATTTATTATAAAATATTATTTTTATAATTAAAAAATATTATTCGAGTCGAGTATTAGATGAGTCGAGTTCGATCATGCCATATTTCATTAAAAATTAAATGAATTCTAGGAAAATAATCGAGCTTACGAGCCGAGCCGAGCTATATTGAATACTTAGCGAGTCGAGTTCGATCTTGTTTTTTTAAGACTCGATCGAGCTCGAGCCGAGTTTCGAGCCAGAACTTTTTAGTCGAGTCGAGCTCGAGCCCTAGAGAGTATCGACTCGACTCGACTCGATTACACTCCTTTTGCACCACAAAAAATGGATATTTTTTATGGGACGGAATAGTAACAAGGAGCGAGGATCGTTTCAAATGTGAGCAAATATGCTTGTTGGATTGCTGACTATGGCATTTTTTTTTAAATTTTTTATCTATTGTAAGTGGCTATTCTGTTATCGTGCATAAAGCACGTTTGATTAGGTCATAAAAAATAAATTATTCTGGAGTATGGAGAATGACCAAGGCCGGTCCTGGAAATTTTTTGGCTTTCGGCAAATCGTTGAATTAAGTCTTTTAGTTCGAAGGTTTATTTTATATTTTGAAAAAACATAAATATTACTTCAATATCACGTTTTTAACATACGTAGATATAAAATTCAATTCGTTGATAAACTCAAAACATACCTATAAAATAGTAAAATTAATCATCTCTTTTGTAGAATATTTAGGTCTTTTAGTTCGAAATATATATATATATATATCATGATTTAAAAGACCCAAAAGATGTTTAAATGAGTTAATGAATTGGCTGGAATAATAATTACAAAATAAAAAAAACGGCGTGAGTACTAATTATGTAGTGCCAATAAAAACTATCTATATATTGGATGGTTCTAATATATCAGGGTTCCAAAGGCTCAAAGTTGTTTAAGGAAATCAATAAATTAAAAGGCCCAAAGTGATTTAAAGAAGTAAAAAAAAAATCCGTTGTTGCCGGGACAAAAAAAAGACCCAAGCCCCTGCCATCGCCAAGACTCGAACTCAAGTTTTTCAACGAAATGTCAAATATCTTAACCAACTATACTACAATAGATAACTAGAAAATTTTCGAACATATATTATTTATTGTTGTTAATTATCGTTTGTTTGCAAAACACGTATTTTCGAGCCCCGGAATGGTTGGGCCTTAAGCCCACGCTTCCTTTGCTTCCTTATTGGGCCGGCCCTGACAATGGAACATGATATTAGAAAACCAATCAACATGGCCGTCCCTGTGTTTTTAAGGCCCTAAGCCAATTTATCAAGGTATGCCTTCTGAAAAGAAAGCAAATGGTGTATGTGGATATAATGCATGTTTAGTATAATAAACTTGTTGAACCAAAAAAATTTGTAGGCCCTAAATTTTATAATTTGGCGGAGGGTCCTACGCCGTGGCTTTGTTGGCCTATGCCCAGGGACGGGTCTGCCAATCAAATAAGTCCCACCCACTCTTCCATTAAAGATCACAATGAATACGGGTGGGCATTGACAGACAATATTTTTACCCTCTTCATAAAAAAGATTATAAAAAAGAAATTATAACAATACCTTACCCGATATCCGTGTGGGTAGAAACTTTTAAATCCAGACCCTTAATTGACGTAATAATGAAGAGATTCGATTGACATCATAAAAATGCTTCGTACACTACTTTTTACTAAATGATTTACTACATGCTCTACAAAATTATTTTTATCGCACTTCATTTCATGTTAGTAACTTGTCTGATTGAAACGTCATCATGATTTATGTCACGATCTACCGGCCTGCACCAAAGTCACTATAAAAGCACCAAATATGTGGCAGCAAAACACAAATAAGTTGCTATTCTCATTTGAAGAAACAAACACCAACATTTTTATTTTTTTTCAGCATGGCCTTAACTTCCTCATTTTCGCAATCTTTTTTTCTCAATCTGAAACCTTCCGAAAGCTCCAAGGCCCGTAAACGATCACCATTTATGGTGATAAGATGCGATCAATCCGCACCACCACAGTGGCTAAGCACTCCTGATCATAAGTCCACAAACAACGAAGCCAAATCCGCACCACCACAGTGGCTAAGCATTCCTGATCATAAGTCCACAAACAACGACGAAGCCGTCAAAGCTTTCGATGAATCCATGGTCGGTGTTAAGGGACTGGTCGATTCTGGACTGAAGAAAATCCCTAGTTTCTTCATTCATGAACATCTCAAGAATGAAAAACTAATGTCTCCCGACAACAACAACAACAACACGAAGAAATCGAAAGTTCCGGTGATTGACCTTTTCGTTGACGGTGCTAGTGAAAATCTAGATAAGCGGGCTGAGATTATAGGCGAGATTAACAATGCTTGTGAGAATTGGGGCGTTTTTCAGATTGTGAATCACGGGATTCCAACGGATGTTATGGAAGAAATGATAAAAGGTGTCATCGCCTTTCATGAGCAAGATGATGAGATTAAAAAGAAGTTTTATACTCGTGATAACTCTAAAAGGGTTATCTATAATAGCAACTTGTTTATGTACACTACGTCATCAGCTACTTGGAAAGACACCCTTCTGTGCAAAATGACTCCGGTTGAGCCACACTGGGATGAATTGCCTGAGATTTGCAGGTATTCATAAGTAATGTAACGGAAAAACGAAGTTTTTTTTTTCTTAATTGAAAGAATGGACGACGTTTTAATGGATACAAAAAACTGAAAAAATTAGGTATGCCTGTCCCTCCTAAATTTATGTTGGTAGTTCTATAAATGTAGGACCAACCTAAAATTAGAGTGGGACCGACGTAATTTTGACGGGTAAGAAAAAAAAATACCAAAAAAGGTGGAGATATTAAAAAATGTAGATCCTTTCAAAAAAAAATAGTGTACTTTTTAAATTTCCATTTTTTCCTCTTTATATTTTTTAGCAATATTCCTACTCATGGGTTGTATAATACAACCCTACAAAGGAGGGGAAATACTGAAATATGGATGGTTTTAAAATGAAGCAAAGAGACACGTATTCTTGATATATATTTGTCCTTTGAAATGATTTTCTTTTTTCATGCAGGGATATAATGAATGAGTATGCAAATCATGTCACAAGATTGGGGCATACTTTAATGGAATTGCTATCGCAAGCTCTTGGACTTGAAAAAGATTATCTCTTAAAATTGGGTTGTTTCGAAGGGATATATTTCAAAGGGCATTATTCTCCTCCTTGTCCCGAACCAGAGTTAACTTTATCCACTGTCAAGCATACCGACACTGGTTTTCTTACCATACTCCTACAAAACGAAATTGAAGGACTACAAGTTCTTCGAAACGGTGATTTCATTGATGTCCCCTATATACCAGGAGCCTTAGTAGTCAACATTGGTGATATTTTTCAGGCAAGTCTTCGTTACCGTGCTATGATTCACATGCACATGCTTATTCCCATGTCTTTGAAACATATAACATATCATATTTCTTCGTGCAGGCGATTACGAATGACAGATTTAAAAGTATACATCACAGAGCTTTGGCGCGAGACGTTGGTCCTAGAATCAACCTTGCAACTTTCATAAGGCCGAATCAAGGGAAAGGGTATGCCTCTCATCAGTGGGAGCCAATCAAAGAGCTATTGTCTACTGATAATCCTCCAGTTTATCGTCCATTTACTGTTGCAGAATATATGGCTTGTTATATTGCCAATCGCCTGGATGGCTATTCTTCGTTGCCCCACTTCAAGTTACAAAAGTGACTGCGATTGCAAGGAGGTGGTAGCTGCTGCCGTCAGCTTTTTGGTGGTAGTTGGCCTGCTGTTTGCTTTTTCGGGAGAAGATGTCATCTTTTACGAGCATCTTTGTTCCGTATGGCGGCTGTGGGTGGCGGAGCTAAGACCAAAGGCGGTGGCTTTAATGGTGTTTGTCATTTGTCTTTTGTTTTCGATGGATTCCGTAATCGTCGGCCACTACAGTTACTACGGTTGCTGTTGGCTGGTCTTGGTGGTGTTGGTTGATTTTCTTTTAGGTTAGGGAGGTCCGCAATAAGTCGGATGCAACCCATTTTCTTCTCTTATCAAATTCAGTTCTCTATAATGAGACAATATTTGGTGTATTTGAGGTTTACCCCATGTTGTTTTTCTTTTGTTTTATATGTATAGTTGTGTCCAGTAGCACTAATAGTTTTACGGTGATTGTCCGGTATTGCTCCATTGTCTATTCGGTTGTAACTTTGTATCGTTGTTATTTTAATAAACATGTTTCGTTTGTGGAAAAAAAAAAATAGACACTTAATCTAATGTCACTTGGGAATATGAAATTAAAATTTCTTGAGAATTATCATATGACAATATTCAAGCTTCGAATAAACGTTGTACTCAGAGGAGATACTTTCTGATGAGATCAAACCACATACGACGTGATTCATTAGACTAAATGCTCATAATACAATTACACCGGAATTGAATATAAGACCACCTAGCTATACGTACCGAAAGGGTGGTTCGACCACTTATTCCATACAGTCAACATGAGGAAGCATGTGTTGTTGTCTCTGATATGGTAGATTGACGACTAATCATTAATGGCTTACACCTGTGAAATGGTTTCCTGGTTTTTGCATTAGACATTAGAACTTTATGTTTAATTAATGATTCACCTGCAAGGCTAATCAAATCTATTAAATTAAATATACATTAACAAATGATTATATATCCATAACCTCACCGGAAAGACCACACGTTACAATTTTATAAAGTTGATCTACAAATCTATGTGCTCAACGCTTGTGCCGCGCGCTTACAGCATCAATCTGCTTAAGGATAAGGAGGCTTTTAAAAGCATATACGTGAGGCCATAGAAAAAGCAAAATATGGATAACTAGCTTCATGTTCAAGTCCTTTTTTCACGGAGAAATGATTTGTGCACTACACATCGGGTCTCAACATGTATTGCTGTGCATTCTTGTATGATCAAGTGATATATAACAAGGTGGAGTGAAAGTTGCAGTGCATTACCGTTTTTTCATATTTTGCTGCATATGTAGTGTACTATCATCATTAATTCCTCCTCCTCTTTAAAAGTTTCTTATCAAGAGATGCAACACTGGGAATGCCTTTGTTTAAGTTGATCAATTTTCAAAGTGAGTTGGTTTATTTCTGCTGCCAATTCATCTACCTCCTTTTGAAGCAAGGCAATTTCATCATCACCAACTGGATTTGCATTAGTATGTGTCCCTTTCGACTCGTCTAATTCATTGTTGCTCCTCTCTTTCTCAGGTATCTCTTCAGCTGCATTCTTATGAAGAAACAAACACTAACATATATTTTTTTTTCAGCATGGCCTTAACTTCCTCGTTTTCACAATCTTTTTTTCTCAATCTGAAACCTTCCGAAGGCTCCAAAGCCCGTAAACTATCACCATTAATGGTGATAAGATGTGATAAATCCGCACCACCACAGTGGCTAAGCACTCCTGATCATAAGTCCACAAACAACGAAGCCAAATCTGCACCACCACAGTGGCTAAGCATTCCTGATCATAAGTCCACAAACAACAACGAAGCCGTCAAAGCTTTTGATGAATCCATGGTCGGTGTTAAGGGACTGGTCGATTCTGGACTGAAGAAAATCCCTAGTTTCTTCATTCATGAACCTCTCAAGAATGAAAAACTAATGTCTCCCGACAACAACAACAACACGAAGAAATCGAAATTAAAGTTCCGGTGATTGACCTTTTCGTTGACGGTGCTAGTGAAAATCTAGATAAGCGGGCTGAGATTATAGGCGAGATTAACAATGCTTGTGAGAATTGGGGCGTTTTTCAGATTGTGAATCACGGGATTCCAACGGATGTTATGGAAGAAATGATAAAAGGTGTCATCGCCTTTCATGAGCAAGATGATGAGATTAAAAAGTAGTTTTATACTCGTGATAACTCTAAAAGGGTTATCTATAATAGCAACTTGTTTATGTACACTACGTCATCAGCTACTTGGAAAGACACCCTTCTATGCAAAATGACTCCGGTTGAGCCACACTGGGATGAATTGCCTGAGATTTGCAGGTATTCATAAGTAATGTAATGGAAATTAAGATGAAGGTTTTTCTTTTATTGAAAGAATGACATTTTTATGGATATAAAAAGCTGGAAAAATTATGTTTGTCCCTCCTAAATTTATGTTGGTAGTTATATACCTCCATAGTATATGTAGGACCAACCTAAAATTAGAACGGACAGACGTAATTTTGACGGGGTAAGAAAAAGAAAATACCAAAAAAGGTGGAGATATTAAAAAAATGCAGAGGTCTATTTTTTTGAGTGGAAAAAAATGTAGAGGTCTTAATAGTGTACTTTTCAAAAAAATAGTTTTAGCAATAGTTTAAAAAAAAAAGAAGAGTAGTTTACTTTTTAAATTTCCTTTTTTTCCTTTTCATATTTTTTTTTTATCAATATTCCTACTCATGGGTTGTATAATATAACCTTAGGAAGGAGGGAAAATACTGAAATATGGACCGTGTTAAAATGAAGTAAGGAGACATATATTCTTGATATATATTTGTCCTTTGAAATGATTTTTTTTTCCATGCAGTGATATAATGATGAGTATGCAAATCATATCACAAGATTGTGACATACTTTAATGGAATTGCTATCGCAAACTTTTGGACTTGAAAAAGATTATCTCTTAAAATTGGGTTGTTTCGAAGGGGTATATTTCAAAGGGCATTATTCTCCTCCTTGTCCCGAACCAGAGTTAACTTTATCCACTGTTAAGCATACCGACACTGGTTTCCTTACTATACTCCTACAAAACGAAATTGAAGGACTACAAGTTCTTCGAAACAGTGATTTCATTGATGTCTCCTATATACCAGGAGCCTTAGTAGTCAACATTGGCTAAGCACTCCTGATCATAAGTCCACAAACAGCGAAGCCAAATCTGACCACCACAGTGGCTAAGCATTCCTGATCATAAGTCCACAAACAACAACGAAGCTGTCAAAGCTTTCGAAGAATCCATGGTCGGTGTTAAGGGACTGGTCGATTCTGGACTGAAGAAAATCCCTAGTTTCTTCATTCATGAACATCTCAAGAATGAAAAACTAATGTCTCCCGACAACAACAACAACAACACGAAGAAATCGAAATTAAAGTTCCGGTGATTGACCTTTTCGTTGACGGTGCTAGTGAAAATCTAGATAAGCGGGCTGAGATTATAGGCAAGATTAACAATGCTTGTGAGAATTGGGGCGTTTTTCAGATTGTGAATCACGGGATTCCAACGGATGTTATGGAAGAAATGATAAAAGGTGTCATCGCCTTTCATGAGCAAGATGATGAGATTAAAAAGAAGTTTTATACTCGTGATAACTCTAAAAGGGTTATCTATAATAGCAACTTGTTTATGTACACTACGTCATCAGCTACTTGGAAAGACACCCTTCTGTGCAAAATGACTCCGGTTGAGCCACATTGGGATGAATTGCTTGAGATTTGCAGGTATTCATAAGTAATGTAACGGAAATTAAGATGAAGGTTTTTTTTTATTGAAAGAATGACATTTTTATGGATATAAAAAGCTGGAAAAATTATGTTTGTCCCTCCTAAATTTATGTTGGTAGTTATATACCTCCATAGTATATGTAGGACCAACCTAAAATTAGAACGGGACCGACATAATTTTGATGGAGTAAGGAAAAAAAAATACCAAAAAAGGTGGAGATATTAAAAAATGCAGAGGTCTATTTTTTTGAGTGGAAAAAAATGTAGAGGTCTTAATAGTGTACTTTAAAAAAAAAAAAAGTTTTAGCAATAGTTTTCAGAAAAAAAAAAGAGTAGTTTACTTTTTAAATTTCCTTTTTTCCTTTTTATATATTTTTTTTATCAATATTCCTACTCATGGGTTGTATAATGGACCGTTTTAAAATGAAGTAAAGAGACATGTATTCTTGATATATATTTGTCCTTTGAAATGATTTTTTTTTCCATGCAGTGATATAATGAATGAGTATGCAAATCATGTCACAAGATTGTGACATACTTTAATGGAATTGCTATCGCAAACTCTTGGACTTGAAAAAGATTATCTCTTAAAATTGGGTTGTTTCGAAGGGATATATTTCAAAGGGCATTATTCTCCTCCTCTAGAGTTAACTTTTATAGTTTTTGTCCGCCGGGATAGAAGGAAACGTAATTTAATCGGACAAAAGTAACGTAACAAATATGAAGTAAAAAATGTGGAATAAAATATTTATCACAAAATAACGTTAACACGTGAAGTAATTTTTAAAGTACCGATTTTTGTCATATTCCTTTTGGTTTCCTTAAGCATACCGATACTGGTTTCCTTACTATACTCCTACAAAACGAAATTGAAGGGCTACAAGTTCTTCGAAACGGTGATTTCATTGATGTCCCCGGTATACCAGGAGCCTTAGTAGTTAACATTGGTGATATTTTTCAGGCAAGTCTCGTTACCGTGCTATGATTCATATGCACATGCTTATTCCCATGTATTTGAAACATATAACATATCATATTTTTTCGTGCAGGCGATTACGAATGACAGATTTAAAAGTATACATCACAGAGCTTTTTGGCGAGAGACGTTGGTCCTAGAATCAACCTTGCAACTTTCATAAGGCCGAATCAAGGGAAAGGGTATGCCTCTCATCAGTGGGAGCCAATCAAAGAGCTATTGTCTGCTGATAATCCTCCAGTTATCGTCCATTTACTGTTGCAGAATATATGGCTTGTTATATTACCAATCGCCTGGATGGCTACTCTTTGTTGCCACACTTCAAGTTACTAAAGTGATTGCGATTACATGGAGGTGGTAGCTGCTGCCGGCGGTTTTTTGGTGGTAATTGGCCTGTTGTTTGCTTTTTCTGGAGAAGATGCCATCTTTTATGAGCTTCTTAGTTCCGTATGGCGGCGGTGGGAGGCGGAGCTAGACCAAAGGCGGTGGCTTTAATGGTGTTTGTCATTTGTCTTTTGTTTTCGATGGATTCCGTACTCGTCGGCCACTATAGTTACTACAGTTGCTGTTGGTTGGTCTTGGTGGTGTTGGTTGATTTTCTTTCAGGTTATGGAGGTCTGCAATAAGTCGGATGCAACCCATTTTCTTCTCTTATCAAATCAAGTTCTCGATAATGAGACAATATTTGGTGTATTTCGGGTTCTTCTTTTGTTTTATATGTATGGTTGTGTCCAGTAGCAGACTAATAGTTTTCTGGTGATTGTCCTGTATTGCTCCATTGTTTGTTCGGTTGTAACTTTGTATCGTTGTTATTTTAATAAACATGTTTCGTTTCTGAAAAAAAAAATAGACTTAATCTAATGTCACTTGGGAGTATGAAATTAAAAGTATCCACCGTCGTTGTTTTCTTGAGATTGATGACTAATCATTAATGGCTTACACCTGTGTAATGGATGTATCATGCATTACCGTTTTTTCATGTTGTGCAGCATGTGTAGTGTAGTATCATCATTAATTCCTCCTCTTTAAAAGTTTCTTCTCAAGAGATGCAACACTGTGGGAATGCCTTTGTTTAAGTTGATCAATTTTCAAAGTGAGTTGGCTTATTTCTGCTGCCAATTCATCTACCTCCTTTTGAAGCAAGGTAATGTCGTCGTCGTCGTCGTCGTCATCGTCATCACCAACCTCTTCTTGGGACACAACAACTGGATTTGGATTAGTATGTGTCCCTTTCGACTCGTCTAATTCATTGTTGCTGCTATGTGTTGTCATGCCGGAATAAGTTTCCACTTTTTTCTTGCTCCTCTCATTCTCAGGTATCTCTTCAGCTGCATTCTTATGAGTAGTCTCTTTAGACTCATCTCTATTGTTGCTTTTTCTTTCTAATGTATATGTTTCCACTTTTTTCTTGCTCCTCTCATTCTCAGGTAAACTCCTGGATTGTGCTTCAATGTATGGTATAATCTGTGAGTGAAACACCAACAAAATATGCAATTAATTAAAACTGCAAATCTAAAAGCTTCTGAGATCACAAAATGAACATAGACAACAATTAAAGTGAGTTTTATTGACAAACCTCAGAGATCACACAATGAACGTGAGCAACAAAGTGACACCCTGCACAATAGTAAGTTGGATCTTTTAATTCTCTTCGTTTTTCACAAGCAAAGCAGTACAACTCTTCTTCTTCTGCTTCTTCAATGTCGTCCGGGTCAGGATAATCTCTGATTGGTGAGCGCATTAGAGTTAGAGAATCGCAGTGACACTCATGTTTGATGGTTTGTGGCAACGAGAGATGGCAATGATCGTGTATACGGAAGTCGCATTCTAGACAGCGAAAGGCAAATATATCGCACTTCCGCATACAAACGTTGCACAACCCTACTCTAATTTTAAAATCAATGTAGACAAGATCATGCTCGTGTATTCCAGAACGTAGAAAACTGATTCTCACCCTAGAACAATGGAGATCTAAGTAGAAATCCTTACAAATCTTGCACGCGTAAAAATATGTTGCATTGTCCTTTCCACACAGATAACAGTCTGGCAAGTAACCTTTCCATAGGATTAAGCAGTGTTGAGGGTGCAAAGGATGGTAGATTTCTAGAGGTGAATCGATGCATGGTGTATCAAGCAAGATAGAGCATTCAAGACATACATGGATCGAGGAACTTCCTTCAAAGGGTTGAGTGCATCCAGAACAATAACGTTTAAAACCCTTCATACCATGACACTCAATTAAGGGATGGGGATGTTGATGACTCATTTGCTGAGCCGAATCCTCTTGTTCTGCGGGGACAAGTGTTTTGGGCATTGACATAAGAAAAGCACAATGAACGTCCAAGGTAAAGCAACAAACAGAACAATTATAAACGCTAGCAAAGCTTTGTGATTTCTTACTGCAGGCATCACATTCTGGTGACATGATAGTGGTGTAAGGGTGAACGCCGGCAGAGGCGGCAAGTGTTTTTTTGAGTGGATGTTGTGGGTGAAATGGATGTTTGATTTCAGTAGGCAATCTAGCACATAATTTATGCATCAAAGAAGGGCATATTTGGCACACACATATGCTATCATCATCTTTAATATCTTCTCGACAAACGGAACACAGATATTGAAAATGATCCCATGGTGTCTTCACACATTCCAGAACAGAATGTAGGTGAATAACATCAGGCAGTTTTTGTTCAGGCAATTCAACAAACGGTGTGAGGGCAGCACACTTAAGATGCAAAGCATAATTACAATCCATACAGAAATACCGAAATTTCTCATCATCAGGATCTTCTCCACATGCGCCACAAACAAGCCAACGGGCATTATGTCCAACATTTTCCAGATATACCAGAGAGTGATCCGCATGAAACGGGTGCTTAATCTTTTCTGAAAATTTAGCACATGAGCTGTGCAGTTGAACAAAGTCGTCGTCACACTTCATACCAAAGATGCATCGGTAACACTCAGCTTCGATGACATAGTCCCCACACAATTCACAACTACTGAGCGAATCAGGAGGCTGAAGCTTAAGAGGATGCTTATGGCTGAAGTGAGTAATCGTGCCCATCGTTGCTTCCTCTGCAATTGTGAAACGTAAACAACACTTCTAAGCAGAATGAATCCTCTCAGAAAATCCTTGTAATTTATATTGGATCATTTGATGCTTCCTGAAACCACATATTATGCACTTGTTGATCCCTTTATTGCATTTCAGGCTTCATTCCGCCCCCACGAAAAAGAAGTGCACGTGGATAAAGCAAAGTTATCAACAGCTTTATTGTAAATATGTTCTTTATTCCCTTCCCTCACCCCGCAAGCCCACAATCCGATACCATGTTAGGAAGTAAATGTGCTTTATGGTATCGGATCACACTCATAGCATCTTCCACATGAGACATTCACTGCAGAGCATCTGACCTTTTGCTTTTTAGCCTATATAGGCCAGAGAAAAAGAAGAATGAAGGGGTAATCCGATACCATGTTAGGAAGTAAATGTGCTTCTATATCCCTCTCGAGTGTTGGCAACACTTGCATAATTTTTCATTCAAGAGTGTAGCAATCTCAAGTGTGGCAATCTCTCCCAACACTTTTTCATTCAAGAGTGTAGCAATCTCAAGTGTGGGCAATCTCTCCCAACACTTACACAATATTTTTAAAAATATTGTTCCAACCAGAGTTCGATCTCATTACTTATGGCTCCGATACCATGTTAGGAAGTAAATGTCCAACTATATCCCCGTTTTCATTCAAGAGTGTAGCAATCTCAAGTGTCCAATATTTTTAAAAATATTGTTCCAACCGATATCTCACCCTCTTCCGATACCATGTTAGGAAGTAAATGTCCAACTATAAATGTCCAACTCTCTCCCAACACCAGAGTTCGATCTCATGACCTCTGGCTCCGATACCATGTTAGGAAGTAAATGTCCAACTATACGAGGCTCCGATACCATGTTAGGAAGTAAATGTCCAACTATATCCCCCCTCACAAATTGTCATTCAAGAGTGTTGCACAATTTTTTTTAAAATAATGTTCCAACCAGGGTTCGATCCCGTGACCTCGGGCTCCGATACCATGTTAAGATCAAGCGCTTACCGTTGTACTAAAACCAATTGGTGGTAGTAAAGACGCAACTTTATTTCCTTATACATTAAGAGTGTGACAATTTGTCCCAACACCCCCCTCAAGAGCGGAAGGTCTTGGGTTCAAACCCGGTTGCAAACATTATTTTCCCTCATTTATAACGTGCAAGTGTTGGGCTAGCCTAGTTGGCCTTTGTGAGCCTAGTTGCTCAGGCTTGTAGTGTGTCGAGTTGACATAGCCTTGATATGACCCACACTTGAGGGGCATGTTAAAATGTATACTGAAATAAAGTAGCACATGTATTACCACCGATTGGTCTTAGTAAAATGGTAAGCGTTTGATCTTAATAGTTATCGATTCTCTTTAAAGGTTTTTTCTCAAGAGATGCAAAAATATGGGAATGCCTTTGTTCAAGTTGATCAATTTTCAAAGTGTGTTGGCTTATTTCTGCAGCCAATGCATCTAACTTGTCTTGAAGCAAGACAAAGTCATCTCCAAGCTCTTGGGATACTACAATTACTACTACAGGATTTGCATTTGCATTTGCATCTCCAATCTCTTCATTGTTGCTGCTGTGTGTTGTCATGTCGGAATAAGTTACCACTTTTTTCTTACTCTTCTCGTTGCCATGGATGCAGGTAAGTTCGTGGATTGCGCTTGAAGGTACGGTATGATCTGTGAAACACCAACAAAATATGTGTAATCAAAACAGTAAGTGTAATGCAACTTGAGGAAAAAGAAGAAAAAAAAAGGCATCACGATTGACAAAACACTCTTTTACACCATTAATTTAGTTTTATTGACAAACCTCAAGAGACCATACAATGAATTAGACTGTGTCTGTAACAGATTCAGATGCAACAGATTTGGCTTCAGCTCTGACAAACATTTTCAAATCCCGACGCATAAGATCAAGTCACCTTACAGTTGGAATGAGACTGTGTCCGTAACTTGAACTTTATTATCCTCAAGGAAAAAAATCAAAAATAAAAATTAAGACTTGCCAAGAGGGGTTATAAAAACAGTGTGATACGCCAAAGTGCATCATCAAGCTTAGTCGATCAATCTTTATTTCTAGTTTAGTGTTTCCTTTTAATTTAATTTTCTCGTTAATTGATAGGACTCTAGTTAGTTCTTTTTTTTTAGAATTATTGTTGTAACTGAAGAATTTTTATAAAAAGAGAAAAGGGTAAAACTTGCTGTGTGTTTCTTCGTACCGGAAAGCCCTAGCTATTTATACATCAGAAATTGAAAATTGGATAAACTCGATCCTACTTATTAGAAAAATCCCTAATTTGCGAACTTCGAAACACAAACTTTATCTACTCCTATTTATCTTCTTCGATCAATCTTGCAGAAGCTAGAGTCCAGGAGTCAATTGCACCGCAACTACTGATTCATGGTAATCCTTTTCATCTTTCCTTTATCTTAAGTTAAACTTTGTTCTTTCACCGTGGCCGGATCTTTATCTCTTATCTTTTCATCCCCTCAATATGGCATGTGGTAGAACGCGAGAGATAAATTCGAATTGAGACCGTTGCAAGGGCTTTGTAAGGATATCGGCTGATTGTTCATGTGCAGAAGGCACATACTTAGTGACCAACTGATGAACTGCTACTTTCTCGCACACAAAATGATAATCAAGTTCAAAGTGTTTGGTTCGAGAGTGAAACATAGGATTAATAGTTAAGCTTAGGGCCCTTAGATTGTCACAAAGAAGCTGAGGTGGACTAATAAAGGGTAGACCAATATCCCGGAGCAAGTGAGCAAACCAAACCAATTTAGCCGTTGCAGAGGCCATTGAACGGTATTCTGCCTCTGAAATAGACCTAGATACAATAGCTTGCTTTTTGGAGCTCCAAGAAATGCAGCTGGCCCCAAGACACACAAAATTGCAGAATCTCCACAAAACGATTTTGGAGCGTTGATGAGAGTCAACTTTGCTATAATTTCGTGTGTATTTTACCTCCTATTTGTAGCATATTCGAGGTAATTTTGGGGTAGTTAAGTGGTTTTTATAGCACATCTCACCACTAGTTGAATCACGAGATGATAGGACGTTTACGTCTGAAATCTCAACATTTTTGGGTGATTTGTGTGCGTTTTATTGGCTTTTGTCATGCTTCGGTTTTCTTGTTTTTGTTTATTATAGGCACGGCGTGATAGAGGGCATGACGAGGGTCGCAACGGTACAAAAATCATCCAAAACGGGGTTCGTATGAGGAAATGACGCAAGATTCATGCTCGGGTGTTCGAAGAAAAATAAATAATTTCAATACAATCGCGTGTCGAAAACATAATGTATCACACCCGGGATGTGACGGAGGCTGTTTTTTTTAATAACATTTGATTATATTATCAATACAAAATAAGGAAGAAAAAAAAAAGAAAACAAAAAGCAAAGCAGCAGTCAAAGTGGGGCCATGCATTCAAGGAAATGGACTAATAGCAAAAGGGTGCCATGCCTGCATATATAGATTTTTCGGAACAAATTTCCGGGAAAAAAAAAGGAGACGGCGGATTTATATTTAAAAAGCCTCTTAGATTAAATTTCAACACAGTTTTTACATCAGATTTTATTTCTCTCTACAGAGCAGTTTTTATCTCTTTTCTTAGGTTTAGATCTATTGTTTTTCTCTTTCAATTTCTGCAAGAACATCAGCCCTTTATTTATTTTATTTTGCGATTGGAACACAACGAAGTGACGATTCGAGTGGTGGATTGCTACGATTTCTTTTGGTAAATTTTATTCAATCTTTTTATCATGTTTATTATTAATTTCTTCATAAAATTATGTACTTTTATTATTACCGTGAGTAGCTAATCCGTTGTGTAGTCGAATTATGTAAAAGCAGGTGAAACGCCCGAGTAGTGTAGCGCTTAATTAAACGTTTGTATGATTGATTCACGTTCTAAAACTTGTTCTTATAAAGATTATAGCTTTGAATTAGATCGACAACATAGTTCACTGTCATACACACATCGAACTTATAGATGTATTTTGCGGTGAGATGTGGGATAAGGGGTTTTAGGATCATTGCGTAGACACAGCCTAGTTGTTAGATTGACAACCTAGCTAGTTGTTAGGACTGTGCCCTATGTAGGTTTTCATCGGTTTTCCGAGCGGCTTTTTGCGGTGAGATGTGGGATAAGGGTTTTAGGATCATTGCGTAGACACAGCCTAGTTGTTAGATTGACAACCTAGCTAGTTGTTAGGACTGTGCCCTATGTAGGTTTTCATCGGTTTTCCGAGCGGCTCTAGATTTTGGTAAACCATGTTAGGTTAGTTGGATTTCTAAAGGGAGGGTTAATTAGCCTAGCGTAGGGTGTTAAGCGAGAGTTGTTCAGACCTTAACACCATAATTAGGAGTTGGCACCCGTGGATGTCATATAAACTGAATTGGATAGGTAGGTTGGTTAAGACACGCTCCTTGTCAAGTCTTTCCTGTGGGGTAAAAGTAACCCGCTGGATCGTAGTTCGGCTATGCTTTTTAATCATATAAGTAAAACCATTAGTTTAATCTTTACTTTTGCATTAGTATAATACCTTCCCACCATTATTTTGACCTAAACTAAGTTCAACGTCGGCTTTGGTACTCAGACATTACTCCCTGTGGATTCGACCTTGACAACACTATACTACCGTTGACCCGATACTCTGTCGGTCAAAGTTAGCGGTTAGTTATTTTGCTATCAAGCATATTTTCCAAATAATTCTATGTTTAGTCTTTCTTTCTTTTTTTGTTGAAGGGATTAGGCATATTTTTTTAACTCTTAGGGTGTCTCCAACGGCAGGGATTAGGCATATTTTTTTAACTCTTAAGGTGTCTCCAACGGCAGGTTGTTATTTTTCTTAAAACTTTAAACAAAGATTTATAACATTCTAAAGGTGATGACTGGATAAAGCTTTTTCCAAAGCTTTAAGTGCATAACCGATCCATAAAATGCCAAGTGGATATTTATATATATTTTTTAATGCAGCAAGTGTCAGACGCATTTTCTTCGGGAAATTAGTAAATCAGATCACTGTAACTTCTGATATTTTTTTTCAGGTCAAATATTTTTTTTCATGTTCCCCGTCCAAATATTCATTCATTTCCGTCCAAATACACAAACTGACTAAAAAGGACAGAATCCGTTCAAAATTTAGACGCACCGTCCAAATTGTGACGAATTCCGTCCAAATTTGGACGGTTCCGTCACAATTTGGTCGGCTCGCCCAAATTTGGACGGGATGATAGATAACAACTCTCAAATCACAAATATAGACCCATGTGATGAGAAAAGTTGTGTATATAATGAATAAGAGGAAATGAAGTTTTGGCAATGGAATTTCACCAGCTGGAAGGAAAACCTTGCCTCCTATATCAAGATTATTATACATTTCAGTATGAACATTCATGAAACATGAAACTCTGTTTGGCAATTTCCGAAAACAAGATTATATTCATCTGGGTTATGAATCACAACAGATGTATTAAACTTTAAATCACCATTAAGCTTATCGAATCGAAAAACGGGCACCACGAATTGGCTGGATAGCACACAAAAGCCTTCTGTGTATGAAGACTCATTCAAGATTCTTGGATGTCATGCATAACTAACAAGAAAGAAATAGAAAGGTTTTTATAAAGTTGTAACTCTATAAAACATTACTATATATTATAAAGGTTTTTATAAAGTTGTAAAATGTTTATAACATGATGATATGGAAATGTGAAAAACTTTATCATTGTGAATGAAAGATTTATAAAGAAAAATGTTTGTAACTAGTATGACGTGGAGCAGTCATAGAGCTTTTAAAAACTCTATGACCGGAGATGCTATACATTTTAAAGCATATTTTATCAAGTTTTGCGTAAAAAAATCAAAGGCTGGGGCGAAAATCAGCCTCCACAAAGGTCAAAGGTCTAACGGCGGAAAGAGGTGCCGTACATCAAATTAATAAAACTTGTGCATCTTATCCACCACCGACTTATTTATTTTCATTGAAGGCAAATTTTATGGTGGTTTGACCATAGATATGATTTGATGGTTCGGAGTCAATAATATTTAAGTATTTTTCCACAGTCTTACATAATTAGAAAAAAGCCATCCATTTTAGAATTTATGATTGGTAGATTATGTGATGATATAATTAGGTTGGACCATCATAAAACCACAGTTCATCAAATACTCTTATAAAAAAAAAATACTGTAATTTTTTTTTTTTGAGGAAATCCTGTAATTTCTATATTTAATAATTGGAAGAAGAAAATGATATATGCACTATAACCATTTTTTTTTTAAAACATTGAATGATTGATTATAACGTCTGATCATAATCAATATATAGAAAGGTATAACATATTTTTTATACCATTAATAAAAGTATTAGGTAATTGATAAGAATGCCTTATCATAATCGATGTATATAAATGTGCAGTGAATGTGTAACGTAGATACGGTGGTGTTTTGACGTATCACTTCTTTCTTTTCCATTTGATCATCATCTCATCTACTAGACATCATCTACTAGTCACCTTCTTGGAAAGGCGTGCCACTTTTTATATTATTTAAATAGCTAAATAGATGATCTTTTGCTTGCTGCTATATATGGGAAAACTCGATCTATTTCACTGTGATTTTTTTGGTCATCAGATAAGAAAGGAAACTTCTGGACGAAGAAGCTGGTTTTTGGAAGTGATTGAAAGTTAGTGATAATGGAAACATCATCATCAGAGCGGCGCCTGAGAACAATTCAAGGACATCTAGTTTCCGCCACCAACGACTTACCTTCGCTGATCGGTCAGAACCAAACAGCTGGCGAATACGTTAAAGGTGATTTTGCGTTGCATCAGTATTTTTAGAGGAGTTTGTTTGTTTTTTTTGTTTTTCCGTTTTTTTTTTTTTTTTTTCTGTTGATATGTAAGCGAGAATATGGAAGTAGTGATGATATGAAACTGAGTTTAGTGTGGTTAGTTTCATCTGGATGTAGTTGCCTTTGTAGCTCTATGATGTTCATGAGTGTGTTGTTTTCTTCTCGCAAGTTGAGAGATTAATCTTGAGCTCCTGCATTTATTTGATTCTCCCTAAGTCTGTAGCTCCTGGTCAGTACTCTGTTACTTGATTAAAATCCGAAGTACAGTGAATCCATTGCTTGAGTTGCTGGTGTTGGAGTTACGTTGACTATCTGACTGGACATGCTTACCACACAATTGGCAAGGCCAGGTGTAAAGGAGAGATAATAATCACAAAATTTGAGGGCCAAAGCTTACTTCAGTTCATCATTTTCACTGATGGACAACTCGTTAGTGTAAAAGGATTATAACGAATATTTTTGTTCTGCGTGATTTCCTTCCTTTTCCCCCATATTCATACCAATAATGATGTCATGAGCAATTAGAGTATGAGTTGCCAATAGTCTGATTTTGAAGACTGTTCCTTTCCCTGAAAGAAATTATGTGAAGCTTCAACTGATTTGGTTGAGAGGCCTTCAGATGCTAGGGAGTATGAGAAATGCAACCAATCCGGTCCAATTAATTTCGATTCATGAGGCAGTGTGTGGTGGAACGTTGTGGCCTCCATTTGTATATCCTTTTCTTTCAATCTTATTGTTGATTGATGATTTAATGAAGAATAACAGATTATGCCAGATAAGCTGCATGCTGTTACTTATCGACTCTTTTGTCATTTAACGTGTTTGCGGTTAGAAGAATTTAATAAAATCATTAAAAGCTGTTTAATAAACGTTGTATATAGCATTTTATGCTTGTGCTGTTATTCAAGCACTACATTTCTTTGATTCGGCGATGGCTTGTCTTGATCAGGTGAGGGGTACAGTGTGGTGCTTCCAGAAAAATTGCAGTCAGGGAAATGGAATGTTCACAGGTTGGGCTTCCTGTCATGTGTGTATCGAGCAGATGGTAGTATATCATTTTATTTATCAACTTATGGCCATGGCAGGTCTGCACATTCCCCGCTGAAGCTAATTAGCAGATTTCCGGATCATCCAGACATTCGTACATTGCACGATAATTTCTTGTAAGATTTCATTCGTATCCCTTGTTCTGTAACTTTATTTTTTGTCTGTTTGTTTTGATATAAATAACATTGTGGAGGCATGGTGGTGCTCTGCAAGTACCGTTTTTGACGTTGCCTTTGAGAGCTACATTCTTGTGTATGAGCTTTGAAAAGTTACCCACTGGATTTTAAATGAATAATTTCTGCTCAGGCATGCTGTAGAAACTTTCCCAGATCACAAATACTTGGGCACGCGCATTCGTGTTGATGGGACTGTTGGAGAGTAAGTCAGTTATTAACTGTTATCTCTAGTTATTAAACACAAAGAATGAAGATCAACTTCTATAAATGAGGCAACTTTGATGTTTTCACGTTATTGAAGATATGAATGGATGACATATGGAGAGGCAGCTGCTGTTAGATTGGCGGTTGGTTCAGGTCTTCGCAACTATGGACTGCAATCAGTAAGTCAATGTTGTTTTAACCACTATGTCTTGATAAAGGGAAAAGATTTGTGATTAATGACTTCATGCGCACTCTTAACTCCCCCTCCCCCTCGCAGTGCTAATAAACCTAGAATGTTTTTGTAGAAATGTTTTTAGATGTCTATTTTCTCCAAATGTATGTTTCTGAATGTAGCAAGCCATTCAGTTCTTTCTCGTGCTTGATTAATCTTCACTTTACTGGTTTTTCTGATTAGGGATCTTGTGTTGGACTTTATTTTATCAACAGACCAGAATGGTTGATTGCTGACCATGCCTGCTCAGCGTATTCGTATATTTCGGTCCCTTTATATGACACCCTGGGTGTGTAGTTGTCCATTTAAAGATCTTTACTTGGTCTGATCATGTGGATAAAAATCTAAAAATGTCTGTCCATGTGCAGGCCCTGATGCAGTGAAGTATATTGTGATTCATGCTGATATACAGGCCATATTTTGTGTGCCAAATACCTTGAACATTGTGAGTAGTGTATCTTCTTGCATACATTGATTGCTTTTAGCTGTTTGTGGCAGTTTGTTCATTATTTAAATTTTCTTACCTACTAACACTCGGTGATGAAATTTTTAGCATTACTCCAGAGTTGTGATATTCATTTACTTTTTCTTTCATTTTTTGTTACTCTGTCTCTTGTAACCCTCCCTAGTTGGCAATCGCAGTCTTATCTGCAATTGTGATTGATCTCAAGCCTAGTTGATTGTCAATGTTGTAACAAGGACTTTGCGATTACACTTCAAAAGTCTTGTCGCCAGATTTTAATGAAATAAGACTTTTCATCATTCTGATAATGTCGATTGGCATGGATGTTGATCCTATCTCTATGTTCTTGTCTATGCTGGAATTAGATGAACACTCGTAATTTTGGAGTCTGAAAGCAGTAACATCTATTCTATACGTAGTTCTACTGGCCTTGTCTCTCAGACTTGTGATGGTACACAAGCTTTATCTTCCTTCTCTTTTTTCATGCATGGAACCTTGAGATATATTTTTTATTTGAATCTCAATATTTGGCTGTTTCTGACGCTTTTTTCCCCCCATACTTGGGCAGTTGTTGAGCTTTTTGTCAGATATTTCACGTGTATCTCTGATAGTGGTATGTTTCACTGCATCTTATCAAGTAGTAATCTAATGATAATTTGTTCTGTGCAAGCACCAGTTTTCCCACTTCATCTATCTTAATTAATCATATAGGTGGTGGGAGGAGTGGATGAGCACCTTCCATCTCTTCCTTCAATGACGGGAGTTAGGGTTATATCATACTCAAAGCTTATAGAACAGGTACTTTTGACTACATGCAATGTCCATGATATGTTTTAGGCAGTATTTGTTTCTCAATATTTGTCACTATCCATGCTTGTCAGTGTATTAGGGGAGCAATTTGATTTTGTCAACAAATAGCAGGTTGATTTCTCATGGAGGATTTGAGAGTTCAAATAAATTTGCTTAAAATTTTATGTTACTTTCTCTATTCTGTTTTCAAGGGGTGGGACATTTTTGTTTCTTTTTTAGGGGGTGATTGTGGTTGAGTTCTTACTTTGCTTGATTGATATATTTAATATTCATATAAGTGGTACCATAAATTCAGTCGTACAGGTAAATGTACTTATAACATTCAAATCTTTAGCAGTGTGGTTCAGCTGGAATGTACTGTGTACTTAGTTATATGTAAATTGTTCCCAACATTATAGAGCTTCAGCTGCGAAGACTTGTCACATTACAACCTGTTTGATTAACTTTTTTAGTTCTGACTGTTGCTATTGCAAAATTCATCTATTAATATGATCACCGGTCAATTTGTCCTTAAGCTCTGTGCTACCGTTTTGTTAGTTACCATGGTCAATCTTGTGTCTTAAGTTCTGTGCTACTGTTTTGTTAGTTACCATGGTGAATCTTGTCTCTTAAGTTTTGTGCTGCCGTTTCGTTACCATGGTCAATCATGTCTTTTAAGTTCTGTGTACTGTACATGTCTGAAATTTACTAATGTATTCATCAGTTTAGCATATCCACTATTTTCTGCTTCTATACTTCTCCCTTCTCTATTTGTATCATTGAATTTGGAGAGTGAAGGGGAGCCTTGCCTCAATGGCAAAAGGTGTCATGCCTATTGTAGGCCTAAATGGACCATCCCTTCCATGCAACGGGCTGCCCGTTAATTCTGAGTTTCATTCTTAAAGAGGTTGTATATCAGCATTATCTTGTGGTGTATGCTATGTCAATTGGATGACAATTCTACTTTTATTTCTCTACTAGGGGCGGGCTAATATTCAACCCTTTTGTCCTCCCAAGCCTGAAGACACTGCTACTATATGCTATACAAGTGGTACTACTGGGACACCGAAGGTTTCTGCCGATTCTTATTTTCCTTCTTCCTTCAGCTTCATCATCCAATGCCTTTTTCCTGTTGTGAGAATATAATGTTATTTATGTTCTGCAAGTTTAATTTATCTTTCAATTTGATCATCTACTGAAGGGTGTCGTGTTATCACATGCGAACCTGATAGCCAGTGTCGCGGGCGTAACTTTTACATGCAGATTTTATGTTTCAGACGTGTAAGTGCATGCTTGGTATGTATGTTGTATACTCTATATACAGTGTATTAATCTGCATGCTTATTTTTCCAGTTACATATCTTATCTTCCGTTGGCGCACATATATGAGCGAGCAAACCAAATTATGATAGTGTACTGTGGTGTAGCTGTTGGCTTCTATCAAGGGGTATGTATAGTTGTATATATTGTTTTCTTACCTGTGGTTCAAGAACTTTTACATGGTCTTGTTTGTACATTTAAAAAAGAAAAAAGGATGCTTCACTGTTGAGTGCTTATTTTAATTGCTTTGCATGTTATGGTTGTCAAAATGTCTGTTTTTGACTGTATTCCACATATAGGGTAGATTTATCTTAAAGAAAAAATGTTAATTTTCCGGTGGAGATGGGTATTGCACTATCAAGGCCTAATTAAGGCTGTAACAATCTAAATTTCCTCTTTATTGTTTGTGTTTTGTTGTTGTTTGAGTACATACGTTGCTGAAATGCAGGATAACTTGAAACTGATGGATGATCTGGCCGCTCTAAGGCCAACAGTCTTTTGCAGTGTCCCTCGTTTATACAACAGGATCTATGATGGGTATTCAGCACTCAAAGTTATTATAGTTGCTCAAAATTTCTTTGCTTATTCTCATTCTTACTAACATGTGTTTCCTTAGGATTATTAATGCGGTAAAAACTTCAGGACCGTTAAAGCAGAAATTATTCAATGCTGCTTATAATTCCAAGAAGCAGGCAATTTTAAGTGGTAGGTTTGGTAGTAGTTGAGAAATTGACCCTCTTGTTGTTGTTAACCTGAATTTCCATTTTGGCATCTTTTTTTGGGGTTGGGGGGTGGGGAGGAAATCGAGCTTTAGCTTATTGATTTTTTGGTGGGCATTTGTGTTTGTCCAATTAAATTTCTTCACCACTTTTTTTGTCAACTTATTATGCTCACACTTTTTTATGGTCTAGGTAAAAATTCTTCCCCTATGTGGGATAGGCTTGTATTCAATAAGATCAAAAACAAACTCGGAGGGAGAGTACGTTTCATGGGCTCAGGTGCTTCCCCATTGTCTCCTGATATCTTAGAGTTCCTGAGGGTGTAAGTCATTGTTTTTAAAGCAAAAGACAACTACTTAAGTACGCTATTTGTCTAATGGCTGATCCTATGTGCTGATTGTTTAAATACATTTTACTGCATAAGCAGGTGTTTCAGTTGTCGCGTTATGGAAGGGTATGGCATGACAGAGACGTCATGTGTCATTAGCTCTATAGATGATGGGGATATCTCAACTGGCCATGTTGGTTCTCCAAATCCTGCCTGTGGTATGTCTAGTAATGTTTTTTCGTTGCAAATCAAATATCTCATGGCGTGGTTTTGTGACTATACCTGATATTTTGGTTGTATGCATTTACGTTTCACTTTGATACAGAGGTAAAGCTCGTGGATGTTCCTGAAATGAATTATACATCTGCTGATCAGCCGCATCCTCGTGGGGAGATCTGTGTCCGTGGACCTACTATTTTTGAAGGATATTACAAAGATATGGAGCAAACGTACGTACTGGTGCATACCTTATGCTTTCTGTTTTCGAGACTTAGTTTTTAACTTGTTGTGCATAAGGTCTAATCTGATCATTTCACAGGAAAGAAGTAGTTGATGGTGAAGGTTGGTTGCATACAGGTGATATTGGATTGTGGTTGCACGGTGGACGTCTTAAAATCATTGATAGGTGGGTTATGTCGGTGTTTTGTAGATATAATATTTTCAAAGCTTTTTGGTGTTTTATATGCTGGTTTACATTCTTAAACTTGTTCAATTATGTTGATCTATAATTGTGTTTCATCTCATTGGTTGATTTTCCGCTTAAACGTAAACTATTGGTAGAGATTTTTGCCTGCGAATCTGTATCTTTCACTATGATTGGTCTTCTTTTAAGATATTATTAGTACCCAACGGAATGTTCTAAGTTCAAAATTACTTGCAAACAGGAAAAAGAACATTTTTAAACTGGCACAGGGCGAGTACATTGCACCCGAGAAGATCGAAAATGTCTATGCCAAGTGCAGATTCATTGCACAGTGCTTTGTATACGGTAACGATATTAATTTTGCATTGCATGGCAGACCGGAAGTTTCAACTCTTGAGCTAACAATGTTCAACATTTGTAGGCGATAGCTTCAATTCATCGTTAGTAGCAATAGTATCGGTGGACCCAGATGTATTGAAGGAATGGGCTGCTTCTGAAGGCTTGAAGGTACTGTTGAACCTATGTTCTCAATTGAAATATAGAAAAAGAGTTGCAATATATGTCATTTGAAGTTAAATATATTAGCATGTTCTCGTTCCCTGTTGCGAACGGATAACATATCCACATTTGGTTGGCTCAGATTGAAGATTTGGCAGAACTATGTAATCATCCAAAAGCTAAGGCGGCCGTTCTGGCTGAAATGGATGCCGTGGGTAGAGATGCACAGGTAAAGCATCTCGTAACGAAGTTTTTTTCTCTGTTCCCATTTTTATGTAATAATGCGTTTGATCAGTGTTACTGAGATTTGTGGCTAATGTTTTGACCATACCGATGAACAGCTAAGGGGTTTTGAATTTGCTAAAGCTATCACTTTGGTTCCGGAGCCATTCACTATGGAGAATGACCTTCTCACCCCCACGTTTAAGGTAACTTTTTAGCTTGGTCAACTCACATAAAGTGACTTTTTTTCCCTTCTCTTGGGGTTTAACATGTAAATTTATTCTTTGGTTTACTAACAAAGCTTGCTATTTTTGTATGGGGGATTACTTGTACATTTAGATTTGTCGAAAAAAAAATCTCTAGTTTTAAGCCTTGAGCATAGACTCGTGACTTTGCTTTCAATAGGGATCCTTCCTTTTCAAGGAAATAATGTACAAACATATGAGAAGTTCATAGTTGAGGACTAAGGAATCTATTGAACCAGACCATCACGTGGGTGTCACGAAACCAAAAAAAAGAAAAAAGAAAAAACATGTTGTCTTACTGCACATGTGGCACCCCTTTAACGATCTGGTCCAATAGAGACTTTTTGTCTAAGAATCTCCCGAAGCACATGTTGCACTCATTTAACGGACCATTGAAATAGAGACTCTTGAGAGACTTTATCTCCCGAAGCACATCATTTTTACTCTCTTTCACATAATACACTTTTATCGTGTGTGATTTGAATGGTTGGACCATTGAAATAGATTATAAAATTTGTCGAGACTCTTTCATATAAGAATTTCCTAAAGCTTTCAGTGTGTTTGTATATACTCTTTCTTTCTTGTTTGACTAGATGTCATGGATACTAGTGAAACTAAAACACACCCCTATTGGCTATTTAACTTCTTTGAATAATACTGAAGTTGTCATTTGCAAACTACACATTTGGATAAACTTGTCTGACCTGAAATCCTAGGTCTTGAGATTGAGGCATCTGGGTGCAAATGCATAATAGCCTAAAATCTAGTTTTTTTCTGAAATCGCAGATAAAGAGACCTCAAGCAAAGGAACGTTTTGCAAAAGAAATATCTGATATGTATGAGGGTCTATCAAAATCTGATCCTACAGCTAAGAGTTCATTGTAAGCGGGCAGGAGCTTCACCTTTCATCAATATTTGATCTCTTTTTTCCACTTAAATAAGATGCAAATTGCTATATGATGATGATTATGATGTGAACCCACAGTTGTAAGTGTTGTAATTTAGTTTTCCCATCATTAATTCGGGTTCAAATTGCTCTCTGTATAATAAACATTGCTTCATGACTGTTACAGTTAAAATTGTATTAACTTCACGACATGAATGAGTATATGGGTGTGTTTTTTTTTTTTTCAACTTCTATGTGAGATTCGCTTTATTATTCCTTCTCGGAAAAGATTCTCGCCCACAGTATCTCGGATGATATGCCTAGGGATACCTTGGAAAACCAAAAATAAAAAATAAAGGAGGAAAAAAGTCATATGTAACGTCACCCCGACCTCTTTTTAATAAAAAAATATCTAGGCCCTTAACTTTATCCTACATTCATGTATGTTACATTCACATTCTATTGGCAGCAGCATCTTTGAATGTCGGGTTAGTCGAGTCAAATCACTTGAAAGTTGTAATTTTTGCTCTACAAAATGAACTTTCACACCTTTCAAAACAATAACAACAAAAATGATACGTCTCTAAGTTATTCATATCTTCCACCGTATATTTATATCATTGTCCAAGTGGTGAATGTTGAGGTCGAAAAAAATAAATAAAACACTTTTGATGAAGGACAATGAAGTGAAGCGACAAATCTTATCGCTCGGTCAATAGTGTACGTATCATTTTCCTATTGTTGTCGATATGAATGAATACTTGACATATTGATAGCTTATATGAGAGAGTGTTAAGAGTTTGAGAACTGGATTGACTTCTCTTAGAGAAAGAAAAAAAAAACATTTTGCAAACTACATATTTGAGGTATTACTTTCGATTAACGGAATAGCTAGATTCATCATATGAGTATTGAACACATGCACAATCAACGATTATCTGCTTCGTTGATAATCATTAGAGCAACCATAGTGGTACTAGTTATTTATGCTATCCACATTTACAATTTTTTACAAATGACAATTTATGATTGGCTTGACTTTTAAAGAGTTGATAAGAAAAAAGAATTGATTGAAAAGTGCTGTAATGGTAGAAAAAATATTACATCTTTCTTTTTACTTTTTTTTGCGAGGATACGAAAGACCTAATTCTACGGAGAAGGGGAATCGAACTCAGGTCTCCCTCCACTGGAGCCTGGATAGACACTATTGATAACCACTAGGGTATGTACCTTAGTACGAAAAAATATTACCTCAAGTTTTTTCTTTTAGTCATTTTTTTTTTTTTTGGGTTACTTTTTCTTGTTTTTTTCACTTCACCTGCCATTTTATCTACTTTTTGTCAGATAACTTTCGCTACTTCATTGTCCAATTCTAGATAATGGGTTGGAGAAAATCTAAAAATATTTATTTATTGGATTACCATTATTTTCCATTTACAAATTTTAGACTCTCTATTTAAGAAAAAGAATTGTCTAGAACACTATCATTAGTGTTGCTCTTAGTTTACATCTTTGATGAATTAAGATTCATCATAATCAACGATGCAGATTATCCTTATACTACTGTTTATAATATAACTATTGTATTCGTATCATTACTCTTCGTGGCTTAACCATATTTTATTTTTGTTTTCCCTGTTTCTTTTTTTTTATAAATTTGGTTTGGAAAATTCTGAAGCCGCACCACGAGAATACGTGTCCAAAGGGATGACCAGAGGGACTTTCAGATGTCCATATCTTGAGATGTAGCAGTAGAGCATCTCCTTCCTCCACCCATTTTTACGATTAATCCTCAAAATCCTCGCAACAAATCATGTCCTGTTGTTGTAATGAAGAAGAAGAAGAGCCACTCCTCCAACCTCTCACCTCACCTAATAATCTACACGATCCTTCATCCTCCACACCCGACGTAGCAGCTGAAGATTCTCGCCGATTCCAGTCCCAGACGACTATTTCACCGATGAATTCCAATTTCTCGGCGTTGTTATGCCCAGACACTCTCCGATCGATCCTCGAAAAGCTGTCGTTGTCGGACTTGGCTCGAGCTGCTTGTGTTTGCCGGTTGTGGAATATTATAGCTTCTGATCGGGAAATGCAAATTGGGGCTTTTAAGTCTCCTTGGAAAATTGATGATGTTATTGGGAATCCTAGCTCTGGTAGCTTCTGGAGAGATAATAGTATTTCCAAATTTGCGATTTCTCATCGCGTTCGGCGTGGTGATACAGTTGCTGGCCTCGCCGTTAGATATTCGGTGCAGGTATAACCAACTGTTACTCTTGTGTTTCTCTGATTGGGAGCAAATTCAGCTCAAATTCCAGTTTTAGGATAATTGAACTAAAATGAAAAAAAGTGAGATCAAAAGTGTGTACCATATCCTCTTCAATGCTAGATATAGCTGATCTTTTCAGTAAATTTTGTTTTGTCTTCTGATAATATATGCATTTTTGCTTATCTCATGTTGTTTATGGCTTCGCCTGAGGACATATTTGCTTTGGTATAGAATTTTAATCGTGTATTACACATATTTTGTTGATATGTTCTACTTCAATTTAGTTTTCGAAATGTTCTTTTCTAATCTTTCTCAGTTTTCTCAGCAATCTTCGCATTCTCATCTTTGATACTTATTTTTTTATTTATGTTTCACAGTAATGGCAAACCATTAATCATAGGTGTGATGCTGTCCTCCAGAACCTTTGTGTATAAGTTTTAGGAAGCTTGATTCCATGATATATTATCCATCCACTTCAACTTTCTTGATTGAATCATATATTTAACATCCTTATCTTATCTGAACAACCTTATCTTTTATAATGATTTTTCTAGTTTATATCCTGGATCCTTAAAACTGTCAACTTTTGATATTTATGGATTTACGTTCATCAAGTGAACTTTAGAATGTAAGCTGCTCTTATGTGTTGAGAAAAATGGGATGAAAGATGGGGTGACTAAAATTTTGGAGCAGAATGATATTATTGGTAGCTGCTATGGTATATGTTGCTACCATATTACCTTTGTTGCTTGCTATGCCCTTTGCCAAACGAGGAAAATATTTGGGATAATGACACTTTTAGTCCACTTTGTTTCAGGAATTTGCATTTCCTTTCCTCAATATTTCATCTTTGAACTTTTACTTCTCATCTATGCATTTTTTTCTTCATCATTTTTAGTCTATAATGCCATGTGTCCAACAACCAACATTGAAGCTACGACAATCTCCACCCATGGAAAACTTGACCTGTGGTAAAAATAGACAAAAAAGGTAGGGAAAAAATCGTAGATGAGGAGTAAAAGTGCTAAAAATTAAACACTAGATGTGCAGACTCAGAAATCAAAGGGAACCGAGAGTGTCTTCATCCTAAAATATTTTAATGTTAAGTGCAGAAGCATGGGAAATTCACGTTTCAATATGACGTTGCCTTTTTATTATGATATTTATAATGTAGAGAAGAATAATGAAACATTTTGTAGATGTACTCATCATATTCTGTATTGGCAGGTTGTGGACATAAAACGCCTAAACAACATGATGAGTGACCATGGCATATATTCCAGAGAGAGGTTGCTGATACCTGTAAAGAAACCAGAACTTCTTGTTAATGCCACTTGTTACATAGAAATGGATACTTGTGCAAAAAGAGAAGTTGCAATCTTGTATCTTGAAGGTGCACCTGATGTTAAAGCCAGTAACGTGTTGAATAGGCTGACAACTGAACGTACTAGACGCAGGTTGATTGATTCCTTAAGGAGGAGCATGCATGTTGATGATGGCACTGCTCAATACTATCTCTCTGTATCGAACGGTGATCCTCGAGCTGCTCTCTCGCAGTTCTCTGATGATCTGAGTTGGGAGAGGCAGGTTGGTTTGGCATAAAATTATGCAACAGCCAGTTTGCAAGTTCTTGGCCATTTGTGAGGTATATTAGGTGGAGGGGTGTGTGATGTATCGTAACCCGTCCCAACACACCCTTACTATGTGTGGGAGAATGAATACAACATACATCTCCACTAGATATACCTTCAAATACTTGTTGCATCGTAATTCTTCTCTGAAGTCTACGCGGAAAGTTTCAGTTAGACTATGGTGGCCAACGTGTGCTTTACTCTCTACAATGCTTCATGAACTTCTCGAACAGGTACTTCTCATTGTATCGTTTTGCATGCTTATGTACATAAGTTCCTGAACTCTATTCATACTTAGTTTCTGATTCTAGGGGGATAAAGGGAATAAACTCTCCATTGGAGTAGTAGTTAGGAGATGCTTATTGATTGTGATTACCCAAGTGGACATGTTGGCAGTTTCTTGTTTATGCTTTGTGGGCTCTTCAAAAATATTTAATGATGTAGAAACCTGATTGTAAATGTTGTATTTGTGATTGAATTCATGGTGCAATTCTGTATTTTATTGTTCATTAGTGTTCCTTCTTAATGTGAAGGTACTATGTTTGATCTTTCTTGTAACAAATAATAATTGTGAATTTACCTCTTATTATTGGAGAATTCTTCTTTTAGTGAATGCTTATGGGAATAGATTAATCATATAAAGCCATTGATCATTTAGTAGGTTAGTTTTATATTTATACGACTGGGGGAAACAAGTGATTACTTGTCAAGTCGAGCAACTCCTTAAAACAGTCATCGTCAAACTTGTTTTGAGATTGTTCGAGCATGAAAAGTTGTTCGAGATCGGTTCGATTAAGGTTAAATTATACTCTAGTTTGGCTCAATAATGCTCGGCACGATTTGGAGCACTTTTAAGCTCAAGCAACTCGATTTTTTTTTTTTTTAAAGATTTAAGTTGCTTAAGTTAGGCCCGTTAAAAAATACAAAATAGAACTCATTAATATTTCGAGTCACATTTTTATAGTGCTTAAGTTCAACTCATTAACCGAGATAAACTGCTCGAGATTGATTAAGCATATATGAACGGGTATGTCACAAGCCGCGCATCAAGCAAATCATGAGCAACTCGAATTGTTTATACCTCTAAACACGAATGGTGCAAATTTTTTTTAGGGACGAATGGTGCATTAGAAGGGCTTTTTCATAGGCCCACTGTGTTTACCAATATGAATATTCCGTTTTAAATATTTATCTCCTCTACCACGTTGAGGTTTTTATTTTTTTCGTCGTTAAAAGGAATACTTCGATATGTATTATCAAAATTGTATCCGTGTGTTTGTACAAAATGAACCAAACAAAGTCCTAGCCAACAGAATGAAAAAGATCATGCCCCTATGCATTAGCCATAATCAAACAGCTTTTATCCCTCGCCGGTATATAACTGATAATTACATTTTTGGCCATGAGTCTCTCCATCATATGAGACAATAAATTTATGGCTTTAAAACTTGATATAGCTAAAGTTTTTGACAGAGTTGAATGACCTTTTGTTGAGTATATAATGAAAAAGTTGGGTTTCTGTCCACAATGGATTAGTAGAATCATGGCTTGTATCTCTACTGTCTCCTTTTCTTTTATCATAAATGGTTTCAGATCTGGTTTTGTGCAACCCTCTAGAGGTATCAGGCAAGGGGACCCTCTCTCCCTTTACATTTTTCTTTTATGTGCTGAGGGACTTAGCTTACTTCTTAACAAAGCTGAATCTGAGGGTCTGATTCAGGGCTTAAAAATCTGCAGATCTAGCCCTTCTATATCTCACCTCTTTTTTACAGATGATAGTTTGCTTTTTTGTAAGGCTGATATTACCTAGGCTCATCATTTATCTAATGTGCTTACAAATTATCAAAATTGTTCTGGGCAACAGATCAGCATCCAAAAGTCTAGTGTTTTCTTTAATAAGGGAGTAGATGAAAATCTAAAAGCCTCTATCACCTCTCTCTTTCCCGGAATTTTGTTTGCCACTCACTCCAAATATCTGGGCCTCCCCCTTCTCCTTGGGAAATCGAAACGAGAGTTGCATCTCAAAAACAAGATCATAGCTAAACTAACTTCCTGGAAAAACAGATTTCTTAGCTAGGGAGGAAAAGAAATCCTCTTAAAGTCTGTAATCACTATGATCACATCCTACCCTATGTCTGTTTTGAAGATTCCTAAGGGGCTTTGTAAGGAGATGTTTGCTCTCATGGCTCGGTTTTGGTGGGGTAAAGGTTCAACTTCAGATAATTCCATGCACTGGGTGAGCTGGTAAAAACTTTGGGTGGTCAAGGGACTTGGGCGTCTAGGCTTTAGAGGCTTTGAAGCTTTAAACCTAGCTTATCTTGCTAGACAAATCTGGAGGTTCCTGAAAAACCCAGATTTATTAGTATCTAAAGTCTTGAAAGCTAGATATTATCCGAATTGCTCTCTGATTGATGCCACTTCCTCTGTTGGGGACTCTTATTTCTAGAAAGGAATTTTATCTTCTCTAAATGTCTTTAAGGATGGAGTATGTTGGGCCATTGGTAATGGTGAGTCTGTCAGAATTTGGGAAGACAATTGGCTTCCTCAAAATCCTAATCTCAGGCCCCTTACCCCCATCAATTCTCTTATGATACCTTTTGGGTGAGTGACCTTATAAAGGACAGCGCTGGAATGAGGACAAAATCAAACAAGTCTTTTGGCCTGTTGATTCTCATCATATTTTATCCTTACCTCTTAGCACCTGCAACACTAGAGATCACCTCTATTGGAAGCCATCAGCTAAGGGCAACTTCACCCTTAAAACTGCATATGCCTTTTTCTTTGAAAAACTAAATGCTGATCTTGACATGAATGGAGTCTCTAATAGGTCTCATTCAAGTTCTAGCTCGAATCCTAAATTTTGGAAATACCTCCGGGCCCTTGCACTACCTAATAAAATTAAGCTTTTCTTTTGGAAGTGTCTAAATGGCATCATTTCTAGTAGAGACAACATTAACAGAAAGATTCCTAATTGCCAGGTTCCCTCAAACTGTAATTTTTGTGGTTTTAACTCTGAAACAACGGAGCATATTTTGGTTTCTTGCCCCAGAGCCAGGGACATATGGAATTTAATTCCTCCCCTCTGGTCTCAATTTTTTACTGTCTCTTTTGACCTTGTCTCATGGTGGGATGATATTACCAGGAAAGATGATTTTAATTCGGCTACAAAATCCATCGAATTCACTATTTTCATTTTCTGGAATATCTGGAAAGCAAGAAACGATTGGATCTACAACAGAAACATTAATGATCCACAAGATATTGTTTTTATGATAAATAAAGATTATAAAGACTATACCTATGCTTGTGCCAGCACTATTTCTGATATGTTTGGAGCGCATGAACCCAAAGCTTCTCACGTTTTGGCAGCTATTGTGAATACTATTCCATCCTCTCATATTGATGATGCTAATCCCTCTACTTTTAATTTTATCTTGCATACAGATGCAGCTTGGAAAGGATCTTCCATACCTGCCGGTGGTGGCATTTCCATCTATGATAAAAACTATAATCTCGTTGAAGTTTGGGGGCACTCTTTTGTCAATTTTGACTCACCTCTAAGATCTGAAGCTGAAGTAGTTCGATGGGCTCTCAGATATGCAAAGGAACGAGGATGGCAAAAAATATGGATCAAGACCGATTCTCAACTTCTTGTGCATATGGTCAAGGGTTCTGTCCTTTCATCTCCGGACCTTGTGGTGTTAATCCAAGACATACATCACCTTCTTCTTCTTTTGTCTAGTAGTCTTAGTTTTATTAGCAGGAATTGCAATAGTCTAAGTCACAAAGTTGCCTTTTTTTCAAAAAAACTTGTTAATCCAGCCTTTTGGACTGGATTTTTTCCTTCCTGGATCACTTGTGCGAGAAAGGAAGAGGAAGCAGGCAGACGGACTTTGTTGTAAAACTTGACTTTTGTTATTAATGGATCTCTTTCGTTTCCCGGAAAAAAAAAAAAAAAAAAAAAAAAACCAAACAAAGTCAAATCTAGGCTGGTAAAAAAAATTGTTCGGCGATAACAAATGAGTGTAATTCCCATCAAAGGAGTAAACTGTCGATTTTTCCGTTAGGTTTGTTGGAATACTCGTATCAGATACTTTTAAGAACAGATTCTCTATTTTACTTCGTTAAGTCCTTCGTGCAAAGTATGGGGATATTTTTTCGCCATGTAAACAAGGAGCTTCCATCACTTGGAGAAGCATTCAATCGGCAGTTCACTTAATTAATGCAGGCCTTGACCCGTCCCATTCTGTCCCCCATTGGGAAGATCACCCTAAAGGGATGTATACGGTGAGCTCTGGCTATCATTTACAGCTTGAAGAGACCATCGTTGGCAAGGAGGATAAAATTTGGGAAGACATCTGGCGACTCAAAGGCCCAAGTCGTGGCAAACACTTTATATGGAACCTGTGTCACAATAACCTTCCAGTTAATGAGCTTTTCTACCATCGGCACGTGGCTAATTCTAGCATGTGTAATCTATGCGGAGAAGCGGAAGAATCAGCTTTACATGCGATACGAGACTGCCCATGGTCAAGATCTATTTGGAGAAAGCTCAATGATGAGTCGACCAACATGGATTTCTTTCGATCGAATGAGCCTAAGGACTGGATACGATTCTGACTAGACTCTTCTCGCAGATCTTTGAAATGGCGCTATGCATGGAGAGAGATCGTGAGTGGTATTTGGAGATAGAGGAATTTGATCTCCTTCGGGGAACAACAAAATCGTCCACCCACTCATGTCTTCATTGATCAAATGGTGGAACGAGCAAAAAATCTGAGATTGGCTTGGGACATATTCTGATGTAGTCTTTCTATTTTCCTACAAGTCTGTTGTTTTTCGCGCTTATGCAGTTTGGAACATCTTGTACATGTTGGCTTTTGTTGAGAAATAAATATTAAAGATCGTTGTTAAAAAAATAAAAAAAAAGTTCGTTAGAATACTTGCATCATATACTTTTAATGGATTCTCTATTTTAAAGTATTTAATACTGCATTTTTTTCAGTTTTCAAAATCAATCAGATTCTCTATTTTACAGAAAATAGATGACTGTACTAAAGAATCAGCCTATCTCTCTCTCTTGAACTTGTGTTCACTTCTCCCTCTTTGCCTCTAGAATTCTCCTTCTGCAAATCACCCCACCGCTCCGGCAGCCGCCGGAGGTGGTTTTTTTCGTTTCCTTTTCTTTTCCTCTTTATTATTTCTTGCTTTCTCTCCCTTTTCGTTTCGTTCATCCCTTTCATCTGTTGTTTTTCTGTGCGTTTGTGTCTGGATCTCCACGGATGTGCTGAAGCCGATCTGGTTCTTCGGTCTGTTTCCTGACCGGCGGCTTTGAGCACCTTCCGGCCGGCAGTCTCTTTTCAATTCCGGCGCTCTTCCGTTTTGAGGCTGCTCGTAGACTTCGGCTCCACCTCAACGGGAGACCTAGCCCCTTCCTTCTCTTTTCTCTACAAGCTTTTGTTCTTGTATGTGGTGGTGGTGGCTAGATCTATGTCGTCCTCTATAGATCTGGGGCGTGGTTTTCAGGTTTAGCTTAGTATCTCCGGTAGCGTGGTTGTCGTCTATGTTCCGCCTTCGGTTCCATCCGTCTGTTGCTTTCTTAATGGAGATGAATGCTTATCTTACGGGCTATCTCTGTTCCGGTGGTGGCTCTGGCGCGATGGTGGAGCAGCGCAACTTTCCGGCGGCGGTTCCTTTGGAGGAGAGTCGTTTTGCGAAATCTTTATGTGTGTGTGTGTGTGTGTGTGTGTGTGTGTGTATATATATATATATATATATATATATATATATATATATATATATATATATATATATATATATATATATATATATATATATATGTATGTGTGTATATAATTTTAATTTAGCTATTATGTATTTGTTATGTGTTGTGTTGTTGTCCTGTTGAATAATGGATTGTTATGGGGTCCTCTGTTTGAGCAACCTTAACCTCAGCACGCCTCTTCTAATTCATTATTTGACTTTGTTGTTTGTTGTGTTTTAGGCTTGGTCGATCTGTGTTGTTTTAGTTCATGTTGTAGTCCACCAGGTGGTGGCTTTGTCTGGATCGTTCCGGTTGTATTTCCAGCGTTAGTCCGGTTTCTTCAATAAACTTTCGTTTGTGGAAAAAAAAAAAAAGATGATTGTACTAGATATATATAGTTGATATATATAGTTGATGCGATTTTGGGGGATAATTCAACATCGATGGGTCGTGTCCTTCAAAAGAAGGATTTAATGTTCTGGTTGGTGAAGCTCTTGCAGTTTATCTATCACTTTTAGTGTTTGTTTTGATGATTTTTTGAAAGTTACTTTTGAAAACAATTCTTTATCTACTTATTTCAAACTCATGGAGCACACAAATGATTTATATAGTGTAGGAAGCATTATTAATGATTGTCACAAACTCTTACAAGTTTTTTTGTTTCTGTGTCTTTTTGTGTCTTTTTCTTTTGTCAAAAAAACTGACAATGTGTTGGCTTATCTTTTAGCCAGCAAATTTATCATCAGATTAGATGTGTGGAATGGAATGGACTTTGCCCCATTTCTCGTGTAACTCGTGCTTGAATTGGTGATTGTGTCTATTGTGATATCCCGATTCAATTTTAAGTACCAACCCGAGTTTTAACCGAAATCGAATCGGAGACATTATTTCAATAAAAAAATCCTTCAAATTTTTTTTAAATGAGAGAGAAGGTGATTGGATCATCATTAATAGACTTATGTTGCAACCTCCATGCTTTAATACCCCCACCCACGTTATGTGCCTTATGGGCTTCAAAACAATATTTTTATCATAAAAGCCAATTTGATCACCTTCATCCATTCACTTGATCTTTGTCATAAACTATACTTTTACGTGTACCATTTCCTTCACCAAAATAGCCTACACAAGAAAGTATACAAAGCCTCCATTCAAGGAAAACAAAGGAACTTGGTAGGAATATATATCAATTTACTACTTTGATCTCAATATTCCCTACCTTTGTTCATGTGTGTAGAATGTTCCTTGCCTATGTTTATAGCCTAGCAGCAAGTGGCGGAGGCAGGATTTCGGTTCAGGGGGCAAAACTGTCCATCGAATGCCACAAGAAAAATATAATGGACAAAACTCTCCATCGAATGCCACAAAAACAATATAATGCATAATTGAAGAAGCAAAATGGAAAAAAGAATTAACGTGACATTGGGGATTCAAGCACATGACCTTCAGCAACAACTCCAATATAGTAACCACTCTGCTACACAAGCATATTGATCTATTTTAGCGACTAAAATATATATACTTAAACTAATCTAATATCAAAATATATAAGGGTATACTAGTAATTTCTCAAAATCGAGGGGGGGGGGGGGGGGGGGGGGGCACGCGCCCCCTCTAGGGCCTTGGTAGATCCGCCCATGCTAGCATCAACATAGGGTTGGAAGGTGTTAAAGAAGGATTCTTAAAGCGATCTAAGGAGTATCATTTTGGTAAGCACGCTCTAGTTAAATTCTAAGTTTATATTTCAAGGCTTTGACATGTTTAAGTTCTGAATTCATAGAGAAATTTTGTGCCTATAGGTTGAGGAGGATCTCTACACTAGAATTCAGGAATTTATAGCTAATCCATAAATAACTAACAAGGTAATGAATGTTTGTATCAAGAAATGAGATTTTATTCATGTCTTTGCAATATTTGATTTTTAGTTTCCGATTTACGGAAAATAGATAGACAAACTATCATGATATTTGAAAGTACGCTAGGGGATTACATTAATAAATTTAATAGTTTTCATTCATCCTACACCTTGATAAGTTATTATGTACTATCTCTTCAAAAGAAAAATTGTTGCAAACACTTCTCAGATTTCCGGACGTCCACTAATTTAGTAAAAACGTTATTATTCTTATTAATTTTTTTATGTCTAAGATTATTAATGATTCTTTTATGGCTGTTTTTAAAAAGAAAAGAGAAAAAATATTACAAACAGTTTATATACATGTATATGTGCAGAGCAATGGCAAAAGTTGAGGTTACAGCTTTGCACTTAGAACGTGTGTACATATATATATGTATACAGACTTTTATGATTTAAGAGTTTAAAAGAAAAAAAAATGTTTTTAGAATAATGATACAGGTAGCATCAAACTCCGTACATCATATTTTATCTCCACGATAGAGATCAAATGTAAGGATACAACAAAAAATATCCACATTCATACGTACCAAGATTTAATTGTAACTTGATTTCAGCGTCCCAATTTTTGGACAATTATAATTGTGTGATGCAGCTCACCGGTCGTTTATGTATTATGCAGGACCGAGTGATGATGACGCTGGTTGGACTGGGTGAGCGTGTGGATGGACTTTTTTTGGTTTGTAGGCGTACCAGAGGCTCGGGTTCTGGCCATTGATGGTGCAGAGACTGCGGATTTGTGGCACCGGCGTTTGGGATATCCATTAGAAAAGGTTTTTCGGTAGGTTCCTATATTTCTGTTTCCAAAAATTTAAATAAAGTTGGATGTGATATTTGCTTTCGGGCAAAGCAGCCTCGTGAACCTTTTCCCATTAGTGAGAATAAAGCTAGTCGTGTTTTTGAGTTGATACATTGTGATTTATAGGGGCCCTACAGTGTACCATCTGTTAGGTGTAGTGCCCGAAAGACAATTATCTAATTGTTTTAAGACAGAATTAATAATTCATCTTATTATATGCATGTATACTTATATTTAAGACACTACTGAAAACCTCAAGTACCTCGTTTATGTAATCACATAACTCAGTGTATGGCTATACATAAGAGGATTGAGTTAGTGAGATGTACTTAAAATTAACTTAGTCCGTAGCGTTTATTAATCTGAGTACGGGTCTCTAGATTAATTTGCTATTAATGCGCCCAGAACAATTTAGGTGTGACAGTTTTATCCGGACTGTCGGTAATAGGGTACCTAATGGGGCATTTATGTATGATGATATTCATATAGGGCTGGACCGATTTGATTTGAGTTCTCGATATAATTCCGTAATCGAGAAGTCTTATCGAATCACAAGATGATCATATATGGATTAATCTCAATCCCGAGTGATCACGGACGACGCTTTAGACTAGGGTAGGGTTTGATGTGTTAGTAAGGATCACTTCGCAGTATGTGGTCCAACACTTCTCGTTGGCTCTATTCTAGGATGAGTGAGTAGTCTGTGCTATCACAGCTATGAAATCCATTCCTTCCCTCGGGAAGTAGACGAACGATTCCTTATTTGTTAACCCTAAAACTGTTCGATGGGCCCAGTTCATACTGTATTAGTGGTGAACTAATTGGTCACTAGGGGGTTAATGGTAAATAATGATAAGATGTTTCGAGAAGGGTTTACGGAAATATCTCGAATCGAAATGAACAGTCTATGGAGGATTTATCCGTATGTAATGATTATATCAGTGGACACTTTCGACTCATGGTTGAGTGTAAGTTATCTATATTCGGCAGAGTTCAGTTTCGGGTTTATGGTGGTGTAATCCCGGAATTAATAGAATGAATATTATTGTTCGGTCTGACGGATATTATTATTTAATTTATTGTAGCTACTGAATATGGGTCCATGGTCCCCGACGTGGCTCCTAACATAGCATATGTTTTCTCGTCGTTTCACCTCAATTATAGTTAAATAGTTGGATTGGACTATTTAATTGATATGTGGATTAATTGTTTAGTTGGACTAAATAATTAAATACACAGAAAATACATTTTTTGTGGACTCTGCCCAAATTAGTGTGTTGACATTTTGACCTAATTGGTCAAATACAGTAAAATGCGTGGACCTTTATTTGTTTAATTAAGGGGGCGCATATATTATTAAATAATTAGAGAGAAAATAGTTTTCTTGGATAATTATTTAACATGTGATTTATCTTTTATTTTTATTTGTTAATTGATAATTCATGGAATATTAGATAATAATATGATTTATCCTAATTTGTTTGGGATAATTATTTTATTTATCTTTTATTTGGAATAAGGATTAATCTAATAATTATCTCTTAATTATTAAATCCTTGGGGCTTAAGTTTTACTCTCCTATATAAAGAGAGTTCTCCCAAACCTTTTGACACAATGAAAAACACGCCATTTTGTGTGAGTACTTGGCTTAGAATTTTCGGCCATTGTACTTTGGGTTCGAGTTTAGAAAAACTTCGGGTTTTTCTAAGGTAGTATATCGAGGAGGTCCGGCGGCTTGAAACACCATCCACCTGGTGGTGCTTGGAGACACACGTTGGAAGACTTTGGCTTCTCAACTAGGCTCTCATATAGCTCGGATTGAAGATTGTTCTTGGTGTTTATTCACAATAAACCGGTAAGCAATCTAAACCCCCTCGTAGGTTTAGATCTGTTTATTTTATGTATTTTGGTTGACTAGATCTAGATCTATACTATTCCGCTGCGTAATCTGGTGGATCTTGATCCATCCGGCGATATTACATCTAACACCATCGATATGTGGTGCTACGTATTTTGTGACCATCGTTGATGACTATTCCCGTTTGGTTTGGATTTATTTATTATTGAATAAAATTGAAGTCGAATATGCTTTCTTGGATTTTATCGCGTTAGTTTCTCGTCAGTTCGAGGTTGACATTAAACGGGTTCGTAGTGACAATGGCACAGAATTCACACATTTGCTTCCTTATTTTCGTAAAGAAGGTATTATCTTTGAAACATCTTGTGTTAGTACTCCTCAACAGAACGGCCGGGTAGAACGGAAACATCAACACATTCTTAATGTTGCACGTGCACTACGTTTTGATGGACATTTGCCGCTTAAGTTTTGGGGGGAATGTGTTATGGCTGCGGCTTATATAATTAACCGAACACTGTCTAGTGTTTTGAATTTTAAGACCCCTTATGAGTTTCTTTTTGGGAAAGCACCGGACCTCTCGATACTTCGAATTTTAGGATGTTTATGTTACGCCCACGACCATCGTCACACTCATAAATTTTCTAGCCGGAGTCGTAAGTGCGTTTTCCTTGGTTACCCGTTCGCAAAGAAGGGATGGATCTCATATGACCTAGATACGGAGGAGATCTTTGTTTCAAGAGATGTTAAATTTTTTGAACATGTGTTCCCCTTTTCCCAACCGACAGATAGTTAAGCCTCTATAGTCCCTTACCCTTTGTTTGACGATGTTGGCATAGTGGATCAGGGGTTCGATGCCTCTCCTACCGGGGATCCACCATTGCCGGATCCTCCGGTTGAGGGGGACGGACCTGACGACTGAAACAGGTGATACTGGGGGTATTACAGTGCCTTCACTACAACCTCGACATCCAGGTGACGGCACTGAAGAGTTGGGTGGGGGTAGACAACAGAAGATTCCGAATTTGCGCTTCCAAGATTTTGTGACGCCTACATTGATTGATCAGAAAAGTCCCATTCCACGCTCTTCCGTTCCGTCAGTTTCCTCAGGTACTCCGTATCCTCTTATGCATTATAGTAATTATGATAAGTTTTCTGAAAAACACTGCAAGTACCTTGCAGCTATTACAGTAGGTAATCCTCCTAAATATTTTAAGGAGGCTATGAAACATGATGGGTGGCGTAAGGCCATGTCAAAAGAAATTCAAGCATTGAAGATCAGGGTACTTGGGTTTTGCAACCCCTTCCCCCCGGGAAAAAGGCATTGGGGAGTAAGTGGGTGTATACAGTGAAATATGACGAGCACGGGACCCTACAGCATCTGAAAGCCCGGTTAGTGGCATTTGGGCATCACCAAGAAGAAGGTATTGATTACACAGAGACTTTTGCCCCTGTGGCGAAAATGCTCACGGTTCGGACTTTTCTCAGTGTAGCCGCGGTAAAACAGTGGGACATTCACCAGATGGATATCCATAATACATTTCTACATGGGGACTTGGAAGAGGAAATTTATATGAAGATACCTCCCGGGTTTGAGAGGCTGGGATCAAACTTGGTTTGCAAGATGCGCAAATCGTTGTACGGGTTGAAGCAGGCACCGCGGTGTTGGTTTGCAAAGCTTGCCTCAGCTTTGCGTGAGTATGGTTTTCGTCAGTCCTACTCCGATTTTTCGTTATTTACTTTGCATCGCGATCATATTCAGCTATATGTCCTCATTTACGTCGATGATATGATTGTTGCCGGGAACGATAAGGTCGCCATGCGGATTTTTAAAGACTACTTGGGGAGCTGTTTTAAAATGAAGGACCTTGGGGTGTTGAAATATTTTCTTGGGATTGAGGTGGCGAGGAACAGGGATGGCATCTTCTTGAATCAGTGGAAGTATGATTTTGACATTATTCATGAAACTGGTTTACTTGGAAGCAAGCCAGCTGATTTCCCGATTGAGCAAAATCACAAGTTGGCCCTTGCTACGGGCGCATTGTTGAGTGATCCGGGCCCTTATCGTCGGTTGATTGGACGAATTATATATCTCGGTGTTACCTGACCTGATCTAGCTTATTCCTTGCATGTGTTGTCTCAGTTCATGCAAGCACCCCATGTTGACCATTAGGAGGCGGCCCTCCGTCTCGTCAGATATTTGAAGAAGCATCCAGGTCAGGGAATTTTATTGCGTTCGGATAGCTCCCTTCTTCTTGAAGTTTGGTGTGATTCTGATTGGGCAGCTTGCCCACTTACTCGTCATTCATTAAGCGGTTGGTTTGTCTTCCTTGGTCTTTCCCCGATCTCTTGGAAATCCAAGAAACAAACCACGGTATCCCGATCCTTGGCTGAGGCGGAGTATCGATCGATGACTTCTATTACATGTGAGTTGAAATGGTTGAAACAGTTGCTTACGGACCTTTGTATTCGTCATCCCCTGGGGATACGACTCTTTTGTGTCAGCCAATCGACTTTATATATTGCTCAGAACCTGGTCTTTCATGAACGCACGAAGCATATCGAGGCGGATTGTCACTTCGTGCGGGATGCAATCACGGATGGCTTGATTTCGCCTTCATATGTCCCTACACGGCATCAGTTGGCAGATATTTTTACGAAGGCGTTGGGTCGTCAACAGTTTGAATTTTTACTGCGCAAGTTGGGCGTTCAGGATCTTCACGCTCCCACTTGAGGGGGGGTATTACGATAGAGATGATTTACGGAAAATATTGACATATTTGTATTTAGAGTAGTAAGGATAGTTTGGTAATCTTGTTTTGATGTGAAAGCCCTACTAGATGCTATAAATATTGTAATTGATGATTGGTAATTGGAGATGAAGGAGATTGATCGAAATTTGTCACTTTAGCTTAGGAGGTCACTTTAACACACAAAAAATATATATATATCCACCTGCCTCTTCCCGATCAACCGTAACAGCCAGACCTTCCATCTCCCTTCCCGATCAACCCTAATAGCCACACCTTCCATTCTACATTATGTTGAAGATTGTGGTGGAGACCTACTCCAAAATTTCTTCTTTCTCTCATGGGTGTAGTTGTTTGCGGTGTAAATTTGACGACTTATGCTTGCCAAAATAGCTATTAAATTAGTGTGCCTTCTCCTTTTTTTGATCTAAATGTTTCGTGCAATACTTTTGAAAACGTAGTGTATGTGCTGTCATGTTCCTCCGAGTTCATTTCAAAGGTTTTTTTTTATACTCTTGACTTGTGGGAATTCGGTTGTTGATGCTTGCTTTCGATGCGCATTCATATTATTGCTGTTGTGAGGCCATGAGATGAAACCTCATTTTTGTTTTGAAAGGAAATTTGACGTCGAATTGTTGGATTTGCTGGATAATATTTGGTGCATAAACTACGTCAAATTGAATTTTTAACTAGAGGTTGGAGGAGATTCTTTGAGATAGATTTTCATATTTGAATTTTCAATGCAGGGTTGGATGCATACTTACCAGAAAGTGTTTTAGAAATGTCAATGTAATCCGAAATATAGATATAGACATGTAATCTGAAAGAATTTATCGTTCTTATCTTTCATTTAATAAATTAAATGTTTTTCGTTCATTGCAATTTTGAGCTGGAAGGCGGAATTACGCTTAATGAGCTGAGTTTGACCACTTAGTTTTATTATTATTATTTTTTTCCTGAGAAATCCAAACTTTTTGTCTTTTAAATGAGCTGTGCATGAACAATATTTCTTATTCGTTTAGTAAATGAACGATCACGAACCCGGTTGTAAATTAAATGAACTTGAGTTCAAACAAGAGATATTCTGCTCGGCTCGTTAAGACTTCTACTACTAGCAATACATATAAGTGTGACGATGATTTGGAATTTTAAAAGTAATTTTATTATGATTCAAATGATTAAGTCGTACGAAGATAATACTCGGTCTTGCATTGTCTACTCTTTATCAGGTTTGTAGAGGATTTGACTCCATCAGATCAATGAGTCATTCACTCTCATTCACAAGCCTGATCCGTACCTTTAGTGTGCCCTTATATACTGCGTCCGTGGCCACTCGCTCGCTTATCTAGATGGTGTCGACTTCACGGGAAATTTTTTTCTAGTCACTCTATTTGTGGAGTGGACATATGTGGATCAATTTAGACTATACAGTTTTAAATCAAATTTAAACTGTGTGGTCCAGATTGATTCACATACAACTCCACAAATGGAGTGACGACGTAAGAATTACCTCGACTTCACATATTTTAGATACCTAGCGTGTATAGGATCTGATTATGTTGGTCAAACATTTATATAAGGTCTCTGTACATGAATTTCATTGTATTTCCTCGTATTAGCATTATTAGTTTTTTTTAGTGCTTAATTTTTAGATAGAGAGAGATTCAACCAAAATTCTCTCTTGGCTTTAAAAGTTTCTACTTCCGTCCCATAGTATAAATCGTCTTAGAGTTTTTAACATAGATTAAGAAAGTAGTTGAATATAATAAATTTGAAGGTTAATGACTAAAATGCCTCTTGACTATCATTAATGTAATAGTTATTAAAAAATAAAAAATGATTGGATTGATAATAAATTAAGGGTAAGATAGAGAAAATTGTAATAAATGTTACATTGATAATGTAGAATGACTTATATTGTGAACAAATCTAAAAATGTAGGACGACTTATATTATGGAACGGAAGTAGTACTTTTATTTATTTTCCTTTTCAAAGTTCAATTAATTCTTTATTTGAGCTTGATGATTAATCTGTGCAACCCTTCAAGAAACCATAGATTCATCGGTTTAGAAGCAAATCAGAGAGAGAAAGAGTCGTTATTCGTCATCCTCTCGTGTGGTAGCGAGGGTTCATACTTTTCGTTTTGATGTGTTTATTATATCAATCATGAAACAATGGTATAGTAAATATTTGCTTACCAAATTATGTGATAAATAATTCGAACCTGATCTAAAATAATGATGATACTTTCATGTAATATTGAGAATGAAGTATCTTTAAAAAAAACAAGGGAGAATGAAAATTAATGCGCCTTTGATGGCAACCAACCTGCGGACGGGGAATCGGAGATTCAGGCTTGGTCCCTCTCCTCACTTGGAAATAAACTTGCACTTTTGATAAAATGCGTTTTTAGGTAACACGATGATAATAACGTCGTAAAAAGTATTGGAATTAACAACATTTTACGACAATAATAATGGAGTTAAACAGATTTTAATTTACGACAATATTATTATAGTGTTACTAAAAACGCATTTTTAAAAAAAGACAACTTTTTTCACAAGTAGGGGGTCTCACAACACCTGAATCTCCAATTTCCTCCCTGCGGACGTAGCAGTTTATTAGCGGTTACGAGTTAATCTATTATGCCAAACTCCATTGTTCTTGCTTTATTAGTTATATCTCTCATGTAATAATTCTAGGCTTTTTTTTTTTTGTTGTTGTTGCACATTTTCGTAATTTGTCGTGATAGAACTATGTTGAAGTAATAAATTGCACATACGCAACTTATCAACTTTGTAAAATCGCGATCTAGGACGTAGTGGTCTCGCTATTCGGTGAGGTTTTTGAGTAATTGGTAATCAAAAGATAATGAATGCATGTTTAGTTAATTAATTCTATGTCGGGAACCTAAAGTGTGCGGAATGTAGTTAGTTGATAACATCATTTTGACATCACTTCTGTTAGTTAGTAGTTGAGTCGGCTCCTATATAAGCTGAGCTCTTACTCTTAGCTTGTAATCCTTAGTGACGATACAGGGTTTCACTACGCGTCCTTGGTCATCCTTAGGGTTTAGGCAAGTACTTGTCATTATAAATACCCCCAATCCAGGAACTACGTAAGGCTTGATTCCTGGAACCTAACAGGATACGTAGGCAATTCAAGATTCAGTCTTGGACTCAGCCGCATACATAAAATCCACCCCCTCATTCCTCTTTTTGGCATTAGGGTTCTTGTGTGTTCATCGCTAGATTAAATTAGGGCTCAAATCATTAAGGTGACATAATTTGTCATCGTCATTGGCGCTAGAAGGAGGGCCTTCTATTGATTGAATACGCAAAAACACGATGCCTCCCAAGAAAACCGCATCCAAAACTGCATCCAAGGCAGTCGATCAAGGCTCCCAGTTGAACGAGGCGATCGATCCTGATATGCAAGGAGACGAAGATCCCGCCTTGGATCTTATTCAGCACGATCCTCAGCAAAAACAAGGGGAAAAAGATCCAGTTTTGAATCTTGTCCAGGAGATCCACCAACCAGAAAAGCAAGCCCTTGCTCCGAATATCGGGCGCTTGCGGATCGGTTGGCGAGGAGCAAATTTGGAGGTAATGTCCGGGATAATAGCCGAGGCGGTTACGGCGCGAAGCGCGGTGCGGACGCGGCCCGAGAAAGAAGCTATGGCGGAAGACGGCCGAAAAGATGTAGTGGACAAGCCTAAACGGACTCTGGGGACGAAGTAAGCGCATCATCTAGCTCGGTGGAAAGGAAGAGACGCGAGATCCACCGAAAAACATCGAGAGGGGACGATGACGGCGCCGGGGAGGAGTTAAATGCAATTTTGGGAAAGAGTCGGGTGTCGTTGTGGCTCGAGTCTCCTTCACGAAGGAGATCGAGAGCTTTCCCAAACCCGAGGGGTTTAAGATACCAAAGATAGAACCTTATGATGGCACCACCGACCCGGAGGACCATCTCCACGGTATCTGTCTCAAATGAGGTTGGATGGGGCACCCGATGCAATGCGGCGTCGGGCATTCGAGACGCTACTCGTAGGTCGAGCAAGAGAATGGTTCACGAAGCTACGCCCGGGGTCGATCTCCGGTTTGCCATGCTCGCTCGAAAGTTCCCGAGATGCGTTTATAGTCAACAAGAAGTTTCATCTGAGTGCCACGCACCTCATGAACGTGAGGCAGCAAAGAGATGAGACAGTGATGGAATATTTGAAGAGGTTTAATCTCGAGGCCATGCAGGTCAAGGACGCGGATGACCGACTTCTGATCACATCGTTCGTAGGGGGCTGCGTAATACTAAGTTATACATGAAGTTGAGCGAGAGATGTCCCTCATACCATGGACGAATGTGTCAATATAGTGCATAGGTTGTCAAGGGGAGGAGGCGGTGCGGCGACAAACCCAATCCGGCCGGATGGAATCCAAGAAAGACACCCGAGGCCCGAACGGGAATCGGTCCAAGAGGCGGGATGTCGAAAGTAAGCCATCGGTGCGGGACCGTATCGACACGTCCACCTCGGACCGTGGGGGCAAGAAGGGACCCTCACGTGATAAGGACTTTATCCCACTCAATCGACCTCGATCTGAGGTGTTGTCGATTATGCTTTCAAAAAACTTGGCGAGGAAACCGCCACCGTTGAAGAAACCTCGAGAAAAGAGGAACGCAAGCAAATACTGTGATTTTCACGAGGACATAGGTCATACAACTGAGGATTGTATCGACCTGAAGAGAGATATCGACGTCTGCATTCAGGAAGGAAAGCTAGACGAAGTTGTTGACGGATCTCGGTATGATGGGCCCAGAGGGCGTGGAGAATTTAAGAGAAAAAACTCCGATCAAGACAGGAACCGAGGTCGAGATGCCCAGAGACGAAGGGATCGGTCACCTCAGAGGAATCGATCCCCGGGTCGAGAAGGAAACAACAGAGAAAATTTTGGTCGAGACAAATATGAAGATAATCGACCAGTTAACTATGTCAACACAATCTTTGGTCCTGGTGAGAGTGATAAAGACCAGACCAGCGAAGAGCCAGCTTGTAGCTCGAGAGAGCGCAAACAGCTCAGGTTCACGACAGAAGTCGGATACGGCCCTCGAGATGATATCCCCAAGTCGAGGAATCATAGCGAAGGGTTAGTTATTGAGGCAGTTATTAGCCGAGCCCGAGTATCGAGAGTCTGTGTCGATAACGGGAGTGCAGTGAACATCATATATCACTCGGCGTTCCAAGCGATGAAGTTGAAAGAAAAGGATCTAGCCCCCATAGCGTCTCCCCTGTTTGGATTTACAGGACAAGCGATCCACCCCCCGGGCTCGATAAAGCTACTCACGACGGTTGGGGACGGCGAGAAAGGAAGGACACTTGAATTAAGCTATGTGGTGGTCAAGGCTCCTTCGCGTACAATGTTATCCTAGGGCGACTGCGCTCTTCGACTGCGTGCTATTATATCAACTTTTCATAATAGTATGAAGTTTCCCACTAGGAATGGTTCCCACGAAGTAAAAGGAGACGTTGAAGTCGCTCGGAGTTGTAACTCTTTGTTGTCATGAATGGGAAAATGGCGGTCCAACAAGTCCTAGTCGAGGAACTTATTCCAGAGGAAGAAGAGGAGAAGAGTTGGGTCTCCAGTGATGCAGTTGAAAACGTCCGACTCTGGGAGGGAGAGGACGATCAGTGTGTGCAAGTGGGAATTTGGATCCCAGAGAAAGATAAACGATTCTTGGTTGAGTGTTGATCGAGTTCGAGAGACATCTTTGCACGGAAGGCCACGACATGCCGGGGCTATCTACCGACATCGCGGTTCATAAGCTCGAGATTGATCGGGCTAGGAAGCCGGTCAAACAAAAGAAGAGAAATTTTGCGTTGGATCGACTTGAGGCTATTGAGTTGGAAGTCGGCAAGCTACTAGCGACCAAGATAGTGAAAGAGGTATTCTATCCCGAGTGGCTAGCTAACCCGGTTTTAGTCAAGAAGCGATGGTAGTTGGCGTATGTGTGTGGACTTTACGGATCTTAACAAAGCATGCCCGAAGGACTCTTATCCGTTGCCCAAAATCGACGGGTTAGTAGATTCAACCATTGATTTTGAAGTTTTTGGTTTCTTAGATGCATATAAAGGATATCATCGATTTTAATGGATCCTCGAGATGCGGAAAAAACGGCGTTTATCACGAAATTCGGCACCTTCTCGCTATGTGACCATGCCATTCGGATTAAAGAATGCGGGGCAACATACCGAGAGGGCGATCAATAAGATATTTGCAAGACGAATTGGTAGATGTATGGAAGTTTATGTAGACGACACCTTATCAAGAGTCGATCTATGAGACGATGCACAGTCGATGCTCGAGAGGTTTTCGAAGTGTTGAGAGAAACGCGAGATGAGATTAAACCCGAAGAAGTGCACTTTTGGAGTCGGGTCGGGTAAGTTCTTGGGCTATATGATCTCGAAGGACGGGATTCGAGCAAACCCGGATAAAATTGACACATTGAAGAATATGCCCGCACCTCGAAATGTAAAGGAAGTGCAGAGACTCACGGGTAGAATGGCGGCCCTCAATAGATTTCTATCGAGATCAGCACAGCGTGCACTACCATTTTTCAAGATACTCCGAAAGGCTAGTCCTTTTCACTGGGATGATGAATGTCAGACAGCCTTTGAAGAGTTGAAGACTTATTTATCAGAATTGCCTACCCTCACTTCTCCTCGAGAAGGGGAAAAGTTGTTAGTTTACTTGGCAGTATGCGAGGAGGCAGTGAGTGCGGTCCTGGTTCGAGAAGGGGTACATGGCCAAGTGCCAATCTACTTTGTCAGCAAGGCTTTACATGGCCCCGAGGTCCGATACTCGCCAGCCGAGAAGTTAGCATTGTGCCTGGTTCATGCCTCGAGGAAGTTAAGGCCCTATTTTCAAGCTCATCCCATTGTGGTAGTCACTGACCAACCACTAAAGCAAATATTGGCAAAACCCGACACCTCAGGTCGATTGGCAAAATGGGTGATTGAAATGGCCCGATGCGACATCGAGTTCGTCCCTCGAACTGCGATAAAAGCACGAGCCTTGGCGATTTTTTGGTGAAGGGATATCCGTCCAACTCGATCGGGAAAAGCAAAGCCCGGAGGAAAAATGGACTCTTCGGGTCGATGGCGCATCGAGTAAGGAGGGGCGGGAGCGGGGCTCCTTCGGTAAGCCCGAAAGGCGAGGAATTCCCCTACGCCCTTCGATTCGACTTCAAAGCAACGAACAACGAGGCCGAGTATGAGGCTATGATCAACGGCTTAAAGCTCGCTTTGAAGGCCGGGTGTCGAAGATTTGTCGGTTTACGGTGACTCACGGTTAGTAGTCAATCATGTGAAAGGGGAGTATGAGGCTAAGGAAGAAACCATGAAGAATTACTTAGTAGTTGTCCAAAGCCTCATACCAAAATTCAAGACAGTTCAGTTTGAGCAAGTCCCCCGAAGTCAGAACAAGAGAGCCGATGCGCTCTCCAAGTTGGCATCGAACTTCATGCCAAGTAAGAAGGTCCTAGTCGAGTTATTGACCGATCGAAGTTACATCGAGACGGAGGCCCAGCCGATCACTCAGCAGGCCACGTGGATGGACTCGATCGCTCTTTACCTTAAAGACGGAATACTACCATCTGACAAAGTGCAAGCCAGGAAAGTCCGACTTCAATCAGCTCGATATGCATTCTTTGACGATATCTTGTATCCAAAATATTTTGTGAACCCCTGGTTAAGATGTGTTTCAGAAAGTGAAGGCAAATACCTCTTAGAAGAGATTCATAGAGGAGCCTGTGGGAATCATTGTGGAGCCGAATGTTAGCTCGAAAATGTAAGTTAGTTTGGATATTTTTGGCCGTCGATGCAACGAGATGCAAATAATCTTGTCCGAAATGCAACGCTTGTCGGATTCATGATAATATCTCTCATCAACAAGCGCAAGACATGAATGTCATCTCGTCAGCATGGCCTTTCGACCAGTGGGGAGTCGACATTGTAGGACCTTTACCTCGAGCTCCGGGAAATCTCAGATTCGTGGTCGTTGCGGTGGACTACTTCACAAAATGGGTAGAAGCTAAGGCTTTGCCCGACATCCGAGCTACAACCATTAAAAAATTCTTGTGGGTCGACATCCTCTGCAGGTACGGAATTCCGAAAGCTCTGATCTCGGATAATGGTACCCAGTTCGAGGATCGAAAAGTTAGAGAATGGTGCAGCGAGTACCAAATCGACCAGCGATTCACCTCAGTGGCTCACCCCCAGGCAAACGGTCAAGTCGAACAGACTAACCGACAGATCAAGTTGGGGTTAAAGAAGAGGCTAGAGGTAGAAGGTCGAGATTGGGCAATTCAACTTCCGAGCATCCTATGGTCATATAGGACAGCTCCTAATTCATCAACTGGAGAAACTCCTTTCTCTTTGGTATATGGGTGTGAAGCGGTGATTCCCGCCGAGATCGGAGTTCCTTCTCCTCGAGTTCTGGCCTACAATGTGGAGACAAATGATCCCGAACTCCGACAAGAAAGGGACAATGTCGAAGAGCGAAGAGAGATAGCCTCGGCCCGGGATGGCAAGGTATAAGCAAAAGATCTCTCGGTACTACAACTCGAGAGTAAGACACGGGTACTTCAAGGTTGGCGATGCGGTTCTAAGGAAAAATGAAGCGAGTCGACAGGAAGCAGTCGGGAAATTAACCCCGAATTGGGAAGGACCCTATCAGATCCTGAAGGTCCACCCCAAAGGGTCTTATCAACTTGGTCGGGCAGATGGAACTACTGTTCCTCGACATTGGCATGCCAACAATCTGAGGAAGTATTATATTTGAGATAAGCTTTACTTTAATGAACCTGTTTACCTTTCAATTCTGAATCTTGTAACAAGTCCATGAGACAATTTTATGAGTATTCTAATAAATTTCTATCTTTTCGAGATGCTTTCTGTGTTTGTTAGGATTTATAGCCAAAACGATACAAGTCCAATGCGATAGAAAAGTTAAAGGCAAAACAATCGAATACGAGTAGAGAAATCCGCAGGTCGGACATCTCGATAAAGCCAAAGCAAAGTTAGCCTAATGGGCGACGAATGCAAAGGCATAGAGACGGTTCGCAGGGTCGGGCCAAAGGTCCAAGCTAAGAGCCGAACGAGCCCGAGAGGCAAACAAGGCTAAAGCAAAGGACGGTTCGCATAGTCGGGCCACCTGTCCCAGTCGAAAGCCGAATGAGCCCGAGTGGCGAAAAAGGCCTGGACAAAGGACGGTTCGCATAGTCGGGCCACCTGTTCCAGTCGAAGGTCGAAAAAGCCTAAGAGGCAAAAAAGACCTAAAACCAGGGACAGTTTATATTAAAATGCTCGGCTAAAGGTCAAATAAGCCCAAGGGACAAAAGACTACGGCAAGCAAGTCGATCTCAAGTGCAATAAGAACCAAAGGTTCATAATACACTTGGGAGGCAACACAATATTAACAAAGCGAATAGCGAGTAGCGAGCAGAGCGGAGCCAGGAGCTCGACAAGCGAAAGACTATGAAACATTAAGACAAGCAAAGTAAAAATCACAAGAAAGAGAAATCAAATCTCAAAAGCAGATCAAAATTCAAAATAAAGTTATTACAAAAACAAGGCCAGGTCGAAAAGACCAGCCAAAGTTAAAATAAATGTCATAACAAATCAGAAGTTTGAATAGCAAATGAAGATATAAAAAACATCAAGATCAGGGGTCGGCTTCCGGAGTCGGCTCAGTTGTGGCAGGGGTCGGATCGCTGGCGGTCGGATTGGCAGTAGGGGCGGACGAAGGAGGAGCATACTTTATAGCCAACGACTCTCCCCGCTGAAACTCCTCAAAGTATTGGTCGTACAGCTTCTCCGAGTCAGGATTGTAGAACATAGGCGTCTGGAGAGTCGACATATCGAAGCTCGGAACGGCCTCCTTCACCTGATCCACGGCCAGGGTATATCCACCCATCATCGAAGCCCGCATGATCACTTCTAGATCATCTTCAAGGTTGGAGGACTTGCGATACTCCATGATGGCCTCGGTCTTAGCCTCTTCGACCTGCGCCTGCGCTCGATGTAATTCAGCCTGTAGCGCATCTCGATCTTGGCGAGCCTTCCTCGCTTCATCGTCCGCAGCTTTTGACACCGCTGCTGCGCACCCTCTCATAGTCTTGAGCCGGCTTGAGCAACTCTCTACCCTGATCTTGCCTTTCATCTCGCAGTCGGTCTAGCTCCTTCTCGGTAGTGGCCAGCTTTGCTTCAGCAGCCACCAACTTACCTGCCGCAGCTTCTCGAGCTCGGCAACCGACTCTTGCTTCAACTCCTTATATTGTTTCTCCACGGCGAAAGAACGGCGTCTTTTGCGATGTTATCTTGGAGTAACCCGCCATTCACCTTCTTGATCTCGTTCGCCGACTCTCCCGTTTTGGCCGGCCGACGAGCGACCTCTCGACCAACAAGAGTATGCTACAAAATAGAAGAACGAGTTAATAAACAAACAGGGCACGTGCCTCGAAGAAAGCGAGTATAAAAAGAAGGATCGACTTACGAGGCGATTCAGCTTTCGCAGAACATAAGACAAGTCTTTGTCATCCACACCGGTATAATCATCAAAAACCCAGTCAACACCGATTCCTGGCTCGGCAGAGGTCTCAGCAACCTACTTCCTCTTCGCTTCTCGAAGCTGCTCCTTTACCACCTCGGCAACAGAAGGTCTTTTCTTTGTTTGCCCCGCCGGATCTTCAACATTAGCCTCAACGTTCGAGGTCAGATCGATAGGTTCCTCTTCGTCTTCATCTCGAAGAGAGCCATATCGGACGGTTAGCTCACCGGTGGTCGAGGGCACCTCGGTCGTTCCAGCTCCGGCAGACGATCCGATCGCAGCAAGGTTGGTTCTAGGTGGAGGGACGCCCCCCTCTCGAGAAGAAGAAGGCATGCTGATCTCAGCCACTGGCAAGTCGGCAGCGGCCTGACCCCCGAGAGGTGGGGCAGCTACGACCGTCGACTCAGGAATGCGCTGAGGGTTGGTAACCTTGGAGAATTTGCCCACTGCAATACAGAAAAAAGACAAGTTAGTTTGAACCAACAAACAACAAGTTATCGACTTAAAGAACTACTATTGTGTAAAAACAAGCGAATAAGTAAACATCCTACGATTCTCGTGATCAGGAACGTTCAGGCCTACATACGGCATGGGCCCGGCTTCCTCTAAGCGAGCCAGGTGATACAAGAGACTCGGGTCTCGAGTACACACCTCGAAATTGTGCCCACTCAAGAGTCGAGCCTCGTGAGGAGCGATGCCTTCCCAAGCTTGTCTTGTTTTCCCTCTCTCGACCTCCACTGACCGATGTAGGGGTTATCCAAACCATGACGGAGAAAAAAGAATCGAGGCTTCCACTCCCCGTGAGAAGAAGGCCCTTTGGTTATGAACTCGTGTCGATTTGCTCTCCTTTGAAAGGAATACCATAGCTTGTCGGGCGTGGTAGCGATCTTGTAGTAGTATCGGAACACGGGCACTGAAAAACAGACCTGAGCCACCCGGCACGCTATGATAAAACCCATCAGGGTTCTGACACCATTTGGGGCAAGTTGGGAGACACTAATCTCGTAGTGATGAAGGATGGCCAGAACGGCTGGGCAAAGTGGGAACCTCAATCCACTCGCCGGTTGGTTCTCATAAACCGCACGAGAATCCTTCCGGGGCTCGTCGGCAAATATATGGTTACCGGAAGGGAGTTGAGATTCAAACGGAGGATTAGTGATGTTGTATTTACGGCAAATTTCGACAACATCCTGAAGAAAGTGTACTCGAGGCACCCGCTTTGCACCCTTTCCATCCATCCTGGTTACTAGCTTTTTGGGCTTGTTAGGGACGGGGAGGGGGTAGGCTTGTTGGTTCACCGGAATCCCGTCGAAGAAGATGATCGGAGGCGACGAGATCTTGGAGTTTGGTATGGAGAAGATGTATCACTACCCCTATCGATTCGGTTGCACTACTACTTAGACATGGACAAAAACAAAAGAAAAGATGAAGAACACTAAGATAAAAGAAATGATCTTACTTGGTGTTTTGGATTTGGAGATTGTGAGAAGAAATAGCAAGCAGGTTGCAGCAGCGTCTAGTTTCTCTCTTTTTATATATGAAAGCAAAAGTTTGCAAATGATTTGAAGAGACGTGAGTTATGGGGGTTATAACCACTGAAAATCGCGGTTATCAAGGCAATGACGCGTCTTTTGCGGGATTCGAAGCGTTTCGTGGGCTAGAAACCGCTCCACATGGATGCTAGGCAGTTAGGGTTATGAAAAGGCGGGCTTTCTCCCGCCCAAAGAACAAACCCAACTCGATGACAATTCAAGTGACGGACTCGACCTCGGACAACGGAAGCTGCCTCTCGCAAGTCTGGGGGGCTTATGACGATACAGGGGTTTCACTCCCTCCACGTGTCATCTATCGGTTGGTCATCACACTATAAATAACGTCAGTGTATTCATGTCGATGCCCGGGCTCGAGGCCAAGGCCATCTCATAAACGCCGAGGCTACGATGATCGACTATCGACTACCGAGCGAGTGTAGGACGTCATTATAAATACCCCCAATCCGGGAACTACGTAAGGCTTGATTCCTGGAACCTAACGAGATACGTAGGCAATTCAAGATTCAGTCTTGGACTCAGCCGCATACATAAAATCCACCCCCTCATTCCTCTTTTTGGCATTAGGGTTCTTGTGTGTTCATCGCTAGATTAAATTAGGGCTCAAATCATTAAGGTGACATAATTTGTTCATCGCTAGATTAAATTAGGGCTCAAATCATTAAGATAATGAATGCATGTTTAGTTAATTAATTCTATGTCGGGAACCTAAAGTGTGCGGAATGTAGTTAGTTGATAACATCATTTTGACATCAATTCTGTTAGTTAGTAGTTGAGTCGGCTCCTATATAAGCTGAGCTCTTACTCTTAGCTTGTAATCCTTAGCTTTTGACTTTAGTAGAATCTTTGTTCTCTCTCTTACCGTTTTCCTCTCCTCAATCCCCGTTTTCCCAATAGAAAAACCCTAGTTAAGCTAAGTGCTTAACATTCTAACTCGTTCACGGTGTCCATTAATTTGAACTCAAGGTTATAATGTCTTGGAAGGAATTATTAAACAAAATCAGGGATTGGACCGTTAATTAATTCAGAATTATGGTTCAAATGTAATTCAAGGAATATGATTTATAGAAGATTGGAAGAGATTAACTTCATAAGAAACTATAGATACTGATAGATACACAGTAGTATTTAGTGTAACGGTAGTAGAGTAGTACAGAGGGTTCTTATTGAATTGTGAGAGAGCAGAATATCGTGTTCTTGCTCATGTTGCATCAAAGATTCAATGGCTTAAGTTAGTTTGTACTCACACCAGTCACTTGGTGTGATAACCTGTGTTTTGGATCCTTCACCTATAATCCGAGTTTTCACCCCAGAACCAAACATGTTGAGAATCTTGAGATTGTCTGATTGTGAGCAAATTCAGCTGAAATTCTAGTTTTAGGATAATTGAACTGAAATGTAAAAAAGAGAGGTCAAAAGTTTGTTATCCTCTTCAGTGCTAAATATAGGTGATCTTTTCAGGAGGAGCATCCGATCGAGCATGCATATTGTTGATGATGGCACTGCTCAATACTATCTTTCTGTATCGAATGATGATCTGAGTAGGGAGAGGCTGGTTGGTTTGGCATAAATTTATGCATCAACCTGCTTGCAAGTTCTTGGCCATTTGTGAGGTGTATTAGGTGGAGGGGTGTGTGATGTATCGTAACCCGTCCCAACACGCCATTACTATGTGTGAGAGAATGAATTAAAATACATCATACATCTCCACTAGATATGGGTGATATACATTCGTATACTTGTTGCATCATAATTCTCCTATGAAGTCTACGCGGAAAGTTTCAGTTAGACTATGGTGGCCACCGTGTGCTTTACTCTCTATGATTGCTTCGTGAACTCCTCGAACGGATACTTCACGATCATTGTATCGTTTCGTGTGCTTATTTGCATAAATTCCTGAACTGTATTCATACTTAGTTTCTGCATTTCATTGTTCATTTCTCATGTTGTTGTTCTTAATGTGATGTATTATTATTATTATTATTTTTAAACAAATCTTTTTATTTTATTTTATTGCTGAAAGAATAAAATCCGTACATGTTGTGTCCTGGCCCCCCATACAATGCGTCATCACTCATCGAGACATAGCCTTGCCTCCTTAAAAACCTATATCTGGCAAACCCAGTGTGGGAAAATCCAGGTGTATAGGAAAGAGTACAGCACCCTATGTCCCGGTCTACAAATTTCCAATAACCCCAAAACATAATTACAAAAATGCAATTTAAGTTCCAACACAACTGGGATCATGTCTTAGCCATAGCTCGGCCCTCCGCAAAAGTTTTGTCTCTTCCTCGTTATCGCGGTCCTCATCAGCCATCCTGATTTTCACCCTAAGCATGTAATGTAGGGTGCGACCAATGATGTCCATCACTATTATCCAAAATTCATATCCCCTGGATATGGCCTAGTGGTGAGGAGCTGGGGTGTTGTAATTACAGTCCGGACCCTAAGCTGGAGGTCAGAGGTTCGATTCCCGTAAAAGGGGTTGATTTCCGATGGCTAAAACTTCAGTGATGGGGAACTAAGACAGCCCTTGACTCTAAGCTCTAGGCTCCTAATTAACCTCTCTCCGCATTCCTGTGGGATCGGGGGCGAGGGGGCCCTCACGGTTAGGGTTTAACCGTTTTTTATTATCCAAAATTCATGATTTTTTACCATCGCCCATCGTGTAACAGTTTTTCGCCCTCCCCTGAAAAAGAAGCAACACAAAACAGAGAGCAAAAAAGCACATGACAAATTCCACACCAAGAAGAGCACAAGCCACCACCTGTTTGGCACCTCTCATGTTGATGAGGGGTGCCTTCCATGTCTGATCTTTGGAAATCCCAATGCATCATGGCGAAGACATATCCGGATATTGTCATTTAGAGATGACTCATCAGTAAAATTAAAAGCGAAGTAACATTGAGGGCCGCACATGCATCAGTAACAGAATTCGCCTCTCGAAAAATGTGTTTAAAATGCATCCGGTAATGAGAAATTCTCTGGAAATTTTTTTCAATAGTAAGGATGAGAGGCCATCGTACTTTGTCCCGATTGTGCACCATGTGATAAAGAAGCTTAGAATCAGTTTCGATTTCCACATCCTCAATGCCCATCTCAATGCAGAGTTTGATCCCGTACAAAAGGGCCTGCGATTCGGCATCAACAACATCACCATTCCCAAAGGTATCCGCAAAAGCAAAAATAAAGGCACCAGTGTCGTCACGAACCACCCCGCCCCCAAACGCATTACCTTGCCGGAAGCTTCCATCAATATTTAGCTTGTAAGATTTTTATGGCCGATGCCATTTTACCAACAAAATGTTCTTAGGCCTGCGCACCTTGACCACAAACCCATGAAAAACTGGGATATGAAGGTCGCCTTTAAGATATGAGTGTTTGAATGGAAAAGCATGGACCATGGTCTTAAAATTCCACTGAACTTTAGCAATGATACCGTGAACTGTGGCGTTTACGCATGAAATCTTTGATCATTTCTACTCTTCCAAATTGCCCATAAAATAAAAAGGGGAACCGACATACGAACATTTCATCTTTCTTGTAACAATTAATTATCAATTTACCTCTTCTTTTTGTGAAGCTTATAGGTAGATTAATCATATAAAGCCATTGATCATTTAGTAGGTTTCATATTAATACAACTAGAGGTGTTTACTTATCTAGTTGAGCAACCCCATAAAAGAGTGATGCTTGAGCCACGAAAAATTGCTTGAGATTGATTCGATTAAGTTTTAGTTATACTCAAGTTCGACTCGATAGTGCTCAGTACAATTTCGAGCACTTTCAAGCTTGAACTCAAGTTCGAGCAACTTGAAAAAATGTTAAAATTTAAGGTATTTGAGTTTGGCTTGTTAAAAAAACACAATATAGTACTACATCCGTTCTAAAATATAAGCCATTGTATACTTTTAGATTTGTCATGTAATATAAGTCAATCTAAATTACCAATGCAACATTTATTACTTTTTTTAAAGCAAACCTGTAATTTTATTCATTAAAATCGAAAATTACAAGGTTTGTGCCTTCAAGGCCTTTTCATACATCAAGTACGTCATCAATGTATAGTCCTACCTCCTTAAAACCCTAGTCCGTAAAACCCGGTGTAGGAAAAAACGGATGCTAGGAAAAAAGTATATGCCCTATACATTGGTAAATCCCATCCAAATAAAGGAAATAGAAATGGTCTAATACTAACTGAACCTATTACGTAGGCAAAGTAAAGCTGCTTTCAAAAGCCCAAAAGCAAAATTAACTTCTCCAACCCAACAGAAATTCTTCAGCCCAAGAAAGACATAGCTGCTACATTCAAAGCAATGCCTTCTACCTGTAAAAAGCAGTACACCAGAAGCAAATCTGTTTGCACTCTTCATAAAAAATGAAGAGTGCTTTCAGGATTCATCAGCGCAATCTTAAATCCAAATTGCAGGGGGCCAGATTCCAATCCTGCAAAAAGAAAGAAGATGATACGATCCCTACAGAGGTTCCTGACCCGTTGGCCCCAATGCAGCCGATCGATCATCTAGTTATTCGAGATGGGCCGATGACACGGCTTCAGAAGAGACGGATGCGTGATGCTTTGGACACGTTGATCATTGATATATGTCACGAGCAAGCACAAGTGAAGCCAGACGACGAGAGGGCTATTTGTTGCGTTATTTATGCTACGGAGCTCGGAGATCACGAGGACGGATTAGTTTGACGTCCACAACGTCATTTATTCTCTATTTATTTATTAGGATATTTTTTGGGTTATTTTATTTATTTTTCCTATGTTCTAGGCGCCACATACATATATATGGATATTACCCAAACTGCCCTTATGATTTTATTCGTGTAGCCTATATAAAGGCAAACCTTTTAATTCATGAAGGCAGATTCATAATATTTGATACACAAAATTCATCTTTTTCCTCGATCTGTGATTGATCAAGAACCTCACTTGCGAGTGAGTGATCTCTTTGTCATAGAGATTGCACCCCTTTCAAGAGCTTATCAGCGTTCTTGAGCAAAGCGTTGAGTTGTTCTTGGCCCTCCTCCTAGACTGCTGCTCAGTTAGGTTAGGGTTTCCCGCTCTCATTGATCCTTTCGTCGATCTTCTGGGATCGTATCGCATCAGAAGACCAGCAGCTTGAACTGCCCTTTTTGATCCAAGAAAGAAACTGCACAACTTAAGGTAATGAGACAACCTGTTTGCACTCTTCATATTAAATGAAGAGTGCGTCATGTATGAGAGAGCTTCAATTAATACGGATTATCGGGAGTTGAAGATTGTCGCGTAAAACAAGTAACCCGAGAGTTCCAAACAGATTAGAACAATCCGAATTGAGAGATCTATGTGAAGTACTTCCCAACTTAGCTAGGTGATCCGCCATTGCATTGCCTTCTCTATGCACATGAGATATCTGAATCTTCAGCGTTTTAATAAGGGATTGAAGCTCATGAATATCATCTAAGTATCTCCAAGGGGTATTTGTACACCCAGTTAACATATTGACTAACACTAGGGAGTCTAATTCCACATGAATGGGAAACATGCCATGATATTTGCAGCATTCAAGACCACTCTTCAAGGCTTTAATTTCGGCCACCATATTGGTACAACAACCGTAAGCTTCATAGCCAGACTGGAGAACGTTACATGTATTAGTTCCGAATAACATAACCACCACCTGCTAAACCCAGATTTCCAATTGATGAACCATCACAGTTGATTTTGAGGTGTCCTTCCACTTGGAAGTTTCATTTGATTAACCGAATCTACTTTTTGGGAGGCCTTGGAAGGCTGCGAAGCAACCCACATTACACCAAAATAATGTCATCCTCGTGATTGTGATGAAGTTTCATAATTTTAGCAGCAAAGGAAATATTTTGTTTGACTTCTTGAATACACATTTGAGCAGTAGCTTTAGATGTGCCGTACATAGAAGTGTTTCTCCCTTTCCAAATGCCCCAAAGAATAAAAATGAAAAGAAGTCTCAAAATTTTACCAAGAGAACCCCCCAAAGAATTGTGAAACCATGATTCCATAAAGTTACGCCAAGTATCCATCTTAGGCCTAAATCCCGGAATATCCTGAAAATGTGACCATACATGTTGTGCTTGCTGGCATTTCTAGAAAATGTGGATGGCAGTCTCATTTGAAGGACAAATAACACATTTAAAAGGACCTTGAATTCCAAGCTTGTGCAACTGAGCTGGAAAAGGCAACAAGTTGTTGTACAACCTCCAATAGAAAAGTGAAACTTTGATAGGGATACGAGGCTTCCAAATCTCTTATAATTCATAAAGCTTTGGCTTCTTTTTTCTTATCGATAGGCAGATGAAACTGAGAAAATCCTTGAAATGGCAGGAATCCACAGCCACTTTTTAATGGCTCCTCACTTCCCATAATTTTAGAAGCCCACAGCCCTTGACCTGTCTTGAGTTTCCACCAAAGTTTACATGAAAAACTCTCTTGTATATCTTGGAGACTTCGAAAACCTAAGCCATTTTCTACTGCTGGATAGCAAAGATCTCCCCATTTCCTCCATGTTCTCCTCTTTTTCTCAAAAGTATCATTCCTCAGAAAGTGATACATAATTGCTTCTAATTTATGCCTAACAGATACTGGAATTTCCAGGGCTGCCATGAGGTTAATTGGGATTGAGGATAAAACATGTTTAATCAAGATTATTCTACCTCCAGAAGATAGCATCTTTGAGTACCACCCTTTAAGTTTCTTTTCAAATTTCTGAATTAGAGGCTGGAAGTAAACTGCCTTGGGCCTACCAATATAAATTGGGCACCCCAAATATGTAAAGGGAAGTTTAGAATGTTGCATTTGAGTAATGTGAGCCACTTGACTTATTGTTCTTGAAGTTGCCCCTTTACCAATTAAGAAAGAGCTTTTTTGCTTGTTAATTTTCTGGCCAGTTGCTTTTTCATAAGTCTCTAAGAACTTCATTAGCCTTGCGAGAGTAGGCTTCCCACCATTAGAGAAAACAATGAGGTCATCTACATAAAGGGAGTGAGTCACAATAGGAAAATCTCTTGGAACTGCATATGTATCCGTACCAATGGAGTATATCTGCTGGAGCCCCCTTGCTAAGGCCTTAGTAACCATGATAAAGATATAAGGGGAAAGGGGATCACCCCGTTTGATACCCCCTTGATACCTCTTGAAGATTGAAAAAAGCCTGTTGGACTACCATTAATCAACAAAGAAAACCAGCTACCCCTGAGATTGTTCATCACAAGCGTGGTGAACAACTCTGAAAAACCAAACTGCTTCAGCATTCTTTCCAAAAAATCTCATGAGACCCTATCAGAGGCTTTCATAACATCAAATTTGAATATTTTTTGTGGAGAAATTGAGCCATTTCCTTCATTAATAAGACATTATCAGTGATGTCTTTCCCTTTCAAAAAGGCAGATTGTTCTTCTGATATGAGAATTGGCAAGATCTGATTCAATCGAGTGCTCAAGATTTTAGTAAATACCTTATTCACAAATGTGCTCAAAGAGATAGGTCTAAACTCAGCAAAAGATGTTGGAGCAACCGATTTTGGGACCAAAGTTATAAGAGTTGTGCCCACTGACTTAGGCAATCCATTACCTGAGAAGAAATCTTGAGCAGCCTTCCAAAAGTCCTGTGCAATGATATCCCAGAAGTGTCTGAAGAAGCTACCAGGAAACCCATCTATTCCTGCTGCACTATGAGGATCTAGATCAAACACAACATGTCTAACCTCTTCAAGAGAGATAGGGACAGTGAGATGTTGATTATGCTCTATATTAACAAGGGAGGGGATGAATTGTAGACAATATTCCATAGCCTCAGGATCACTTGCACCCTCAGACTTAAGGAGTTGTTGATAGAAATCAACCCTAGCCCTCTCAATCTCAGCTTTTTCTGTGCACCAATTCCCTTGGAGGTCCTTTATCTTGAAAATTTGTAGTTTCCTTTGCCTTTCTTTTGTTGTGGCCTCATAAAAGGAAGTGTTTCGATCACCATCAGCAAACCATTTGAAGTTAGATTTTTGCTTCCAAAAGATTTCCTGTTGATCCAGATATAGTTCATACTGCTCCTGGGCCTGCTTTAGATTTTGCCTATGCAGATCAGTAAGATCAGCATCATACACATCCTCTCTTTTCTTAACTATGAGTTCTTGGTCAGCTACTTTCTTGTGAATATTACCAAAATGGGTTTTATTCCATGCCCTCAAAATAATCCGCAAATGCTTAAGTTTGCACATCATATTAACCATCCCAGACCTTGCATCCATCATCTTCAACCTAGCTTCAATCACTTGCTTCAAATCTGCCAATTTAACCACATTTCCTGAAATCTAAAGACTGCAGGGCCTCTAGGAAAGGAAGTAATTTCATATATTAAAGGCTTATGGTCAGAACCTAATCTACTAAGAGCTTGTACCTTACAATCCTCTGTAATATCGGACCACTTGTTGTTGAAGAGAATTCTATCAAGCTTTTCACTAACATACGTAGCATTCCTCCACCTTGCCCATGTAAAATTGCCACCTATAATCGGAAATTCTTGCAAGCCACAGTCAGAAATTACTGCATTGAAATCTTCCATGGCCCCTCTATTTGGTTGAGAAGAACCATTGTATTCTTCCAGGGTTCTAATCACGTTAAAATCTCCACCAATCAACCAAGGGAGCTGCAAGTCTGCTATTTCACTCATCGAATCCCATAGTGCAACTCTAAGAAGCCTTGAACATTTAGCATAAATGCTTGAGATTATAAAGGGAGTAGGGCCATAAAACTTGGCATGTATGAATTGATCCCCTACTTTTGTAAGTTCCGCAATGCCATTGAAGTTCCAAAAGATCCAAATCTTATTCCCCGGTGCTGATGAAGCTTTGCAAAACGCAGTTTTATTCTATATTCCTCCAAGTTAGTTTCACTGATCATAGGCTCAAGTATGGCCAAAAATGCAATTCTGTACATTTTAATGAGCTTTTTTAACCTTCGAAACGAGGTTTTTTCTCTCATCCCTCTTATGTTCCAAAATAGACTATTTAACAATATATCGAGCCGGTTTTGATTTATTCCTACGTGAGGGTTTCCGGGTTGAGTAATCTTTTTTATGTTTCTGACTCATAGCTAAACAAAATGCTTAATCATTCTCCAAATCAATATGAGCTTGATCATCTTCTCCTTGCTCTTGAGTTTCTTGAATGACCATGTGTTAGTCCCTTTCTAACAAAAGATCTTTGATTTGATCCTGCCTGTTGATGAGCTGGGGAATGAGTTAAGACCATGGGGAGATTTTTGCAAAGAGATCGAAGCTGATCCATCAGCAGAGGAATATCCTTGGTCAGGTGGTTCCTCAAGTTGCTTCAAAGCCTGAACACTTGTGTCATCAGTAGGCAGATAGGTAATTGGATTAATTAGCAGAGTTTTACTTCTTGTAGCTAATAACTCGCTTCCCTTGTCAATCATTGGCTCTTTACCCGGTCTATGAGAAATGGGAGTATCCTCTTTAGCCACAGATGGAGGATGATTAAGATCCAAAGTTGTGCCTTCTTCAACGTGAGTAGAGCCCATCCCAGCTGACCGTGGGAGTCTCAAAGCATCAGTTTGCTGATGTTGTGGTGGAGCTTGTTGTAATATCTGATATTGGGGAGCTGGTTTACTTACCTGTTGTTCCTGGGTTGCTGGTCGTGATCTGTATCTATCTGGTTTTAATTCAGGATCCTTGATCATACAAACCTGCTCCGAGTGACCTGTATGATTGCAATGTTTGCAGTAGTGTGGAAGGGCTTCAACCACCTGAATGGTCTGCCAAAAACCTGATGTTTCACCTTGTTGGATCCATATTCGTTGGGGCAGAGGCTTTAAAGATCAAATTCAATTTGAATTTTTGCAACTGACGGCCTTCGCAAATCTAAAGTAGCAGCATAAACACGCAAAGGGGTGCCAAAACTCGATACTATAGCAAATAAACTGTCTGGGTTCATAAGATGTGCAGGCAATTGAGGGAAAGCTAACCAAATTGGTACTATAGAGGACTCAACATCAACTCTAAATTCCGGAGTCCATTTTAAGACCCTCATCGGTTTGCTGGTAACCTGCCAGATACCCTTTGGGTACAGCAGGATATAATCCTTTTCCGCTGAAAAATTGATCAAAATATGTTTACCGTCAAGTAGACCTAGACATAAATTTTTGGACCGACATAAATTTTCGAATTGATTCCATCGCCGGTCGACCCGATGAAAACTTACCAACCAAAGCATAACGAAAAGGTTTCGCAAAATAATCAATCAAAGGTTGAGGGAATTTAATTGCTAATTCATCTTTATAAGACGCAATTTCCGATTTGAGAGGATCACCGCTTTTGACAGCTGCTGCATAGGTGGGAGGGGGCGGAGGCCCATCCTCCATGGCTGCGAGGGTTACCCAAACTGATTGCTTGTTGTTCTGCCGGAAGAAGGCGCCGGTAAAAGAATTTGACATTTATTACTTATTTATCTATCTTATTCGTAATTTATTATCAATCAAACCACTTTTCATTACTTAACAATTATTGTCGATGGATGAGTATTTTAGACATTTAACTTTCAAATTTATCAAATTCAACCACTTCCTTAATATGAAAACTTCTAAGATGACTTATATTTTAGAACATATGTTTTATATGAGTAGTGATGCGGTCGCAATTGCTGTGACACAACGATTGTGCCCGTATCATTACTCGTAATAAATATATTTAATATAATATGATGATTCTCGATAAAACTCGTGAATATTTTGAGTCAAGTTTTACCGTGCTCAAATTCAACTCATTAATCTTGATAAGCCGTTCGAGTTTAATTAATGAGAGATTTTATGGTGCAACGGTTGTAGGAAGGTTGTACCAAGTGATATATATTAGAGTCTTTTATTTTTACTATCTTTATATAATACACTTTTATCGTGTATGAGATGTTGAAAATAAATGGTTGTAATATATATCACTTGGTAACAACATTTCTACAAAGGTTATATTATAAAATTTGTTTATATTACTAATGTATAGAAATTACTTTTTTAAATAAAAAGTCCTTCATATTTCCCGGGACTCATTTAAGTGTTAGGAACGGCACTGTTTAGGTATAAATGACAATTTTGTACTCTTACGTAATAAATAGATGGAAAAAATGCAATGCCTAAAATAAAATAATATGACGTTCAAAAAATAAAATAAAATAATATGTGAAAATATATGATGCCTTTCAATTTAAATACGTAAGTAAGTTTGACGTGGTGTTTTAAAATGAGAAGCATCTCCTTAGCTTATGCGCTTATGTGAGCAATCAGTGATTTTATGGTTTTACAACCTCACCATGTTATCACGTAAATAATAAATCACAAATTCTAAAATAAATGGTTTTTCTAATTATATAGGACCATAAAAAAAAAAGATTAATTCCGAACTACCAAATCATATTCGGCCTAGAACAATTTGGAGGAATTTTAACGATGCAGCTACCAACAATGAGTTCTTTCAACCGAACGAACCAATGGAGTGAGTACGGTTTTGTCAGAACACTGTTCAAAGGCCTTGTAGATGGCTAAACTCCTCATAATTGAAGTTCTTTGACGGAGCAGTAAATCAGAACAGAAATGGAGTTGGAGCAGCAGGGGTCAGACCCGGATTAGAGAAACAAAATGAAAAGCCAACAACTTGTTAGGAGTAGGTTTTGGCTTGCCCCTTTCTTCTTATCTATGTACATGAGTAAGGAGCCGTATGAGGTGAAAATCTCATGTACGGTCCTTTGAAACGGAGATTTTTTTCATTGAATGGCGATCGTAACGGATGTCACCTCAATCCGAAAGAAATTATGCGGAAGCTTTACAGAATTATAACCGCAATAAAAATCGCCTACGACTATAGTATTTTAAAATGATATTTTTAACATACACAATGCTGTGTCCACTCAAAAAAAAAGAAAACAATACACAATGCTGTGAAAACAAAATACACGAATAAAATTAGAAGGGGAAGCGTACCGAAACAAATACAGAAAGGAGTAGTGAAGTGAAGCTGAAAATTACACACGAAGAAAAAAAAAATAAAAAAATGAACCACGTCGGTAGCGGCGCCGCCGTCTCAAGTATGAGCATCGATGACGCCATAGGTTCTGATATTCTCCAGAACATCCTTTCTCGACTACCGGCCAAATGCTTCGCCTCCGCCGCTTGCGTCAACCGTACCTGGAGTTCCGTCTGCGCGAGAATCCTTTCCTCGCCCAAACTTACTTCTGCTATCTCTCTCAATCCCTCTTTCGATGTACTGGATTTTTCCACTGAAACTGCTATTGCTAATCATTAGAATTTTTTTTTTTTTTGTTTTGGTTTTACGATTACTGTACTTGAATAATTGAATTCATGTAGGCAGCTGTGAATGAAGTGATTGAAAAGGTTTTGTCTGAACCTATTCGACCGCAATTTGCTGTGGCTTGTGTTGGACCTTCATCTGACCTGTCCTATGCCCACCGACTGGTAAGCAAATTTTATCCTCCTTTCTATTTCTGTACTGATGACAGCCGACCCGAACAACGCCACGTGTTGTCCTTGAGGACGTGTAATAAATGATTAATCCCTAAACATAGGGCATTAAGGGCCAGGAGCCCCAGAAACATACCTATGGGCAGGTCCCTTGCCCCTATCGGGAGATCGGCAGAACACCGCAGGTCGGCCAAGGTTTGGCGAAGAGGAGCTACCCAGTTCGGCCTTAATGGTCTTGGGGGCTCAGCGCAGGACGCTCAAAGCAACACCGGTTGTTATTCCACGAATGGGATAACTAAACATGAATGAGGAAAGAATCCTTAGTCTTAAAGACTGTGATCTTGACATTAGATATGTCCATGATTATCCCTAAATCATAGGGATTTAGGCGTGTATATCCTTAGGGACGTAATAATGATAATTACAATGCAATTCCTTGCAGGACAAGGAAAGGGATCAATCATCCCCTATATAAACAACCCTAATGAATTACGAAAGACTTGATTCCAATTCAACTATTGGATACGTAGGCAACTCAAGAGAAATAACTCGAGATCTCAGTCTAAAATACACAAAAACACCTACCCCTCTCTTGCACGATTTAGGGTTCTAGGGGTTGAAGATCTTTATCACAAAGATAATCGACCCGGATTTATTAACAGACGAGATCCATTATCGTCATGTACAGTTCGTTAAAGTATGTTTAACGCATGCATATGTTCAATTTTTACTCTTCCAATCCTAATAACTGCTTCATGGAATTAGTGTCTGTACAGTCGTATAGATTGTTAGATTCTAGCAGCGATGTTGATGAATTATGTATGATATGTGGAACTCGGGAAGAACTGTTTCATTTGATGTTATTTTTGCTATGATGCATGAGATACTTTTGTTTTGGTAGCACACATATAGGCAAGATATTTAGGACACACACGAGAGTGAATTCCTAATTCTAAAAACTGGATACGGAATTTGGGTATGCATATCCATAACTTAGACATGGGAAATGAGGAACCATATTGAAAATTGAGTCTTGAAATTTAACAGAACCACCAAAAATCGTTTTATAATGTATATTGTTATTTATTATTTCACCCTTATAGCTTTCTAATTTATATTTTGGTCCATATATCTTCAATATATACCATTGTGCCTGTGTATTTGTTGTCTGTGCAACCTAGGTTATTTGAATGTTGTACCTTGTATATGCTGGATTGTTGGGATGTTTGGATGTAAAATTTGGTCTGTTGCCGCAGTTACAATATTCGCACGCTGCCTTTGACTTTTTGATTGTGAAATTGCCGATACATGCTGCATATAGAATTCAATGGGCTGAACCAATGGATTATAGTTCTTAGATTTAACTATCTCTCTTTCTATTGAACAATGCACCTACTTTCTTTCGATTTTCAATAACGTGGAAACTTTAATTTAGACCTTTTACCTTTTTAGGACTACCGTGAATAATCTTACATTTGTACCATGTGCATTGTACATTGATGCAGCGTCTAATGATACTTCGTCTAATGATACATTGCCGAGGTAGACAAGTGGAAGTTATGCATATTTTGAGTGGGGAGCAACAGCTATTATAGGAGATAATGAGGAGTTTTACTTTTTTTGACCCTAATGATAGTACGAAATTCGATGTCCTAACAAATACTCCCTCCGGTTTTTTTTTATCTGTCACATTTCACAATTTACTCCTTTTTTATTTATCTGTCATTGTACATTTCCAATGCATCATTATTACTTTTCTCTCCTTTACCAATAAAATATTTACATCTCCAATAAAAAAAATACATTTCCAATACTAAAAACACATTTACCAACAAAGTATTTACATCTTCAATAAAAAAAATACATTTCCAACACTATATTTGAGACATATTAATTACTTTCTTAATCTGTGTGAATCTTCTCTCTGCGACATATATAAAATAACGGAGGGAGTATTAACCAAGATTATAATGACACTGCAGTATATATGCCCAAATATTCTAAAATTGTGTAAAATGAGCATGTTTGGTGTTTTGTGGTATATTTTCTGGGCATAACTATGACAGACATGTAACCTGTGTAATTAATCATTTGAAGTAAAAGTTAAATAGTTTACTGCAAGGCTTTAATTTATGAGGTCACTCTCATAATTTTCATACGCAAGTAAAGAGGAAAAAGACAGGAAGTTCCAGTTGCGATTATGCATGTATTTCGTATCTGCAAGAGCATGTTAGTAAAGCTTTGTATCTGACTAGGAACTGTAAACTTCTGCAGATTATTGAGCGTCTGGGCTCCAGGGTTCCTGTTGTCACATCAATGAACGACGGTATTATCGGAAGAGATGCACTCACCAATGAATTTAAAGAGGCCTGTGCACAATAGATAATTTTTCCTTGTCTACCGCCATGCTGTTTTTCACCTTTCTGTGTCTGGGCCCCATGTATTCCTTCATAAGTGCTAATGTTAGTCCATTTTTGTGCTGAAATTGGTTTTGTCCAGGTTCAATGGGAAGAAGATGTTGATGAAGACAGTGATGATTTTGGAAACCTACAAAATTTTGGAAACCTACCAACTTCTGGAAACGCACCCAATTCTGGAATTTTGTTGACTCTTGGTTATTTACCAGGATTGAAGGTCAATCTGATCCCTTTGACGTCAAAAAGCAAGGTAAGCTTGCAAATGACCACTGCAATCTGAATGCTGGAGTATTTTGATGTGTTAGATTGTTGAAAAGTACTTTTCAAAAGAAAAAAGGAATGGTGAAAATTTATGTGTAATTTCTTGTACTTGTCAGTTTTGAAGGTTAAAATAAAAATGCACCTGCATCATGGACATTATCTATTGAATGTGAAAGTCCTACTTGAAGACATTGTTCCTGACGTGAACTGTTCTTGATAATTTTAGGGGGAGCATGAAACCCTCTTTGTTGATGAATTTGTTACAAATATACGGGAATACGCATCCTCTGTGTCAGCATCGGCTTCTCCTGATGCTATTATGCTATTTACTGTAAGAGGCTTGAATTACTCTTTTACTTATCTTTTATGAATTTGTCTTATTTTTATGAAATCCCCAGCCTTTTTTTGGATGGTTCATTAATTACCTATGATGTTCTCAAGTGTTTTTAATCTTTCAATTACTATGGTAAAACTCTCTGTGCCAACTGCCAAGTGTTACATCCATACAAGTAGATAACAAATTGAATCTAAACAAATTGCAAATTAAGACAAGCTTTTTTTTGAAGCGGTTAAGGATGAATCAATGCTTAATCCAATCACTAATATCGACTCTTTTAATAAAAAAAAGATTACAAAAGTAAAGCTACACTTCTTGTTGAATTTACGACTGTCAAGTAGCTCAATTCACAAAGCAGCAGCAAGATAAATTTGTAGGTCGATAAGGACAGCAACATCAGCTGCCGTTACGCAGTAACAACTGTAGCTTAAAGTTCAGCAGCAGCAGTTTGATTTAATAGTGAATCAGAGTGATAAACATGCATCTTAATAGGCATATATGCAATATGTCACAAGTGCACTACGAATGCAACTTGAACCGTAATCTGTATGATGATTCAGAAGGATTTAAAATCCGATAAATGCACAAAAATACTTACACATGCCCTATTGTTGATGTGATTGTTGATGTGATGATTGTTGGATGTAGGGCTTGATCTGATCCAAAACAATATGTCGTGAATGTTTTTGGTGCTTAAAAACCTGATGTACTTATCATTTGGAATTTGTAGCATAGCGCGTGTCTGGAATAGGCCATTTATGGTGGATTTGAATTCCGATGCATAGGCTGAATGTTTGAGCTTCTAGGCCATTCATTAGGTTACATATTTTGGAGGTGTGCTCAGTTAAATGTTTAATAGGCAGGTCATTCATGCTCTATTCAAACTCTGCTTCTGCCAAATGTATGTAGGTTGGTCCATACATGCTCATTTTAAATTGGCAGTATTGCACTTTGGGCTCAATATCCGAGATGTGGTTGATAGGTTGAACGCCTGAAGTGTACCTCATCCAGTTCTTTATTTCTGGGCCTGAACATTGAGCTGTTGGGCCATTCACGCCTTTTGGAAAAAAAAAGCACTAAATTAGCTACTGGGACAAACATCCTTGTATCCAGACGTTCAGGAGCCTCAGTTTTAAATTTGAGTCACTGGTCGAGCACTCATTGTATATGTTATGCGTTCCCAAACTGACCATGCCAAACACTTGCTTTCGTTGGGCACTCGTTTCAGCAAGTTGTTAAACTCAGGACACCAAATTTTCATTTAGATTGAACATTGTATTTTGTTTCAGACTTAAGCAACTGTATTAAATCATCAACTAACATTTAATCATGGGATTTGCGGCATACATCATCAAAACAAATACTACATGCGTCGCTAAAAATAGTCGTTTTTTAGGTTTTCACATAGATTAAGTGGATGAATGCCATAAGTTCCAGATAATGCATTGATTGTAAAGTTTGAAATAGTCTTGGATGGATAGTTAATTAGGGGCAGTATGATCTATGAAGACGAAAAAGTAATTAATGCTTTCTTGGTAGTCTAAAGTGACAAATATTTTGGGACAAATTATGCTGCCTAAATGATTAATATTTAGGGACAAAGGTGGTTTGTGCAATCAATGTGCTATCTATATCACAAATAGTTTGGAAGATTCCGTCAACTACCAATTCCTATTCTCAAGTTCAATCTCTTGAAGGCTGTAGCTTTTTTCTTTGGATCTAGGGCATAGTCCACTCTAATAATAAGCAAAAATGTTGGACTTTGTGTCTTCTTGGATTGTAAGGAGAAATGCAAAACACAAACCTTTCTATGAATTTCTTTTCATTGATGTATTATAGGGAGCCATCAGCCATGTGGAGAATACGCGCAAATATTATGGGCATTTGACTTGTTTTTCCCTTACTGAGGAAAGTTTCTTGCTTGAATTCCTTAATGACATGAAATGAATGATGCAGGATCTTAAAACCAACTTGAGGCCTATTCTTCAAAAGATGGGTAAGTCAACATTATCTTTGAATTCTGAAGAGGGTGCTATTTTTTTTTTCCTTCTGTATATATTTTAATTCAGTAGAAAGTTAAAAGCAAGTACACAAATTGTACAAGATTATTGTTTTTCGCAGACTACACATTTCCCTCAGAGACTATTATTGTTGGTGATTGCGGCATTCGATTATTATACAGAAGTAACTGGGTAGGGCGCTCTAAGAGACGAGAGTATAATATCCCTGCTGTTGCCCTCTTGTTCGTAAAGGATAGAGACAGGGCGGCTGGTATGGTATTCTAATCCAAATGGTTTCTCTAGTGTATGAAAATATTAAAGCTTCAATTTTCGTTGTACCAGAATGTTTCCCTTTCACATCTATAATCAAATTTTTAGTTAATTTTATGAATATATGATCAATTTTTCGTTCATTTTCATGGATGTTAGCTTCTTCTTTGCCAATTTTTTGGAACATTATTTGTGCTAGTTGTCAAGGTCAGAATGGTTGGGAGTGTGCTGCCTCATAAATTTTCAAGGAAAATACCTTTATATCTGAGTGGTCTGTGAAATGTACCCATAGATCCCATGTGGTTTAAGAACTTTTTTTTCATAAATTTTCTGTGTATTTGGACCTAACCTGCTATTTTAGGCTGCTGGTTAAAAGTTTGATATGTCCATTCTAACCTTCAAAATATTTATAACATCCATTATACCCTTCATAATAACTTTTTACATACTCAAGACCTTTCTTTTGATCTTCAATAGCCTTAGTTCAAGGAACAATGATCAGCTAAACCTTTACAGCATAAATATTGCCTCTACTCTATTGATTCCTATTCTTTCAACACCTACCTTTCACTTGGCATCCAATTTAAAGGCATGTCTAAGGCATGTAACCTTGGGACTCGGAAAATGAGGTATTTGATAGTTCATGCCTCACTTGTGCAATGAGTGTCGATCCACTATACCTTCTGAACTCAAACCACTAGTATAAGGTAGGTATTCAATCTACAAGATCTAAAAGGTGGGTCTCCAGATGGTGATTACCCAAAATAAATCTGTGCTGGTCGTTATTGTCCCTGCACTTTCTACATTATAAAGTTCAGTGTGGATTCACTTATAGAGTTAATTGAATTCATTCAGCATATATTTTAGTTTTTGTGATAATGAAATTTTAAAATTGACTCTGGAAATTGCAATGTCTAGGCATCGGGGAGACGAAGTTCTTTGCTGCATTATCAAGTGGTATGCAACCGGTCGGTCCCACATATAAGGCAGCTTCTGTTAAAGATCAACCTAGTGAGTGTTCTACATGGCTGACTGCAAGAAGAGAATCAGTTTACGGGAGTCTTGATGGTCGAACTATTTTGGATAACATCTACAACGAGGTATGATGTTTTTCTTGAACCAAAATGAGATGCCTTTTTTCTGGTAATCTAGTTTGACTTGTAAAGTGGTGATTTTGGCCCTGCGGTAAAAGGTGACGCTTTGTGACCCGAGGTTACGGGTGCTTGTTCCTATACGAATCATCACAAGCTTGACTCACGAACGTTTAATGAGCCGAGCCCGACCTCGAGCCCAAACTTTGTCTTTTAAATGAGCTGTACCCGAACAATATTTTTTGTTTGTTTAGTAGATGAACGGTCACAAACCCGCTCATAAACTAAACGAGCTTGAGTTCAAACAAGAGATACTCTGCTCGGCTCGTTAACAGTCTACTTCTAGCAATACATTTAAATGCGTCGATGATTCGGAATATCTAAAAGTAGTTTTGTTTTGATTCAAAATGATTAAGTCGTAAGTCGATAAACTATATGGCAGATTGGAGATCAAGCTCTTTATGTTGGAGTTAAGAAGCGGCGAAAGTGCTCCATCGGGAAGGAGAAAGTAAGGTGGTTAACATTTTTGGAGTTCCATGAGGTCTTTGGGTAAGTGCCACATCTTAACGTTTGCTTTGTTGTAATGGAATTGAATGAAATGTCCTTATTTGTCATTTCATTTCATACTTTCAGGTCATTCGGATCTGAATGAATGAAAAACTAAAACACAACGTAACACGAAAAAAAAAATTCTTCTTATTTTTTGCAGAGGGGATGAGGAGTACTTGTATGTAAATCACACTGGCATCAGAACTGGAGATCCTTTCCAGTTTTACGTTTCAGACATTGACACTGCACTCTGTTCGTGCAACGCCATCTCTGAGACATTTAAACTTCTCAAACCAAACGATTCATCATCCGACATTCCTGGTGGTAGTAGTAGCAGTAAACCAGTGGTTTATGGTGGCTTTGTTTTTGCTTGCCGTGGTCGTGGTGAGTCGTTCTTTGACCGTAAGAACGTTGATAGCATGCCATTTCTGGAGAATTTTCCTGGAGCTACTTTATCTGGAACTATTTCTAACGGCGAAATCATACGTGGCAAGTCCGGTTTACCCGGGGGACAAGAACATCAAGTACAAGGGCCTAAGAACTGCTTCCTTCATTTTTACAGTACTGTTTACCTTTTATGGTCCTACATTCCTGTACATCATCGACATGTTTAACCAATTTCGTTGTTTTCACACTTTAAAAATCGGTTAGCAACTGGTTTTGAACCAAATACGTCTTCTGGTTTCGTCGAATTGTCGGTTTGTTCATATTTCTCTCTTCGCATGACTTTGTATATGATTAAGATTCTGTTGGGAGAAATCTTTGGCAAATGTTTGCAGTTCTCTTGTTGGTGTGTAGTTGCCTTGATTTCTTTTTAACTTCTCTTAGTATTTCGCTCAATGTCTGTGTATCCTGAATGGAGAGGGATGCATTCAAGTACCAAACCACTTTTTTTATATTCGGCGTCTTTTAGTGGTACCAAGTCGAACCTACTTTCGAGACATCATAATGACGTTCGATATTTAGGAATCAAACTTCAGATACCGGTGTGGTCTGCACAGGCTAGATTTTTTATGGTGTTATTAAAGACGGCCTGTTATATTTATTAGTTGGCTTCCGATTGGGTTGCTGGGGTTCAACTTTCAAATGATGGACCCCATTTGTAAGATATTTATTAGTTGGCTTCCGATTGGGAAGCTGGGGTTCAACTTTCAAATGATGGACCCCATTTGTAAGATATAACAGCCGATGTTTTTAAAATGGAGCAGACCACTCCTACTGTACTCACAAAAATTGTTTTTTTGAAGGTCGATTATGCCAATCGGTCTTAAAATCGATTCTTGGCTATAACACTTGCAAAAGGTCATTTATGCCTTTTCGAAGGTCGATTGTGACAATCGCTCTTAAAATCGATTCTTGGCTAAAGAACAAAAAAAAAAACTTGCAAAAGGTCCTTTACGGTGCATGATACGTGTTGTGAATGGCTAGACTAAATTCGGATGAGGAAGTTCACTCGACACTAGGGACTATGGTGCTGAGAATCCGAAAAATGAAGTGACTCTTCAAATCTTGTGTTTTTTACCTGATTGGGCGAAAATGTAATAACTTAGCTGATATGCTTGCAAATCTAGGGTTTAGTATCCCTATATCTAATTCTGGCTATTGTAATTGTGGTACACAACCACCTTCCTCAATTATCTCTGCTTTGTCGGCACATCTTTGATCTTCTTAATGAAATTTGACTTTCAAAAAAATAAATAAAAGATAAGTGTTTTGAATCGGTAGAATCACCGTGGTGAAAAATGAAAATAAACATCCTTTCTTAAATTGTCCACATTTAAAAAGATCTCATTGGTTGAATAGTTTTTACACTAATTATTTGATGATCATTCGCTACTAAGTCATACTTATACTATCAAATGTCCCCATTTTAAAAAGATTGGTTGAATAGTTTTTACACTAATTATATGATGACCATTCTTTACTAAGTCATACTTAATAACTATTAAAATAAGTTGGCAAATAACCAAAATAGTCCATGATCGATTCAACTATTCTTATCATTATAGTCCGTGAACTATTTTTAGTATCAAAAGAATCCATTAATTTATATTTTCTTCACGAGTAATGATACGTTCACAATAGTTGTGTCATAACGAGTGACACAATGATGATGTGCATCGTTGATCATGTTAGATTTACATCATGATCAATTTAGACACATTAAAATCAACGGTGCAGATCACCGTTGTGACTCAACTATTGTGCCCGTATCATTATTTTCCCCCGACAAGTCTGTATGAGCCTTTTCAGAGGGTAATTTGTAACAATGTCAAATTATTTGGTTTAAAAACCAAATAATGATCATACCTCACCAGCCTTAATAGTGATCATGTGGGTAGAAAGGTTCCCCTGTTGAGCAATATGCCAACCTATTCACCATCTATGTAAAAATACACAAATATTAACATGGTCATGAATCAAATCCTATTTGGTATCAAAACCAATAGGAATCATTACATTAAAGATGGACCCTACCTCTCAAAAAAAAAAAAAAACACCAATCTACATTTTTAAAATTGATGAAATGCTCGTCCAATACTTGCTCCAAGTCCATTATAAAATTAGTGGTAAAAATAAAACATATGTTAGCAAAAAAAAAAAAAGCAAGGATCCTCTCAAGTGTGAGAGTCAATTGCTCTCTCAAGTGTCAATGATCTAACCACACACTCACAACGTGAATATGATCTAGCCGTAGATTTTCTTTTTCGAAACTACGTCGTTTTGTTAAAAATGTCTAATAACAATAACACTTGACCATCACACTTGAATCAGATGCATTCCTACCTCAAGCATGAAATTGGTAGCCGCTAATCTAATTTAACATTTTTTTTCCTCCCAGACATGTTCAATCTTGCTTCAATGTCTGTTTGATTTATTTTATTTGTTTTATTTCTATTTTTAACAGAGATGGTAAGTCGGCGGGACGACAATATGATGCCAAAGAGTTCAGAGGTTTTTACACCTATGGCAGTGTTAAAGAGGGATGCAATAACAACAAGGGTTGACACTTAAAAAAAATCTTTTTGCTAATGTCAGATTTGACTTAAAGAGAAAGATGTTTTCAATTTGTCTTCTTCCGACTTATTATGATTTGTGTTTGTTACATGGTAGAACAAAAAAAACTTGCATCTGGCCCGGGATACTTTATCATGGCAGAGTAAGCAATTAATTGCTTTAATATGTTATTCCATAGTCCAACCTACTTTGACACCATGCTTAAACTCAACTTTAGTCGATCTCTTAGAAAACCTTTTGAAACCGACCTTCGATTTTTCGAAAGTCGATTTTCAGCAAATGCCTTTAAAGACCTTCTCTGTTTGTATTCTATGTGTGTGTATTGTTTGATAACAATGTTTTCTTGAGAGGCAGACGAATCATTTGGAATCATGTGGGTTGGTGGGAATGGAATGGACTCGATATGTGTGGTAACTGGGAATGAAGATCTAGTTCGTGTTATCTTTCCTTGTTTCTTAAGCGATCTTCTATAACTATTATGGCAAGAGAGTACTCTCATGATTCTAGATTTCAGATGTCAAGTATCACTCCTATGATTCATAATATGAACAGGACGCGACACGTCTGCGTGGTATCTTAATGAATCTGTCAAAACATACGGTTTTCTTCCGTTTCTGGCAAAATGTAATTGTTGAAATTGAAGGTGTGTTATATTTCTTAGCATTCACTTGAGTTTTTGTTGTAATGACTAAGTTTTTTTAAGTGTAGCCGATCTAGTCTATTCAATAATACGTCATAGTTATTTTCTTTAAGTAGTGCCATTGTATGGGTATACACATGGAAATTGTTTTCAATCGTGGGGTTGGGGAGAGAAAGAAACGTATGTTGCTAGAACCGTTAAAATTTAATATGGAAAATATGGAAAAAGCAAGGGTTACTAATAGTAGAGGGGGATGGGGAGTGGAGGGATTTTTTTAAGTTGGTTGATTACTGATTATCGGAAACATTGGGGTGATTAGGCCATTTGTCTATGTATGTAAGAATAATACACGTATATCGAACATCACTTGATCATATTCCAGACAAGTCTTCCTTTGATTTAAGTACCGAAACATAATTGATTTGCTTATAGTAGTCGTTGTCTTAAAACTAAAACTTTTTTTTTTGTTTGCTTGAGATATTACTAGCATTCTAGACAAGTGGTTAATGGTCAATGCATTGTTCGAGCAGACCCCGTCTAATAAAATACGTGAAAGGTTTCACAAGAGGATCAAGAAGCCATTCGGTGTTGGTATGTTCAATTGTTCATAAGACTCTTCATTCGGCATTGTAACATATCTGTTGAAATATGCTAGTTAAATTAGCTTCATTACTTGTTTTAATCTCTGTTAGCTCCCTGTTTGATTAGCTCTGTTTGAATGTTTCTATTGTTACTAGCCTTTTCATGTTGCAACTTGTTTTCTAGCCGTTAGAGGCCTTTCCTATAAATTGCAATCTATGTTATCCTACCCGATAAGAAAAAAAGAGGCAAAGAATTCGGAGATGAAGATGTAATAATGCTTTACTAGAAGAAGACTTCCATCCTCCCTTTTCAACTGAACCCTTACTCTTCCTCTTTGCAACAAAACCGCGCGGATATTGTAATATTTCGATTTTCGGAAAAGGGGAAAGGGCAGACGTGTCATTTTGCGAAAACGAAATATTATTATTTCTTGTCTTTTGTGGGAGTTAAGTATTTAATAGAGTATGTATATATATTTTCGAATTTTATATATATATATATATATATATATATGATTGAGAATGTGTTAACACAAGAGTAAACTTCAACTTAGTTTTATTCATTGAGTAAAGAGATGTATAAATACAATACAATTGAGATAGAGAGACTAGCTAGCTAGCTTGGGCGGCCACTTGAGTATGTAGATGTGGGCGGCAAGCATGCAAAAGTAAAAAGTAAAAGTTATGTCTATGACATAAAGTAAACTAGAGTTTGACATATTAATTGTTTATATGAATCACAATTAATATCACAATTAATATGTCTTTTACAATTAAATAAGGTGTACAAAATATTATGTACGAAATCCGAGGCTCGGCGAGTCCGCCGAGCACCCCCGTCGAAACCTCTCGCTCGGCGACTCAACTCGGTATCTTGAGTAATATTTCTACACCCCCCCCCCCTCAAATCGGGGTTTGTATATGTTGATGCGACCAAGTTTGCTACTTAGTCTCTTTGAACATAAGAGGTGGAATAGCCTTGGTAAGAATATCGGCATTCGATCTCTTGAGGGAACATACTTGGAGTTGAATAATCTTGGCATCAATCTTCTCCTTCGAAAGTGTCCGTCAATGTCCACATGCTTGGTTTTATCATGATGGACCGGATCTTCTCGCCATGCATAAGGTGAATTATTATCACAACAGATTGTGATAGGTTGCGATACGGTTGTTTGAAGTTCGGTCGCACTTTTTAGCCATAGAGCTTCACAAATGCCAAGTACAAGTGCCCTTAGTTCGGCTTCGCCAAGATCGCTTCTTGACACGATGAGGTTGTTTCTTACTCCTCCAAGTAACCGAGGTTCCCCCATATATATGAGCAATAGCCTGTGGTAGACCTCCTGTCAATGTGACATCCAGCCCAATCAGCATCAGTGTAGACCTTGATTGATCTATCAGTAGACTTTGTGAAGTGCAGGCCTTGGCCAGGTGTGGATTTTAAATACCTCAGTATCCTATTCACTGCATCCCAATGTTGCTCAGTAGGGCAATGCATGAATTGACTGACCAGACTGACCCCATATGCAATATCAGGTCTTGTATGGGAGAGGTAGATGAGTTTCCCTACAAGCCTTTGATATTGTTCTTTCTGACGAAATGTCACCATGTAGCAGGTATGACCGGGGTCTACGGGGGATATAGCGAGGTTTGCACCCCAAAGATGCCGCTTTCCTTCAAAGAGGATCCAAGTACATATTTCCTTTGGGAGACGAAATGCCTTTGCTTTGTTTCTTGCTACTTCCATGCCAAGAAAATATTTGAGAAAACCCAAGTCTTTCACTGAAACACCTTTGCCAAAGAGTCTTCAAATGTTGGATCTCGGTAGAGTCATCTCCGGTGAGGATGATATCATCCACATAGACAATAATAATAGACCTCTTCTCGGTTGGTTGTCTTGATGAACATAGTGTGATCGAAATTGCATTGGTGATATCCAAGCGACTTTGACCACGGTTGTTAACTTTCCAAACCATGCCCTTGGTGATTGCTTCAGCCATATAGAGATTTCCTCGGTTGCACACCTTGCCTTGAGTATGAGGATTGACAAAACCGGGAGGTACATTCATATAAACCTCCTCGCAAGGTCCCCATTTAGAAAAGCATTTTTGATGTCCAATTGGTGAAGAGGCCAGTCAAGTTGGACAGCTAGAGAGATCAGAACTCTGACAGTGTTGAGTTTTGCCACTGGTGCAAAAGTTTCCTTATAGTCAATGCCATAAGTTTGAGTGAATCCCCTAGCTACCAATCTAGCTTTGTACTTGTCAATAGTGCCATCAGCATTGTATTTGATAGTGAATAACCATCTGCAACTGACTGTCTTCTTGCCCTGTGGGAGAGGTGTCAAATCCCAAGTATGATTATCCGGAAGTCTTTGTCATCTCTGTTTTAACCGCGACCTTCCATTTATCATTTTGAAGGGCCTCCCGAATATTTTTAGGAATAGAGTGAGAGTCCGGGTCCCGTGAAAACATGGCAAAGGCGGGGAGATAACTTATCATAAGATAAATAAGAATGAATAGAGTGATCGGTGCATGATCTCTTTCCTTCCTAAGAGCAATAGGCCTATCATCAATGTCGGCGGGGCTGCCGAGGATCCGTAGATTGCCGAGTGTCGGTAGGCTCGGGATCGGCGGGCTCGGGGTCGGTAGACTCTTGTTCGGGGAGGTTGCGAGGAGTATTAGGGTTTCGTAGAGAGTCGGTAGGGTGCGAAGTTCGATCTGCCGAGGATCGCAGTTGCTTGAGGGTTAAGAGTTTGCCGAGGGAAGGGGTTTAGGTCAATTTCAATCGGGTTTCCATCGGTGAATGGCTCGGTAGGTTTGTCGTAATACGGGGTTCTTTCAAAGAATTTTACATCCATAGAATTGTAAAATTTCTTTTCGAGGGGAATAACATTTGTAACCTTTTCTCGTCCTTTGCATAACCTAGGAAAATGCACTTGTGAGCTTTAGGATCAAGTTTACTTCGTGTTGAGCATGGATATACACAAACACAAGTACAACCAAAGATCTTTGGAGGCAAGCGGAAACAAGATGATGGCGGGAGTGTGTGGTCGGTAGGGTTTGGAGTGGAGTTTTGAAACCTAACACTCTGTGGGAAGTCCGTTGAGTAAATAAGTTGCGATCGGTATAGCTTCACCCCACATATATTTAGGAACATGTGTGGTGAACATGATTGATCTCGGCCATTTCCGGCGGGTGCTGTTCTTTCTCTCGGCAACCCCATTCGCCGAGGTGTTTCCACACAACTACTGATATGAACAATTCCTCTATCTGTCAAGAAGGCGAGATTAGACTCATAGTATTCTAGAGCATTATCGCTTTAAGATCTTGACCTTAGTATCAAATTGAGTGGAGACCATATGATAAAATTCTTGAAAGATAGGGCCAACTTCGATTTGTCTTTCATTAAAAAAACCCAAGTGTTCCCGGTATGATCATCAATAAAGGTGACGAACCACCTTTTCCCCGTTATACTTTTCACCCTGAGGGTCCCCACACATCACCGTGTATTAAGGTGAAGGGTGAGGAATGCAAATGAGGTAACTTAGCATACACGATTTTGTAAGTTTAGCAAATTGACAAATATCACATTGAAGGTCATTCGGATTACATCCTTTAAACAATTCGGGAGTTAAAGATTTTAAGTAACCAAAACTTGGATGTCCTAATCTATAATGCCATAACATGATATTGTCTAAAGTCGGGAGCAAAGCCGCCGAGGCGGTTCGGTCTTCGCCTTACGTCTTCAAAGCAGGTTGACCGAAACAATCCGGCGCAAGGTTTAGCCTTCCCAATCACTTCCCGTGAAGTAGGATCCTGGAATGTGCACCGATTTTCCTTAAAAACAACAAATCCAATTCAAATCTTTAGTGAGTCTACCGACGGATATAAGATTGCGGTCTAAGTTTGGAACAAATAGGACATCCCGTAGGCATATCTTATTAGTGAGTTTAACATTTCCAACACCTTTTGCACGAGAGATAGATCCATCGCGGTTTAATGTTATGAATTTGGTGACAAGGCATATAGTTGGTTATAAGGTTTTTATTACCAAATCATATGGGAGGATGCCCCGAATCAACAATCCATGTTTCATTGCTAAGGGAAGAGTAGAATTTACCCGTATGAGTATGAGTAGCAACATCGGTAGAGTGACTACCTTCCTTTTGTTGATTCAGAAGGCTTTGAATGCGAAAGAACGAGCATTCATTTGGTTGTCATTCTCCTCCTCACCGATGTGTCTGCCTTGACTTTCCCCGACGGGTTTTGAGGTTTTTGAGGAGTTAGGCTTGCCATGGAGCTTCCAAAGCGGTTGTCCTTGGTGTGATTTGTGCGTTTGCGGTGATCACGAACGATTTTCCGCTTTTCTCGGTAGGCTTCTTGTATGTCTCGGCAACCTCGGCGGCCTTCCTTCCCGACGGTCGGCGGCGGCACCTTCAGTAGGGTTGTCAGTAGGGGATTTCAGAAGCATGACTTTTCTCCTACTTTCTTCATGTTTGACCTCAGCAAACATGGATTTGAGATTTGGAAGAGGTTTGGTGGCAAGAATTCTTCCTCTAACATCATCAAGAGCAGGATTCAGTCCAGTGAGGAACCTGAATACTCTCTTCTTTTCTATGATGTCTTTATAAAGAGCGAAAATCCTTGACATCATTCCAAGAGTGAGTTTCTAACATATCTAAGTGTTGCCAAGCCTTAGATAGTTGATTGAAATATTGAGTTACAGACATATCCCCTTGCCTGCAAGTTTGAATCTGAGCTTCTAGTTCATATACCTCAGATGTATTATCCTTCTTGGAGTAAAGATCTCTGGCATTATCCCAGATTTCTTTGGCAGTATCATACATCATAAAGTTTTCACTTATCTCTTTTGTCATTGACCTCGTGAGGATGGTCATGAGTTGATTATTTGTTGTGTCCCATGCTTCAAAACTGGGGTCAGTTTCAGCAGGTGCAGGTTTTGTTCCAGACAAGTATCCCATCTTACTTTGTCCGTAAATATACATTTTCATAGACCTTGACCATAACGATAGTTGTTACCATCAAGTCTATGGTTTGTATAAGAAGAGGAGTTGTCGGTACTCCCCACCGAGGCCGCCGAGAGTCCGCCGAGGTTGAAGTAATGTCGGATGTGGAAGACATTCTTCGAAATATGAGTTTTGCGGCGGAAAAAGTTAGAACACAAATGGCTCGATACCATGAAGAGAGTTTGAGAATGTGTTAACACAAGAGTAAACTTCAACTTAGTTTTATTCATTGAGTAAAGAGATGTATAAATAGATACAATTGAGATAGAGAGACTAGCTAGCTAGCTTGGGCGGCCACTTGAGTATGTAGATGTGGGCGGCAAGCATGCAAAAGTAAAAAGTAAAAGTTATGTCTATGACATAAAGTAAACTAGAGTTTGACATATTAATTGTTTATATGAATCACAATTAATATCACAATTAATATGTCTTTTACAATTAAATAAGGTGTACAAAATATTATGTACGAAATCCGAGGCTCGGCGTCCGCCGAGCACCCCGTCGAAACCTCTCGCTCGCGGACTCAACTCGGTATCTTTGAGTAATATTTCTACAATATATATATAAGGGAAATCTGGTTATTTGGTAATTAAATGACAATTAAGGAAAAAGGGATTTATGGGAAATTAGTATTTAAGGAAAATTAACACACAATAATCCCATAACCTAGACTAAATCAGAAAATCCAGTTTCACACCTCTTCTCTGCGCAACTTTGAGAGGAGAAAGGGGCTAGAGGAGTTCTTCAATTAACTGAAGCAAAGTTTGACCGTTTGTAGATCAGAGTAGAGAATTGGAACCGTTGTGAGGAGCACATCGTTTGGATATCAGTGGGAAGGAAGTGCAGCAGTTTTCAGAGGCTTTTGAATTTGGTTGTGGCTGCAATTAGGTAAGACACTCTTCCTATGATCTCGGTTATGATTCGTAAAGTTTAGATTATGTTTTTGAGACGTGTAGATGCTAGTAAAAGATGTGTTTTTCGTTGATCAAGGATTCTAGGTAATCTTGGGATGATTAGATATGTTTTCTATGTTTTACTGTGTTGAAAACGAGGTTAATTAGGCTAGAAACGATTCAGAAATCGAGTTGCGAAAATTTTAGCGTTTTGGGAAAAACCCAGGCGGACGGGCGTTCGCAACCCTAGTAGCTCAGACGGGCGTTTGCATAAGGCAGACGGACGTCTGAGGTGAGATTTTTGATTCAGGATGTAGCTGTTTTTGGCAGACGGGCGTTTGGGGTTTAGTGGACGGGCGTCTGATTACGGACGGGCGTCTGGCCTATTCTACCTTTTTTTTTACGGTTTTATCATTCTAGTTTGGTTTCGGGCTTTATAATCATATTATTATTGTTTTAAACCCTTATTTATGATATGATATCATTGGTTAACATAAGCAAGCCTGAATTGAGCTTCTGATTCGTTCAGTTAAAACACCGAATGTACTCTTAAAGGGAGTTGAAGTTCGGATCCGTCGGAAGAGCATGATAGGCTTGTGCTTTGATGAATTAGCATTCATCAATGTCTGTGTAATTGCTAGGCCTTGTTGATGTCTAGTGGTCTAGGAAGAGAGTAGTAAATGTGAGGGAGATTAATTGAAAATACATAGGTGGTTAGTTAATCATTCTAATAAAATTACGTATTTGACTAGTAAAAGATTAAACAACATGTCCCTCTTGGATAGGCACCAGTCTATATCGCGATGTGTGTGCTACCTCTGAAGGTGGGAGAACTCCGTAGGTCAAAAAAACCCTAAGTACGGAGGGACTCCACTGAGGTGTGCGTACTTTCGGAGCCTACCTATTCTAGCCTCCGTGGATATTGGTGTGATCCACTAATATGTTGCCAAGAGTGTCCCAAAAGTGGATACGCGTAGTGCCCTTGAGTGCGGTTGTAACATAGATAAGTTAAGTAGAAACGTTTAGTCAATTCATATTGATGGACATGAGATGAACCCTAGATTGAGTCGGTCAAACATAAACAACTAAACCTTTAAATATCTTTTCTTTATAAATTGTAATTGTTATCATAGCTTCTCTTTCTTATTAAGTACGTTGTACTTACCTCAAATGCATGTTTTCTATGTGTTTGGGGATGAGAAGACGAACAGGTAGATATTGTTTACGAGGAGGAGTTCGATGATGACGTTTGAAGACGCTTCATTGAAGATTTTACATTTATTCATTTCGTTAATCTTTAATAGACTGTTTTTAGTACTTCTGGGATTGACTTTTGGTCTTTCGAGATTTGTAGTACTGTTACATTTCTTTTGAGAATATCGTACATTTCTTTCGGATTTTCGTATTTTCCTTGAATGTAATAAGTTACATTTCCACCTTTAGATGTTGTTTCTATTCTTGGATGTTTTGGAAATTTTCATACCCGAGTCTTTTGCTTCCGTTTGCTTGTTTTTGATACGACGTAGTAGAGGCTTACGTATGAAATGAATTTATTTTTATTTTATACGTGCCGAACGTTCCTTTTCCGGATAAAGACTCGGTGTCCGGGAACGGGGCGTTACAGATATGCCTTATCAATCTATTTTAAGCATTTCAGAGAGTATATTTAGGAACTCAAGCAATAAGTATATAATCAGATTGAAGGGGAAACAATGAGTAAGTAAGAAGATGATTAAGATCTTACCTCAATTGCCCCTGTTTTTGTGCACAAAGACACGTACTTGAGGGGGCAAGTGGCTTGAGAGCAGTCACTACTCAGTGAAAAAGAGCTGCTTTTGATGCTTCTATTAGATGTTGACGACAAAGCTGACAAGCATGGGCATATATAGGCATAAAAAGACGTTGTTTTCCTCATATCATATTAATGATATCGAAATTATCTCGGGTGTTCAACAGTAGTGATGTGGAGGATATCTAGCTGTGATTTGTGCATGAGAGTGGTGGTGCACAGTGGTGCTAGGGATTTCCGGTGGCGGTGCCAATAAAATAGAGAGAGCAGATAACTTGGCTTAGCCTTGCTTTTTATTCATTAAAATGTGTCTCCCAAATGGGTTATAATGAACCTTATTTATAGGGGAGCCACCGACTAAAGTTCGGCTTATTTATAAATAGATATTTATCTACACTAGCGAGCTCGTAGCGAAGCCAATAGGTTATGCCCCTAATGACCTCGTTGATCCTTGTGTCTTTTATGTCTTTGTCTTGCTAAACCAGTGACAACTTCTTCCTCTAAGTGTCATGGGGGAGGTCACTCGCGGACTTGATCGTTTGGATATATGTGGGTCGCCCCCTAGCCCGATCTCGCTTCTCATGGCGCCGCAAGGCCATTAGCGGGGTCATGATCCCTTAATTTTAATGTGGTTAATATAACGCGGACTTCGCGGCTATCGGCCTTATCTTAGCTATGGTTGCCGGCGGACCCGAATAGAGATCCGTGGGTTGTAATACGGTTAAGGCGTATCACATATGTATTTAGATTTCCTTGTGAATTGTTTGTCCACCTTTCGACGGTGTAACTTGTACCCTTGAATTCCCCTACGAGTTTATAGACGCCCCTAAGCACACGTATGCGCTTAGTTCGACTGTATTATCACGTGTTGGATACTCTAGCTGACAAGCATGGGCACTAGCTGAGTCGATACTCACTAAGGCACGAACTTGACTTGACTAATAAAACTTGTAATTGAAACTCAACTCGAGCCGTAAAATGACAATATCGAACTCGACTCGTTAAGTACTTGATATAATTCGATTCAACTCGTAAGCTTGACTATTTTTTAAGATTTTTTTTCCATTAAATATGATAATACTGGGCTAGACTTGCTTAATACTTGACTCGAATAATAATTCATGATTTAATATTTAATAAAAGAATACTTAAATAATTATTTATTTAAACTCAATTGACTCGCGAGTCACTCGGTTACGATATATTAATTGGAGCTTGAGATTGACGGAGAAAAATAAATAAAAAAAAAAAACACAAAACCATTCGAATTAAATTTGTTTACGTATACCTCACGGCAACAACATATTGAAGAGGTAAGTGCATGTTACTCGTGAGGCAACAACATAATGAAGAGACAAAACTAAACAAAACTTTTGTTTAGTTTTGTCCCGTCGGCAACAACATATTGAAGAGACAAAACTAAACAAAAGTTGCGCACCATTTATTTATCCCGTCGGCAACAACATACGGGAGGAAATATTTAGCTTTTAATGGGTTTCGTCGATCAAACGATCACAACAACGAGACGAATAATTTTATCTGAGCAACCTGATATTTTCAGCAAGGTAATTTCTCCAATCTGCTGCAGTTCAGCTCGGCCCTAGCTCTAAAAAAATTAGGGCTCGTTATCGTATCATCGTAAAATCATAGTTTTTAACATAGAACTAATGCTAGATTTAATTGTTTCGTAATAGGTGTTCGTAGATTCAGCAAATTGCTTGGAATACCTCAAAATCTAAGGTAAGGAGTTCTTCTATCAAAAGGTTCCGCTTTTAGTTCAAAATGTGTTCCGTTTTTAGTTTAAAAGGTTCCGATTTTAGTTGAATGATTATGCCTTTTAAGTTGTTTTAATATTGTTTATGTTAATTTGCACGAAACCAGACATGATTATGTGCTGCCGGGTATTTGTCAAACTGTTTTAAGAAAGTTATTATGCTTTCTAGTTACACTTATGTTTTATGCGTTTGGGTTTTTCGTGTTAATAGTGGAGATATGTTGGGAGTATGGTGTTGTTATGGTCTTTGAATGCTCTAGTAGGTTATTTATGGACACATAGACATGGTATTATGTGCTTTATGTGCTTTAATATATTTATAGTTAGTGACCTTGCGATGTACTGAACGGAGTACCATGGGTTCTAAGTCCCATGTCGGACGTGTGACTAGTTGTATTCCCCATGTCGTTTTCAAGACGATGTACCGAATGGGGTACCGTGACCCAGACCCACGTTGGACGTATAATTAGTCATGTTCCCCGTGTCGCGCCATGCCTCGTATTAAGTAAGTGACAAGACAAGAATATGACAAGTTCACGAGTAGCCTAAGTAAGTAAGTAATGTAACTTAACAAGTACGTGCAAGATAAACCGATATAGCAAATAGGCATGTTTTCTATGCATTAAGTATGTACGCTAAAAGGGTTTTCTTTATGTTTAAAGTATTGTTCACTAAACTATTTGTGAAAGTGGATAAAGCGGATTCATGTCGTGTCTCCCGGCTTGACAACCATGAATCTCCTTTTTTGATCTTCTTTCTCCTTACTGAGAAAATAGCTAGTGCTCACTCCTTTATTTGGAATAAGAAGGTTGCAGGTACATGCTTGACTTGATGACGAGCTTGGAGTGCTAGCTTAGGATGGAGATGGGTTCTTTTATGCTTTAGTTTTCGTTTATAGTTGTTCTTTCTAATAAGGCATTTTTTCCGTAGTAAAGTTGTTCTTTCTTTTTAGACATGTCAGTTGTAATGGATGATAGCGTTTGCTTTCAGTTATTATGATTTAGTTTGACAGTGGTTGTATTATAGTTGTTGGAAGACCCCAAACCAATATTTTATTCACCCCACTAACTTATTTATTATTATTTTATTAATTCTATTATTTTATTATAAATTCTTTCATCAATCAATCAACATCAACAAATAAAATAATATTAATCCATCACTTTATACACTCATTACACTATTTAACCATTACTTTTTCAATATAATATTTCAAATCAACAATCATTACTTTAACTACACAAATTTCAATACAACTTTTCAACTTTATCATCATTACTTCACTATATTTTATAATTCTTTCTCTTTCTTGGATCCAAATGGATCCGGTCTATTCCCAAGTCTTCAGCATGTTTATTCCGCACGAATAATTAATTACTCTAATACGACACGAGGCTTACGTGAGATTTAGAGTTTACTCTAAATGTCATGTTCCGAGCGTCCCGTGTCGGGATAAGGACTTGGTATTCAGGACAGGGGCGTTACAATTTTATTTCTGTTTAGTTTGATATATAGATCGACTAACTGTAACTCCAACATAAGACTTACTCATGTCCAAGGTACTATTGTAATACACTGCCTTAAGAACCGCTTGTCTAATTGATGATATATTTCATTATGTAATTTATCCTCATTTTCCATGCTTTTAATAGTAATTGCATCTTTTGGCATCGATTTGCGTAATAAATGACTTCAAGTTGCTTTTGACCCATCTTAGAGGCAGAATTGTGATTGAACTAATTCACGAGAATTGTAGATTTTCGAACATGTTTTACAACCCGTCTTGAATCATTCAAATCGAAGGTCTATAAGCAAATACATGGCCAACCCGTCTTGAATCATTCAAATCGAAGGTCTATAAGCAAATACATGGCCAAGTTACTGAAGACAGTCCAGTGCCGAACATCCTGTCAGGCCAAACTTTAGGCAGCTCGGTTCGTGACGCGTTTCACACTATTTAAACCAGGGGCGGATCCACGTGCCCCAGGGGGGGTCACGTGACCCCACTGAATTTTTAAATTTTTTTTTTTTTTTTTTAGTATTAAAATTATGTAGTTTTGTTGTTAAAAAGTGTTGTTTTGCCGATAAAAATTGATGTTTTAGACTCTGGTGACCCCACTGAATTTTTTTTTGGATAAAAGATGTAGTTTTAGACTCCGGTGACACCACTGGAATAAATTCCTGGATCCGCCAGTGATTTAAACCCGATTTTACAGCTGAATCCCTATCTCCTTTGTCTCTAATCAACCATATCGGCCACACCTTTCATTAGAGACCTTGAGAGGCTACTTTAACACAAAAAAATCTCCATCTCCTTCTTCTCAATCAACCCTAACAGTCACACCTTCCATTAAATTGAATATTGTGGAGACCTAATCCGAGATTTCTTCTTTATTTGTGTGATGTCCCATATCTTCGTAAAATGTATAAAAGTCTTTTTACAATTTTATGTGTACCGATGTTTTTTAATTGGTTATGTTTTAATTAAATAAATAAAGTCAAGATATTTGTTAAAAAGTATTTACGGAATTTAAAAAATGTAACTTTTAGTGAGGACAAAAAGATAAATGTATTAACCTCTATATATACCCATATAACCCCAAAACTCTTTCTTTCAGTTTTAGTTTTTTGGAGCTTTTCTTGTGGATCTATATATTCTTGAAGTGTTCTTGGAGCTTTTTGGTGAAATCATAGGTTTGGTGGGTTCATATCATTGCTGTTGTGTGACCGTGATATGAAATTTCATTTAGTTTTGAAAGGAAATTTGACGTAGAATGGTTGCAGTTGTTGGAGGTGCTCTGTGAGATAGATTTTCACATTTGAATTTTCAATGTAGGTTGGATGCATTCTTATACTTGTCAAAAGTAATACATATGAAGCATGCCTGGATCAAATGCATTTTCCTTCCGGAAGGAGGATTTTACCGGAAAGTGTTTTAGAAATATCGATGTAGTCCGACTAATATAGGTATGTATCAATATGTTTTTATTTTGACACATATTAATACACATAATTAACTAAAACACATAATTAAATATAAACCGTGTTTTTTGTATTCATATATACTAGGGCTATAAATATATGCTAAAAAAATATTGTAACAATATTAAATGAACGAATATATGTTCATACCAATAATCGCCATACTTAAAACATTTGATTCTGATATATTGTCGATTTGATTGATGTCAAATCCCAAAATCAAGGAGAAGTTATTTTAACAAAATACCGGTATCAGTCACTCACTCTTTTGGCTGACATTTTGCTACGACTCTAATTGCAAATCATCCTATTAATGGGAAGCAAAAAACAACACATACTAATAGATTAAGCAGTCCTGAGAATTGGTGCACATGCAAGTTTATCATCATTCAATTAATTTGTGCTTTACTCGGGGGCATTGTCTATTATATTTTCTAACTTCACTCTTTATCAGGTCTGTTACAGGATTCCAAACTACATACTTTATCTACATGACCCTGGTAAAGATCCAATTATAGTTAATTTAACGGCCCATCAGATCAATGGGCTGTTAGCTGTCGATGTCATCCACAAGCCTTGTCCTGAAGAACCGTAAACATTTGGCTTCCTTATGGGTTTTGCTTTATTCTGGCTTTTGCTATATTCTGAGTTTTGCTTTATTCTGGGTTTTGCTATATACACTTCTGGGTTTTGCTTTATTCTCACCTGCATGACCTTGTATATGGATTAGGATTCTATTGATTGACATGTCTCTGTATCATATAAGATCAAGAAAAAGCTTTAGCAAATTTTGCAGCCTCTCTTGTTGTGTTATTGTCTTTATTTCTTTTTTGAGTTCTTAAAGATCGTCGTAGGTGATCAGATACCCTGTAGGTGATCAGTAGGGGTGAACAAAAAATCACAACCCGATCCAATCTGACCTAATTCAACCTAACCCGCAATTGCGGGTCAAAAATGGATTTGAGTTGAGTATGGTTTTAATATATTTTGACCCGCATCTTATAGGTTGAGTATGAGTTGTACCTTAAAAAACATATTTGAACCCAACTCAACCCATATATATATATATATATATAGATTTTTAACTTTTCATTTTTCAAGATAGGCATTTAAAGAGCGTTCTGCTATCATCTTGTTCTTTTCAAGATAGACATTTATGGCACGTTTAGATAGATAGAATGGAATGACTATGTTGGAATGGAATGGAATGGACTTGCACGCTGGAATGGAATGGACTTGCACGCTGGAATGGAATGGACTGAGGAAGATGGGTGGTGACGGGTGATGGGTGGTGACGGCAGCGGGATATGAGAGGTGATTACGGTGTGTGGTGGCGGAAGTGGGAAGTGACATCGACAGGTGACGGCGGTGGGTGGTGATCATGGTAGCAGTGGTGGCGGATGATCGGTGGTGACGGTGGTAAGTAGTGATCGTGGTGAGGGTGAGTGATCGGTGGTGGCGGGTGATCGGTGGTGACTATGGTAGGTGGTGATAATGGTGGCGGCGGGTGATCAGTGGTGACGGCGTTGGGTGGTCATCGTGGTGGCCGTGACGGCGGGTGGTCGGTGTTGGGTGGTGATCGTGATGGTGGGATGACGGGTGATCGGTGGTGACAGTGGTGGGTGGTGATCGGACGGTGGTGAGTTGTGATCGTGGTAATACATTCCATTCCATCCGATTTTTGATGGAATGAAAATGACCAAATTTCATTCAATTGGAATGAAAATTCCTTCTTATCCAAACACGCCAAAATGATGGAATGGAATGAAAAAAACATTACATTCCATTCCGTTACTGCAATACAAACACGCCATTAAAGTATTTTCCATGCACTTAAAACGAATGGTCTAACTGTCTAAGTAAATAGGATTACAACTTTACAAGTCTACAAAAGAATAACATATATATACATTTGCAGTATCATAACATCAATTCAAACATAAACAAGTTCAACTATCATCTTGTTCTTCCGGTAACATCATCCATAAGTATTCAAATCAATTAATCACCACTAAGAGCACTTGTATCAGTGTCTCTTAACAGATTCTCTACTTTACAGACTCCAATACCATTTTTATCTGCTTTACAGAATCTCTACACAGGATCAACTGCATTAGAATTTCTACTGTACAACATTAAAATAACTACAAACCATAAAAAATAAGACATATTTTGAAAAGAAAAAAAAACACACACACACACGGATATATATATATATATATATATATATATATATATATATATATATATATATATATATATTTTATTCTATTCTTAGGCCGTTTGTTAAAACCGAAGACGAAATCGAAGTCGAAGTCCGAAGTCTTAATTACGAATAAATTAAGTAATCGAATATTTTAAGTCTTGAAATTGATTAGATTGTTTGGTAACATTTATTATATCGAAATTAGAATTTGTTTCGTGAGTGAGTATGTGGGTGTGGGTGTGGGTGTGTGGAGGGTGGGTGTAGGGTGGGTGGGGGTGTTGGTGTGGGGTAATGGTGGGTGTAGGTGGGTGTAGGGTGGGGTGTGGGTGTAGGTGGGTGTCGGGTGTGTGGTGTGTGGGGGTGGGTGTCGGGTGGGCGTGGGTGTGGGTGTAGGGTGTGGGGGTTGTGGGGGTGTAGGGGTGGGCTGTGGGTGGGAGTGGGTGTGGGTGTGTGTGTGGGGTGGTGGGTGTGGGTGTGGGTGTGGTGTGTTGTGTATGGTGGTGTGGTTGTAGGGAGGGTGGGAGTGGGGGTGTGAGGGTGTAGGTGGGTATGAGTGTGTGGGGTGTGGGGGTGGGTATGGGGGGTGAGGGGTGTGGGCGGGTGTGTGGTGTGTGGGGGTATGGGTTGTGTGGTGGGTGGGGGTATGGGTGGGGTGGATGGGGTGGGGTTGGGGTAGGGTGAGGGTGGGGTGTAGGTGTGAGGTAGGTATGGGTGTGGGGTGTACCCCTACCTAACGTAGATTTATTGAAAAAATTCGGCGTTAAGTAGTTTCCTCAACCACTTAAAATTTTTCATAATTTTTCACAGGAAATTCAGAAGATCTTAATTAATTAAGAGGTGTTAAAAAGTATTATCAAACAACACTTATTTTAATAATCACTTATTCTTTTAAGAATAAGTGTTAAGTGGTGTAAACAAACAGACCCTTACAGTGATAAATATTTATATTGGACAAATATTCCTTTGTATGAATCTTCTAAATATTTATAAAAGATCCATACAATGAAATATTTGTCAAAAACAAATTTTTGTCACTCTAAGAAATATATTTATTTGTTTATTTAAGAAATATTTGAAAATAGTAAAAACATGAATTTGTAAATTCATTCAGATTGCGGTAGATGTAAAGTATGGTGTCCAGAATCAGTCGAATACAATTCATTTTAACATATTCTGATGCAGCTGTATTTTAGATGGATCCGGAGAGTTAGAATATGTAAAATACAGATTTACCATCTCTTACAGATTCTACTGCAAGTGCTCTAAGAGCGTTAAAATCTATTGTCATGCTAACCCGAACCCAACTCGCACGTGTGGGTTGAACTTTGAATTGAGTTGAATATGGTTTCAAATTTTTATAACCCGCAACGTAAATGTTGGGTTTGAATTTTTATGAAACCCGCACGACCCAAATCATGTGCACCCCTAGTGATCAGAGACCCTTATAAAATTTGCATGCTTGCCATTTCAATTCAAGATCGTCGTAATAATCAACCCACCAATAAAAAATGCAGTGAGCTACTGTTGCTAAAGACTTCTAGTCATTAGGAGGAGATGCATAATCGAGGATGTCGATATGTTCTGCAACATTCTGGTAAATCTATGGTAGAAAGTTCCAACAAAGAGGGTTAACTAGGTGCCTAGTACGTTATCAGAGTCCATTATGAAATTTGCATACTATTATATAGTAATACACACCATTGGCATCTTTACTACTGACCATTTCAATCCGTGCTCGTCATGATAATCATCGACCCACCAACCAAAAAAGGATGCGAATTAAGCTCAATGAGTTACTGTTGTAAAGACATCTATCTACCTATTAGGAGGAGAGACATAATCAAGGGTGAAAAACAATCTATGGAATCTATCATAGAAAGTTCCAGAAAGAACAATGGATAACTAGGGGCAAGGAGCAAAATGTTTGGTTCTGGATACTGCGAAAATGTGCATATTCCTTTGCAAATTATTCCTCTGTGTGACTGTCTCTCATCTACAAGAACTTTTCCCTTAATGATAGGGTATCTTGAGGCCATCCATAGGCTTCCAACCCCGTCTCTCATTCCCTCCAACAGGGTTAGACCAAATCCTTGTACCTACTACCCTTAATGTTAGATTGACAAAAAATGTCAATTGGCATAATAATAGAATCGGGATGATTTGGTTTGAATCGGTGATTTGAGGACTTGAGACTCTCAATCTTTGTATCTTGAAACCCATGGCCCTGATCCTGCAACTTCTAGATACATGTTAGGCTGCTAGTCCTTAAGCTTGAGAAAGCCATCGTAAAGTAACGCCCTTTGCCCTTAACTAGCCTACCTGCAACACCAAGAACTAAGCTTAGCATTTAGACCTGACTTCTTTGCCCTATTGTGTCTTTTCTTGAAAATCATCATACCCATTGACACCATTCAAAATGACATGTGTCCTTTCATTCAAGATTGTAACACATCCTTTCACATTTCAGCACAGCTATCACTTACAGCAACATGAGGAACATAACTTATAAAGAATCTTATCTCATTCAGCAACTTTGGGATAACACCTTACTGGCTATGATTAACTGTAGACAGAATTGGCTCATTAGGCTCAAACATCAAACCTTGATAAATAGACACTCTAAGTTACACACTCTCTGGAACAATGCCATGCCATGATTATATAAAATTCCAAATATTTGGCACGAATGAAGGGAAACAAATTAATCCAAACAACAAGATAACACAATAGTATCATTCCAACAAGATTACAATAAACTCAAAAAGTACACTTGTGTTCTGAAATGAAAAATCAGAAGTTTCAGCAGTACATATGTGAGGCGATCCACAATTTCCATTCTCTCACAACAATTTATTTTCATCACCATCACTAAACACAACTCAAACCAAATAAAAAAGCTTACAGAAACTTTCTGTGCGGCCTCCCAGCATCTTCATCTTGCATATGGAATTCACGGACAATGCCCTTATAAACGAGGAGGGGAAGGGCGATGCCAAAGAGGCCGACGATAGCAAGGTTGCGGCGGCTCCACCTGAAATTGTGCTCCAGATTCTCTCGGGCCGATGACCAATCCTCTACCCAACGGTTCTTGTTAGCTTCCATTCCTCCACCCATTTTGCGAATTTCACTTGAATTGAAAATTTCCTTAATCTGTTCGTATTTGATCCTTTTAGGAAACCCTAGAGCGTATTCTAGTGAATTGTGATCGAGTATATTGAATCTGAAAGGGAGAAATGTTGTGTACCCAAACCCGTTAATCGATTGGATCGGAATTGAGCCGTTGACTGGTTGAACCGGCCGTCAGTTGAATTAACCGATGAAAGTTAGACAAATTTTTTTTTTTTTTTTTCGAGGGGAAGTTAGACAAGTTTTAAAAGGTCATTTAACGACATCACCTGTTGGACCATTGTAGCAAAATTTGATTCTCGGTAATCGAATTTATGCATAAAACTTTCCTTTAAAAAAGTTGAAAATAAATTTCGATATTTTTACGGATAAAATTTACACAAAATTCACTTGTGTATGAAATGTATTTAATAAATCGTCGAGATTCACCGATTTTCGGGATTCATTGTCAAAATTCACTATCGAAATTATTCACCGATTTCGGGATTACTAGGTGTTACTGTTTGTCATTCTTCTCGCTATAAAAATTAATTATATGTAGTTGTCCTGCCATCTTCATTAATTATGCTATCTTCTTTATGGTAACAATGCTCATCGTAGAATGATTAATATATCTTGTCTTTGCAAAAAAAGAAAATATAAATAGGTGGATTCTGTAAGCATCCGGTTTTCACCGGCAGTATCACGGGTAATCACTGGTTTGAGATCATATGTCCAGTTTGTGTCTCTAATTTCGATGTCTAAGTAAAAGCTACGTCGTTTCATGTGTGTTCTATTTTTTAAGGAAAATATAATAAAAACAAAAAACCAAAAAAAAAATAAAACACACATAAAACGACGTAGTTTTTACTTAGACACCGAAATTAGACACACAAATTGTCCAGGTTATCTCACCCCATAATTAACATACCTACATAATTACATTAAAAACCACGATTACTTTTTGTGATAAGGAATGTCAGTGCTAGTAACGTTACTATTTCTACAAAACGTCTGACATTGACGTTTTATTGTACACAATGTGAGTAATGATGAGTAACGGTGGTGGTAATGACGTTTCTCATACGAAACAAACATTGGTGGTAGTTTAATACGAACGTGAACGAGTAGTGAAGTCTCTCATGTGTGGTGCCAAAAGTAATTTTACAATTTTATAAATAAAATAAAAAAACAAGACTAAGTTAATGGGCTACGTTGAATCTACCAGGACATCACACTTCAGGCAAAATTCAACTTTGCAGACGTTGAAGTTTCTTTTCGACCTCTCCAGAATTGAATATCAATTTTAAATCGACTCTTGAGAGGTCGAAATCAGTGTGGTGTCACGAAAGCAGATTTGTTGGGTTGTCAATAACAATATCTAAAAATAATAATAGTTAAAATGTGATGCCGGAAGGAAAATGCGTCAATAAAACGCCCTAAATAATAATGATGAGCAACGGTGGTGGTAATGACGTTTCTCATACGAAACAAACATCGGTGGTAGTTTAATACGAACGTGAACGAGTAGTGAAGTCTCTCATGTGTGGTGCCAGAAGTAATTTTACAATTTATAGATAAAAAAACAAGACTAAGTTAATGGGCCACGTTGAATCTACCAGGGAATCATACTTCGATCCAAAATTTGATCACACTTCAATTTTAAATCAACTATTGAGAGGTCAAAATCGGTGTGGTGATTTGTTGGGTTGTCAATAACAATATCTAAATAGAATAATAGTTTAAATGTGATGCCGGAAGGAAAATGCGTCAATAAAAGTATAAAACCCCCTAAAAAGACCTATCAATCAAAAACACTTGTTACTACATGGTTAAAATTGAATGGAAGAATGCAGCTATGGAAGAGCTAAAAAAAGATATGAAGATATGATGTTTATGATTTCCTCCTTGAAAAAGTAGTAGGAGTTTTAATTTCCTCCTTGAAAAAGTCCAACACAGACTTTCAGGTTGGAAAGAGAAACTTCTAAATAATGCTGCAAGACGAACCCTTATTAAGTCTGTTACCACTTATTTATCCTCCTATGTGATGCAAAGTTGTTGGTTTCCTCAAAAAACTTGTGAGGATCTTGATAGGTTAAACAAGAATTTTCTCTGGAAAAGTAACCAAGGGAAAATGATTCTATTACGATAGAGATGATTTACGGAAAAGATTTATGGAAAATATTGACGTATTTGTCTTTAGAGTAATAAGGGTAGTTTGATAATCTTGTATTGGTGTAAAAGCCCTACTAGTGGCTATAAATATTGTACTTGATGATTGATGTGATAGAGTGGCTAAACCTAAAACTCAAGGTGGCCTGGGTATTAGGAAAGCCAAAGATAACAACATTGCCCTTCTTGCTAAAGTAGGAGCTGACATGTTAGCTAATAACTCTAATCTTTGGTCTATGGTTCTGGATAAGTTATACCTTAAGAGCAATAATATAATGAATGTTGAAGCTAAACCTGGAGATTCCCCTTCTTGGAAGGGCATTCTTAGGGCCTTTAAGGACATCAAAGGGTTTTATGACTGGAAAATTGGCACTAGAGAAAATATCTCCTTGTGGTTTGATATGTGGTTAGGTTCTTATACTCTTGAGGAAGCTCTTGATAGTAATATTTGCCTGTCTGATATGAACCTTAATGTTGATAGTATTATTTTTGAAGGCCGTTGGGATCTCTCTTATATATCTATTACCATTCCTGATAGATATATGAAAGAAATCCATGGTAAACCTATTCCTAGGATTTCTAATATGTTTGATTGCAGGATCTGGATGGGTAATGCTGCTGGTAAGTACTCTGTTGGCTCTGGTTATGATCTTCTGGTTAAGGATCATAATGAGAAGTCCTTCAACTGGAATTGTTTGTGGAAGGTGAAGGCTCCACACAAAATAATTTTTTTTGCCTTTCTTGTTTGCCATAATAGAATTCTCACTATTTATCGTTAGATACTTGGTTGTGACAGACTCACTAATTCTCACTAATCATTGAAGATATTTGGAGGATGATGGATGCTTTGAGTGGGAGGCCAAAATCACCTTTAAACATAGAGAAGGCAACAGAGTTGCGGACTGTTTGGCTAGACAAGGGCACAATATGAATCTTGGAGTGACTATGCTTGAAGAACCTCCTAGTGAAGCTGTTTCCATTCTTGCTCATGACTTTAGGGGAGTTTATCTCCTGGGGGATTAATATCCCTCCTTCCCACTTAGGCCTTAGACCACGTCTTGTAACAAAAAAAAAAGGATTTATGGATGATGTTTCTTGTTTTGCAATGTGGTATTTTTATAGACAAGAACGTGTCTTTTCGAAAAGACACGAATCTTTGTGAAACGTTGCTAAGACAACACACACCATTCTTCGCATGCCGATTTCCATTTCATTGCAACAACACTTATTAAACGAAAACTCGATTACAAACGATCACTAAATATGCAAATTATGAAGAGATATATCTAACACCAAAAGTTGAAGGCTTGTTGAAGTGATTCAACATGCTTGTTAGGGCTACCTTCTGATTTCATAGATATATTGTTGTTGTGAAATTATGCCCTGAATCTAGATATATTGAACAAATCCAAAACAAGCACCAAATCGCTTTTTTCCATATTTGAAACTATCACATTTAGAAATTAACGAAAATCTCTTTCAGAATACATGATTTAACATTGATTCAAACTGTGGTTTGTTTAATCAAAACCAGCTAACACTTGTTTTGCACAGATGATGCTTATGCTATGATGATTTCATATGACTCTTTTATGTTCAGTTTGGTCCTTCATAAAAAGTCACCTAATTTACTCATTAGAAGATACATAACAAAGGATGAAGTACAATCTATATTTTCTGCAACAATCTAGTAATCTATGGTAAAAAGTGCCCCCCAACCCCAACCCCCACCCAAAAAGAAAATGACGTAGGAGCAAAAAGTTTGGTTCTTGATACAAAGAAACAATCTCTCATGTGCTAATGCCATCTTACTTGCTGTAAACATAGAATCTGCATATTTTTTACAAGCTTTTCCTCTCTGTGACAGCCTTCTAGAACCTTCTGCTACCACCAATTCCAATGCCTCCATTAATGACTCTACATTTGGAGCAAACATAAAACCAAACTCCTTATCAACAAGAATAGTGCCCTTAATGCTTGGGAATCTTGAGGCCATTACAGGCTTCCCACTCATCATTGCTTCCATTAAGGTTAGATCAAGTCCTTGTGGCCTTAATGTTGGATTGACAAAAACGTCGATGGCATTATAGAATCGACGTAATTCGGCTGGATTCAATGATTTCAGGGTTATGACTTGAGACCCTAAATCTTTGTATCTTGATAGCCATGGCCCTGATCCTGCAACTATTAGGTACACATTGGGATGTTTGCCCTTAAGCTTAGAAAAGGCGTCGTAAAGTAATGGATGCCCTTTGTCTTTAACTAGCCTTCCTGCAACACCAAGAACTAAGCTTGCGTTTTCAGGGACACCGATTTTGGATCTGAATTCTTGGCCTGATTGTGTATCTTCTTGAAAATCATCCTCGGATACATCGTTCAAAATGACGTGGACCCTTCGATCCGGGATTTGGTACACATCTCTTAACATTTCACCACAGCTATCACTTATAGCAACATGATGAGCATAGCTTCTAAAGAATCTTATCTCATTCAACACCTTAGGGATCACACCTTGTTGGCTATGATTATCCGTAACCGGAAGAATCGTCGTCCCGTTAGGCTCAAAGGCTAAACCTTGATAGATACTAGACTGCACACTCTCTAGAGCAATGCCATGCCATGACACTACAAGATTAGACACTTCGCGTGCTAGCCAATGAGGGAGTGACACGCTTTCTGAATGGATAACATCAAATGGTTCCTTGCTATTCTCTTCTTCATACTTCTCCCATGCTTTTTCGGACCGCCATCTGTCTGGCTCACCGTTATACGAATGAATCACTGGTTTAAATGGGCTTTTTTGTAGCTGATTTATATCTTTTGAGGGAGATGTAAAGACATGAACTTGATGCCCGCGTAGGGCTAATTAAAGCCGTATGTAACGTATGGGCATGTCTTTCCATGCCACCAGGGGTGCCACTAGTAGGCCATTTTCTAGAGAATACAGCTATTCTAAGGGCAACATGAGGGGGGCTTTTGTGTTCAAATGTTAGCATGTTCCATGCGAATTCAGCGGTTCGAAGATCGCCGTAAAACGAATTGATCTGAGTAGAGGAATAAGTACATAGTGAAATCTTTGGACTATGGAGGAGAAGAAGAGCAAGGATTGTAAAAACAACTATGAAGAAAAAAGTAGTGACAAGACTAGGATTTAGAGCAAAAAGGGGCCGTTTAGGCTTGTTTGAGGCCATCTTTTTTCTTGAAGAAAATTCTAAGTTGTGCGGGATGATCATATAGAGATGATTCATGGTGTGCATTTTGGTTGGGGTGATAGCAAGTACACGGTCTGTCACAACGAATGACATAACACATTTTTAGGGTCTTGGTTACAATTGGCCCTATATTATGATCAATTGGTTTCAATGGTATAAAAGCGTGTTGTGTCATTCGTTTTTAGATGATTCTATTACCACAACAGTTGTATCATAACGAATGGAAACAACACATTTTGGCACCCTTTACTACGGTGGACCTACATCTGATCACTCGTGTAAAAACGTGTTATATCACTCGTTGTGTTAATAATATAATTTTCCCTTAGGAAGTTGATATTTTTTTTTTTTTTTTTTTTTGGGGTTGAATATTGATGAGAAAATCAAAGTTGTAAAGTGAAGGAAAGTGCAAATTTAGGCACCAAATGAAGCAAAGGGGATTTTGGTTGAGTACGTTTTTGAGTAAACTTTTTAATAATAAAACAAAACAAAACAAAAGGGTGTGCTTTGCTGTGGAGTGAAACTTGCTTGCTTTCTTGGATAAGAAAAAATGTCACGAGAACTATGTTTTATCTCAATTCCTTCCTCATTATATTCGTGCATCCTTACAATAATAATATATTTATTTAACGGTATCATAAGGAAAACTAAGAAATTGCGGAGAAAAATAATAACAATTACATTTGATATTGAATAAGTAGTTGAAACATTCACAATCAATACAGAAACTCATAGATAAATCACTAAGTAGAGAGAAAAATCACAGAAAAACTGTCTGCAGAAAAATTCTTGTGTACACTGTGTAGTGTTCAGTGTTCACGGACAATTCCTATTACTTGTCTCTGTTATTGTTTTTACAAGGATTTGTATGTGGGTTTTCTATATGCAAAGATTTCTTTGTCATTTGTGTTTGTGCACAGTGATTTCTCTGTCATCAATGCTAAATTTATGAATATGTGGACATTTTAGTGAAATCGTAGTTTGACATGATTTTTTTATTTTTTATTTTTTCCTGGGAAACGAAAGATTTTATTAAACGCCGGACAAAAGCCGGTAAAGTACAAGAACACCCTTCAGTGCAGCGGTAGTTTCTCCGTTATTATTCAGTGCAGTGGTAAAGTACAAAAGCCGGTAGTTTCTCCGTTATTATTCGACAAACACATACATAGAACTAAAACACAAACAGACAGAAAATACAAACAACCGGCGGCCGGAAACCCCACCGGAGAACAAAAGACAACTAACTAATAACTACACCGCTAGACAACACCGCCTCAAGCCGCCGTCATACAGAATAAAGAGCCCGCAAGCCTGACATCTCATCCCGATTAGAGAGCGGCTAATCGAAGAAGACGCCGGAGAACACCATCGCAGTCAAGATTCCGACACCGAACACCGGACATGGCTGAAAAGCCAAGAGAAGATGGCGAGCAGAGCACCGGGAGAGCTCAAACAACAACGGAGAAAACTCGCATATCCTTTATTGCCATAAAAACTCGCATATCCTTCTAACTAAAATGAACATGAAAATTGGAGTTTTTCCCACTTAGGCATGAAAGATACATACACACATATGAGCACACGTATATAAATTATTTCATCGAATCTATCATTGAGAGAGGACACGAGGATTGAAAAATAATTGTTTGGTTTGTGGCAATGAATGTTCCATAACGGCATAGCCGATTACTACCTCCGTCCCAAAATATAAGTCAGTTTTAGATGTTTTCACATAGATTAAAAAAGTTGTTAAATGACATAAATTTCAAATAGAAATGACAAAATATCATTTGACTATTATTAATTAAATGGTTATAAAGTATTGAAAAATAGTTAGATTGTTAAAAAATTAGAGATAAAATTGAGAAAATAGTAATAAATACTTCACTGGTAATGTAGAATGACTTATAATTTAGGACAATCAAAGAGAGGCAGAGTGACTTATATTTTGGGATGAATGTAGTACTAAAGAACTAAGAGAACCACTGAGTAAGTCTCCAAAGTTCACTCATTGGTTGGTCTTAAAACAATGATATATATACTGAAAATATTTGTAATGAAAAATGCATGTTATCTGTGCTGAAAATATATAACTGAGAATAATACACGCATCTTAACTGAAATTTTAATAATTGTACTGAAGTATTATATTGTTGAACATATAATGTATTAAATTTTTTACTGATAACTTTTATGAGAAGTCTGGAATAATGATACAGTTCTAATCTCTAAATTTGTTTGAGGTTGCAGACCGGATCCGACATATAACTGCACTCCTTATTATTTATAGATTTTTGTTCAGAAGGACAAAATTATCTAAAAATCGGGATAGAAGGAAACTGTAATTTAATAAAGACGAAAGTATCAATTATGAAGTGACAAATATGTTTGGAATATATATATAAATAACATAAACGCAAAGAACATTAACATAAGAAATGATTTTAAAGTAACGATTGTGATTTTTGTCCTTTATAATCATGTTTACTTTTGTCCTTCCGAATTTATTAATTTTCTTCATTCTATTATTTATAGTCCGGTCATTACACTCTTCTACCGTGATATATACATATATATAGATAATAGAAATGACTTTTTAGTTTACTTTGAATTCTTCATCTACCGAGTCTTGTGAAAATCTCATTGTTATAACTTGAAAACATTGGCAATTTTAAAACGGTCCTTGATTATTGATAACTTGGTGGTGTTAACAAGTAGAAGTGATAATGTAGGTGGCGGAACCAAGAATTTTTCTTGGGGTGATTTTGGTTTTCACTAATATACATATCCGAAAAAAAAATCCCAATGCTAAAGAATCACGTTCATCGTACATCAAGTTATGAACATGATTAGATTTAGATGCTACTCCCTCCGTTTTTTTTATCCATCACATTTCAAAATTTGCTCTGTTTTTATTTATCTGTTGATGATGCCAAATAAAGCACCGCCGGTAAATCAGGGGCACGTGTAATCTAAGGATGAGCTGTAAAGGGATCGAACGGCAGTAAACTGTGTAAAAGATGGTGTTTTGAGTGTTTTATGGCTAAGTCCAAGAATGTATCTTGGATTGCCTACGTATCATGTGTAAATGTCCAGGAATCAAGCCTTACGTAGTTCCTGGAATGATGTATTTATAGGCGCATGTCCTTCTTCTGCCCTAAACTTAGGGCGGTTTGGTCTGTTGACGTAAATACCCTTAAATGGGCCTTACCCCATTGCCCAAGTAACCTGCTGGATGGTGGGCCTGGGTGTCTGGACAGGAAGTCTTGGTCTCGACTCGATGCATACCGACATGGGTGATCGAGGTGGGACACTTGCATAATTTGCCCGTTGTTGCGGTCTTCACTGGTATGCCTCGTATTCGATCCGATGTGGATAACCAGCGTAGACTTTTCCACATGCCAGCTAGACCAATCAGATTATTCCACGTGGAGGGGTGAAATCCCGTATCATCACAATCTTTTGGCTTTTGCAACGCATGATTGACTGTTCAATCATTTTACGTTGGTTTAGAACTAAGATAAGAATAATCATATCATCATTTTTGACCAATTATAAAATTCATAAGAGTATTCTTTTTCCTCTAAACATAAGGGTTCATCGATACATTATCAGGAGCGGACCCACCGTATAGGTGGGGTGGTCTCAAGACCACCCCAAAATTTGAATTTTTTTTTTATTTTTTTGTATTATTGAATTGGTGTTGTTTTTAGTATACGTACTTAAGTCTTCTAGATTTCAAAGGAACCTATAGTGGCCTATTATCCAATGGTCATGAGTTCAAAACATAACATAAGCATTTTTTTTTTTTTTTTTTTTTTTTGTATCTTATACCGCTGAAATACTTATAGCATTTTACGATCTAAATCTAATTTTTTCCCCATTACCTTAGACTTCTTATATCATATTATTTTTTTCTACATTATACCATCTAAATCTAATCAATTTGGTACATTATATACTGAAATGCTTATAGCATTTTTCCCTTACATTATACGATCTACATTTTTAAAAAAAAAATCCCCTTTTACATTAGACATTTTTTGGTACATTATACCACTGAAATGCTTATAGTATTTTTTACTTAACTTATGCGATCTAAATCTAATACACTATACCACCAAAATATTTTTTTTATTGTAGATGTAAATACTTTATTGGTAAATGAGAAAATAAAAATAATAAATGATGTATTAGAAATGTAAAATGACAGATGATGATACGGGATTTCACCCCTCCACGTGGAATAATCTGATTGGTCCAGCTGGCATGTGGAAAAGTCTACGCTGGTTATCCACATCGGATCGAATACGAGGCATACCAGTGAAGACCGCAACAACGGGCAGATTATGCAAGTGTCCCACCTCGATCACCCATGTCGGTATGCATCGAGTCGAGACCAAGACTTCCTGTCCAGACACCCAGGCCCACCATCCAGCAGGTTACTTGGGCAAGGGGGTAAGGCCCATTTAAGGGTATTTACGTCAACAGACCAAACCGCCCTAAGTTTAGGGCAGAAGAAGGACATGCGCCTATAAATACATCATTCCAGGAACTACGTAAGGCTTGATTCCTGGACATTTACACATGATACGTAGGCAATCCAAGATACATTCTTGGACTCAGTCATAAAACACTCAAAACACCATCTTTTACACAGTTTACAGCCGTTCGATCCCTTTACAGTTCATCCTTAGATTACACGTGCCCCTGATTTACCGGCGGTGCTTTATTTGGCATCATCAGATTGCAAATTTGATATTCAAAGTTGCAAAGGCCAAAATGACTAAGAAAAATTATCACTTATTTTAATAAAATACTAAATCATTCGGCTCGGAAGAGACTAACTATTTTTTAAGGAAAATGTTATATAACTAAGAAGATAATGGAGGAAGAACAAGAGGAAATGCAAGTATAGAAGAAGGGAAAATTGCTTGTGTATTATTCCAATGATATAAGGGGTATTTATAGTAGAGATTACAATGTGAACACAATAATCTGAATTAATCACAAATCTACTTAAATCAATCAGAATAATAGATAATCCATCAATGATATTATTTCATAACACTCCCCTTGGATATCTATTATTTAAACATACAACAGATATGATATGCCTCATTAAAACCTTACTAAGAGAAAACCCAGTGGGAAAAAAAAATCTTAGTTAAGGAAAAAGAGTACATATTTATCTGGTTGATTTACTCCCCCTGAACCAAGCGTCAATTTCGATATTTCAATTGCTGCATCCCAATGCTCTTCAATGGTCTTTCAAATGTTGCAGTCGACAATGTCTTGATAAATAATTATCGGTTGACCGGATCTCGTTGCACATCAATCTCCTCATTCTTTTGCAAATCATGAGTAAAGAAGAACTTGGGTGAAATATGTTTTGTTCTATCCCCATTAATATAGCCCAATTCAATTGAGATATGCAAGATGCATTGTCTTCATGCAATTAAATAATTTCCATTCTCATCTAGACAATGTCTCAATTAATTGTCTCGATCGTAGTTGCATAACGTATATGTCATGTACTATTAACTTTGCTAGAAAAACCCAAAGGGGAAAAAAACTAGACAAGGTAAATAGTTCATGTCATATGCGTTTCTATGTGTTGCACCGATCGTCTCATTAAAAACCTTTAACTAAGAAAACCCTTTGGGAAAAACTTGGTTAAAGGGAAAAAGAGTACAATCATTGGTTTTAAGACCAAATCCACACAAAAGTTTTGAAGTTGTCGCTCTTCCTGACGACAACAATCTTTCAAATGTACACATTCCATTATTATAAACACTTATTATCCAAAACCGATGTAGGAATAATCTTAGTGAACAAATCTATGAGATTGTCACTTGAGCGTACTTTTGCGTATCACTCTTTTTAGAGTTTATTGGATAGTCGAATGTAGGGGCTAATAAGCGTCATTCCCACTACTAACTTGTGCAACACATGCAACACAATCAACACTGTAATCGCCTAAATAATGGGGGAAGTAATATAATCGAAATTTGCATGCATATATTTCCACTATCATGCATCGTAATTCCTTAAAATTTATGACATTAACCATGCATTACTTACATATTCCTTTCTCAATAGGAATCTACTCAACTCGGTCATACTACATTCAACATGAATGATAACGACCTTAACCATATGCATGTTGCGATTGTCATATTAATTCATTTCGAAATCCACCAAGGATTTTCATATCAATATTAATGTCTAACGACCCGTAAATATACCGTCATGACATAAAGTTACGCGCGATATATTAGTTAGCGGAATATTATATTATCTATAATGGGAGAATATATTTGATCATTAACAAACAAATATTTCCAATTCAAACTCAACCTCAATTGCTTATTTCATTTTTACCTAGTCCGAGTGTTTATGGCACTCGCGAATGACTTAGTAATCGGATCCGATATAATAATAACAATTAAAGAGGCAAATATGTCGTCGACGACTATTATATTTTATTATAAATTTCTCCCATAAAATTCATTGCTAATTTGATATTAGCATAAACCAATTCCTTATCAATGTATGGATTGGTTGTTCCGCAACCCCAATATTTAATCATTTGATGCACGTGCAATTTTTGTTTTGGGGTTTTCGTCTACAAGACGAATCTCTTTAAGAGATTTCATGAGTGACTGAATATCAATAATAAATTGATCATTCTTCCACGGATTTTTATCTTTAACACCGATCGGTCTTCTACGCTTCTGGCGTAGCGAAATATCTTTAATCATACTGTTGGTGCATTTATAAATAATCACTCATTTAATTTCAATATAGGCATCTGGCATATTACTTGTTAAATACTACAAGTAAGATTATTTTCGCATTCGCTTAAACCGATGCGTGGAAGATCGTTTATCTTGTTAAAATTTCTCGGCATTCTTTTATTCTAACATGAGATTTTCTTTATCTCCCCCTAATGCCGAGAATCGATCTTCATCGAACATGTAGCACCGAGCTATACATTGATTCTTTTTTTTTTTTTTATTCGCTTCATGCGATTTACACATATAAAACATAGTGGTTTCAATTAAATATCTCATTCTATGAGATTTTTGAAAGCAATATCTCTCTTGCGCTTCATGCGTTTAATATATCACTATGTGATTTTAGATTCTTCAAGAATCGTTCGAAAAAATTCACGTTATATTTAGAGAAATCACTAGAATGAGACAACGAACTTTTGGTTCGTTTCTCCCTCTTTCTCGAAAAATATTTGATATATGCAAAATGTGCATAATCTACCCTTCGTGGGTTTCATGTAAATGAATAATATATGAACTCATGGTTCATATATGTCCATATTTGTCACGAGATATAATGGATTTTCCTCCTCTCATGCTCGGACAACACCTTTTCACTATCGGTATCTAGAAAATTTGCAATTACCCGTGACGGATTCAACATTTTAATGTTAGAGATCCTCTTATGCGGGTATCAACAAATTTCTTTAATATTTTCCGATTTGGGGAGAAGCATTATCTCCTTTAGAGATATTTTATCAATTCTCACAATGCTTATTAGGATGATTAAGTCAAGCGATTTTGAAATTAATAATAATATTCACAATTAAACAACACAATGTATCATGATTCCTAAGACAAGCAATTCATATGGGATTTATTACTAGAACAACTCAAGGAATCCTTGATAACGAAAAGTCGGTAAAAATTATATGTCAATAGACACTATATTACCAAAATGTGATCACTTACATAATAAATGGCGAAGAACTTTTCTCGACTAAATGCATGTTTCTATCGTATATTATGAATAGATAAATCATGCATTACATAGAGCATAGTATTAAAGATGATTTGATCTAATAATGCGTTCAACTTCTCAAAAATAATGAGAATTCAAAATATTTTTTAAGAATTAAGTCATAGTCTATCAAATTCTAATATTTTAGTGAATTAATATGTTGAAATGAATTGTATATTGAAGAAATCTTCACCGTTGGTTAGAAAATTGTATTAGTATAAATCGATTTTCTACAAATTGAGAATATCAATTGAAACTGTGTAAATCTATTCTTAAGCAAAAGGTGTATCAACTAAGATGCTCACGAAAATTGGCATCGAAAGATACATTTTAAGTTCAACACATTTAATCATTTTATTTAGCCATAAGCGAAAATCAAAACGATCATTGAAAATAGAATAAAGTCTTATCAATAGACTAAGTGTAGAGCATCCTAAACAAAGAGTTTTGGATCTATAATTATTATTATAACACACTAACCCATATCATATCATTTTCAATGCGCTACCATTTTACATCATTAACCCATATCATTATCAATGTAGCCAGGAGAGTATTTTATATGAGTCAAAGAAGAATTCATCTTAATGCCCATAAATAAAACCAACCCATCATATATAAAAATCACCATTTTATTACTTAGAGGAATTACATACCACAACATAAAAGAATTACCAACCATCGAGCAAAAGGATACAATCAACATACGCCAACTAACTTCATGTTGTGAAGCCTACTAACTTCAAATTGTGATATCAGTGGCATATCAAAATCAACTAAAATATTGGCCTTCTCTTAATTAATATACCAAAATATTGGCCTTCTCTTAATTAATATATGGCCTTGTCTCAATTAATATATGGCATTATATGCCTTTTCTCAACTATGTCATGATTGTCGTTGTGAAAGGAAACATATTTTCCACGACCGCATCCACGACCACAACCTCTACCAAGACCTCCAGGGCGACCACGGCCATGACCAAAATTGGAATATTATGCCGTGGCCAAAATTCGATTATATTCACTCCGGAGAATGGATCGGCACCAATATTGATTTTCAATAACAAATCTTTTTTTTTTTTCTCGGCGAACAATGGACATGCGGTGAGATCAACTCATCACCCGAAGAATATGAGTACAATGAGATCGAATATCTCTTGAGACATTTCTCGGGATATTCTTTCTTTGCCGTAGCATCTTGTCACTTACACCATATTATTTCAATCATGGTGCAATAAAAATGCCTGAATTAACCGATTTAAAATCCTGCATTCGCAGGTTGAACCAATCATGTATGGCTTTCGTTAAAACGACCAATCTCAAGTGGTTGAACCATTATTTCAAATGGTTGTACAAGTCGAACCTTTTTTTTTTCAAACGGTTCCATACTTCATACGGATCTTTCACCGTTAAATAATCATAGTCGAACATTTTTTTTCAAACGGTTCCATAATTCATACATGGCAATATTAACGTTTGATCAATCATTCTCTGGAGCATGTCCTTTTGAATGGACTTAATGGCCTTATTTATTAATGTAATGACATGTCGGCATTATTTTTCAAATTCACTCATTTATGTGAATTTCATGTCCACTTTCGTCAATTCTCGACATGTCAACTTTTGTGAATTTTATATTCACTTTTACGAGCTTTACATATTTAAATGAACTTCGTGTCCATTATATGCTCGTTCAATGTATTGATCATCTCCAAATAATCAAGTTTTTTTCAAAATTGTCAAAAAGGACAAGACGCTATTGCGTTAGGTAAAATTAAATTGTATCCATCTCATATAGAATATGGAATTGTATGGTAATATTTTAATCATTACAAAATAAATTAAACAAGCAAAATTTTACCTTAATATTTATTTCTTTCTTGGATCAATCTTCTCTCCCTTTCTCCTTTCTTTCTTGGATCATTCTTCTCTCCCTTTTTTTTTTTTTTTTTCACACCGATTAAACTAACAATTTTGTTTCAACCATATCATCTTTCTCCTGGTGATATAATGCATCTGTCCAATATAAATGACGTCAGTGAAAAATAATATAAAATTTTAGACAAGGCAAAAGAATTACACGATTTCCATAGTTCGTTTTTCAATCGAATCATGTATTAAACGCACTTTTGACTCTCTCATCAAAATTAATTAGTTAAATCGCTTCCCGAAAACTTTTGATTTATATTCATACATCCCGTTGTTCCAAAAAGATCAAATAAAGGTTGAACAAAAGTGTATAAATTATATTGCATAAAAATAGAATAGAGCTAATGAAACTATGAATTGAGCGAGAGGCTCGGTGTGCACAAGTGGATCTTTTATGACGTTTCATATTCTAAGTAATATATAGATCTTAAAGATTCAAAAAGAATACTTCCCTTTGATTATTATATATGCCGCCACATATATTGACGATTGATTATCTTTTGTGGTTCACCCTCGGATCCCGTACCGAATATCATATTGCGGGACGGATCCACCTCCGTGATGATGCACCATTGATCGCCGGCGAATTAGTGAGGTTGGTGATGACAAGATGAACAAGAAGTTTGTGAATCGGTGAAATTGTGTTTGTCAATTTACGGCGAATGAGACTCGTGGTTAGAGACTCGTGCGATAACGTGTTATATAACTAAGAAGATAATGGAGGAAGAACAAGAGGAAATGCAAGTATAGAAGAAGGGAAAATTGCTTGTGTATTATTCCAATGATATAAGGGGTATTTATAGTAGAGATTACAATGTGAACACAATAATCTGAATTAATCACAAATCTACTTAAATCAATCAGAATAATAGATAATCCATCAATGATATTATTTCATAACAGAAAATGAATTTTTACTCCATCTTATCAGGAGTATATTGGATGACGGTCTAGTGCTCCATTGTTGAAGACCGAACGATAAATATTCTTTAGCCAGGAGATGGGCTGAAATGTTACCCTCTCGATTGACAAACGAGAAACGATAACTTAAAAAGACATGAATAAGAACTTTACCGTCATAAATAATTGAACCCAAATGTGACAAGTCTTCATTATTCGATAATAGCTTTCGATGAACTGTCTGCGAATCTCCCTAAAAAGATAACATTGAAGTAGCCTCATGGATTGCAAAAACCATAGCTTGATGGATGGTTAAGGCTTTAGCAATTGCAACGCCGTAGCATCCGACTAGCTTTGAAGAGAAATTGTGGAGGATGATGTCTCTCGTGCTAGTTCTAACTAAACATCCAATTGGAATCTCGGATCCTTTCACTGCGGTATCAACATTAAATTTCACCAAAGACGATGTAGGTGGCTCCCAAAGAATCGTTGTATTCAATGACTTTCAGTTCTAGACTAACTTTTTATACACAAAATCATGAATTTTCGCAAACAATTAAAATCAATAAGATGAGTGAGTTTTGACCAGGGTCCTACTCTTGGGAATACTTGTGTGGTGTCTCCACACGTGTGGAGACACCGTGTGATTCAATATAACAACACAGTTTCATTATGTATTCAAATGTGTGATTCTGATCGTTTCGTCCGTTACTTCACATCAAATTTCCACTCTACACAAGTATTTCTCCCTGTTCCTTGGCCCAACATGTGATTTTCTTTCCATTTCGAGCACCCTAGACACACACACACGTTTACATGATTCGAAACCACGTCGTTTTGGGCTCTCCTTCTCGGCATCGCCCCCAAAACGTTATCAGATATTTTTTCACTGAGACGAGCACTGGCATCATCATTTGCCCCTCTTGGATTTCAACCCCTAATTCCCAATTCTCCATGTTCAATCTCTATGCATATTCCTTAGGGTTTTAATTTTCTATCGATTTCCCCAAATCTCCCCCAAATTCTTTTACTCTTCCGTCAAGCTCAAATCTACGCGCCCTTTTTCTTATTGATATGAAAAGGAATTGCTCCATTTGCTGCGGAATGAAGCTTGGGTTAGATGTTTGGTTTTTAGCTTAATTCCTTAGATGTTTCCACTGATTATGAGCAACGGAAGCATCACTGGTTTTGATTCAGATCGAAATTTAACAGCGTTGAACCAAAAGTTTCTGCTCGGGAAGAAAGGGTTTGTGCTGAAGAGAAAAATTTGAACTTAAGCTCGAAGAAATTGATGTCGAGCGATTCTGAATGTGAGGAGGTACCTAGGGTTTCTATGCATGATGAAAAGGCTGCTAGGGTACCTGACGGTGACGGTGATGGTAATGGTAGTTCAGACGTTGAATTGCTAAGCTCTGATGATTTTAAGAAAAAGAGTTCAAAAAATGCTGTGCATGGTAGATTTTATCAGGAGAAAGGCCAAGCTGGGTTTGATTCGGATCGAAATTGCCATATCCTTGAACCAAAAGTTTCGGCTCAACAAGGAAGGGTGTCTATGCATGATGAAATAGCTGCTAGGGTGTCTGACGGTGATGGTGATGGTGATGGTGATGGTGATGGTAGTTCTGATGTTGAATTGGTAAGTTCTGGTGAAATTAGGAAAACTAGTTTGAAAAATGCTGAGCATGGTAGATTTTATCTGGAGAAAGGCCAAGCTGGAAGAGTTTCAGGTGATAAAAAAAAGGAGAATTACAAGAAAGCGGTTGCTTCAAATGCTGAAAATGATTCAATGATTTCTACTATCAATGATTACGCAGAAAATGAGAAAAGCCCGAGGGTAGGGCACGGTTATGAAGTTGGGGACATGGTTTGGGGTAAAGTAAAGTCACATCCATGGTGGCCTGGTCTTATATTTAATGAAGCTTTTGCTACTTCCTCTGTTCGGAAGTCAAAAACGGTGGGCCAGGTTTTGGTGGCATTTTTTGGGGATAGTAGTTATGGGTGGTTTGAACCGGCTGAGCTTATTCCTTTTGAGCCGAATTTCGCAGAGAAGTCAAGGCAGACAACATCTAGGACATTTGTAAAAGCCGTTGAGGATGCTGTAGATGAGCTGAACAAGAGACGCAGCGTAGGTTTCGCTTGTAGGTGTAGAAACCCATATAGTTTTCGGCCTACAAAGGTCGAAGGTTACCTTGCTGTGGATTTTTCTGACAACGATTCAGGAGTTTTTTCAGTGAGTCAGATCAGGAAGGCAAGGGATAATTTTGTTCCTGGGGGGATGTTGAAGTTTTTGAAGGAGTTGGCTTTGAAACCTATGAATTGTGATCATTGGAGCATTCATTTTATCCAGGAAAAAGCGGCTTATTTAGCTTATAGGAAGGCAGTGTATGAGGAGTTTGATGAGACCTATGCCCAGGCATTTGGTGCACAGCCTCAACGGCCTGATCCAACTATGGCACCATTAGAGCCAAGTAAAGGTATCGATGGTTGCAAATCCCTTATTGCTTTCTTATGTCGATGCTTTACCTAGTCAACTGCAATATCTTTCTTGTGTCTCCCTGAACTTATTGCTAGGAACTTATTCATTATTATTGTTTTTTGCATGTTGCATTTTGAATGTCTGCTAATGCTGATTTTAAAGGATGTTTTTGAAAAAAAGGGCCTTTTGCCTTGGAGTGAGGGAATGAGAATGTTTTTGTAAAGGAGAAGCGAGTTTTTTCTTCTTTTGGGACTTTAAAATTGGTGGAAAGGATGGGCGTAGAGGGCAGTGTTCTAAAAAGCGCCAAAATCGGTCGCCTAGGCGCCGCCTAGGCCCTAGGCGCACCCCGGGCGTCTCGACTTGGCTCTGGGCGATCTCATCTGGGTGACAGGGGTGCTGGGCGATTTTCTGGGCGCTCCTGGGCCCTTCTAGGCGCTCCTAGGCCCTTCTGGGCGCTCCTAGGCCCTTCTAGGCGCTCCTAGGCCCTTCTAGGCGCTCTTAGGCCCTTCTAGGCAATTAGGGTTCCATCTGGGCGAACATCCAAGTTTTCCCAAATGTTTAGACAAGAAAGAGGCATAAAACCCTAAAACCCCCCTTAAAACCCCCTAAAACCCCCCTTAAAACCCTAAAACCGCCTAGGCGCCCTAGGCCCTAGGCGCCCCAGTAGCGTACCGACTTCGCCTAGCGAGTTTTAGAACATTGGTAGAGGGTTTCAATGGGTTTAATTTTATGATTTCATTTGATGCTGCTTTCGTAACTTTAACTTGCCCGTGTTTTTCTTTAGTCTCATGTCAAGTACATTCCGGCCCTTCATAGTGTAATCCAGTACATTGTTTGCTTATGTGAAGCTCTCTACTCATGTATTTTCTATTCTGAATGAGTCAGATTATCTTCTATATATTGTTCATAGGTTATAATTAATGACTTCCTTCATTGCTGCTGTTGCAACTTTCAGTTGCTCTTGTTTTTGTTTAGCCTCAAGTCATAATTTGGACTGCAGCCCTGCTAACTGCAAGCTTAGTTGTTAAAGCAGCGCCTTTATCTACTATGATTGTAATCAGCTCTCTACTGATGTATTTGGTAATCAGAATGAGTGGGAACTCCTTCTTCATTTAATTTGAATAATACCCAGCTTTCTTTTAAACCAGGCTCTTTTTGAAAAGAGGATTTCAGAGGATACATCGATGTTGAGATATTCTTTGGAATGACTCGATAGGTAGCACAAACGCACAAAAGAGGATTTATACTGATGTGCAATTCACTTTACACACAAACGCACACACATGTAGGAGATACGCGAAATTATCAAAATGTGGTGTTTATAAAGTTCTCTACGAGATTGAGACAACTATTTTCAAGTGGCTGGCCAAAGACACATGCCCCCCCCCCCCCCCCCCCTCCTCTCTGACTGTCTTTTTACTATTAGAACATCAGGCCTGTAAAAGTGATACAATTTAGATGTCTTAGACCAACTAGTGAATTATAAACAGTCTACAAAGCATTTTTTTGCCAGCACTCAAATAATGTTTGTTACAGATCGAACATCTGCCTAACTGAAAATTTCTGTGTTTTATTTTGTTGAGTTGTATCCTCAATCGTTCTGAATCACCTTATCCTGGTTTTTTTAGCTGATTTAACCTTACAGAACTGCAGTGGTGCTTAATCACTGTTTAGTTGCACGTGATTCTTTTCCTCTGTCTTCTTTTGGCAACTTGGTGGGCTTAATCTGTCCTTTTGTTTTCTTCCCGCATCACTTGAGATGATGTCTTAATTAGGTTCTTTTTTCATTCCTTTTTCGCAGCTCCTTTGAGTGGGAGACTTGTGTTTGCAGAAGCCCTGGGGAAAGTAAAGAGTCCTAAAAAACACAGTAAACCTAAGGACCGATCTGAAAAGGATAAATACGTTTTGAAGCGGAGAGATGATCCTCTTGATCCTAAAACTGTCAAAAGAAGCCATGGGAAATCTGGCATTTCTAGTAAACCTTCTGACACCATTGGTTCAGATCCTGATGTGGCGCATCCTGCTAATCAAGCTACTTCACCTGATGTTTCTGATGTTCTTGAGCCATCACAGAATCTACCAGTTGCTGCTGACCAATTCCATGAGGATGAGATTGTTCATGATAATCTCAGTGAAAAGCATCATCATTCGGAAGGTTCTGACAAAAAACTTCATGATAAGACTACGAACGTGAAAACAGGCAGTGAATTGAAGATGGTCAAGGCCCGGAAACGTGTTTTGGGTGATGTGGATTCTAAGGGTTTCGTTGCAAAGGAGAAGAGTAAGAAGAGAAAGAAAGATTTAGTCAAGGAAACAAAACTTGATCCTACAGACATCCCAAGTACTGCTGATGGTGACAATGCAACACTAATCCATGAGAAAATACCAGGCCCACAAGAATATCCTGTTCGAGAGGACCTTCAGGTCAACAATCAAGAAAATGATTTAGCAAGGCACTCGATGTTGTCTGAGCTTCCAGTACTACTTGATGAGCTGCGAGATCTTGCTCTGGATCCGTTATACGGTGCTGAGAAGAACACTTATCCAACTGTTTGGCAGGCGTTTATGAAATTCCGGTCTCTTGTCTATCTGAAAAGCCCGTTTATTGAACCAAAAGAAGCTCGCCCGAGTGTATCATCTTATCTTTCCAACTCCTTTGACAATAGTAATATTCCTGAGAAATACAAAGTTATGCCATCTAACAAACGTGCCCCTTCTGATCGTCTAGAGGAAATGTCAGTTAAAAAGAAGAAGAAAGTTCATGATGTCAAATCACTAGCTGCAGAGAAGAGGGCTTCTTTAAAAAATCCAGAATCTGATGTTCGACGAGCCGATCTCAAAGAAATAGCTCAAAAACCCACTTCGACAAGAGTACCAGGATCAGAACCAGTGAAGAAGAAAGTGGTGGCGGCGCCGCCGTCAGCAAAGGCTGCCGAACAGATGATGATGCTGGTAATGAAGTTCCCTGCTGAAGCTGCATTGCCATCAGGTGCAGAACTGAGGGCAAAGTTTGCACGTTTCGGGCCAATGGACTATAAAGCTACTAGAATATTCTACTCTACACTTACATGCCGGGTGGTATACTACCGGAAAAACGACGCAGAAGCAGCTTTAAATTTTGCGAGAAGCAACTTTGGTAGCATGAATGTGAGGTGTTACCTTCGGGAAAAGGAAACAGAGGCAGATGATCCCCGTAATAGAACTCCGGCAGCATCTGGACAGCTGAAATCCTGCCTGAAAAAGCCGCCATCGAACGAAGATGGTGGTGGTGGAAATGGTAATGGTAATGGTAATGGTAATGGTAATGGTGGGAGTGTTAGTAGGGCACGTGTAAAATTCGTATTGGATGGTGAGGATGAACCTGCAACTGCAAATTCTCATGGATTAAATTATAATACAGACAAATTTCAAATGGTTGTCCCTCCTCCACCTTCCTCTTCATCTCAATTTCCATTTGTACCGCCCAGTAATATTCCTAAAAAAACTGAAATACAGCCGCCGCTGCCAATAAACGTGCAGAATCAGCCGGCGGTTGCTTGTGGCGGTGGTGGGCTGCAACTGCCACCGCCACCACCACCGCCACCGCCGCCTAATATTGATATTAGAGAGCAAATGTTGAGTCTCCTATCTAGATGTGAAGGCATTATAAAAACTCTGGAAAGTGCTATAGGATATGTGCCGTTTTACCTCTAATACGCGCATCGGTTTCGCTGGCACAGAATCTTTGGGGACCTGTATCATCAACATCTCCAATGGAAGAGAATGTATATTCACTGCAGTTAGAGGTGGTAATATGTTGATTATTTATTTTTTTTCTTCTTTAATTCCATATCTCCATTGTAGATTGTAACATGTGGGTTTATCTTATGTTCTTTCTCTAAAGCATGTGCAGTGTATATTTGAGGGTTCTTGCTTTTTTCTTTTATAGTGTGCCGTGCTTATATGCTGGGTGGGTGTTTCAAATTAATTTTGTTTTTAAAAAGAAAAATAAAATGGGGTAGAATTTTTTCTTGAAATTTGGAGATGGTTTACTACTTTATGATACTTTATAAATAGTGGTCGTTAGGTATTAAAATTTGATTTTGATATATGTATGTATACGGGATAATAACTCCACTATTGGAATTGCCCTTAGCACATACAATATCTCATTTATATGTTCTACAAATGACGTTAAATAAACACTCTTCTCCTGCATTTGTTTAAATGAACGCCCAACTATTGTGACACTACACTTGGAGTTTAAGTTTGACAGGCAACATTTGTAAAGACGGAATGTTGAGCATATATTGGACTTTCCAGATGTCGAATGTTAGTATGGTGCCTTAAAAGTATATATTCGATTTTTCATAGGTCGAATGTCAATTATGCTATCTTAAAAGGAGAACCGTTTGGTTTGGTTTGGTTTGGTTTAATAAGAGCAGTGTTTTTAAAAAAACATTCACATTGTTTTTATAAGAGTCAAAATAGATATCATGAATCATATTGTCTCCTTGTAAGAAGCAACAAATCACGTTGTCATTTTTCTCAACCTTTTCTTCCATTTTTTTTTTCTTTTTTTCTTTTGAAGGTGGAGATGTTAGGGTCAAAAAAATGGCTTCAACCGTGGAGTTTTATAGGCCCGAGAAGATGGCTTCCGCCGCCGCCGCCACCAGCCGATCATCTTTCAAGGAACATCATTGGCAGCCTTTTGTTATTCTCTGTTTGCTTATAAGTTTTTTTTCTTCTTACTGGACTTTGTTTTTTCTGGTCTTTTACATAGAGACGTATTGTCAAAATAGTAAGACGAGTGTGAGCTGAACATCGTCCTTTTCAATGTTGACTTCTACAAATCGTTGTAATAGTTTGTTGACGTTTTTCAATATATCAACTTTTCAATCTATGAACTTAGGGCATCGTAGCAGAAGCCCTATATGGTGTCCTATCCCTGAAATAAAGATAAAAATAGAGTTTACTCTCAAAGACTTTCCACAACAGAGGCTCTATCCCTATTTATTTTTAGGATATGAACAGTGTGTCCCCACATTTGAGGATGCACTATTCACGTCCCTAAACATATTTAACTATAAAAAATTATAGGGATAAGGATATGGATGTTGTTGGAGTAAAATAATAAATATTTAGTGTGTATGAATAAGATTGTGAAGTAGAATAAATATTATTTAATAGTATTTGAAATGTTGTAGGGATAATGATGGAGATGATGTTGTGGAGTGTTTTGAATTGAGGTGTTGTAAAATAGAGATATGTATTATTTTATATTATTTTAGGGATAAAAAATAATGCATCTGGTGTGAATGCCATTATACGCTAACCTAACGATTTCGAATGGTCTTAAAATTAACACATTTTGAGTCCTAAGCTATGGCTTGGTAGACCTTTCCGCAAGACCTAGTTTTAATAGGCATTATAAACAGATGTCGGATCCTTTGCCGTAGGTCAAGCACAGCAGAGGCTGCTTGTGATGTCGAAACGACACCGTTTCGAGGCTATCCGACGCAGTTTTGGTCGCGTACTTTAAAAAAAAGACGAACACAGCAAAACGGCGTTGCCTTGCGTCGAAACGACGCCGTTTTACTTCACAGCATTCACAGCAGCGGCCCTTTTACAACAGACGATCCCAGTTCTTATAAACATTATTACCCAACTTCATTATTCATCAACAACTTTTGAAATTTTTACTTCATTGCATAACTAATACGAATTCAGATCCCCTACAATAAGAGTGTATCATGATAAATATATGTTTAAATATCGTTTCAAACAATACCATATCGATTTTTTTTACGAGTTACACATTCCATTTTTGAAAATCGAATCTAAACTCACCATTCGACTTTATAGATGCCGGATGTTTATTCTCAACCTATGTAAAGTCAAAGCTAACATGAATATATTATCATGATAGATTCGATGTTATGCCTTTAACATTCATTTCACATTATTAAAAACATATATTAACCTCCATCCATAATATTAGTTGATCTACGTCTCTTTTGTTTGTTCTTCGTATTACAACATATCTCTCGCTTACCTTTGATTTTTTAACAATTCAATTATTTTTAATAACTATTACAAAATATTTCACTCATTTATCAACAATTTCTCGATCTAAGTTTCAAAAAAATAGAAAATAAAAATCTCGATCTACATACCCAAAAATCAAAATTACTTATTACACATCCGTCCACAAAAAATGCCAACTTTTGTGGTGCACACGAATTAACAAATAATTAATATGTTGTATTTTAAGTAGTGATAGATATATAAACTCCATCACATAATAAATGTTCTTTTGAAATATAAAATGAATATATAAATATTAGATGTTATTATAAGAGTATGTTCAGAAAAAATATAATATTTTTTTGAAGAAAACCAACAAATATTATTAAAGCAAATCTGCCAACGAAACAGAGATTACATCAAACGGGGATGTGTATCCCAAGAAATAGACCCCAAAGCCACAACATCATGCCTAGCAAGTAGGTGCGTCGGGACATTACCAGTACGTTTAACAAAAGTAAAACGACAAGAAGCAAAAGAAATGGAAGGCAGAAGACAGTCAATAGCAAGGTAGTCCAGAACGAAAAATTTTCCGAAGGACAAGTTAGGGCCTGAATACAACGATTTGCCAATGATGTATAACTCAACTGGCTAGAGATGAGGCCCACCAGAAGGTCTCATGTTCGAATCTCTCTGAAGACATTAATTTAAAAGTCTTCCAGCATAGTTTTCTATTTACTACAATATGTTGCGTGTTAGTCTACTATTATGGTGGTTGTAATAAAAATAAAAAATAAAAATACAAAATAAAAATACAGCGATTTAAGGGGCATCTTCTGAAAACAGTAAAAATAGACAATCCCCAAATCGCAAGAGACCCAAGAAAGAAAGAAACATCACCGTCTTCTTCATCATCAGCATAAACTATTGTCGGATAGAATGACCTCCACGCTTCCTTCTTCCTCCCCATGGCCTCTCCCCAATCCCAATCCCAATCCCAATCCCGACGATCCTAATCCAACTATGTCCTCCCCTTCTCAAACCCTAGACGCTAGAGACCCCGGACCCGACCACGACAACAACAACAACGACAACGATGTCTCTGACCCTACTGAGTCATCATCATCCTCCGCCGGCGCCATCACCACATCAAAGACTGTTTCAACGCATTCTTCACCTCAACGGGAAGATGCTGTAGCTTCGTCTACACTCCTTCACCTTTCGTTCAACCAAGACTTTGGTTGCTTTACTGCCGGCACTACCTCCGGGTTTCGAATCTATAACTGCGACCCTTTTAGGGAAATCTACCGTCGCGTTCTGAATTCTACTGATGGAACCTCCGGTGGCGGAATTGGGTTTGCTCAGATGCTGTTCCGGAGCAATATTCTTGTCTTGGTAGGAGGTGGTCCGAATCCTCAATACCCTTTGAATAAAGTGATGATTTGGGATGATCATGAGGCAAGATGTATTGGGGAATTGTCTTTTAGATCGGAGGTTAAGTCCGTGCGGCTCAGGAGGGACCGGATTGTAGTGATTTTACTGCAGAAGATATTTGTATACAACTTTACAGACTTGAGGCTGTTACATCAGATAGAGACTGTGGTGAATCCGAGGGGACTGTGTGAGATATCTTATCTTACGGGATCTCAAGTTTTGGTTTGCCCTGGTTTGCAGAAGGGGCAGGTTAGGGTTGAGCATTATACTTCCAAGAGAACAAAATTCATCATGGCCCACGATTCGAGGATTGCGTGTTTCGCTCTCACTAATGATGGCAGGCTCTTAGCTACAGCTAGCAGTAAGGGTACCCTTGTCAGAATTTTCAATACATTGGATGGATCATTGCTTCAAGAGGTAAGTATTTGTATTTAGTTGTATTTAAATCAATTTTGCCGTTTTGTGAGCTTCCATTGGGTCATTCAAGTTCTTGGAAGTGTAAGAACAGTTGAATTCATGGTTATGGGTTCTGGTTGCCTATGATAAGCATACAAACTGGTTCAAGTATACAGTATACACTAATGTAGGGGTGTACAATATATGTTATTAACGGATTCTCTAATTTCTTGAGGTACTCTTAGTACTTTGTGATCAAATAAAAGTTTGGGAATGCTTACAAACGTCCTGAAGTGATCATACTTACCTGTATTCTATCAAGAACAAATGCTTTCTAGGTTTATACTGGTTTGTAAAGCCAATTTTGGGGTGAAATAACAGCTTGGCTTCTGTGTTTCTATTGGACAATTGAACCAACCCTGTCACAGGTAAGGTGTTCCAGAACTCTGGTTCAGGGAAATACACTTCTGAGATCACCTGAATGCTGTTCTAAATGTAGAACCTTCCATTTTACTCCTGATTTCATCTGAGCTTATGATATTAAACATACACTCTGAGAATTAGGTTAAATTTCCTTTTTCATTTTCATTTTTTGGTGTGTGTGTGTGTGTGGGGAGGGGGGGTGGGGGGGTGAGGAAGAGGAGAGCTTCATGGTTATTAAATCATTTTGTTACTTATTTTCTGACAGCTCTTTCCCCTCCCTTTCTTTTAAGTTTGTTGGTTCTTTAACTATCCATTCGCAGGTTCGGAGAGGAGCAGATAGAGCTGAAATCTACAGTCTTGCCTTTTCTTCCACTGCTCAATGGTTAGCTGTGTCGAGTGACAAGGGAACTGTGCATGTCTTTGGTCTAAAGGTTGATTCAGGATCAATGGGCAGTGAAATATCACGGACATCCTCTGATCTACAGAGTTCCACTCAGACTGCAGTTTCTCATCTCTCGTTCATCAAAGGTAGTAATTAGCTCTCTCATTGTTATCTTTACTACTTTCAAGTTCTGCAGAAAATCATGTCTGGACAAAATATATGCTCCCCATTAGCTTTCAAGCTTATGAAATGGATTCTACAACTTGTTCAACGCAATATTTAAAATCTCGAGTAAATGTTGAATAGTTATTCTTTGACCAATCAAAAGTGGCAACAATAATGTGAGCCCTCTAATAAGAAATAAACCCCACCAATCATGTCAATTTTCACCATGATGGTTTCATATTCCCATCGTTTAGGAGTAGCATGAAGCGAGTGTTTGATTAAAATTGGAAAAACCATCTTCTTAACAACTGCACCTTTCTGGTAGTATGAAAAAAAAAAAAAACGAGTTTGTCTTTTTTACTTTAAATGAAATGTCCTGTGGAGGACTGTAGTTAAATCTGTTTTAATTTCCTTCACTCTCAATCATTGTATCTTCATTGCTTCTTATTGAAAAGAATTTGTTGTCAGCTTGCTGCTGCTGCCAGCTGGATTTACTTGATTAATGATTTCAATTTTAATATTTGACTCTAAATGTATGTTGGAAAAAATTCTGTTTTTCAAGATGTAGTGATTTTGGATTGCAATCGACTTTTCTTGATGCCCTGCATTTATGCTTTTTTCTGTTTGTAGATAGCAATTGGCTTGGCCTTTCTGTGCCATTCGGCTAGGAGAGTGTTCTGGTTTTTTTCCAATGTTGAGTGCCTTACAAAATCTAAAGTCTAAATAATATCTAGGCAAGATGTAAGCAGAGTACAAAGGGAAAACTAGCTGTTAGAACCATCAATTTTTTCAATGTCTTTACTCACTGGCCTCCATCTGAATTTAGCTGTCAATTGTGATGGAATCATTCTTTTGCCGTGCACATGTGACTATTGCTTGGATTAGGATCATCACTTTTCCTTTGCTAACCTACTCCCTCTTTCTTTTTTCTCTCTCCGACACCAAGTAATAATATTGACTCTAGATAATGCAGACCGTTATCAATATTGATTGTATAGGGTTTCAGGGTTTAGGGTTGAGCACAATAGTCATGTTGTTGATCAATGGTTGCTGGGGACCTGGGGTGATAGTGTCCTATGACTTCACCACTGTTGGAAGAAGATGGATCGTTTTTGTAATAGGAATATGCCAAAGTGAAGTTGTAGAGAATAGTGTTTTTAAGGCCTTGCTTTCTAGTTTGTTGACTGAGGGTGGATGCATATGATTAGGGAAGACGCACCTTCTTGTGTGTTAAGAGCAAAAGTAATGTATGCTTTCGGCTAGCCATCTGTCAGTTCCTCTCAAAATTGATAATAGCATTGCCAAAGAAACAAAATAACAACACATTGAGAGGCTTCGTTTATACACCCTTTCAGGATGTAAAAACCATCACAATCTGTGGCCTTTTTTCTTATGACCACTACATAATCTTGTCAAACACATTCAATCTAAAAAATCCAGCCCCATACTGCTTTCGCCTCTTAATTGGCTAAAGCTGTCGTGCTGCCACTCCAACAAGGTACAGTTGCTTTAGCTCTATAGGTTTGATTGATGCTGCAAAGGGATGAGAAAGAAGACGCTTGTTTCTGTGAAAAGGGATTTGCATGAGGTCATACATAGAGCCAAGGCTAAGAGTTATTGTGGTCTACCCCCAACCCCCCTCCACCCACATCCAAATGGGATTAAATAAAGAATATAGTGGTGTCAGTTTAGAATGTGCATATATACTAAAGGTAGTTTAGAGTTTCTATTGAGTTTATTAGCTCCGGTTGTACAAACCTAGCTCTGCCCTTGGCTGGAAGGGAAGAAGGATTCATTTCCAGCAAGTAGGCAGTTGTGGGGCAGTTTGACTGGTATCGACATAAGCATCTTGGGTACTATGTGATTTTTCCTGGTGAAGTACAAGATTTATCAAGTGCCATAACACTTTCGATGTTCATTTGTAACCAATATGTTTACAACTTGGACACAAAGCTGCAACTTAGAGGGAAAAGTTAATGGTGGGTTGAGATAGCGATGCTTTCTAGTGGTCAGAATGGGAGATTGGTTGTTAGACTGGTGGCTTAGCAGTGAGAGGGTTCTGTTGAGATTATTTTTCTACTTCCGGATTTGGAATTCGGGTTTCTTTTGAGCTTGTGTTTGTTTAGTGGGGGGAGGGGGGGTGTTTTGTTTGTTTGTGCCGATATAATCTTGTAAAATGCTATAAATGAAGTAAATAATGATCATCTTGTTACTTTGCACAGGGGTGTTACCAAAGTATTTCAGCTCAGAATGGTCAGTGGCTCAATTTCGTTTACCAGAAGGTTTGCAGTATCATGTTGCCTTTGGACACCAAAAGAACACTATTGTTATCTTAGGCATGGATGGGAGGTAATTCTTATTTTGGTCTTATGTGTAGAAGTTTTTTTTTTTCATACCGTATGCTTCTCTCCCTTAACTTGTCCTCGTCTTTTTGACAGCAGTTTATTCTCCTCGTACTTTTGCTCTTTGTTTGATCAACGTTGCTCTTTGTTTGATCTCCTCTTTGTTTTTGCAATTGATGAACTCATGAATGTTGTGTTGTGCTTTTGCAGTTTTTATCGCTGTGAATTCGACCCGGTGACAGGTGGGGAGATGACACAGATAGAGCATCACAACTTCTTGAAGCCTGAGGAAAGCTTTTGAAGCTGTTTCCTTATTATTATCAGTCTTTGGTGATAATGTCTGTATCATTTCTATGTTGAATGTTTACGGAAACAAAACATATACATTGTAAATATACTTGGTATATATTTTAATGGATGGATGGATGGATGGATGGATGGAGAAAGAAGGGGGGAAAGTTGGTTTGATTTCTGTCAAAAATATGTATGTATGTATGTAGATATGAATGTGATATGGAGACTGATTCATAACTCTTATTATAGATATTCTGAGACAGTTTGACAAAAGGGCAAGGCACCCCCCCCTATAATGACATTTGACTTCCAACATTTGGGCTTAATTTGCAGATGTCATTTCTGATCTTGCTTTTTATTCTTTTATCTCAAGTCGTCGGTAGGGTATTAAAGCATGTCTTGAGCTCGTGTATGCCCTTAATGTTTTTGGTGGGATGGTTTCCTAGTTGTATACCTAAAATCCCACGTTTGAAATGCGGGATAAATTCCCCTCCAAAAAAAAAGAAAAGAAAGGTGGGATGATGAACCGGTAACTTTGATTAGCCATCTTAGGCTATACGAGGATAATGACCTGAGTAGTTACCGGATAAATTCGATTAGCCATCTTAGGCTATACGAGGATAATGACCTGAGTAGTTACCGGACTTTTTATAGTGCTGGTATATATATATATATATATATATAGGCCTGTGTTCTACACAACACAACACCTGCTTGCCCGTAGTTATCAATAACAACAATCACGATACAATTTCATACCGTTGATCATAATAGGCTGGACTCATATCAATCAATTGATTGTATATCATGATCAACGGTATAAAAATATGTAACATGTTGTGACGATTCTGTTATAGCGTTAACACTACTCATAATCCGGTTGTGTCAATTGTTAACAATTTTCTTTTGTAGGTATAACATTGCTTTCCACCATATGCATACAATGGTTTCTCTTTTTCTTTTTTTGAAAGGTTATCTACTGTAATAGGGTATAATGGTTGTGCCACAACCAGTATTACAACATATTTTTGCATCATTGATTATGATGAACATACATCATGATTAATTAATCCTATATAATGCTCAATGATGCAAAAGTGTATTGTTGCACAACTATTGTGCTACTTACTACTACAACACGGTTGTGCCACTACACACTTTTACACCCTTGATTACGGTGCGTCAACATCATGATCAACGATGCAAAAGTGTGTTCTGCTACTACCACAACCACCGTTGTGTCGCAGCATACTTTTAGACCTTTGATTATACTGGACCTACATCACAACCAATGAGACATAAGTCCTATATAATGATCAAAGATGCAAAAATGCGTTGTAACACAATCTTTGTGACAGTAGCATTTCCCTTTCGGGAATATTAAAAATTATCTTCATGGATGGTAAGCCGGAGGATCCATAAGGGTGCACTCTTTTTCTTTACAGTAGCAGTAAAGCGGGTCGGAGCAAAAAACAACCCAATTGTCGCAGGTTCCTTTACAAACTACTTCCTCTTGATCCGGTTCTTCAGCCAAATGCATTCTCAACACTTTGGTCGCCACCGTTTGCTGAATGCCTGCAAAAGTATATACATGATTATTAATCAATTACTATAACAAAGACAAATTATGTAATCAACTACATATATTTATTTATTATTTATACATATGTCATTCATCTAATGATACAACATAATACAGAATTTAGTTGATGATTGAAATACTAACAGAAGGAAGTGAGAAAGAGTAGGAAAAAAGAGAAAATAATGAGATTAGCCATTTTTGTGGGGGATTGTGGTGGGATGATTTTTTTGTGCTATGGGAGCACTCAAACTTATAGAAGTACTTATACACAATGAATCAATATTCGAAAAATTGAATCTTGAATTATGAATCGTCTTTCTGAAGATCGATTCAGTCTGATATGCAAATAGTGTGGTGCATGTAGTCCAAATAAATATTAAAAAATAAATAAAAGTTGGATCATGTCATGCAGGTTGTAGTGGCTTTATATTAATGGAATTTTCAAATGATCTTTGTGCTAAAACATGTGTTTGTGGTAACTGGTATTCTATTTTTTTTTAGGGGAAAACACAATTTTATTATGTTACGCCGGCCAAACAAGAATTGACAGGAAACTCCTAAAACAAGTAAACCTCTAGCCGACATACCTGCTTGAGCTAACAAACGAGCTAACTTATTGTATTGCTGATATTGTCAGAAATATCAAGTTTGCGGTATATGGATTTTGAGGTGGATATCTAGCTGATTGTGGGTGATTTCTTCGGTGAGAGGCGGTGGAACACGAGAAAAAAGATGGAGCTTTTGTTTGTGAGCTGTAATTGAGGTGAAGGTGATATTTATAGAGGCATGGAGCTAGCAGCTGGCAGCTGGCGAGAGCAGGACAGCTGGTAGACTGCGAGCTTGGAGGGCTGAAAGCCCTTGGCGGACAGAGAGTCTTGGCGGACTCGGAGAGCCCACGACGGGCAGAGAGTCCGGGGGGACTCGGAGAGCCCCCGACGGGCAGAGAGTCCGGGCGGACTCGGAGAGCCCACGACGGTCAGAGAGTCCGGGCGGACTCGGAGAGCCCCCGACGGGCAGAGAGTCCGGGGGGACTCGGAGAGCCCCCGACGGGCAGAGAGTCCGGGCGGACTCGGAGAGCCCACGACGGTCAGAGAGTCCGGGCGGACTCGGAGAGCCCCCGACGGGCAGAGAGTCCGGGGGGACTCGGAGAGCCCCCGACGGGCAGAGAGTCCTGGCGGACTCGGAGAACCCACGACGGTCAGAGAGTCCGGGCGGACTCGGAGAGCCCCCAACGGGCAGAGAGTCCTGGCGGACTCGGAGAACCCACGACGGTCAGAGAGTCCGGGCGGACTCGGAGAGCCCCCAACGGGCAGAGAGTCCTGGCGGACTCGTTGAAGGCTTGGCGGGGCCTTGCCGAGTTTGGCATATCAGTGGCCCCCTACTCCTGGAGATCCTCACTGTACTTGTGAGAGTCATGGAGTAAAGTTGTCAGATTACTTGACGTGTCGTTTGCCGAGACGGCTGCTTGCCGGCTGAGCGATAGAAGATTCTATTGCGTGCGAGCAGAAATACGAGGCCGAGCTAGAGTCGGGCTTATAAAAGATTTGCTCGAGGGCGAGCTCTGAAAATGATGCCGAGCTGGAGTCAGACTTAGAGTGCCGAGATGAGGTCGGACTTAGAGTGCCGAGATGAGGTCGGACTTAGAGTGCCGAGCATGAAGCGACGGGCTTCAAGTGCCGTGCGTGGAGTGACGAGCTTAGACGCCTATAATGCTCTATCGGGCTTAAAGTGCCATGCGTGGAGCGACGGGCTTAGAGGTTTCCGTGACGAACACTCAACAAAGGCGGTGCCGGCCGGTGAAGCTTCAACCCAGAATCCGACATGAGCTCAGGCGATGTAACCCCAAATGGTCTCAAACAACAAAAGTAGAGGCAATCCCCTTTATATGTAAAGGCTGAGTTGATAAAACACGTACGCCAAACCGATATTATGAAGGACTCGTGTGCGAGTTTTGAAGATGACGTTGAAGGTGTTCCTTCAAGTTGAGTTGATTTTGACGGAAGAAGGAGTAACGATCCGTAAAACCAGTGATCCTTGCACCGAGTTTGCTGCTAAGATGCTGAAAACGATGATTTCAAGGATGTACAACCCGGAAAATCAGAGCTTTTGTTAATTTTGAAGTTGAAGATGGAGGAAAGACCTTGCCGGCGACGCCGTGAAAACGGATTTTGCGGTGGTGCGTGCTGGATATACAAAAACCCGAATCCGGATCCGATCCATGATTGGATCGTCAGATCTGATTCACAGCACCGATCGAGACACTGGATCTTGCACAGCGGAAGCTACGAATAAATTCGCATACGATTTTACCACGATATGATTCGCATAAATAATTAATAATAACTATGAGAAGGTTAAAGATTTACCAAAAGGAGAAGCAATCGACCAAGGGGAGAAGCAATCGACCAAGGGGAGAAGCCGTAGTCTTCCGGACTGTATCTCCTAGCGACGACTGGTGGACGTCGATCCTCGCCGTAGAACCTCCTCGAATATGCTCAAGAAAAACCTAGTTTTTTCTTCTCTTAATGACTAGAACAAGAAACTAATTTTTCTTTTCTATTTGGTGATAAGTGGCGCCATTTTTGGTTGTTTATTGTGTTAGGAGGAACTCTCTCTATATAGGAAAATAACTAGTCAAGAGAGAGTTATCATTTTCACACCGCAATTACCTATTCTCATAAGGAAAAGATATTTGCCATAAAAATAAGAGATAATTCCCAAAAAATAAATCTCTTAATTTATCCATTAATTATTTAACAAATAAATAATTAATTTACACATGTGACATAATCTAGGAAAATTTATTCTCCTAATTTATCCACATTGGGGCGCCACTTATATCATTAAATTAATAGAAAATGTCTTTTCTATTTTACATATTATTTACCAAATAAATATATTGCATATTCCTTAAATAGACCAACTATTTAATTTATTCTCGAGGTTTCATAAACGAGAAAACACTTGCGTGTTAGGAGCCATCCCGGGGACCATGGACCTATAACCAGTATCTACAATAAATTGAATAAAATATTCATCATACAGAATATTCCTACTCAACTTATTAATTTCGGAATTATGCCACCATAAATCCGAAACTGAACTCTATTGATTATAGATATAACTTATTCTCAAAACGTCGAGTCGAGTCGATAAGTGTCCATTGATATAATCATTACATACAAACTAACCATCCATAGACTATCCGTAATGAAGCGGGATTATTTCCATAAACCCTCTTCAAAACATCTTATCCTTATTTACCATCAACCCACTAGTGATCAATTAGTTCATAACCAATACGAACTCCCGGGATCGATCAGTTTCTAGGATTAACAAATAAGGGGATTGTTTTTCTACTTCCTGCAGGAAGGAATGGATTCCGTATCTGTGAGACACACACTCCTCACTCATTCCAGAATAGTGCCAACGTGAAAGTGATTCGGGCCGCGCCTCTTAGCAATCCTTAACGAACACATCAAACCCTATCTTGAAACAAGCAGGAGTCTGCAATCACTTCAGGATTAAGGTTAATCCATATATGATCATCTTGTGATTTAATAAGATTTCTCAATCACGGAATTATATGAGAAAAGCAGATTAAATCGGTCCATTCCTATATGATTACATCATATATAAATGCCCCACTTAGATAACCAATATCGACGGTCCGGATAAGACGGTCACACCATAAAGTATTCTGGACGCATTAATGGTGGTTTAATCAATAGACTCCATTCTTTGATTAAGTTCACCACGGACTAACATTTCAAGTGTATCACCATAAACTTAATCATCGCGTGCGACACACACTAAGTTATATGGCTACATATGATACGACTAAAGGTTTTCAGTAGTGTATTACTTACAAGCACGAAGCAAGTAATAAGATGAGAATAAATCAGTCATTTATTAATTCTAAAAACAATTACATAAATTGTCTTTCGGACGCTACTTCCAACAATCTCCCACTTGCCCGTATAGACAAGCAACAATTGTCTTTCGGGCACACTATATCTAACCATCTCTCACTTGCCCGCAAAGACAAGCAATGATTGTTTTTAGAGCACCACAGCCTTATTCTATCTATCCACAACATTCTCCCACTTGCTCTAAAGCAGATGAGACATATCTCCCAATTTCATACCCGCCAAGCGCTTTTCAATGACATTAGATGCCACGTGTCTTGGTAAACTGATCAGCTAGGTTGTCGGCTCGAGACGATCTTTTAGGACCGAAATGTCGCATCTCTGCACGGTCTGTCTGATCAGGTGGTATTTACTTTCAATATGCTTTTGACCTCTTGTGATCGCGAAGATCCTTTGCAAAAGCTACCTCTCCACTGTTTTCACAGTCTAGTGATATCGACTTACGAGACCTGGAATCTGCTATGAAAGCTGCTATGTATTCGACTAACAGAGTCAAATTGGCAATGCTGAATTGCTCCAGACTGTAGCTCCATCACAATGAGTAAACACTGAGCCCGAGATTGACTAACGATCATCCTTAATCTGACTGTAAGTCAGAATCAGTGTAGTCAACAATACTCAGGTATGCACCTGAATATAGACGCATATTAGTAATCGTTCTCCGAAGGTACTTGAGGATGCACTATGCTGCTCTCCATTGCTCGAATCCGAGACTCGACTGTTATTGACTTTTAATAACCTCTAAAAGAGAATATATCCCATTTTCTCTATATCCGAAGATCGAGAGAATTATTCCGTGAGGGGTTGGGTAGGAAACCTCTCGTTGAATTTTGCATATGAAAATGCATTATCATCTTAACCAATAAGATGCATGGGATATTTCCAACAACTTGTTCTCATGAATCCGACTGAATCAAATTCTAAGAATATAGACCACTTCTTTGACTCAGAGAATCTTGGCTCGTCAGTTTCTGTTTCAGATAACACACTCATATTGTTCTCAACTGTTGCAGTGTTATCTTTGTCATCAACACTAATACTCACTAATTTACCAATATTGATATCCTAGTCTACAAAAGACTTATCAATATTCAGGTCAGGCCCACATGTGACCTTTGATGACCTAGATGTTTGCTTTAATCCACCAATTGAATAGGCATAGGCAGTCAATCTGCCATTGGATTTAAGCTAAAACCCTTCTATTCCGAATAATTCAAGCTCCATTGTTCCGCAAGAAAATTTCAGGGCATCACCCCTGAATCTTTCTGCTTTCCTCTACATTTTGCCGGAAAACACAAGTGTCAAGAGATGACAAATTTGCCTCTAAATTCACATTATATTATATACATGAAAATACAACGAAATGTGTATCAAATAAATTACTTAATACATCACACTACTAGAATTTCCCGGATTTGTGACGAAAATTTGTCACGAAAATATTTCGTCACAAAGTAGCGACATATTTGCTACTACTTCCTGACAAAATACAAATAAATTATTTTTACCACGAATCATGATGACATTGCGACAAAAAGTGTACGTTGCAAACTTTTTGTCACCATTTCGTCACAAACATTTGCGCCAAATTTTAGCGCCATATTTTGTGATAAATCTATGATAGAGTACCTTCGTCGCAAAATTTATCGTAGCTAATTCGTCACTATCGGAAATTTTGGCCCACGTCTATTTTCCCACTAATTAGTGACGAGAATTTAATGACCAAAAAGTTGTGAAAATATTTCGTTGGTGATTTGTGACAAAGTTTCAGTGGTTTAGTGACAAATCACAACAATAAATATTGTGCTAGAACTTGCGACCAATATGTGACAAAATATGTGTGTGACAAGAATTTGGTGACGAAAATGGATTTGTGACGAAAGTTCGTGATGAAAAAATTTGTGTCGAAAATGGTTCGTCAGAAATTTGCAACATCATTGCTTCAAATTAGCGATAAAACATATGAATATTATTTTCGCATAAAATGCGGCGATATTGTGACAATATATGTACATGACAAAAGACCAGTAACTATTTTGTCACAAACCTTCATGCCAAAATCATGCGTCATTATCTATGACAAATATGCGACAAACTAGATTGGTCACGAAAAAAATTCCTTGCTAATTCATCATTAACTGATAAATTTGCCAATATTGTTTGCTTTTGAAGTACCGACAAAATTTGTGACCAAAACACTAGGACACTCATGTGTAACATTGTTCTGATTGATGAGTGACAAAATGAATATAAATTATTTTTACAAGGGACCGTGAGGCCAATGCGACAAAATATGTACGTGGCGTAAAAAGGTAACTATTTTGTCACAAAATCTTCGTGCCAATTTAGATGCCATTATTTGTGACAAATATGCGATGGATTAACTTGGTCACTAAAATTTCCGAAGCTTATTCGATAACGGATAAGCTCTTCGACGTATATTTATTGTTAAATTAGTGAAAAAATTTGTGATGAACATATTCGATCACTCATTTGTGACAATGTTCCATGGTTGATGTAGTCTATTTAATGATAGACGACACTAAATAAATGAAATATATAACACAATTTATATTAGAAAAAACCCATTAATTAGACAAAAAAATTGTTAAAAAGGTCAAAATTTATGTATTAATTGACATTTAGTCCAGTGGATTGAATATAATTTCAAAAGGGATAAATTATCATTCAACTGGACGATTATGTCTTTCTCAAGTTTTTAGTTTTTGCTTTTCTTTTAGTGGATTTGTTTGGTTGTAGATTTGTTTGATATTAAAAAGTTATAGTGGATTAATTTAAGTGGATTTGTTTAATAGTGAAATTGAAATCGTTAAATATGGCAAGGGTAATTCGTCATTTCAAGTGTCGTTTGTCCTTTTATACCATTTTTCAATCCACTTGTTAATTTTGACAATTTCTTCTCAACATTTGTCCTTTATAACCATTACCCCTAAAAAAATCTGTTCACATTGATTTTGTTGGACTTAGCTAGAGGGAACAATATCTAAGCATGGAAAAAAAAATCTTTCGATAGTAAAAAGAATAATTAAAGTTTAAAGTCTAACAAATCAAATTATTAAGGCAATGAGGCCTTAATTTTGTGGTTAAAGTTAAGGCCCATGACCACCTCTTAGTACCGGGTTCGAACCCTACTCAATGCAATATTTGTGAGTGTTATACTTCTTTGTATATTATGTAATTATTATATAGTGTACATATATATTCTAGTACTTTTTTGAGAAGACATATTCTAGTACTTCTAATATATAGAATATACAAAAATTGACATGGGTATAATCCAATGATTATCAACATTGGACGTTTTGGGCCAAAAGCGGGCCAAAATGGTCAAGAAGGCCAAATTAGTACAAGACCATAGACGTTTTGGCCCAAAAGGGGGTTAAAATGGTCAAGCGGGTCAGATCAGTACAAGCTCATAGTTGGGTCTTTAGTTATCCGAAGTTCAATCAACGACCTTAGGAAGGTCGCTCTCAATGATCTACTATACAAGAAAAGTGTCTTTTAACAAAGAGAATTTGATGAGGAGGTAAAAATTCATCATTAAATGATACTTACAATAAGGAGACATAAATTGTTTTGTTCGTTGATTACAAAATTTTAATTCTCCTAATTAGTGTTTCACTAGGTCACTACCTGGCAAAAGGCCAGGGTTCGAGACCGCTTGGAACAAGTGTGTTTGAACCTTTCGTATCCGGAAAAAAAAAATGTCCTAATTTTTTTCAATCTCCTTATTATTTTTATATTTGTATAATCCTTAATAAAAACATCGCCTAAAAATTTAATTTTCTTGTTAAACTAAATAGAATAAATCCCTTCATTACCTAAACACCGAACACCCATTATCGGCGGCCTCCTCCCTCATCCTCCTTCCTCCCCCTTTCCACCTGCCTCTTTTTGCAGACTCCACATACCGACAAAAAGTCAACGATCCTTCATCGTTGCACTCCACCACCAGGCGGTCTACGGTGGCCACGCACGACTTCCGCTGAAGTAGATGAGCATTCGCACAGGTTCAAGCCCAGGTGACCTTCACGACTATTTTTTTCCGGCGGCTACACTTGCAGTAGGCTAGTATTATGAGTTAATGACATGGGTAAGTCCCTGCTATTGTTTCTATTGCAAATAGATCTAGTTTAAGGAATATATATGCGATGTTTCATTTTATGGTTAGGTTAAAATTTTGTAGAATTGATGCCATATTGTTGTTCGGTGTAGTGGAATTTGATGGCAGTGGAGGATTTACAACAAAAATTCAAATGATGCTCACTTTCTCTGTTTTCCCTTCACCTAGAGTGTCTTCCCTTGGGACAATTGATTCAGGATTCAGGGACTCTACTACTTCGTCCACTGGTATAAAATGTTTTATTCTTGGACAATAAATTACTTAGGTTGTCTCTCCAAACATCAATTTTAATCATTTTGCTTTATTTACAACAATGATGCTGAAATGTTGGACGGTATCCGTACTCTGTGTTGTTTTGTTCGTTGTTGTGTCAAATGAGATTCCTCCTACTTTCTCTTCTTCCAATACGTGCAGCAATATGAGCAGCACTCAATTCTCTCTTCCGATATGAGCAGCAGTGAAACTGAGAATGAAAAGAAATTGGTTATATTTTTTTTTGCTTCATTTCGATTTCACAGATTTTGTTGCCAAGAACAACTACATCGTTTTCAAATTTTACGCCACTTGGTAAAGTTTAGCTTTGCTGTGAAATTTTTATACATGTTATTTTCCTAACAATTATCGCCATGTTTTTTTGCAAGCTATTACATAGAATTTGACGCCTGGGACAATTTTTCCTTGTGTGTGGATGTTTAATTGCAGTGGTTTTCTTGTTCTTAAAGCAGTTTACTAATTCTGTATGAATGGATTTTAACAAGTTAAATTCATGTTTATAGTGGTATGGTGTAAGTGCTCAAAAATCCCTTCACCGGGATGCATGATGCGAGATTCACATGGTCATAAATTTACGTATATAATCTACTTATTCGGGTGTAGCAGCTTTGCAAGAGCTTGGGTGTTGAGGTTGGTGAATGTGGCGGCGCTAAAGATGAAACTCATATGAGGACATTCAGGAAGCTTGCAAGAGCCTAGGTGTTGCTAAGACCTCCGATTAGGCGGCGGATTTCACTACTAGGGAACTTGATGTGGCCGGAATTGTCTTGATGTTCGAAGCATAGGTCTACCTCGGCCTGGAAATGGTATTCTTTTTGCTTTTAATAATAGCTTATAAAGTTTATTCCTGATTCTTGAATGATTTGTCTGGTGCGTGGATTAATAATAGGTAAGAAATAAGAATAATGTATGAATATTCATGTTTTTTTGTTATGCACTTTGCATAGAGTCGGATGAATAATAGGTAAGAAATAAGAATAATGTATGAATATTCATGTTTTTTTGTTATGCATTTTGCATAGAGTCATAGTCACAAAATTCACATTTAGTGACTTGTGAAAGTTCCCAAGTGGTTAATGATTATGTATGTGTTTCTTAAACCTTACTGCTTGCAAAAAAGTATTCATTTATTTCCGCAGTTGAAATGCTAAAATCGAATTCGACCATATATATTACTCTTTCTAATGGTATTGGTTGAGTTATAAGCACAAAAGACCTTGATTATATATAGTTACATCAATCAAGGTGTAGACAAATTACTAGTAGGATAAAATATCTATGCTAGACTTGAATAATCGAAGAAAGGTTTTGTTAAAAATAAGACCTAACTAGCTGTTGGAAAGTATTAGTTGCTAAATGCTTTGATAACTTGATTAGTCTCATTTATTGGTTTAATATCACGTGTAGTTTTCTGACATATTGGAGTTCTAGCTGGTCTGGATGCTTTTGGTTTGTAATTTTTATCAGTTCACCTCCAAATAAAGTAAGGGCTTGGGTAGGGGTGCACCTTTTTCTTATTTCCTTATTTTTTTTATTATTGTTTATATTCGAAATTTCATCTGATATGGTTTTCACTTTCCACTATTTTATTTCAGAGTATTATGGAAGCTATTATATTTTGTAGAAGTTCACAACAAAATACTGTTTTGTATCAAACATTACAGTTGATAAATGCAAGTCATCATTCATCGGAGAAGTCTTTGTGCACACAGGACATATCTATACCTTAGACTGAGATTTCAAGTACAAGGTATGTCAATTGGTGTGTTTCTTTATTATTCACAACGCTCATGATACTTTCCTAATTTTCTTGCTCTCAGTGACTCTTTCTTGGTTGATGATTCAAGCATGAGTTCATTTTATATTTTGTGTATGCACCCTCGTGTTTTCTGGTGAACTTTTGAACTTTTATCCCAACAAGTATCCTTATATTTTTTCCTGAGTTGTCAAGATAGTTGTGGAGAATGTGTTTGACATGCTTGTTGTAGTAATGTAGTTGGTAAAGTATCATTTCAGATGGATGTTAATGTGAAACATGCTGGAGTAGTGCATGACGAAGGTAAATTAATTGAATTCCTTTTTTTTTTTTTTTGAATTAATTGAATTCCTTTTTAATATCATGAAGATTTTAAATTCCGGCATGATTTTTTATATTCAACAATAATTGTGTGGACTATAATTTTCATCTTTTTCCAGATGATGTGATGAAAGAGAATGGACATGTGCTGGCGGTGCAAGCGAGATCCTCATGATTTTAAACAAGTTTTTCAGGATGCTATACAAGATCATCAAGAATCTGAGTGGGATGTAGAACTTAAGACACTTTTAGAAATGAAATCTGATTGTGATGCAGAACTTTAAGACGATTTTAGAGATAATTGCTCGTTCACAAGATTGAGTTGTTTTCGGTTATAAAACCATTAGTCTCTTGAATTAGTCCATTAATCATGAATAATATTGATTTCATGTTTTTAAATGTTATTTGATTCAATCATGAATAAAAGTATTTGCTTCATTTTCATGATCTTGGAAGTGTTTTGATTATTTATGCTATTGAAAATATTTTTAAGAGAACATTTACTATTATTGAATATAATTTTGATAAATGATAAATATAGTAAAAATATGAAATATAAATTCCGTTATAAACTCATTGCAACCATTGATACGTTGGTCATACATTTGTCACAATAATTCGTTACAAATATAGTTAAAATTTGTCACAAATCTGTCAATATACTTTGTCACAATTTTGTCGTAAAACTGTCACAAAAATTCATCACTTAATAATCACTAAAATTTTGTCACAATTTTATCGTACACATTCGTCACAAATTCGTAGCATATGGCCGTCACTATTTCATCAATAAATTTGGTTACAAAATTGTTGTAGTTTTTTGTCACACATTTGTCGCTATTGTATGAAGCAACTTTGACACAACACTTCCATCACAAAATTTTGTCACACACCCGTTACAAAATATAATTTTTGTCGCAGATTCATCACACAATGTTTTGTCACAACTATGTCACAAAGTATGACTTTCATTACAATTTTGTCGCAAAAAGCAATGACAAGGTTACTTTCGACACAAAAATTTGCAACGGGGTGTTCCGTGACGGAAATACTATTCGTCGCTACTTCGTCACTAATGCCCGTTTGTGACGAATTTGCAACGAAAACCGGCGTCACAAATCCGAGAAATTCTAGTAGTGTCAATTCATTAAATATCTACCACTACAGGTTACACAAAAGAGAATATAAATCCTTGATTGATATCCTTCAAAATATTACAATGCACAAAAGATGGTTATTTATCGAACAATAATATAATTACATAAGTTAAATAAGATATATATTGCTTAAGCTTAGTAAATTATAATTAATGTTGAAAATCATATATACTTGTGGGCTTATCTTATTTTTCGCCATTTACTTGGAAAAAAGATTCAGAAAATGAAAGATTAATTGTATAGGAATATCGAAACCGTGTCAAAATTATGTTGGAGATTAAAAATTTAATGCAAAATATTACATATAGCTAACAAGTGACGGAGGTATATCGTGTTGAAAAATGTCCGATAATAAGTAAGTCATCCAGGCTGAAGTGTTGATGCTTCACAAATGATTAGTAGGTTTGAATATAATAATGTGATTGTTTCACCTAACAACAAATAACAATAAAAGCACATGGAAGCAACATGTGAATTGTTGCAAAATATGTACATGGGAGCTAGATATATGATTATAGTTTATAGGTTCTTACTGGGAAAGGGCTTTACAATTAGTAAGTTATAATAAATATATACAACATTGCATGAGGGCACAGCTCAAGAGTGCTGGAATATTGGTCAGGGTGATTATTAACGTCCATTGCCATGGGAGAGAAACTGCATGTATCTCTAAAACACAGCTGACAGAATTGTTCGAACTAATCACAATTACTGATTGAAATATAAATAATTAACGTTTTAAACGCTCCAAGTCTCCAACACCTTCTTTCAAATAAAGTGTTCTTATAACAAATCTAGACCAACATGACACAAATAATCACTATAATATTATTCGTCAATATCTTGCGTTCGAATCCAAATGCCCAATTCATTATTGTTTTCAAGTAAAGTAATCTAAATTACATCGTATTTGCTTTCGTAAATGATATTGTTAAAATTTAGAAATCAATTCTATTATATATACACATTTTAAATAGTCATGGTTCAAAACATCAACATTTGTTAGGTGAACGTTAGTTTGGATGATAAAATCATTAGTCGTCCAGAAATTGAAACTAAAAAGAGGATGAAAAGTGTAATTCAAAAAGATAAAGGTTATTTCAGAGACCAAGTTAAAACATGAAGGATCAAAAGTGTTAAAACCTCGATCATTTTTAGAGTAATTTTTGCATGATCATCTCTTCCTAGATAAACCGGACCTTTCTCCGGTCGGAACTAATATTGAAAATTGTCGTATCTTATTATCATGTATGATGTCAGCTCATTTTCCTTTGTAGACAGACATAAATATTTTTTTCATCTATTAGCTAAATAATGTTTTAAGTTAGTTCGGGGTAAGGAACGGAGTACATCGTTTTCCTCCCATGCATGTATCTCTCGGTGCCACGTACACTGCCACGGATATTTGCTTCTTAATAATATATGTTTCCCGGGAAGTTATTGGGTGCACCCGCAATATGCGGAGTGCACCTATGTGGCAAAATATACACCATTTATTTTTAAACAGAATTCAAACTGTGTGGTCGAGATTTGTTTACTTGTCAAAAAAAAGTTAAAAATAAATAAACGATACAAACCAAATAACACAAATAAATAGGGAAATGAGGGAGAAGGATAAAAACATTTTATCAATTACGGAGAAGGACATCTTTTTGAAACTTCTGCATAAAGGATAAAACTATTTTTTTTTATATATTCATGCGCAATTTTTTCCCAAAAAAAAAAAAAACCAACACATTTTCTCTCTCATTCATCTTTTTTAAACACTCAAAGCATTAGCATCAAACTCCCTACCCCTTCTTTTATCTCCACAGTAAGGACAAAATGTAGGGATGCAACCAAAAACACACTCCATCAGCTTCATCATCGGATCATCCTTTCCCTACAATAGGGACCATGAACATTGTCACCCTAAATGTAGAGTGGTACTGTAGCTCACCATACATATTTTTTTATTCATTCTTTCTCTATCTTTTTAACAACAAATATTTTCAAAAAATGATTTATTGATAAAGAATGGATATTTTAATGGTGTAAGGATAGAGATATGAATGCTGATGTAGAATACTCTGAATTTAGTTGCTGTAAAGTAAGGATATGTATTTTTTAATAGTATTTTTAGGGATAGGGATAGAGACTTTGATGCTAATGCTCCATATCTCTCAATCAAGAACTCTAAATTTGAGAATTCTTTTACCAATTTTTTTTTTCATTCTCTTTATTTTGAGACCACATTCAACATATTCCGACATGAATTCAGAAAATCCGCTGTCGAAATTCACTATTTTGAGAAAAAAAAAATCCCAAGAAAATGTCCGAGGCGTGTGCGGAATTTTTTTTTAATTCTTATTTTTTGGTTTTGTCCTTCAGGTTATAAAAAATATAAAAGTTGTCATTCTCCCTATAAGAAAATATGTGGTTGTCCTGTTACTCAAAAATAATCCAAAAACTATCTTTATACCTAATTCTTCATTAAATTTATTCATAGGGACCTATTTATCTTTTCTAAAAAAAAGATAATAGTTATAAAGGACAAAAGTAAATGAGAATTTACAGGGCCGGCCCTAACATATTGTGGGCCTACGGCCAAGTCTCACCGAATTATACCTTTTAGTTTGAAATTGTTTTTTTTTTTCTTTTCGAAAATACATACTTATAAAAAAAGATTAGGCGTTTATCGGTTCGAGTAATTTTTTTTTTGGCATTTATCAATTCAAATAAAAAAAATTAACACATTATATTAGGTTGGATATACACGGATTTCTTTTTTCTTTTCGCGAAACATTTAATGTTGGGCCTTTCGGCACCATTGGGCCTAAGACCACCGTCTCCTTCGCCTTATTGGAGGGTCGGCCCTGAGAATTTATCAATAAAAGACGTATGTAGTGAAAAATGGTGAAAAAGAACAAAATATATCTGAAATGACGAAATTACCTTTGTCACATTTAACGAGTTCGAATCCACTACCAATCAAATCCAGTAAAACAAATCCACTCAAACCTTTTAATTTCAAACAAAGATAGAAATAAAAAAAGGCAAAAGGACATAACCGTCCTGTGGATTGAAAATTTGTTATTATTTTCCAATTAATACTTAAATTTTATGTTTTTAACATCTTTTCTAAAGAAAAATGATTTGAATGAACTAAATATAAATAGTAGTAATAACATTTCATCTCATAATTTTTCAAGGTGAGTTATATTTGGCACCACACTTTTTATTACCGGCACCATTTTACTTCAAACACTGAAATAATTACTTTGGACACCACGATATTTTTTATTATAATAACGTCAGTGACAGTGATGTTGCTATTGAAAACAAAAGTCAGTGACACGGACGTTCCTTTCCAAAGTAACGTCAGTGACACGGACGTTATAGTTATAAAAGTTTCATTACTTAGTAACGTCAGTAATATCAAAAAGAAACATTAATGACACTGACGTTTTTAATATGGTGCCGTAAATAGAAGCCAAAAATATATATGTGCTGTCGAAAATAGAAAAAGTAAAAATAAAAAGATGTTAGTAGTAAAAACTGTCTGATTTTAGAACCAACATTTTTTTTAAAAGGCTTTCGAGTTGTGGTGGTCCCTAATTGGCGTTGATGGCCGGTCTGCTTTGGTGATTGATTGGCTATGTGGCATTTTTGCTGCCATAGGGCCACTGTGTGTCCGAAGAAATTTTTAGAATTATTGTAGAAAGGTTAATAAAAATAATAAATAAAGAGTTAATAAAGTAAAGTGGTGAATAGAAATTGCTCTAAGGAAAAAAAAAAAAAAAAAAAAAAAAAAAAAACAAGACATTCATTTGCAAAAATCCAAAGGGCATGTTGCATAACTCCGCTAATTGCTCTTCAATTGACCGCGTACCTATGCATTGTCAAGCCCAAATGTTCACATTGAAGTGAGAAATTAAATTTCCACGCCATTTTAACACTCCTTATGTCATGTCCGATCGAGTCAGACCAGACATTTTTTTTAAGTCTCTCGTTGAAATTTCCTCCCCGTCCCGTTAAAAATTACCCCAGGGTCCGTTGAAAAAAGGGAAAAGGTAAGCAACGTTGAAATTTGCACGGGTCCTGACGAAATTTCAACGGGCCGGGAGAAATTTCAATGGAGGACTTAAAAAAAAATATCATGTCTAACCCGACCTGACATAAAATAAGGAGTGTTAAAATGACCTGAAAATATAATTTCTCCATTGAAGTTCCCTGACGTTTTTTTTTTTTTTGTTTTTAATGAATATATAAACAATTAAAACAAAGATACAAACTTCGTTCCAAAATATAATTCATCCTAAAAGTTTTCACATGTATTAAGGAATTGGTTGAAGGTGATTAATATGAAGGTAAATGTCTAAAATACCCCTTGCCTATCATTAATGCAATAGTTATTGAGCAATTAAAAAATGTTGTTGGATTGATAATAAATTATGGGTAAGATAGAGAAATTGACAATAAATGTTGCATTGGTAATACATAATGACTTATATTGTAGCAGAGGCGGCTGCACCCTATAATAATTGGGTCAGCCGACCCACTAAAATAAATATTACTATAGTAAAAAAAATTAGGTACACATGTTGAACCGTTTATTCTTATATATTCATCCGTATTAACCAGTATTGAAGATTAAGTTTCGTTTACAAAATATGACGAATTTCTCACCCATATCACCAACTTCCTGGAGTCGTCCCTGATTAATTGTTTTAAAGGATATGATGACTTATACTACAACACAAAGTAGTATTTTGGAATGGAGGCAGTATTATACAACACAAAGTTAAGTTCGAAAAAAAAAAGAGGTTATAGGATGTAGATGACTGTTTTGAATCTAAAATGGAAAAAAAAAATGACAAGAAAAAAGATAGTGGTTGAGAAGAACAAAAACGCGCATTTTACTAGATGTGTTACTACATGTTGCTATATGTTACTTGTAGCAACATGTACTAACACATGTAGTAACATGCGCGTTTTTTTTCCTCCTCAACCACTATCGTTTTTTCTTATCGTTTTTTTCCTATTTTGTATCGTATTTTGTCCTTCTGGCCCGTCATCCCAAAAAATAAAAAGTTGCACTTGGCTAATGATCTCTACTATCCCGCTTTATTAACATGAAATTCGTAAACCGAATAATGTATCTTAATTGTTCAATATATATGTGTTGTCCCGTTTTCTTTTAAAGTTTTTTAATTTTATTTATTTTTTCAGAAAAAAAATTGAAAAAACTTGAATAAATCATGTTATCTTTTGGAGATTGAGCCATTACTTTCTTTTAAAGTTTTTTAATTTTATTTATTTAGAATGAGTCATGTCTTTTGGAGATTGAGCCCTGACACTCAAACTTAGGGTAACATTGTCCATACATCACATAATTCTTTAATTACTGAGCTAAGCTTCTAAGAAATTTCTCTCAAAATGAATTGAGTAACTACTTTGCTAATTGTTCACACTTGGCTAAAAACGATTAACACGAGTCATCAATTAAATCCATTATGTCTGATTTTTTATTTTTTTTTTGGTTGAGAATTTCAAGTTAGTTTATTCATTCAACGTTCATCATACAAGCACGAATAACATAAGAAGGTGGAGATAAACCCCATTCCACATTCTACAAGACGGAGACCTTCTATAACGAGCAAATGGGCGGGCACATTGTCTAACGGAGACCTTCTCTAACGAGACATTTACAAATGCAGGTAGTAAAGCTCTACAATCCTCTATTATGCTACCAAGAGAGAGAGGTCCTTGGAAGAATCTTTCATGCTTTGATGAATCAATAAGGAGTCCCCCTCAAACTCCACTTTAAACAAGCCTCATGTGAGAGCAAAAACAAGAGCATCATACATAGCCAGAGCTTGTCCACCATAACATCATAACGGCATTTCAGTCGTCTGGAATAACTCCTAATAATCTTACCTTGACTATTTCGTAATATTCCACCAACAGCTATTGAGTCATCTCTAAAAACAGCGTCCACTTTGAGTTTAAGTGTATCTGGTGTGGTTAATACGCCAAATTGCTCGCTTATTACTATTATTTCACTATCAATTAATTAATCACATTTCATTTTGAATTTTTTTTTTTAAATAATCACATTAAATTATGTAAAACACATTGTATTAGAGTTATTCATCTCCCTCGTCGGCTCGTCCAAGTGAGTTGTTGGAGATATATGAGGATAAAAGGAAAAATGTTTTATAACATTTTAAAATGATTTGAGAGCCGAACTCGAACTGGTTACAATTTTTTGTAACCACTTTGAGAGCCGAACTCGAACTCGAACTGAATCTGACTCATACTCTCAGCTCGAACCTTTTACAAAGTCGAACTGAATCTGACTTATACTCTCAGCTCGAATCATTTTTTGAATCTGACTTTGAGTTCGAGTTCAAACTTTTATAACATTTTTTGTATCAAAGTGGTTACAATTTTTTGAATCATTTATTGTCAAATCCAGAAGCGCCGCTCTGGAAAGAAGCAGTCAAAAGTGAAATCGATTCCATTATGCAAAATCATACTTGGGAATTAGTAAATATCCCACCGGGACATAAACCTCTCGGTTGTAAGTGGATTTTTAAGAAAAAATTCAAGGCTGATGGATCGATCGATAAATATAAGGCCAGACTGGTAGCTAAAGGTTATCGTCAAAAAGAAGGTCTTGACTTCTTCGATACATATTCACCGGTTACTCGGATCACGTCGATACGAGTTCTTATCGCAATTGCTGCGGTAAATAATCTAGAAATACATCAAATGGATGTAAAGACTGCTTTCTTAAATGGTGAATTGAAAGAAGAAATCTATATGGAACAACCCGAGGGTTATGTGGTTCCAGGTCAAGAACACAAAGTGTGTCGACTCGTTAAGTCATTGTATGGGCTTAAGCAAGCGCCAAAACAATGGCACCAAAAATTTGATCAAACGATGTTATCAAATGGGTTTAAAATTAACGAGTGCGATACATGTTAATCTTGGGAAGTACTCATGATATAATCATGAATACTAAGAAGACGTTAACAAGAAACTTCGATATGAAGGGTTGCAGATGTAATTTTGGGGATTAAAATCTCTAGAATGTCGGATGGACTTGCATTGTCACGGTCTCATTATGTTGAGTCTGTTCTAAAAAGATTTAACGTCTTTAATGAAAGTCCGATAAAAACTCCTATTGACTTGACTATCCACTTAGTCAAAAATAAAGGAGAACTCCGTGTCTCGCTTAAAATATTCACAAATCATAGGTCATCGATGTACATAACCAACCGTACTAGACCGGACTTAGCATGTGTCGTAAATAAACCGAGCGATTTACAAGTAATCCAAGTGAGGATCATTGGAAAGCATTGAATAGAGTACTGAGGTACTTAAAATTCACAATGAATCTTGGATTACGGTACACGAGATATCCAGCAGTATTAGAAGGATACTGTGATGCAAATTGGATATCTGACTCGAAAGATTCGAAGTCCACAAGTGGATATGTATTCACTATTGGTGGTGCTGTTGTGTCATGAAATCCACAAAGCAAACTTGCATTGCTCGTTCCACTATGGAAGCTGAGTTCATTGCATTGGACAAGGCAGGAGAAGAAGTAGAATGGCTTCGTAATTTCCTCGAGGATATTCCATGCTGGACTAAGCCTATTGCTCCTATAAGCATACATTAGCGATAGTCAGTCGGCTATAAGCCGGGCACAAAATAGTATGTACAATGGTAAGTCTCGACATATTCGTCATAGACATAATACCATTAAACAACTGATCTCTAACGGCGTGATTTCTGTCGATTTTGTTAAATCGAGAGACAATTTTGCGGATCCGCTAACAAAAGGTTTACCTAGAGACCAAATGTCAAAATTGACAGACGGAATGGGGCTGAAGCCAATTACGACAGAAACTTTGTAATCGTAACCCCACCATATTGACTGGAGATCCCAAGATCATGGTTCAAAGGGACAACTAAGTTATGAAGGTTCATTGAACACTTACCCATTCTATGAATAAAAGTGTTATCTGTCAGGTGTGTAAGGATAAGTGAAAACTTTTAATGATTCCTATAGCTTAATTAAATTCAAGTAGGGTATGGCAGAATACTCTTGATAGGAGGTCACCTATGTAACTGTGAAGTGAGGCCGCTTCTGTGAGAATTCAGTGGCTTGAAATCTATAACGCACTTTATGAAACCAGGATTTTTCATGGCCAAAATGAGCACAACCATGAGAACCAATACGTGTTAAGGGAAATATTGTGTGAGTACTATTGTTTGGTTTTACATTAAAGGCTGAACGGTTCAAGACATAGTTCACTGATTAGCCAAGTAGATCCGATAGTATTTCACTAAGGCAGGTTCAAAGCCAAAAGCTACCTCTCCTGATGCAATATTTTCTGTCATAATCTCTTCTAGGTCTGCATTTGAATTAATTTCCATTCATGTGGGGGATTGTTGGGGATATATGAGGATAAAAAGAAAAATGTTTTATGACATTTTAAAATGTTTTTTGAATCATTTATTGTAACCACTTTGAGAGCCGATTTCGGTATAACTCTTACATAGATTATAAAGAGTTAGTGATGACTTTGGAAACTACGTAAGACATAGTTGAAATAAGGTTTTGAATCATTCAATTCGGATGTCGGGTGAATGAGAAATTAAGGCTTAAAGTAGGTAGTTAAAAATATGTGAAAAGGAAGTTGAAAAGACAAACTTCTTAATCCCACATTGGGAAATGTGCTAACATTTCCTCAATATTTAATTGGTGGAAGTTTTGTTGTTGGTATAATCTCTTAGAAAGGGAGAGAACTCGGAGTGGTTTTAGTAGGCCGAGTGTTTACTAAAAATGCCACACGCGCGCGCGAACTCGGAGTGGTTTTAGTGGGCTGAGTGTTTACTAAAAATGCCACACGCGCGCGCGCGCGCCGCCGCCCGCCTGTTCCCGTGCCCGTTGACCTTGGCTTTGGCTTTGGCTTTGGGGAATGGGCCTGAGGCAGTATTATATACAAGGCAGTTTTTTGACAAAGTTTATCTGGATATTATCCAAGTCTAATAAATCATATTCGAGCTGAGAGTATGAGTCAGATTCAGTTCGAGTTCGAGTTCGATCAGCTCATATGGCTTTAATACAAGAGCAGTTTCAACCTGATGGTTTAGTGGCCATCAATTCACAAACTTCAAGGCTGCTCCTTCCTCCTATATATAGGGTCTTCTCTTGCAATGAGAATGGTACTGAAAGACAACACAAATCACTTCAACATATGCATTTTTAGTTGAAGAGATTCTGAAGCACCAACAAGCTTCGTTGAGTTCGAAAAGTTCGAAGTACCTCAATTACGAATGTAAATTGGGTTATCCCGGGAGACAAGTGCTAAACCGTGGGTACTGCCGGAGCATAATTGTCTTAAGGGACGACGAGATTAGTCTTTCGTCCCGTTACATATCCTTGTTGCTTTTCTTTCTGTTTTTTCTTTCTCTGTTTGTTGTTGGTTCAGAATATTATAAATTGTTCTTCATCTTTTCTGTTTTTTATTTTTATTTTCGCATTGTAATACTTCTGGTATAACATGAGGCTCTATTCCAAAGTGAATGAACAACTATGAACAAAAATATTCGTTGCCGGTGAGACTTTCTTTTGGCCTAGCTAAAAGGCTTTTCCCCATCAGGCCATCACCTTTATGCTTTATGCTTTATGCATGCATGAATAATCTTTTGATTAATTTGCAAAGTTATTGACTTTTCCAACAACATTGTCCATCTAAAACGAGAGTGTTGAAAAAAACGCAGGTAGTTAATTGGAAATTCTTGTGTGGTAATACCATTTTGTGTGGAATTAGCGTGTTATTCGATCTGAACCATACAGTATAATTGTGGAATAAAATTTGAGATTGAACAATGTTGTGATTGAACCACATAGTTTAATTGTGTTAATTCCATTTTTCTGTTGTACTATAAAACACACTATGTATTTAAACTGTATGGTTCTGATTGATTCACTCCTCACCTCAAAATATACGTACTATCCACACAGGTATTTTTCGGATCGGTAGGTAGGTGCATAGTCATCGTGGGAAAAATAGTTGTGTGGTGTCTCTACACCTGTGGAGACACCGTATGGTTCAAAATGAAAAACACAGTTTCATTATATATTTAAATGACGTGGTTTTGATGTTTCACACATCACTTCACCTGAAAATCCCTTACTCACACAAGTATTTCCTGTAAAAAAAAAAAAAAATTGAGAGGGTTATGTGCTGTTTATTTCAAATCTGCGTTTCAAACTGTCTCTGAAATTTTACTGATAGCTAACCGTATAATTGATTCATGATAATATATTTTAATAAAGCATGTGCTATCTGCATATTCTCGCAAATCAAATTAAAAATAGTATATATATTTTATTTATTGAGAAGAAACAGTACTGTATTTTTAATAATAATAGTAACATCGTCTCTATAAATGTCTGAAGAAATTCGTCAAAGCATTTGCTCTATGTTGTAAAGTACTGCCATTACTGACCACTACTACTATCTCCTTTCACATTGCTTTTGCTCTACTTTTGCAACAGAAAAAAAATGGGCATTAATTGGGTCATTTTTTCCGTTTTAATTTTATTAGTGAATTTGTATGGACAAGCAATCGGAGCTCCGCTCCGGAAACCGGTGGATGTACCATTTGATAAATACTATAAGCCATCCTGGTCCAATCACCATATCAAATACATCAATAATGGCTACAATGTTGAGCTTCTCTTGGATAAAGAATCAGGTAAATTCTTTATTTTGTTTATTTTATTTTATTTCAAATTTTAAAATGATTTCTTTTATTCTTGTGTTCAGATTTATATTCAAATTACCATATATTTTGGGTTTAATTCTAAATTTTTTTTTTTTTTTTGAAGGAGCTGGATTTGAGTCAAAAGGGTCGTATCTGTTTGGGCATTTCAGTATGAGGTTGAAGCTTGTTGGAGGAGATTCTGCTGGTGTTGTTACTGCTTTTTATGTAAATTTCTTAACCTTTATTCTACATAAATTACTATGCTTTATTTTTTAGGGGGAATGAGGGAGAAGAACAGAAATATTTCATCAATTGAGTAGAAGGACAGTTTTTTGAAACTTTTGCATAAAGGACAAAACTATTTAATCACATTCGAAATTCACTTGTGTTCGAAATTCACTTGTTTAAATTCACCGACGAAATTCACTCGTCGAAATTCACTAATTTTCAAAATTCATCGTCGAAATTCACTAATTTTCGGGATTCACTGTCGAAATTCAATTGTCGAAATTCACCGATTTCGGGATTCACCTGGGGAGATTCACCGATTTTCGGGATTCACTGTTGTCCTTCTCGCTATAAAAATTATGCAGTTGTCCTTCTCCCTATAAAAAATATGTAGCTGTCCTGTTGCTTAAAAATATTTCAGATTGTGTCATTATCCCTAATTTTCCATATTTTTTATGGTTGAAAATATATGTTTATAGCATTTTATTTTATCATTTTTAATCTGCAATTACTACGGAAAAGAATGAGGTTTTGTTAGGAAATACTTGTGTGGTGTCTTCGCACGTGTGATTCAATATGAATCATACAGTTTCATTCTATATATAAATTATATAATTCTAATCGTTTCACATTGCTAGGAGTAATGCTATGTGAAATTATGACAAATACTAGGACTAGGAAAAAAAACAGTTGTTATTTATTGCTTTTGTACATCAAATAAGATTTAAATATGTACTATGAAACTTATAACCGGAAATCAACCCTTGTCAATGTTGTCATACTTCAATTCAAAGTTAAACTATGGATTACTTTACCTTGAACTTTTTAACCGCTAAAAACGGTTTAACCCTAACCGAAAGGGTCCCTATTCTTCCTATCCTACGGAATGAGTGGAGAGGTAAATCGGAACCTAACAGCTCAGAGCATGAACTGCATTTTTACTATGATACGGAAAGATGTCGTCCCTTTACGGAAATCGAACCTCTACACTCCCGCTCCTGGCCCAACTGTATTTAAACACTCATTTCTTTACTACTAGGCTATGTCCTGGGGACAAACTTTTTAACCACTAATTTATGCATGTGATGGTTTGTGCCAATTTTTTTATAGCTATATAATTTATAAATGTGATTATATATTATGTGTTTTGTCAGTTTATCTAGCAAACTGCTTTCTGTCACACATGCCCCAAGACTAGAGAATTGTTAATATTGCTTTTTTTATTTCTTTAAGAAATGAACTTTAACATTGTTTTAATTTTCTTTTATTATTTGATGAATGATATCATATTTTACAATACTAGGTTGTATGGTCAATATTGTATACTATTACTACGGCACAGTAAGCCATTGGTAAAATTCTAAGACATGAAGTCTTTATTAGATTCAACCGTCAGATATGTGTCGTGTGTATATAAAAACAAACTGCTTTGTTTTCTTATGTACGTGATACAAATCTGACAATCGGATGTAATAGAGATTTCCTACGTCAGAATTACCTAAGTCATTGAGACTATAGACTATTTTAACAAGTGATGATATTTGGTATCATCGTGACCACATATATTACAGTATACGGTTAGGATGATGCCACATATCATACACACCCAAGAGATTTATTAATGTCTTATTTCTTTAAAAAAAGAGTTTTACATGCCCATAAAAAACAATAACATTAAATATATTGTAGCTTTTCTTAATTTTTTTTTTTATTTGGTCTTCTCTTAGTCCAACGGTCAACAGTTATCTTTGACTTATCTTGGAGTGACTAAACAAAAGAACAAGACCATTGTGTAGTTCAAACCCGTTGTCATTAATTATTTTTCATAAACAATACAAGGGAGAAAATTTAATCTTATGTGCGTTAATTGATTGAACAATGTTCAAGATAAGTATGTAACATTCTGAGGCGGATGAGCGGATCTATGTGGGGAAATACTTGTTTTGTGTCTCCATGCGTGTGGAGACACCATGTGGTTCAATATAAGCCACACAATTTCGTTTTGTATTTAAATCTTTTACTCGTTTCACCTGTCACTTCACCACAAAACACAAGTATTTCCCGTCTAGGTGATGTATGGGGCATGTGCCACCAGTCAGTTTTGATTATAGCGAAATGTATGGCATATTACACGTTATAGTCTAAACTTTTAATATTTAACCACTTTATTACAATTTTATGAAAAATTCTAAAAAAGAATTACGTGTCATAGTGTTACTAACGGATAAAATTTTATTTTGTCACCACCAGTTATAATTGGTCCTTAAGTTTGTGTTGAACCTCAATAACATTCAACCCTTTTGGCAAAATCGAATATCATACATGAGATTCAACTTTCCAATAAACCTTTTGGGAACTCGAATATCACATCCCGGTATAGTGTTATAAGTGAAATTGTGTGATGCAATTAAAGATGGAGGTTATTATTCGCACCACACCTATTAATTAATTTACTCATACATCACTCTATATTTGCACCGCAGTAGAACCGATCTTGTAAAGTCATTTCCGGAGGCAAGAACCGACTTTCTTTAGGTTCATTGAGAAAACAACTAGACTCTGAAAAAGTCGGTTTTTGCTCCAAAACCTACTAGAAGTCGGTTCTTGACACACCGAAACCGACTTTTACAATTTCAGTTCATGGCTCCGAAACTGATTTTCAAAAAAGGTCGGTTCTAGTGTGGTGTACAGATAGAGCGATGATAAGATGCAAATAAAAGCCCTTTTATAGATTCCCAATAAGAAAAGCAGTTGATCTCACATGGGGGGTTTGGATCTTGAATATTATTTTGTGTTTGTTTTTAATGGTAAAAAAAAAAATATTGCAGCTGTCATCACAGACAAGTGAACATGATGAGATAGATTTTGAATTCTTGGGGAACAGAACAGGGCAGCCCCATATTCTTCAGACCAATGTTTTCACCGGTGGTAAAGGCGACAGAGAGCAACGTATCTACCTTTGGTTTGACCCCACCAAGGATTTCCATTCCTATTCTGTTCTTTGGAACATGGATCAGCTCGTGTAAGAAGCTATAATTCATTCATTCATTCATGCATCCCTTTTCCCTTCTTTTTTTTATTACCTTCCTAATAATATTCTTTCACTTTGTTTCATATTCTTTCATTCATTCGGCACCTTTTTCTTTCTATTTTTTTTACAGAACTTACTAAATCCCAAACTCCCAACACTTTATACATTGACATTTTTACAAAGCTAAAGACACTAGCTAGATATATACTTTAAAAATATCCCCACGATCATAACATTTTGGTCTCTCTTGATTATGGGTGCGTCTTGTGTGGTCATTCCATATTTGTGAAGTAACTGTATGTTACATCTGAACTACACAGTTTTTAACACATGTTGAAACCGTGTGGTCCACCTTGTGCCCCCGTAACGTAGATTGACCAGGAAAGACTTGCCCATTGATTATTGTAACCGGTCACAATTGGATTCAAAAAAATAAAGAAGAAGAAGAAGAAGAACGGTCACAATCAATGTTTCTACGGCCACTTGGCCTTATCAGATATAATTGTTTCTCATATCGATTCAAACTCTGGTTGATACGAGGAGGTGTACTGATTTTTATCCTTATGTTTATATTCAATCTCGCATTGTAAAATATTAGCACCTAATTGATTAAAAATGATCTGTATTGGGTTTTAGGGTATGAAAAAACCAGTTTCTTTTTATCACCCCCATTACGTACTTCTTCTTTCTAAGAGTTCAATGAATTCAACCACATAAAAGATGAATCTTTGGCAATTTTACGATCAAAATTAATTTTGTATTGTGTTTTTATGTCGTTTATTGTGTTTTACTTTTGTAAATCAGAGCTGCGAATTGGTGTAATCATAAGTCATCCAAATAGGTTTTTAACACTAAAGATAGCCAATGTTTAAGAACCAGTTTTGTTATAAAAATAAAAATAAAAAGTCAAACTGCTACAACTGCAATAGCCAATAGTTTAGGTACTAAATTTGCTGGAGTGATTCTCAATTAGAACGGACGTGTACGAACAGACAAAACGATTTTGTTTTGTTGTTCACATGACAGTCATCCGACAACCCGTTCTAACAGGAAGTCTCTGCATCAGAATTTTCCTATTTTACGGACCTTATTATTTTTTATTTTTTTTTGCCATATTCTAAATTGGTCCAAAATGTGCAGTTTCTTTGTGGATGAAATACCCATCAGAATCTTCAAAAACAGCAAACATTTGGGAATAAAATACCCCTTCAATCAACCAATGAAGATCTATTCCAGCCTCTGGAATGCAGATGATTGGGCAACAAGAGGAGGCTTAGAAAAAACTGATTGGTCAAAAGCACCCTTCATTGCCTCATACACCTCCTTCCATATCGACGGCTGTCAAGCTTTCACACCCAAGATACACAGGTCTGCAGTACACGTGGCAGAACGTGGTGGGATCAGAAGGCGTTTGCTGATCTCGACGGTCCACAATACAGGAGGCTACGGTGGGTGCGCAGTAAATTTACTATATATAATTACTGTACCGATAAGAAGAGGTACCCTAATGTGCCTCTTGAGTGTACCATTGATCGGGATGTATGAGATATTTAAGAGTATTTTGTGGGATTAATTTATCATATTTTATGATTTATATGTTGTAAATCAATCACCGCACTTGTGATGCTTTTGTTATATTGTTTGGAGTTTGATTAATCGATGTATTTGTTATGTTTCATTTAATTTCTATATATATTGGAATATATGTTGCATTATTTTGGTATTAGAGATAAGGTGATTATTTGAATGCACTAACAGCTCCTACTTTCATGGAAGAATACAGCTGGATATGTGCTGGTAGTTTTTTGAGTTTTGATTCACCGGATCTTGAGGATATGTTAGTTAGGTTGTTAGCTTATATTTATCTCAAATTCGTATTTATCTTTCTGTTAGTCAATTAGCAGGATTAATAGATTAGGACTCTTTCTGTATTTTTGCATCTTATTTTCTCTGTTGCTATATATATGCAACATAAACAGCCCTGTAAATTATCAAGTTCTAATAAACAAAAAGTACACAGAAGTACCTTCCATTCTCCATTAAATTTTCAATTGTCTTTATGGTATCAGAGACTGCTGTAAGCTCAGCCATGACAACCCTTTCACTAAATGTTGCTAGTTTCATTACCCTGCGTTTAAACTCCAAGAATTACCCATTATGGAGAGAACAAGCCCTCTCCTTAGGCGAAAGCCAAGATTTGGTGGATCATCTCACCAAAAGTCAACCGAACCAATCAAACCCGTTGAATCGGGGACGATACGGATACGGACACGTATGTTTCTTCGCGGCACAAGCGGCGGCCTATTCTGAACAAGAAAAGGCTTATATCGCTCGGGAATAAGTCCGATAGACTTCTTAGAGGTTGGATCATTGGCTCTCTGACAGAAGAATCACTAGGCCTAGTCATTGGATTAGACTCTGCCTATTCTCGCAGGGGAAGCATTAAAAAATGCTTATGCTCAGGACTCTCAAGAGAGAGAATTCAATTTGAGACAACAACTGACCTATTTTAGGAAGGATGATAATGTGAGCATCACAGATCACATAAGAAAATTCAAAGAAGTCTGTGACAGCCTTGCTGCCATAGGAAAACCAGTTCCTGATACTGAAAAAGTCTATCTACTCCTAACCAGTCTTGGACCCCTCTATGAAACTTTTACAACAACAATGCTGAAACCTCCTCGCCCAACATATACAGAATTAGTGTCTCAATTGCACAGCCTGGATCAAAGGAGAAGCTGGTTTTCAAAGCAAACCAATCAATCTGACATCATTCCAGGATCTCATATGGCATTCTATGGAAATCAACAAGGTGGAAAGAGGGACAACCAAAGAAACTCCAATAGGACCAATACCGAGTTTCAATCATCGGAAGAGGCTTTCAAGCACAAAGAAATGCAAGGACTGCTACCACCGGCAATGCACAAATCAAATTTCAAAGAATGACTCCAAAGAAAAGGGAACTCTACAAAAATGAGGTCCGCCAATATTGTGGTAACACTTGACATGCGACCAAGATATCTTTGGTGGTTGCTCAAGAAGAATGCAGAGAACAACACCAATCACAAAGCACTTGCGGCTCTTACTTTGGACAACACCCCGGTGGAAACAGAAATGGACAATGGACACAGTGCATCCAACCATATGACCGATGAGTCGGGTATGCTCTCTAACCTCGAAATTACAAGGGATCGGATTCTCGTCATGATAGGTGATGGTTCAAAGATTACCTATCACCGGCATGAGATCTCACTCACACACATCACACTGGTGGCCTAGCCATGAATAACATTTTACTAGTACCAAATCTGAAACAAAATTTGGTATCAGTAAGTCAACTCACAAGGCAACACCCTGTTTCCTGTAATTTCTCTAATGATGGTTTTTGTATTAAGGAAAAGGACACTGGTCAGGTGCTAAAGACAGGGACACTCAGGGGTGATCTCTACATTCTTCCCAAGTCTCATGTTGCCTACACTGCCACTAGGGCTGCCACCACCAATGCAGAAATATGGCATCAAAGGCTTGGCCATTCTCAATTAGGAGCTGTTCAATTTTTAAGGAATAAGGGGGCAATTGATGTTTTAGGGAAAATAAAGCTTGATCATGTTTGTGAGAGCTGCCAGTTGGGCAAAATGAGTCGTTTACCTTTTACTTTGTCAGAACATGTTAGTAAAGAACCTTTTGATCTTATGCATTGTGACCTTTGGGGGCCTGCCCCAGTCACTTCTTTAAATAAATTCAGATTTTATGCTAGCTTTGTGGATGATTTCTCCAAATACACTTGGCTTTATCCATTACAGAATAAATCTGATTTCTTTGCTGTGTATGTTGCCTTTGAAAGATTTATTAAAACTCAATTTAACAAATGCATTAAAGTGTTTCATTCTGATGGAGGTGGAGAATTCATTAACAATCCTCTTGAAGCTCATTTCTTAAAAACAGGAGTTTTACATCAAATATCCTGTCCTCATACACCTGAACAAACAGGTACTGTTGAAAGAAGACATAGAGTTATCAGAGAACTAGGGCTTACTATGATGTTTCACAGTAAAACTCCTTTATTTCTTTGGTTTGAAGCTTTTGCTACTGCAGTGTATTTAATGAACATGTTACCTTCAAATTTTACTTACATTCGATTCCCCTTACTTCCTGCTCCACAAAACCGAACCAACCTACAATAACCTTAGGATTTTTGGTCTGCGATGTTATCCTTACACTTAGGACGAGAAAGAGACACAAATTTGACCCAAAATCCACTCCCCGTGTGTTTGTTGGGTATAGCCCTCAGTACAAAGGCTATAAATGTTTTCACCCACAAACTAGGAAGTTCTACATGTCAAGACATGTGATTTTTGATGAATCACTCCTACCTTATAAAGCTGCCATGCCTGCTCATTCTATTCCCACACAAACATATGCCCTGTCTGTTATTGATTCCTGGCTTCCCAAAATTCCTGAGTCTACTCTCTCATCCACACCCCCTTCACCATCACCATCTCCACTTATTGACATACCTATTCCTGCCATTTCTACTACTACTCACACTCATAATTCTGCACAACTACCTCCCTCTACATCTACTAGCCCTTCTCCAAATCCTCAGGACACTCCTGAACACACCCCTGAACATGATATTCACTCATCTACTTTCTTTGATCAGCCTGCACCACCAAGTCCACCACTTTCACCAAGTCCATCAAATCCACCAACTCCACCCTCCAAGACATCTCCCGAGTCCATCTCCCACCCAAGTCCTATCCTAGATTCCCTTTCTCCAACACCTCCACCCGCACATCATCACATTGTTACTAGATCTCAATCAGGCATTGTCAAACCTAATCCCAAGTATGCTTTTCTGGTCCACACCTATCCTGACATACCTAGAGAACCCAAAACTGTGAAAAGTTCCCTCAAACACCCTGGATGGATTTCTGCTATGAAAGAAGAACTTCAGGCCCTTCATCAAAACAAAACCTGGACTTTAGTACCTAGACACTCCCAGATGAATGTGATAGGCTCTAAGTGGGTTTTTAAGGCCAAATTGAAACCTAATGGTACCCTTGATAGACTTAAATCTAGATTGGTTGCCAAGGGTTTTCATCAGATTTATGGCATTGATTATGTTGAAACCTACTCTCCTGTGGTCAGACCAAGTACCATTAGAATGATTCTAACTCTGTCCTTGTTTTATAAATGGCCTGTCAAGCAACTAGATGTTAAAAATGCATTCCTACATGGCAATCTTTCGAGGTTATCTATATGGAACAAATTTCGGTTTTGCTTGATCCTCATTTCCCTAATCATGTATGTAAACTGCAAAAGGCTCTTTATGGTTTAAAACAGGCTCCCAGGGCTTGGTTTGATCGTTTTAGCAGTTATTTATTGTCCTATGGTTTCAAATGCAGTTTGTCTGACCCTTCTCTTTTTGTCTTTCATCATAACACTGTTACCATGATTCTTCTATTGTATGTGGATGACATGTTGTTGACAGGTTCACACTCATTGCATATTGACAAGTTTGTCACAGGGCTTAGTCAGGAATTTGCTACGAAGGACTTGGGACCCATCCATCACTTTCTAGGAGTTGAAATTCATCATCAAGGAGATCAACTAGTCCTCTCTCAAAGTCACTATGCACGGACCATCCCGGAAAGATCGGACATGCTTTGATCGCAAGCCCATCAAGACTCCACTTGAAGCCAAATTTAAACTTAATGTCAACTCCCCACTCCTTGAAGATCCTACACTATTTAGAAGCTTGGTAGAGCTCTCCAATATCTCACTTTCACCGGAGCCGGACTTGTCCTACCCCGTACAATTTGTGTCACGCTTCCTACAAATCCCCTACACAAAGACCATCTCAAGTTTGTCAAAAGATCGCTCCGATATGTTAAGAACACCATCTCCTATTGCCATGTCCTCTCCACACCAGCTACTCTTTCATTAACAGCTTATTCAGATGCAGACTGGGCAGGATGCCCTCTCACCAGGAGATCCACTACAGGATATTGTACATACTTTGGGTCCAACTTGGTCTCATGGTGTGCCAAAAAGCAACATTCAGTCTCAAGATCAAGTTCAGAAGCAGAATACAGAGCCCTAGCTCACACATCGGCTGAGCTTACTTGGTTATCCTACATTTTAGCAGAGTTAAATGTTCATTTAAAGCATCCTCCTATCATCTACCGTGACAAATACGAGTGCTTTACATATGTCCATCAATCCTGTTTTTCATGCCGAAGTAAGCATATACAACTTGACTATCACTATGTTCGGGAAAAGGTGGCTCAAGGCTCACTTATTACCAAGCACATCCCGCCTACTCGAAATTGCGGATCTTTTCACTAAGCCATCTACGAAAGCTACACCGCAATCAAAGCTTTCGCCCAAACTTGGCCTTCACCCCAGGCCAAGTTTGTGGGAGGCTATTAACGACAATAACATGTCAATATCAACTGTTACTGCATGGAGTAATAAGGATGATAATATGGAGAGATAAGGTGATAATATGGAGAGATAAGGTGATTATTTGAATGCAGTAACAGCTCCTACTTTCATGGAAGAATACAGCTGGATATGTGCTGGTAGTTTTTTGAGTTTTGATTCACCGGATCTTGAGGATATGTTAGTTAGGTTGTTAGCTTATATTTATCTCAAATTCGTATTTATCTTTCTGTTAGTCAATTAGCAGGATTAATAGATTAGGACTCTTTCTGTATTTTTGCATCTTATTTTCTCTGTTGCTATATATATGCAACATAAACAGCCCTGTAAATTATCAAGTTCTAATAAACAAAAAGTACACAGAAGTACCTTCCATTCTCCATTAAATTTTCAATTGTCTTTAGTCGTAAACATAACTCAGAGCAAAGTGAAGGTCTCACTATCCGATCCACAAAGTGAACAAACGAAATATACACACTTTGCTTTGCCAAAGAGACTAATTGTGGCCAGAGTCAATAGCAGAAACAAAATATTGATTATTAATACATTAACAACAATAGAGCAATAGTTAAAAACAAAATAACACTAACAACTACAAAACAACGTATCAGTAATCAACAAAATCTTTTCTTTCTTTTTTCGAAGAAGCAAAATCAATTTATCACAAAACATTAATGTGCAACATTTTTTTTTAACCGAAACAAAATTATATTATTTTGAGGACTATTATTCACACATGCACACGATGGGACTTAAACCCGTAACAACATTACCACTTTAACAATCAAACAAATTGATCATGAGAAAAAATCATGTATTTCTAGATACAAAAATATCAGTATTAACTACAATATCAACTTTGTCTGACATAGTATTCTCAAACAATAAAATAGTCATATCATTCAATTTTTCTTGTCACATTAATTTCACTAATGTCAATCTTATTTGAGAAGATTGAAACCTAACACTTTTTAATCGACTCTTCCAACGATCGGGGTTATTCTTTTGATTTGGGGAAAAAAAGTAATATGTTGAGTATAATGGTAAATTCATTATTATAATTACAATAAATAAGTCACAAATAAAATTACTAAAAATGCATGCATCAAGTTTCAATCTCAAGTCAACAACAAAATAGTAAGTAAATAACAAATGTTATGATTGGGGCTGACCCGAATATCTCCACGTGGCGCATATCCCGTGGATAAATTAGATGACCAGGGCAGGTCCTTGGGCACACAAAAGACTAGGACCAGGATGTGAGTTAAACATCAGGTCAGGTCCCTACTGGTCGGACGACCGGGGCGGGTCCCTGGTCAAGACGACCGGGGCGGTCCCTATCGGGTCGGACGACCAGGGCAGGTCCCTGGTCAAAACGACTAGGTCAGATCCCTACTGGTCAGACGACCAGGTCAGGTCCCTGGTCAAGACGACCAGATCAGGTCCCTATTGGTCAGACGACCAGTGCAGGTCCCTGGTCAAGAGAGAATAGCTCGAAGATCTGTATGTACATAGTGGAGCGGTTAATTACAGACGTGAGACGTGGTGATAATACATAACTACCCACTAACTCCACTTAAAAAGATAACCGCCTGAACTACGGTTGGACTTGATTCCAAATATATATATTTGGATACGTAGGCATTTGATCTAAGTTCAGTCCCATAACAAAAACTACTCTCTGTTTTTATCCTGAACGTTAGGCGCCCACACAGTTCTCCGGTACATTTCATACCGGGTTTGATCATGTTACTTTTTGTCAAAGACAAAAAAAAATTGGGCCGCTTGTATCACAGGCCCTTGACAGTAACCCAACTTGCCTTTACCCAGAAACGGTCTCGACAACAAGCCCAAAAAAAAAACACCTGTTTCCGGCCATGATACATCTATAGAGAAAAAAGTTCTTCAAATTGATAACTCTCATCATCGTTGAGGGTTATCAATCTCATGATACCTTAATATTTTTTTTTAATCTTTCGATATGAGATATTAAGATTAACAATATTCCTATCGGTCTTCCGACGGGAGATATTGTATAATCCACCCTCAATTTAGACTTGTAAATTTATATTGAAAGACTCATAACAACTTGTATGATTTGTGGCCAATAATATTATCACATGAGCCATCATGTGCAATTTGTATGGCTTTTGACCTGGACATTTGAGTCAAAAGAATTTTTACTTTAAATAATGTTTATCATTATTGTTATAATAAAAAAAAGATAAACATCCATTATCACAAAGTGGCCCATAACCCGTTCCCCAACAAAAGAGTAGAACGTGTTAGCTTAATCACCTTTTTTTTTATTTATAGGTTTTTTAAAGTCTTTTTTTCATAGTTATATTTAATTATTCATTTTTTGATGCCATCCTAACTGACCAATAGACAATTTTTTTTTTAAAAAAAAAGCCTTCATCTAGTGGTGTCGCTTTCCTTTCCTATTGTTTTTCATACAAAGATATGGAAAGATAGGATTCATTTTATTGCTTGAAAACTGGCAATGTTACATCATTTTCATTTCCCTTAATATATACCCTCTCTCATCCAAAATAAGTGAGCCAGTTATAAAAAATAAATTGTTCTAAAATTTAATGCAATTTTTTTTTCCACACACTATCTAAAATGCACATTATTTACTTCATTTTCTATAATGATGCATTTAGATTGTTTGAATAAACTGTAACATAATATTTTTCAATTTCATTTAATCATTCTGGCGTGTTTGGTTGCGATAGAATGAAATTAAATTTCATTCCAATGGAATAATTTCTGGTCATTTTCATTGGATCCGAAATTGGATGAAATGATTAGACGGAATGAAATTTATAACATTACCTATAATAAAAATCAACCAATGTCCACCCTACCACCCACTACACACCTCCAGCACCATCTGTCTACCCCACTGAAATCAACCACCGTCACCTTCCACCGCACCACAGACGCTGCCTACATATCACCACATTGTCGATCACAACTAACCCCTTTCTTCCATCACAACTCAACCCACCACCATACGCTCATCATGACCACCACCTACCCTTACCAACCATTTCACCACTACCCCTTACCATCACTCATATTACCATCTTCCCAATTTTCACACATAAACTACCCCCCCCCCCCCCCCCCCCCCCCTTGCCACTATCCTCCACCAAAACCAACTCCATCATCACCGATATCTACTCGTCCGCCACCACCCACCTCACAATCACCCATCATCGCACACCACACCACCCTCGTCACTACAACCACCACCATTATCATCATCACACACCTCACAACATCTGCCGTCTGCCACTACCATCTCTGCACATCCTACCGATACCCGCCACACTCATCAACACGCACAACCATCGTCCGCCGTGTCAATTGCCGCATTCTATAGAATCTCATATATTTCATTCGATTGATTTCCAAACGTAGGAATGGAATCACGTTCATTCCATTCCATCAGCTTCATTTCATTCCATTTCATTCCAGCAATCCAAACGCACCAGGTATTCTAGTTTTTATTTATTTAAAGTCGATCAAAACACTTAATTACATTATTAATCTGTGTGTTTTTTGACAGTTGTCTCAGTTATTATGGAACGAAGAAAGTATACTGGTTAGAGGTCATGCGATTGACACACGGTTTTGCGATAATTAACAACATTGTGATACATTTTGTATCATTAATTAAAAATATAATATTGTGTCAGTTGTTATATTACAAAATATAGTATCATTTCTCTATTTGTCTGACCATGGTTTTGGGGAGTCCGTAACAATTAACAAATGAACGATCACGCACTTAAACCAAAGCAAGCTAAAAATCTGTTTTTAGTGTATTATTTGTCCTCCTTAAAAATTTCATTTGCCATGTTATTGTTCTATTTATCCAATATGCTGCATTCGTCAATGATAAACGGATGTGGGTGTCTACTTCTTCCCTATTATTGTTTTGGGGTTGATCAGTGAGGTTGACTCCGGCATCAGAGTCCCCAATGACGGTTGTAAGGTCTCATGTTTTGTTTTCTCTGGTTTTAGAGTATTTTGAGCTGTTTTCCATGGCTTTGCGGCGGCGCTTGGTGGAGGACGCCGCCACTGCTGTTCTTGGCGTCATAGCAGCTTTTGTCTGCTAGTCTGGTGATGTTGACTTTCTTGATCTCCCTGAGCCTTGAGTCTGTAACGGATGGCCTTGGCACTTGGCAGTTGTTTTCTCGTGCGGATGTAGGAGTCATCTTTCAGTCTTATGTCGTACGGTGGCAGTAGTAGACATGGTGAGGTTGAGAGTGGTGGTGGCTTCTTTAATTAAACTGAATAATGTTAAAAAATGATTCCTTCTTCTTGTTTCTGCTTGTCGTCGGTGATGTTTTTCCTGTAGTTTCTACTCCATACTCTTTGGAGTAATTCGGCGCTCAAAACTTGACTTTTATGTTTTAGTCTTGTTGTTTTAGGTTTAGTTGTTTAATATGATATTTGTTTATCCATTAATTGCTGGATTGTAATTTTGAAATAGTAAAATATTTTAATTACAATTATACTGCATTTTATTTATTTTAAAGGACTATGTTCACAGGCAGAACCATAAATTGGTGGTCGGATGAGTTTATGGACTATATTTATATGATCGAGTGTGTTGGGTTAACACAATTAACTATAATGGACTAAACTATATAAGGTTTTTCATTTATTGAACCTAAAAATCGGGTAGGCTACGTCTATCCTATCAACCTATTGGTTCCGTCCGTGACTTTAGTAATATCTATGGGAAATTAGTATTAAAGGGAAGTTATTATTTCCTTTCTATAACCCTACCCCTTATTTCTCTTGTCAATTGTCTAAAAACTTCAATTTGAACTTTTGTCCAAGAACAAGAGAAGAGAAAAGAAGAAGACTCGAGGAAATTTTCAATTTTTTCGGCTAATCCAACAGTTGTTTTTGTATATTCATCGCACCGTTGTTTCCATAGATAAATCTATCTGACCAAGCATGCGGTTGGTGAGGAGAAATGTGTTCCTGAGCCCGAATGTTAATTGTTTTCTACTTATTAAGTGTACGTAATTGTGTAATCGTAATTTTTACTGGCGACCTTGACTTAGTACCGTGCTGAGATCTTTTGTAGAAAGAGGCATGAGAGCAACGGAAGACATTTTTTTTGACTTTGCGTGATGTTGTGCTTAGCAGTCAATATCATATGTGCGCAATATGCTACGAACCTTAATGTAGAACGATTTATGTTCATACTGATCTTTAGGAGAGCAATTATGCGAGCCAACAAAGGTGGTTAGTTAACTGCGCAATAACATATGTGATGAGTATAAAAGATACAATACATTATTTTTTTGGTGAGATATTTGTTCTGTTTTGTAACTTGTCGTAGTACTCTACATGAGTAGTTGCACAACCATATGTGGAGTTGAGTTAAGTGTGGTATTGCACCCTCACCATACGTTGTGCCGTTTGACAGTTGTGTAACATAATCGGAAAACATTATTTTTTTTTATTAAAGACACGGTATCCAAAAAATGAACATTAATTACTTTTTTATATCGTAAGACGGAGTGAGTTATATATATATATTGGAAGTCTTTAAGGACACCACGTTAGAAATACCAAAGGCACCATAATGATGTTTAAAAATGGACTTATACTATGATGCTCTTAAGTGTAATGATAGATTTAATGTGATGAGTCTCGAGGATATAACCTAGTGGTTAAGAGTTTGGATGTTTTAAAATGACAACTGAAATGTGGATGTTCGAACCCCGTAATATGAGAATTCTTTCAGTTGTTTAATATAATAGTAAGCTAATGACTCTCAGATACAAGGTTATGTGATTAAAATATTCATTCATCTCGTGGTACAATAACAAGCTAGTTAGTTTCGAACACTAGATTATATGATTAAAATATTCATTTATCTCGTGGGACAAGGGAGGGGGTGAAAACAGGGAGATTATTGTGCGGTGTCTCCACACGGTGCCGTGTGGCACACCACACACTACACGTCTTTATTCTGTATTAAAACTGTGTGGTTCTGATCGTTTCATCCGTCACTTCACCTCAACTTCCCGTGAAAACATCGTGATAAGGTTTAACAATTTTTTAGATTTAATATGTTGTTTTAAAGATATTTATATATATATTTTTCCGTCAGTGTTACGTATAGTACAAAAATAGGGGCATCGACAGACCTAAAAAGTGAAGTAGACGAGTAAACGACAGACAATAAAATGTCATAGCTGACTCAAAAGACGTGATCTTTCTTTCTATATATTAAAGCTAAATAAATAAAGGACACTCGTCTCTCCTCTCTAGATATATTAAAGCTAAATAAATTCGGGTACTGTAGCACTTTCCACTTACCACTCCCTCCTCCAGCTTCGCAGTTCGCACCACCCTCTTTTTCTTTTCTTTTTCCTTTCCTTTCTTTTCCTTTCCTTCAAAAATCAAAACACTCATAATATATTCTTTCGCTTTTAACGTCTTCGCACGCATACACACACACACATCTGCATAGTGCATACTGATCACTCGTAATAATAATTAGGGATTCCATTCCTTCCCTTCACTTCTCTTCCTTTCCCTTCCCCTTCCCCTTCCCCTTCCCCTCCGAATCATTCTGATTCTTCCTCTTTCATTTTCCTTCTTAATTATTATGGCTACTACTACTCATGATGAATCTTTCGAAGAATCCTCAGATCCAATCAAGTACAAGGTACCCTATCTATTTTCTTCAACTTTATTCTTTCAATAGTTAATTTCTTCTAATTATTTACAACAAATAATTCTTTTTTTTTTTTTTGTTATTATTTAATCTTTTTTTCGGTTCATGCAGAAATTGGTTCTCAGAGTCTCAATTGACTGCGAAGGTTGCCGAAAAAGAGTTAACAAAATCCTCAGTAAAGTTCCTGGTATGTATTTTTACATTTGTAAATTATCTTAATATATAGTTGTACGTCTTAATTTTTTCTTTATATATAGTTCGAGTAAATTATCAAAATGCCAGATCATATCATTTTGATTCTTAAATATATAATCAAAGAAGTGTTCTATCACTTACAACAATTTTTCATTAAAAAAGTGTTCTATTTTTCAGATTCAAAACCTTTTTCGTTTAGTAATTAATATTGGAATTTTATTTTTTATTGGGGAAAGAAAACCTCTAGGTTGTGAAAATTAGGTAGGATTGTATTATAACGTAACATTGTTGAGTCTAAATAAAATTAATAATAATAATAATAGAAGATTTGAGAAGAAAACGACTTTTAAACGGTAACTAATTACTATATTGATAAAATTGTTGGGAACATTTTTGGTTTACAGGTGTGCAAGAGGTTGATATTAATCTTAAGCAGCAAATGGTTACTGTAATCGGTGACGTAGATGGTGTTTTTTTACTAAAGAAGCTCAGAAAATCTGGTCGGCAAGTCGAGTTGTTGCCGGAAATGAACCCGGAAACCGTCACTTCTAAACAGCCGGTTAAAACTAAAGACAAAGGAAAACAACCCATACAAGATAATAAGGAGGAAACCTGCCGGACAACTTCCAGTTCTAATAACGACGGTAAACATGCCGGAAAAACACACCAGCCGCAAGTTAAGCCGCAAGTCTCTCAAGATCCCGCTGCAAATGTCAAAACCACCGGAGGCGGTGACGAGAGTGCCGAAAGTTCAGCTAGTCCCGGTGAAAAAACCGACGGCGATTCCCCTTCCGAAGAGGTCATTCAAGAAAGTTCGAAAGAGAGTAATAAAAGTGAACCGGAAAGTGAATCCAAGTCGGAGGGTAAAAAACCGGTTGGTGGAGAGCTGCCGTTAGCGGAGGAGAAAAAACATGTCGACGGCGAGAACTCCACCCCCGAAAAAGTTGATAGTGGCAATATTAGTAAAAAGAAGAAAAAAGGAGGGCAAAATGGTAACAAATTGTCATCATCAGTGAGTGACGCAGCTACCGATAATAGTGTGGTCCTACCAAATTATTCTCTTCCAGCCAATAACGTTCTTCCACGTGACCTTCGCTATTATGGCTACCCACCAGATCTGTACACGTCACCACCTGTATACGCCGCCAGCTACAATACATCTCATGCAAGCAGCTCTCCAACGACATCGTATTATGCTCAGCAACCAGCGGATTCATACGTATACGCATACTCCGGGCCCGGGATTGAACCTACACCGTCTGATTTAGATGCATACAACAGACAGCCGTTGGATTCGCTTGAAATGTTTAGTGATGAAAATCCTAATGGTTGTTCAATTATGTGATGAAAGTGATTATATATGTATCTTAATTATATGAGGGTTTTGTATGTGGTATACATTAAGCTTATACTACTTGTATAAAGCTTATGAGATGAAGTTTCTATAATGTAAATGTAGATATAATATTAATGCTATTTAGGTAAAGGGTTCCGTAATTTGAAAATTTGAAAAAAAAACATTTAGATGATGGGTATCTGTATTTTCAAGTTTCCTTGTTAGATTTTGGTAGTGTTGTTTAATATATATGGTATAAAGTTTATGATCGGAGGTTTTGGTATAAGTTATTATCATTTTTATTGTGTCTTCTTTGTATGATTAGTGTGTTTTGGTATGAGTTATTATCATTTGTATATAGTCACTCCTTGTGCACAACTCTTTTTTTTTTTGGTTCCCTAGTTTCCAAATGATGCATTATGGTATGTGATCTTATAAAATGAATCTTATAAAATGAATACAATTATACATATGATGACAAATCACACCCACTTCAACCCCACCTACACTCTCACCTCCACCCCACCATAATTATGTTTCACCGTATCCCACCCTTACAGCACATGCAATAACACAACCCTTCACAATGCCACTTATTATCAAAATAATCAAAATTTACCTACGTGAATGAGAGGAAAGAGGAGATATTTTGAATGGAACTTAATAGACAAGAAGCAAAAAATGGGGTGAGGAACAGAAGCAAGAAGAAAGAGGGGACTGGGGAGAAATTGAGCGAAAAATGAAGGAAGAAAGAGGTTTATGTGTTCATTATTTTTGAATATTTTATTAATTTGAAGAAGGTAAGAAGAGGTTTATGTGTTCATTATTTTTGAATATTTTATTAATTTGTTGTGAAGAAGGTAGTGGACTTACCCACAAGTGAAATCCTGACCACATTAATACGGTTCCCAACGCTTATATTTGAGCTATTGCAATTTGTCTTTTTTGTTCCTATCGTCCATTTTCTAAAAAGTACCAACCACAATGCCATATTTAAAGCTATTGCATGTGCTCTTACTTCACCCTATTAGACCACATTCTCCTTCTCACCCACCCTACTCCAACCTTACACGGTCACCTCACCATCCTACCTCACATTCTATGTCCCCCTTCCCACCCTACCCTAACCACTACCTCATCGTCCTCACATATCACAAGTTACATCCTTTACCATTACCATCGCTACCCCACTTCTCACCGTTTTTCCAATCCTACATTATAGGGTGTGTAAGTGCAGGGGGCCCCCTTGGGGGGCTTAGGAGGCCATGCCTCAGAGTTTTTAAAAATCTATGAATTTAAAGGCTCGCTAAATTTTGATTTAATTGTATAAACATATTGTAAAACTAGTAAGGTAATGGCTTAATGGTGAGTACTATGGTATAATCTGACCAGTGATCAGGGTTGGAGTCCTGTTAAAGACATTTTTTTGCTTACTCTTTTATTAGAAGGGCCTAAAACAAAATTTGGCCCGATCCTAAATTTAGACAGAAACACCCATGTGTAGGTGGGGTCGGGTGGGTATTGATTAGTGATGTCTGTATCTATTACATTTATTCCGTTCATTTCAAATGTATGTAAATGGATTATTTTTTATTTTGTTGTAACGAAATGTTATTACATTGATTTCTATGTTTGCGATAGAGAACTTGGAACTTTATCATGTTTCTTTGGATTCTATGTCTCCTTAGTGATGATTACCTTTAGTATTAACATGTGAATAAGGATGGGAGTAGGGGTGACAAATTTCCTGATAATCCTGACCCGTCCCAAAAAATATTCGACCTAAAATTTCGGGATTTTGCCCGGCCCGAAAAAATGCGGGAAATGGATCGGGTATAAAACTCAATCTCGTCTGGTTTCTTATCCCGACCCGAATATATATATATATATATATATATATATATATATATATATATATATATATATATATATATAACATTTTCATCCCGATATGAATACCGCAACCGTAAATACTAAAAACGTAAACCTACTACACTCTCTGCTTCCTCCGTTTCTTACTTTTGCACCTCTTTTCTGCTCTATAATATTCCAGAATGTTATTCCTCACAAAAGCCTCCTGCCCCCACCGGATGTCGACTTTGTCGCCGTTAAAAAATTCAGAATAATTGTTGTCATTATATTAACATGAATTGTTTTGATCCAGTAATTGTTGTCATTATATTAACATGAATTTTTTTAAGATCATATATTCGGGACATTCATTCTCGACCCGACGGGATCCCGAACATTCGGGTATCCCGATTGTCGGGACCCGACGCTTATCGGGTATGGGCTCGAGAAGAAAAATGAAATCCAAAATCTTTGTCAGGACTGGTTCGGGTAGGAGGTTTACGGGTCGGGTCCCGACCCGATGCCACCCCTACACGTGACCTACCTCTCCAATCCCAGAACTTTTCCTGGAGTCATTGCATTCATCTTCTACGATTATCTTATCTTTCACGAGTTCAAAATCATCTTCATAATCCGAATTGAAGAAGTCGTTGATGTTCATAAATTTTAGCATGTACGTGATGGATGGATGTAGTGAGGTAGCAAGTTTGCTTTGTATATTTGTTGTAATATTTGTATTGAAGTATGAAACCTAAGGAGTAGTAATGATTATGCATTATTGTAAGCACAATTATATTGTAAGTATATATTAATTATGTTTTTGGATTGTTATAAGCCGAGCCTTTCCATTTCAGCTTCCGCAACGGCGAAAATTTACTCGTGTCTTCGGACCGGCCATTACGACTTTGAACCCTCATCCCCATCCCCTTCCCCAAAATAAAATAAAAATCCCTTTCTTTTTCTTTCCAGGGAAAAACAAACCCATTTGTTACTAAATCTGAAGAGTAAATGGTTATTGAATTAGACCACGTATAACAGGCTAGTATATAATTTCCGAAAGGAAGGATATATATCCAGACATTGATATTTACAGTTTCTGAGATATAGAGGGCATCTTTGCATTCATTAATACAAGCGCAAAAAAAGGTACCATAACATGCATATATGCTCCAAAAATGTATATATATATAGACCTCCAGAAGAAAAAAAAAAAAAAAAAAAAAGGAAGAAAACATGTATATATATTATATATATATATATATATATATATATATATCTTTGCGGCGCGAGCGCGTGATCTCGGGTAAGAAGGGTAATAATTTTTTTAATGGTGGCAAAGAAATTAAGGGAGACAAACTATAAAGATAATAGTATATATATTAGTGTATTTTTTTTTACCGTTTAAGAAGAAGCAGTTGGCCCTTTAGTTGTATGTAAATTCGCTACCGTATGCTTCAAAAATAAGTTGACTTTCTGTCGTCTCCAGCAGCAAACGTGCTGAACAATGCTACATAAATATACATTTTATATTTTTATAAGTTAAAGTCAAATATGTTGTTTAATGATCTGTACGTAACAGGCTTGTCCTTCTATTTAAATTCGATTCGAATCCTCAAAAATATTAAAATAAAAAGCATGTATTAAGAAAATACTGTAGTTTATTTATTTGTTGAACAAGAATAATTACGTAAAAACACCTAACAATATTTGTTCAATAGATATCACAAATTTTATGTTAGACCTGGTGTAAATCCTAGTTGGTGCACCAAAACCAATAGGAATCTTGTTTTGAACTCCAATCTTATTTAATCTCTATTTGTTAGACATAATTTTCTATACATAATGACATAATATTCTAGATATAGAAAATTATGTCATTATGTCTAACACTATTAATAAATTACCTACCCTACTAATTTGTTGTTATATCTTTTCTCTTTAGAGCAAAATTCTTAAATGCCTTAAAAAGAATGGAGAAACATCAGCACAAATCCCACATTCTTTACACTTTAGTTTTCTTCTTCTTCTTAGCATTATTTACTTTGTTGATTATATTCAATGGCCAGTCTTCCAATGGCATCTTCTCAAAGCTCTTTGATCATCAGCTACTTAATTATAATCCTGGTACTTTAATTACATTTCTTTTAACAATGCATGCATCTTTTACTCTACATTTCGTTTAATTACAAGAAGATCGTATCAAATAACGGTTTTGTATCGTAAAAATTATATTTTGATTTGATGTTTTTTATTGATTGAAATTGTGTAGACTCTAAAATAGAAGGCCTGAAGATTGATCCTAATTATCCAATTTCTGAGAAGTCTAATGATGATGATTATAAGCTGTTAAAAGGCTTATTAGTAGCAGGATTAAATGAAAGCTCGTGTTTAAGCAGATACCGCCTCTCGTCGTTAAACCGAGGCGGTCAAAACAGCAGAAATAATCAAACACGACAGCCTTCTGCGTATCTTATTTCGAGATTAAGAAACTACGAAGCGCTTTACAAACAATGCGGGCATTACACAGCTTCTTACAATAGAACATTGGAAATTTTGAAGTCTGGAGGAGGTAGAAAAATTGTTAATAATGATGAAGATTTGGGTTGTAAATATGTTATTTGGACACCATTGGCGGGTTTGGGTAATAGAATGATTACATTGGCGTCTACTTTCCTATACGGTCTTCTCACGAATCGAGTCGTTTTTATAGTTCGAGAAGACAACATTCATGATCTTTTCTGTGAGCCTTTTCCAGATGTTTCTTGGTTGCTTCCTTCCGATTTCCCTATTGGTGAATTTTATAAACTCAATCGTTCTTGCCCTTATAGTTATGCAAATATGCTGAAAAATCACTCGATACAGAGAAAATCAGCATGGCATTTGCATAAGAATGATAGACATAGACATAAACCGAGAGTGCCTCCGGTTGTTTATCTTCATCTTTCTCATGATTATGACAAAGACGATAAACTTTTCTTCTGCGACGAAGATCAAACATTATTACAACACGTGCCGTGGTTGATTATAAGAAGTGATCAATACTTCGTACCGGCTTTGTTCTTGATGCAATCTTTTCAACAAGAGCTTAACACCCTTTTTCCGGATAAAGAAACCGTTTTTCATCATCTGGGTAGGTATCTTTTTCATCCGAGTAACTCCGTTTGGGGGCTTATTACAAGGTACTATGAAACTTACTTAGCGAAAGCCGATGAAATGTTAGGCCTTCAAATAAGGGAATTTCATGATAGAGGCAATAATGTTACTTTCAATACTATCTTTGACCAAGTTTCATCTTGTACCATCAATCATAAACTCCTGCCCGAAATCACCAAGAAAGGCGATGGCGGCCTCGACAAAAAGACGAAAAACAAGGTTGTTCTGGTCACATCATTAAACTCTGGATACTATGATAAACTAAAAGAGACGTATTGGGAATACGCAACCGTCACGGGAGAGAGGGTAGGGTTTTACCAACCGAGTCACGAGGAACAACAACAAACCGGGAATCAAATGCACGACATGAAAGCATTGGCGGAAGTGTATCTGTTGAGCATGAGCGATAAGCTTGTGACAAGCGGATGGTCAACTTTTGGTTATGTAGCTCAGAGTCTTGGAGGTTTACGGCCATGGATACTTTACACGCCGATGGACGAAAATGTCCCCGATCCGCCATGTCAGCTTGCTTTGTCAATGGAGCCTTGTTTTCACTTTGCTCCTTCACATTTGAATTGCAGAAATGGAAAAGGTGAAGGGAATGAGACATCAACTATTGTGCCACATGTAAAACATTGTGAAGATGTGGGCATGGGTTTGAAACTGGTTGGGTATTAATGATTGAATTCATATATGTAATTATTGAAATTTATTGATCGATACGAGTATCATTTGTTGATAAAAGATTAACAAATGTGCGATTATAATGTTAATATATGATGTGATACAATGTAATTAAATCATCGTTTTGTTTAAATTGATGCTATGTCTTACCGTCCTCTTGCCTAACATTTTTTTTACGGGATATAATAGAGTTACCTAAAAAAACGTACTCTACATAAAATCTATATCCTCTAGTTTTCTTTGTTTTTTTCCTTACAAATGAAAAAATCTTATGGTCGTAAACGTTTCTAGTTATTTATTTATTATTATTATTATTAGAAATTTTGTTTACCAATGAACAATGTGTGATGAGATGGCGTTGAGCGTAAATTTATATAGCATATTACGAGTGATTCTATAATATCCTTATTAAATCGCATAGATTTATCAAATCATATAGATGGATCACTTTTATTAAAAAAATGAATGATGGTCGCATAAAAAGGAAATGTATATTGGTGTAGGGATTGGCTCTGGTTAATTTAAAAAATTCATTGATATCAACATGAGTTTAAATCATAATTCCTGACTCGTAATATACTGGATTTCGGAATTCCATCCACACCGTCACTCCATCAAGCTCGCTCTAGCTAAATCGAAAGTGACTCATACCGTCAACATCATCAGTTTTCAAAATGAATTTAAACTCTAAAAACCATGTGAGAGTACAGCCCCAACCTCCAGGTTCAATTCATATATAGTAGTCAACTTGGCAAGACTTCTCCTTCAAAACAAAAACAAAACAAAAAAAATCAACAACTTGGCAAGACCTCAAATTTCTTTTGTTTTTGAAAACGATAGACCTCAAATTTTAACTAGTATTTACAGGCTTATATGTTTTAAATTAATTTGTTCGGTATATAAACCTTTGTTAAATGTAGGAGTTTAAGAAATAATATTGTTGTTGCATTGTCGTTAAGACAAGATTATTCTATGATTCTTGTTGAATTATGATATTCTTTTTTGCTTTCCCAAAGTATCCTAAACAATTGTCTAAAACTAATCGTTCGATAGAAAATACATGGTCAAATTGAAGGAGGAAATGCCCCTTAAAAAAATAAATTATTTGAAGGAGGATGTGCTCTTAGAAAATATTGATTATCTCCACGTTATCATATACTCCCTCCGTTCCATATACTCCTTCCGTTCCACAATAATTGAGACAGTTATCAAAATATTTTGTTCCATTTTATGTGAGGCAGTACAATTTCCAATGCAACATTTATTGTGTTTTTACTTTATTTATCCTTATTTATTACACTAGGAGATATAAAAAAAGGTCATTTTAATTATATCTATGGACATTCTAGTAATTTCATTAATTATAAAAGTTAGAGTTAATTCCTTAAAAGTATAGTTTTTTATACTTATTAGCCTCATAAGGACATAAAGGAATCAGTTGGACTTATAAGGACATAATATATCTACATGTACCAAAATACCCCTAATCCCCATCTCTTTGCCTAAAATGACTGTTGTTTCCTTCTCCACGAACTGAATCAGTGATATAAACATTCCCAATATCATTAGTGGATCACTCGATCATGCTCATGTGCGTAGTATCCGGTAGCCGTAACGTTACGGGGATATCCAAATTGCGCCTACAATCACATGATACAATCAAAAGACAGCAATTTTGGCATGTATCAGCACCAATTTCTTGCACGCGCTGACTTTGTAGCATCTACAAGATATGCACGCAGGCAACAAGGAATTATGAACTGTCCACTGACCAATTAATAAAAGAACTTATCGAAATATAATATAACAAAGCCCACAAAGCCTCTGGCAAGGATTCTGTTTTTCAAACATTTGAAAGTCTTTCAGAAAATAGATAGAATTTTGGATTCAATCCAGGGTGTTTTTTTTTTTTTTTTTTTTGGGTAAGTTAATCTATCAATAGATAGAATTTTGGATTCAATCCAGGTTTTTTTTTTTTTTTTTTTTTTTTTTTTTTTTCAGATACGAAATGTTACACGCACCCTGATTAGGTTCCTAACGAGGCTCGAACTCTGGTCTCCACGTCAATGTATAGCCTAACTAACCACTAGACCGATGTAATGAGTGCTCTTTCAGAGGTGATAGAGTGGGATAATAAACTAAACTAAAGTAAACTAAATGGAGAAGGAGATAACTGAGATTTTATCTGCAGTGATAAAAGCGGCTAATGCGGCAGGTGCTGATAGCATATGTGATCCGAGCCCCGAGGAAGATCAATGCGTCAATGCTCTCGAACGCCTCCGTTCGATGCGTCAATGATTATCAACATCAATTCTCCGTCTTTCAGCAGGTAATGACCTTCCTTGTGTTTTTCATGTCGGTGTAAGTTGCTCAAGCTGCTGGTAACAAGAGCCGTGATTGGTTAAGGTTCCGGCAGTCTGCCTGTTATGCTTAATTAATTGTTGCAAAATTTTGGGAGAAGTGAATCCAAAATTCCATTCCTCCGTTGCCAAACAAGCCAAATTCATATCATGTAATGAAAAAAACATTCCATTCCATTACCGCAATCCAAACACGCCATTAGAGTTTCTCCGTTGCCAAACAAGCCAAATTGATTTATTAATGAAGTGACATTGATGTCACTGCAGATGTCACTGCAGATGCCACTGTATACATTAGACAATTAATAAAGTGACATTGATGTCACTGCAGATGTCACTGCATACATTAGACAATTAATGAAGTGACATTGATGTCGCTACATAAATCGATACAATAAGACGTCATTGAATAAATCGATACAATAAGACGTCACTGCAAAACCGATACAATAAGACGTCACTGCATAAATCGACATAAGACGTCACTGCATAAATCGATACAATAATACGTCACTGCATAAAGTAATACCGTAAGGCGTCACTGCATAAATCGCTATAACAATACGTCAATGCATAACTCAATATCATATGATGTCTCTGCATTGCGGTGTCATTTCATTGTGGTGTCTCTGCATCGTCAAATGTTATAACATCGCGATGTCTCTGCATCGCGGTGTCTCTACAATGCGGTGTCACTTCATCGCGGTGTCTTTACATTGCGGTGTCACTTCATCGAGGTGTCTCTGCATCGTGGTGTCTCTGCATCGTCAAATGTTATAACATCGTGATGTCTCTGCATCGATTGTGGTCACTGCATCGCGGTGTCTCTGCATCTGGGTTGGTCACTGCATCGTGGTGTCTCTGCATCGGAGGTGGTCACTATATCGAGGTGATCAATAGATCTAGCGTGGTCAATGCATCGTGGTGTCACTTCATTGAGGCGTCTTTGTATCGCGGGTGGTCACTACGTCGCAGTATCACTTCATCGAGGTGTCTCTGCAATGCGGCGTCTCTGCATCGGGGGTGGTCACTGCATCGCGGTGTCTCTGCATCGCGGTGTCACTTCATTGCGGTGTCACTTCATCGTGGTGTCTCTACAATACGGTGTCTCTGCATTGCGGTGTCTCTACATCGTCAAATGTTATAACATCGCTATGTCTCTGCAATACGGCGTCTCTGCATTGCGGTGTCACTTCATCGTGGTGTCTCTGCAATGCAGTGTCACTTCATCGCGGTGTCTCTGCATCGCGATTTTACTACATCGTCAAATGTTATAACATCGTGATGTCTCTGCATCGGGGGTGGTCACTGTATCCCGGTGTCTCTGCATCTGGGTTGGTCACTTCATCATGGTGTCTCTACATCGCGGTGTCACTTCATCGGGGTGTCTCTTCATCGCGATGGTCATCGCATCGGGTGTCGCGGTGGTCAATGCATCAGGATGGTCATTGCATCGAGGTGGTCAATGCGTCGCGGTGGTCATTGAATCGCGGTGGTCAATGTATCGGGGTGGTCATTATATCGCGATGGTCAATACATCGGTTAAAAAAAAAAAAAAAAAAAAAAAAAAAAAACCTGAATAGCGCATGAAAAAAAAAAAAAAAAAAACAACTAAACAGTGCCTGAAAAAAAATAAAAAATAAAAATAAACATGAACATTGCCCGGAACGGAAAGTTAAAATTAAAAAAAAAAAAAAAAAAAAACCCAAACTAAAAGGCGCCTCTTCTGATCTCCCTCCCCTCCCCCCCCCCCCCTTTTTTTTCGCTTCATTAAGGGTATTTGAGTCTATCTATCTAATTTGTGTCCTTATAAGTCCAACAGATTTCTTTTTTGTTCTTATAAGTCCAATAAGTCTGTTTTGTGTACTTTTGGGTCTTTGGCCCTAAAAGTTAATACATTAACTCACCTCTTTAATATGTGTGATTTTGACAACTGTCTCAGATAAATTGGAACGGATATATATATATATATATATATATATATATATATATATATATATATTTATAGATATTGTCCAACTCACATCAAATCAGTGGATATAAAAACTAATTTGATTGCTATATTGATTAAAAACATCATTGTAGTACCATTAGTATCAAAATCGATACTTGTTCCATATATAAGATTATAAACTTAATGATCTTGGGGATCTGTGGTTCAGGGATGTGAATTGCTTTAATATTGCGCTTTTCGATTCGATAAGCAGGTATGGCGTGTGCTGAAATTGTCCAATTCTCTAGTCATCCGGGTTCTGCAAGCGAAGTAATTTATGGGTGGAAACATACTCGATGAAGTGGTTGGCCGGGTTCTGCAAGCGAATTAATTTATGGATGGAAACATACTCGATGAAGTGGTTGGTCTCAAACCATCATTTATATGGCGGAGCATTCTTAACGGCAGGAACCTCCTACATTGGGGCCTGCGTTGGCGTGTGGGAGACAGATCATTGATTATAGTCTATTTGGATGTGTGGTTACCACTACCACCCACGTTCCGGGTAGCCTCCACCTTTCTAGCCCTCGACACTAAAGTGGATAAACTCATTGATGGTCACACTTGCATGTGGAATCGGGATCAAGTGCAGAGCTCTTTCTACCCATACGAGACGCCGTCCATCTAAAGTATCCCGATTCCTACAGAAGCCCACATTTGTGATATTATGGGGCATTTTGATCTGAGGGGGCAATATTTGGTTCGGTTAGGGTATTGCCATCCAAAGCTTCGGTTGGATAAACCTTCCTCCTCCGCAACCCCTGATCACGTTGGAGATGTTTGTGGAACTATTCAATCGGCCTAGAGTAAAGCATTTTATTTGGCATGGGCTGCATAATTATTGTATGGCGCTTGGGGCCAACTAGGAATTGACGTTGGGACTTGCTGGCTTTGCGGTTTGTCAGAGGAGGATCCGAAGCACGCGTTCTCATGATTTCTCAGGCCTGTTGCGGGTGCTATGTGACATGTGTGATGTGAATGAGTTAGTTGTGCATCTCACGACCGTTTGGTATATCTGGAAGGTCATGTGCACCTGGTTATATGAAGATAGGCATGTTGACTTTGATGGCTTGATTATGAATGCACATACGGAAACAATTGATTATATTCCTTCCATGCAGACCTCTTTGATGAGCACAACGAGAGCCACCTGGCCGTCCTCGTGGTCCTCGCCCCCATGGGTTGTGATTAATTAAATTCAATACATATACGGCTAGTGCACCTGGTTATATGAAGATAGGCATGTTGACTTTGATGGCTTGATTATGAATGCACATGCGGAAACGATTGATTATATTCCTTCCATGCAGACCTCTTTGATGTGCACAACGAGAGCCACCTAGCCGTCCTCGTGGTCCCCACCCCCATGGGTTGTGATTAATTAAATTCAATACATATACGGCTAGTGCAGGTGGGGCGTCAACCATAAGTGTTGTTTTTCGTGATCATCGGTAGATTCTTCACTCCATGTCGCAAAGAATCCTAGGCAACACAGATGTCGAAGGATTGGAAGCTTAAAGCAATTTTCTAGGCACTTTTTATGGCTTTATTGCGTGGATTAATTTCAGTGGATTATGGTTGAAATAGATTCCCTCGCTTGCGTTCATCGTCTACAGAACAAAAGTGCAAACCTTTCTTCATTGTACTACTTAGTTTTTGATTGTTTCAGCTAATTATGATCTTTGTGTCATGTTCATTTTCTTTTATTCGGTGGACTGACAATAGGCCAACTCATTGTCTTTCACACGCAGGTTTGCCCGCGGTGGGTTTAGTCAATTGGGGAATAACTCTGCCAGCTGATGTACTTGAATCATGTGGTTTTGATTTGAATTAATAAAATTGTTCCTTTAAAACAATGAGTTATAGTTTTTCAAACCAAAAAAAAAAAATTATAAACTTACCGATGGATATATAAGCCATAATAAAAAAAAAAATCAAATAAATTATCTTACCAATACCATTTTAGATATCAATTGTTACGATTCTGTCAATTTTAATCATCGGAATCCAGTGGTCCTCATCCATTAATTTTAAATAACAACCATACCTTTCAGTCAACTTTCACGGTTACAATGGAATTGTCCGGTCAATGACAAATTTTATGATAGTCAATGCTTAGAGCACTTGAATCAGATGCTTTAAAATAATTCTATTTTATATTTTTAAATACATTTTTTTTTGTTTACAGAATCTCAATGCATCAGATTGTTTATTTTACGTAATGAGTTTACAGAATATGGATAAATACGATAGATGTAAAAGAAATTTTACACAATTTGTAGTTTACAGTAAAATATAGAGTATCTACTGCAGTTCTACTTTCCTAAATCTGTATGTTGAAAATTTTTAAACTGCAATTTTTAAAAAATTTATAGTATCTACTACAATTGCTCTAAGAATAAACAACCAAGTAAGACACTCGGAAAAGAAATCCTACATGCGACAATCTATTCCACACAATAGTTTGTTAAAGTCACTATAACTTTTCTTTCTTCGTATCAAAATCCTGGTAGTCTTCCCTTTGTTTTTCTTCCCTCCACGCGACTGATTTTTACGACCAATCGCGTAATTTAGCACAATAAATCAAAATATTCAGTCATTTATATATCTTCTTAGCCAATAATGATGGGATTAAGAAAGAAGGGAAAAAGGACGATTATGTATCAATTGCGAAGTAGTTTCAGATATTTTCATTGTGATAAATGTTGAGATTTTTTTTCTTCTTTTACTCTGGGAGTTGGATCTTGAGTATTGTGTTTTAGTGGTGAGTTGTTAACGATGAACATACGAGAATCGAATACGGACTACTGATACACGTAATCGCATTTCTTTGAGTATGAACATAATAAGGGTTTAGAAAAGAAAAAAAACTGATATGATTAGAATCCTAAGTTACAAAAATCATATATTATTAAATAACATTAATCAATTATATATCCTTAAAAAGGAAGAAAAAAGATTTACATTTCTATCCACAGCTAAGATATTTATAACAAGCGTGTTTGAGTTATGAACAAATCACATCACAAGATAATAAAAGTCAAGCCAATAAAATTTTGCATATGAAAGTCCCATAATTGTTAAAATTCCGTCCGTATGTGAAAAAAAGAGAGAAAACAATGCAATGTCTGTCCATTATGGTTAATAAAATTTCCACAAAAGAATAGAAAATTATTGATACATTGAAAACTATATCAGATGTGCATTCCTTGAATCATGAAAAAAAAAAAAAAAAAAAAAAAAAAAAAAAAATATCAATTTATGCGTTTGGTCCTCTTTTTATGGAATTCAAACAAGGACAATTTTATTATTTTTTAAATAATTATTTTATATTCCTCAAGAAAGAAATATTTGTAAGATTAGCTGAACAGTAATCATAATTCAATTAGATTGGGGAGCGTTAAATAAGTAAATGTCCTGACGTAATGTTTTTATCTAATAGTCCCATCGTAATTTCTTATTCTATTAGCTGGCGATTTTAGATTTTTTTTTTTTTTTTTGAATGTGAGCAGATTACCTACCAAACTTATTATTATTATTATGTACTTATCAGTGTGTAATTGTTATCTCTTTGTCATTGTGAAATAATTTTATGAGTGAATGATTTATTTACGGTAATAATTGAATCTGTCTTTTTGTTTTTTGGAGAACCAAAATCTGTCTCCTTTTGAAGGGTTTAGAATCATTTCTTGGCCTAATTAATTATGTATTAATCATTTCTTACCTAATTAATTATGTAAAAATTTATCTCATTTATTTTGAGGAAAAAAATGCTATATCAGTTATTACGGTCAAATTATTTTCTCTAAATGATTAATATACGTTGGATTTTCAATATCCATCATCTCCAACTCTTTTTTTTAGTAAATAAAAAAAATAGAAATAACCCCTCAAAAAAAAAAAAAAAGACCCACATTTCTAGATACAGAATATAAATAAAATGAAAAAATTCCTCGATACTCAAAACGGAAACGTTGCATTTGCTTTCAATATATAACGCGGCTCCTCTTAATTCTCAAATCCCATGGCCACTTATTAATCTTTTTCTCTTCACTTCAAACCCCAAAGCCCAAAACCCAAATCCCAATTTTTTTTTCGCTTTCTAAATTTTTTTTTTCTTTTTCGGTTGATGTTTTTATATAAATACTATAATTTAGGAGAGTAAGGGATTAATGGAGTGTTATCAGATGAAATCACGGTGTAATAAACAACAGCAGCCGCAGCAGCAGCAGCAGCAAGAAACAACATCAGTTTCAAGGTTTGTAATAGAGATATGGAAATGGAATCCAACAGAATTTTCAAAGGGTTTATTGGTTTTATTATTCTGCTTTCTGTTTGCTTTTACTTTGCTGATTATTTTCAAAGGCCCTGCTGCTGGTTTATCTGATTATGGCCTCTTTTCAAGATTTCTTGATCTTCAACCTCCTAATCAAGGTAATTTTTTATTATTAATTTTTTTTACTTTTGTTTTTATTAATTTTTGCCGAGAGATTTTATGGAACAATCAATATTTATTCTCTTTTATAGAATTGTCTTTGGGGCAAACCAATTGATTTTATGTTAAAATCAATTTGTTGCCCATCATTTTCTTTCTAATTTTTATTCTCCGTCAGATAGCAACCGCCTAGAGCTCTTCAAAATCCATATTGTTTCAGGCTTAGAGGCTAGAGCATGATTTTACCTGTTTGTAGTTTTATTGTTGGTTCATTCTCTTAAAATTCTTTTTTTTTTTTTTTATAATACGGAATTGAGAACAAAATTTTAGCAAGGTTCCCGATCACACAGAGACGCGTTCTAAGTGAAAAAGACTAAAAATAGGAAGATATATATATGAGTAATACACATGTGAAACACATTCGGGATTTGAACGGTTTCTAATTTTTTTTTTTTTTTCTAATTATACCTATCACTTGTGAATTGAACATATTTTTCTTGACTAGTAGCTAGTCCTAGCTAGCTAGGGTAACAGAATATTTGTGTCATCAGGGTATATATAAATTCTTCTATGAAGTGGTGTTTAATTACCCATATCCTATAACTTGATATTTGATAACCACAGCTTGTTGATAAAATAATTGAGTACATTATTTTGAACAAATTGTCTAGTAATTAACTAGAATAAGATAACTTGTAAGTTAGAAAAAAAAAAAGTTATACTTCAGTTTTTGTGTTAAAAGAATTTATCATTTTTCATCCTTGTTTTGGTGCATGAACAATCCTGTGAAAATTGGAAGATTTTGCATCCCTTCCAAAAGCTAAAGGTGACGTAGATGTAGTTACATCTCAATAATTACCTTCATAGTTAATCCCCATACGTGTATCATAAATTTTTAAGGAGATAATGTAATCAAATTACTAAAAACGTTTAAGACCATAATGTATTCAAATTACTAAAAACGTTTAAGACCATAATGTATTCAAATTACTAAAAACGATAGAAAGAAAAAAAAGTTTAAAACCATACTAGTTTCTGTTAGACATACTAGTTTGAGTAGAAACTGAATTTTGCCAATATTGTAAAGTTTGGCCCTGAATTTCTTCAATTAAACCATGTGGCACCATACCACTTTTTTACAATGACGTGAAACATCACATTCTAAAATTAATCTTGTTGTATATCTCAAAAATAAAATAATCTTCTTGTCAAGTTATAAATTGATAGATGTCTCGTTATTATAATTAATAGTATAATAGTTGAGTTGTTTAATTTGCTATATTACTATAAGAAAGATTCAATGTTTTTTTGATGATTAATATTCATGCAGCTGCTTCAAAGACTAATATCACAGAAGAAAATTACATGGCAGAAGTCATTATCAACAATATTACTAAGAAAAATTATACATATGATAAGTTGTTAGGAGGGCTTTTACCAGAAGGATTCAAAGAAAGCTCGTGTTTAAGTCGATACCGGTGGAACTTGTACCGCAAAACACCACCGGCCGGTGGTGGTGGTGGCCGTCAGCCTTCTTCGTATCTTATTTCAAAGTTAAGAAACTATGAAGCACTTCATAAACAATGTGGGCTCAACACGTCGCCTTACGACGCCGCCGTGGATTTATTGCATAAAAAGAAGAAAAAGAACAATGGCGATGGTCACGATTATACGGCATGTAGATATATTATCTGGAATCCTCCCCCGGGTTTGGGCAATAGAATGCTTTCATTAGCTTCTGCATTTCTATATGCTCTTCTTACGGATCGGGTCCTACTTCTTCGCCAAGAACGTGGCGGTGACATGTCTGATATTTTCTGTGAGCCTTTTCCAGAGAGTTCTTGGTTGCTACCCGAGTATTTTCCTTACGGTCGGTACAAGATATTCGACCACTCTTTCCGCTATAGATTTGGGAATATGGTGAAAGCGCATTCTCTTGGAAAAAGCGTGCCCCCGATTATGTACATTAACCTTAACAATCATTACGAGGATAATGATAATGAGAAGAGGTTTTTCTGTGACGAAGAACAAACACAAGTGCAAAAGGTGACTTGGATGATGATATCAAGTAATCAATACTTCATGCCAGCTTTGTTCTTGGTCCCGTCGTTTCAGCAAGAGCTTGATAATCTTTTCCCTGAAAAGCAAACGGTTTTTCATCATCTGGGTCGGTATCTTTTCCATCCAACCAATGCTGTATGGGGGCTTATTACAAGGTACTATGAAGGCTATTTAGCACGAGCCGATGAAAGAATCGGAATCCAGATTAGGGTTTTTAATGAAAGAGGCCAAAAAGGGCCTTTAAAGAATGTTTTAGAAGAGATATTAGGTTGTACTACAACCGAAAACTTGCTACCAAAGTTACAAGGTGGAGGAGATGAAGAAGAAAATCAACATACCGCGAGGAATTTAGCTGTTTTGGTGACATCTTTAAGGCCGGGTTACTACGAGGCACTAAGAAACATGTATTGGCAGAACGCAACGGCTTCAGGTGAAGCCGTTGCGTTTTACCAACCGAGCCATGAAGAACTTCAACAAAGTGGGAACCAAATGCATGACATGAAAGCGTTGGCAGAGATTTATCTATTGAGTTTGACCGATAAGCTCGTGGTTACGGATTGGTCAACTTTCGGTTATGTTGCGTATAGTCTTGGAGGTTTGCAACCGTGGATACTTCACCCGCCTCGTGATAATACATTTTGTGAGCATTCCTTATCGATGGAGCCGTGTCTACACTTTCCTCCTTCAAATCTAGTGTGTGGAAACAACGCATCTAGTACCGTTGTTTATGCTAAACATTGTGAAGACGCGACCAAAGGTCTTAAACTCTTTGATAATTAAAGCTTGATTGATCGATGATCTAATATTCGTGTTAACAGAAGAAGTAGTATTCGCGACTACTTTATGCATGCTCGACTCGGCTCGTGAATATAGCTTTGTCGGTAGATCGAACTTTGTTCTTGCACATGGGTTGTTGTGATTACAGGTTGGATGTCTAGTTAGCTAGATTAACGATTATTGTTTTTAAAATAGATATGTTACACACATTGTTAATTAGCTATTTATCAATCAATTGAGACAACTATTATTTTCACTATTCATATTTGTTGATTGTTGTCTATTTAGATTATTTGCCAGACCTTAGGGGAAAAAAAGGACAAGCATAATAATTAAATTTTAAAACGGTATAATGATCCTGCAACAAAACCACTGTTTCTAAAATGTAATATTAATGCATCTATAAAACTCAATTTGTTGAATTATATCATATCTCTCAAAAGTTTAAACTTTGGGTTGTATTATTTTATACTTTATCAACCAGAATTTAATTGGTATGATAACTCTATTAAATTTTTTTTTTTTTTGAAGGAGATAACTCTATTATTTTATAACTTTTTTTTTATAACTTCAATTCCTTTATAAAATAATGAAATCGTCATAAATTTTAATTTCTGATTGATATGGTATTTATTGATCTATCTATTTGATATTTACTTGTTGATTTGGTATTCATTGGTATATATTGTATTTATTGATTGAATCATTGATGAGTATAATACGGTATATATATTAATTCTTATGCGGAATAGAATATGCATTGTAGAAAAATCAAATAATTCATTAGACAATATATAATATAAATTCATTAGACCCAAACCAACCAGCTCTTTCATCTGGCGACATATTTGCTTTATTGCTGATTCCCTCCGAAATGCTTTTGTCATGGATGAACATGGCAATTTCAGTTGTACCCTGACATCGACAGGTAAATTTTCCGTTAAGTCGTATCTCACCCTCCAGCAGGCCGTTGACGCTAGTGCAACTTCTAATCAAGTGTGGAAGCAAATTTGGTCGAATAAAGGCAGGGCCGGCCATGACATATATTGGGCTTAAGGCCAAGTCCCCCAATTGAGTCTTTTAGTTGGAGTTGTTTTTAAAAAAAAAATATACTTATCATTTTTTTACCATCCGAAAATACAAAATTCAATTTATTGATAGCGTCAAAACATACCTACAAAGTAGTCTTTTGGGCCAAGTAAAATTTTTTATTGGGACCTTTTGTTAGATATTTTTTTCATAAATATTTTTTGTAATCTCTTGCATACGAGTTGCCGAACGAAATAATGTTATCGCAACGAAACGGGGTCCAATACATGCATCAGTTCATGAAGGGAGTAAAAAAAAATTGGGCCTTTATCAAAAAAAAAAAACATATTATATTAGGTTGGATCGGATTGAATCTACATAGATTTTTTTTTCTTTTAGCGAAACATGTACCGTTGAGCCTCCCGGCACCGTTGGGCTTAAGACCGCGGTCTCTCTGGCCTCACTATAGGGCCGGCCCTGACTAAAGGCCCTCTCCGTGGCAACCTTTTACTTTGGCAAACTCAACGTGACGCACTCCCTACGGTTGTGCTCCTTTATTTACGACACATCATCGAAGACGGAACCTGCGGCATCAGTGGTATGTTTCTTGAAACATCTCTTCACGCGTTACGTGACTGTTACTGGGTCAAGAATATGTGAAAACAAGTGATCCATCATCACCATTGGTCTCAATTCATGTCAGATTCGGACGTAGGTGCTTGGCTTATGCGGTGCCTTAGAGTAAACATGCATAAGCATGATAATATTAAGTAATGGTGTTTCCTTTATCGTGAGATTGTCCTAAGCATTTGGTTTTGGAGGAATCAAGAGATACACGGATGTGTTTCACGACCTCCAAAGTTGGTGTTCATCTCGGAAGCAAACCGCAAAGCTCGGGAGCTTAGACTTGCATAGCCGTAGCACTTAGTTTGCTTCTTGTACATGATGTGTACTTTTCTTTGATTTGTAAGGAAATTCCCTCTGCCCCTACCGTACTCCAGCTTGGTAGTTTCCACCGCTTGTCCAGGGCTGAGCCCTGGGATTTGACGGCGGACTTAAAACGCCACCTACAGACGCTTTACGCCCAATCATTCCGGATAACACCTGCATCCTCTGTATTACCGCGGCTGCTGCCTGCTGGCACAAAAAAAAACACAAGCGTTTAAAACAAAGAAATTGTTGGATGTAATTATGAAAAAAAAAATTATGATGTTTAAATGATAAAGCAAGATCTTATATTATATTTTCAAGAAAAAAACCGCCAATTAACCCAATTTACTCTATTGACCCGTTCCGTGACCCGGTTTTATATGAAAGGAAAAGGGAAAGAAAAAAAAAACATCCACGGAGAAAAAAAAATTACCCCACATTCTCCATTCACAGAAGTAACCGCCGTCATCCCACGTCTCACCCAACCGAGTCCTCTCATTCTCACGTTCTTCTGTTTATGAAAATATCTTTCACCCACTCTTCGCTCTTCTCATTACTCCTCAAATAACCAATTTCATTTCAGTATGATCGCAACCCACTCATTCCAATGTTAAATTCAATAATCAAATTTCTGTTGTAGCCATGTTTTTCTTTCATTATCGGTGGAATTTGAAGGGGAAAGAAGCGCCGGCTTCGCTGTTTACCTTATGCTTTGCAAACTTGCAATGCAAATCTGCTATCAAAATCCATATCCATGGGAGCAAGGTTACTCTGGGGATGCTGAAAAATTGTTTCTTCATCAAAATCACTCAATTGGGGTATTGTATCCTTTGATAAAGGCAGAATAATACATTGATAGTTTCCGGAGCCGCAATCTTACTAAATCTCAAAGGTCGATTTCTTTTCTCAATACCAATGATATGGTTTTTTATACTTAAATTCGGTGCTCTTATTTTTTGGCAGTGAATTTTAGTAATTTGATATTTTCCTTATTCACTTCCATGTTTTATTTTTTTTAATTTTTCTCAAGGTATATTACAAGGATGATTATCTGAGATGTCCCCTGATTCATGAATAAACATTTCTTCTTCGCTGTTTGTGCACCTATTTCGCAGTTTGTATGCTTTATTTGGGTCTTTTACAATCAGCCATTTATTCCCATTTATTCTTCCACGACTTTCGGTTTGATGTTTTTGCGTCCGGTAAGTTGTATTTCAAGTTGTTTGTTTCCCTTTTTCATTCCCTCTGCCATGGTTATGTATTTTTTACTTTGTTCTTTTATTGTATCAGTTTTGATTCTTGATAGGTTTTATTTTTATTGTTTTTTATCTTTCATTCCTCAACTTCCGTTCATTCTCAGTCCCGATACTGAATGGTTCGATTTGCAGTGTCAAGAATACGTTATTTTTGCCATTGTTGCGGCAGGTGAGTTTTATTTTCGGTGTTTCTTTTCTCTTCCACCCCTGCTCTGCTACTCTTGGTAATATATTTTTAGTTTTGCTTTGTGATTATATTTGGATTTGCAGGATTATAGAAAAGGGAACTTTAAGAAGCATTTATACTCTATCAAAAAAAAAAAACATTTATACAAGGCTCATTATACTGTTCCGGGAATCGCTCTTTGTAGATTTTTCCTTCAACCTTCTTTTTGGCAATCATTTCTTTATGGTTTCCTTCAGTTGAATGATCTCAGAGTATCCCATGTGTCCATTTGATTTTGTTAACAGAGCTAGGCCCACCGATTGAGGAAGTTATACAATCTGGAGTTGTACCTCGGTTTGTTGAGTCCTTTAAGAGGAAAGATTTTCCCTTTTTGTGCTTTTTTGATTTTCTTTTCCCTTTTTGTGCTTGAGTTCACAATGTTCACTTACTACTTTCATATGTTTTTTTGTGGAACTAGAACATATTTGGCAGCAGGGTTAGAGACGAGTTTATGAACATTAACAGCTCAATGTGGAACAAGACATTGAAGCTATGGACTGAAAGGCCCAAAAAAATTAGATTGCAGGCATTACCTGTTCACACTTCAAATGAACCAGATAGAGAGAGAGAGCGCACAAAGCTTGATTAAGGTAAAGTTACTATCTCTAATTATTCCAGTAGAAAGTGAGTTTAGTGTTGTGTGTTTCATTTGGGCTTTTAGATTTGACTTCTTCTGTCAAAATTTGTAAAATTTCCTTTATGTGAAGTTTTCCAATGTTAGAGGACTGCAATTTCATTCATTCATTCAATACTTATTTTGAGCCAAAAGTTACCGTTGGAATATCATTCATCTATTATCTATTTTGGCCTACAAGTACAAGCAGCTAGAAATAAGATTGAACAGTTGAGTCTCCCATTCGACCTGATGAGAACACTTTGTTTTATATCGTTTTTTTGGAAGGGAGAATGTCAATTTTTCCTACAATCTAGGTAGGGATAGTGATTCAACCACGGTTTTCTCACTAAGTTGTGCAATGAGCTTTACCAATAAGCAAATATTTCAAATATGATCTCACATATTATTTGTTTTTATTTTTTTCAGGCCAATCTACTAAAGGAAGTTTCATTCCAAGTGAGTATTTTGTTGTAGATTCACTTATTTCGGTTATATGTAACTAACCAATTAAAAAAAGTGTTTTCTTTTTGTGAATGATGATGATGAGGCTACTGTTTTTGCAGGCCATGTTCCTGTTAACAAATAAATAATAGTATGAATTATTTAGAAATAATTTGGTTAGTATGTATTTATACAGTTCAACCATCGATTGTAATAAACATTCCTATTTGTGCCTATGTAGTTTATAAACATGAAGTTCCCTTAATTATTTTACTTTTGTATAAGGATGTTGTATTCTACTTAATTCAACTTATTCATATTTTATTAAAATGTTTGACATAAACATCTCCTTCCAATACACACATCTTCTTGCGTTATACCCGCGTCATCCGGAGTGGTGCATCAAGGTTCAGATTTTACTCAGATCGACTTTTTAAATATAACGTTCTCCGTGCATCGCACGGGTTTCCTACTAGTAATAAATAAAAATGAGCTTAATGATAACAATTAAACTGTGTTTGTTCAGTTTAATTCAGTTTCGATTGGAAAAGTAGTTGCCGGGGATGAGGAAATTTTTTATGTTTGTTCAAATAATAAATGAAGCTCGATGCCCGGAAAAAAAAAAAAAAAAAAAAAAAAAAAAAAAAGAGATGAGGCTAAAAATTGTGTGCACAAGTATTTGAACTAAGGACTTTTTACTACAACAAGAAAAAGAATGACACTAGTTTTTTTTTTTTAAAATAAAAGATTCACACGCACCCTTTTTCGCCCGACTCGAATCCTGATCTCAACCACATTACTAGATGAAATAGCCTGCAAAACACACAAAGCGTTAAATGAGCCCGGAGTTGTTCTCCGGGCGGCCACTCCGACGCTCAAACTCAGTGTTTGATAGAGAAACTTTTTTTATATTGAGTAGAGTTTCAAACGTGTACGTGTTAACGGGGGATGAAAATACTTTTGTATAGAATTTCACTGTGGGGGCTAATTTACAGCACCCTTGCCAGGAGTTATGGCGGAGATTGTGGTGCGGATATAGCTCGTGCCATAATGAAGAGAACAATCGCGAAGCTATTATAAGGTGAGTTACGATCGTGGTGTAATGCATGCCTAATATGTAGAGTGTCCATTTCATGGAGAGTTAATGTTGTTTGAGATCGGAGACAACATGTTTTGTGCTGAATATAAATGACCGAGGTGAACCTGCACCATGTCGGCATGTCAGACAGAGGACGACCTGCGCCATGTCAGACCGAGGACGGCTTGCGTCATGTTGGTAATATGATTTCGAGGCAACATGTGTTGCACTAAGATGGTCTTTGCTAAAGTATTCTGATATAAAATCCAATATTGAGGTGAGTCTATGTCGGCCCATTTACTAAGATGACTTTTGTTATTCCATCCAAAGCCAAATAACTGTCGCGTGTATGAAGTCATGTCATACTCATGTTAAAAACACCTCAGACCTATGGTGGAATGTTTTATCGTAGGTTAGGTCTGTCCTGAGAAGACAGGGCACGACTTGAGAGGATGAAGTCCAACTGTCTCTGACATGAATGATGTATGTCAATCTGTACTTCGAAATTCAAGTCATTGGTTATCCGATTGAGGCGACGTTTCATATGCGCTTGGATAGATGGAACTTTTTTATTTGAGGGGGCTTGGACAGATGGAACTAATCACCGAGAATGTGAAATACATATATTCAGTAGCATCTTTGATGTTTACATATATTCACGGTTGAGGTGAGCGTTTACTTGTAGTTTTCTCAAATCAACAAGGCTCGTTATCTTTCCGAGTATGCGAGTGATCCGAAAGGTTATTCATACTTCTTCGCCATCATATAACGGTAGTGGTGAAGAGATTTCAGGTCATCCATGGCTGAAATCCCATCCGTCATAGAGATTTCTGATCAATCGGCCAATCCAATGGAAGCGGGAAGCCCAACCCCAAGAAGCTCATCCGAGGCTGAATCCTCCAACCCGAATGATGGGCCAGTTCGGGTAGGAACTATCCGATCCTTGCTCAAATCCGAAAGTTCCCAGAAAGATTTTCTTAGACATTGCTATTTATAGTTTTCGCCAACATTCTTTACACAGATTTTATACGATTTCCTTTTTGTATAATAAAAATCATATAAACCTCAAACAAAAACATTGGGAAGTAAGGAAACAATACACATCCTCCATTTTGATTTGTGAATACTTGTAAAGCAGAGAGTATTGTATCTTTTCTGCTAGCCAAAATTTCCACTTTGTTGTCTCAAGAGTAAACACTTCTTGAAGGGCTTCAAAGAGATGTCCAATATATATATCATAGAGATGAATTAGGAAGCATGCGTGCATTCCTACAGAATGAAATGATGAAGCGAAACAAGAGATGCTGATATTTTGGACGTATGACGAACAAAAAGAATGGTTCAAACAAGTGATGGAAGTGCCATACGACACTGAAGACGCTGTTGATGAATTTCTCCTGCGTTTTGCTCATCGAAGAGGCGCTAGACGTTGTTGATGAATTTCAAATGCGTTTTGCTCATCGAAGAGGTGCTGGATTTCATGGCCATGTTCTTCGTATGTACACGTCTGTCATGAATATACGAGCAGGACACCAAATCTCCTCTAAGATAAGAGTCATCAAATACAGAGTGGAGCAAATATCATCTAGGCATCAGAGATACAAGACATCCGATGAAGGGATTTCTTCAACAAAAAAAAAAAAAAAAGTTATTGGGGAGCTTCTAAGCATCCAATTCAAGGACATGCGCTTTTTGCTTCATCGAGCTGGTCTGGTGGGCATTGATCGGCCTAAAAGTGAGGTTATTTCAAAAGAATAATTAGTAAATGTAAAGGTTCTGCCACTCAGCATTGCAGCAATAAGTGGTGTTCTGGCATTGAAAGGCACCGGTAAACTTGATCAAGTCAGAAATATACTTCTTCTCGGTTATAACGACTTCCCGTATAGCCGAGAAGAGGGGTTTGTAGAAAAAGTGAGACCAGAGATGACGACTATGGAGGTGACTAAAATGAAGCTTAATTCCAAGTTGCAGACATTGAGCCGGATGGGAGGCAAACCAGTCGTCGTGTCCACGACCTTATCTACAATTCTCACAAAATGTAAACAACGTAGCATTCTAACAACTCCTAGAATATACACCATTCCACCAGAGAAACGCAAGACGTTTGGTAGTCGATGAGTCCACTTCTCTAAAGAAGCCTTGTTACATCTTCGGTTCACTTCTCTAAAGAACCCTAATAAGCTCTTGCATTATAGGTTGTTACATCTTCAGTTCACTCCTCTAAAGAACCCTAATAAGCTGTTGCATCTTCAGTCTTTAATAAGTAGCAAGAAGTCCTCTTCTAGTCTATCAGACTCTGCTTTATCGAAACTACTAGAAGGTACAACAAAGTTACTCAAGGTTACGAACCTAGCAAATACTAATAATGTTTCAATTATCCCCAGAAATATAATCATGCTTCAAAACCTAGAACATCTGCTTATGTTGTAAGGGCAAATAAAATCCCACTTTCAAGAAGAAAAAAAAAACCGACAGACAATAATTTCAAAATAGAGCAAAAGAGACATACATGACATTTCTCAAGCTCAACCCAAAAGATGGTACAACCAAAAATTTACCAGGTCGCGTTTCAAGTTTCAATCTCGGCACATTTGAAATCTTAATTAAGGAACTAAATCCATGTTACTAAAAAAATTAAACAAGACTGAATCGTTCATCACTCATAAAATTAAAACGATTAACGGGCTGCTGCGGTAGATGCCAGCAACAAGAACATTTCACTGTTGTTTAAGCTCGGTCTTCTTCTTCTGCCAGAGCCTATCAAGGGCGCTGTCAGCATCTCCCTGAAATAGAAATATCGAGCCATTCAAATGATAATCATAAGACTATTCATCAACAGCTACAATGAGCAATCAAGTACTTTATAAGAAAAAAGCCAAAACTTGTACTCATAAGAGCGGTTTGGATTGGAAACAAGTATATGTTTGCGATACGAATTGGTAAGGACAAAATTGTTTGGATTGCTTACAATACCGCATTTTGTGTAGTGTATTGGGAAGGAAAAAAGGCAACTTACTTGGGCACGGACGAATCCGCAGAGGGCAAAGGTGGAAAATTCACCAGTGTATCGGCCTTGGGCATCCAAATGGCCAATGTTGAGCTGGACAGATGCATGATCCTTGGAGGTGATCAGCCTATTTGTGGCAGAACTGCACCAAAATAAATTACAGACAATAAATAAATTCAGTAATCCTTTCCCTCACCCAATAATACAAACAGGGCAAATACAACTAGGTACCAGTTTGATATTCAAAGAAGGAAAAATCATACCACTTCCTCGGGATATAGAGATCCATGTTTTTCCCTTCATCGTTCTGCATCTTGACAAATTACACTCTGGCAGATAAACAAGTACCTGATACAACATAACCTGATCAAGTTACCAACTACCAATATAATGTCCAACACTCTATCCAACAACAAAAACAATGCAAAAACCTTAATTGCACTACAAGGGGCCGGTTAAATGAATCATATATATCCAATGTGCTCATTTCAGAAACCATATCCTCCATCATACCAAATATAAGTCATATCCTTTTTTATTGTCTCCTTTCATGTCTTATTCAGTCCAACTATTTGGTTTTTAAATTTATGTATTGAATCTTGACTTGTAATTAGCTAATGATTGGGCAACCAATATAAAACATCTACCAAATAACTCATTCAACCAGTATAAATTTATGTATTGGTTTTTAAATTTATGTACTGGGTCTTGAATTGTAATTAGCTAATGATTAGGCAACCAATATAAAACATCTACCAAATAACTCATTGAACCCTTCAACAGACTCATCCCCCAACAACTGTTTCAGCGGAAATACAATACAGATCTAAAGTCAAAGGTCCAAGGCAAAACAGTGCTTCTAAAATTCATTCAACTTATTACCAACCTGATTGCAGTTCAGACACAATTGAATTGTACAATCAATTACCTCATTCATCACGAAATACATATAAAACACAAGATAATTTCACTAACCAACTAGATTGAAGTTGAATATGTATAACTTAAAAAAAAAAAAAAAAAAAAAAAAAAAAAAAAGCCCAAGAAAATGAAGAGCGAAAACGAAACAAACTCTTCATTTATATCAAATATATCAGTAATACAAAAACAATCTGTGCAACGAAGATTCATAAACGAAAATGAAGAAATTACCTGTTGATGAAGACGAGATGGTAGACGATCTGTAGAAATAACGAGACGGAATAAGTTAATGAAAAGTTTTGCAAATTTATATAAAGCCTGAAAAACCCTAAGCCCTCTTTTGGGAAAGTTATATGACTAAATTGCCCTTGAGAGCTGGACCGTCCTCGCGTTGGTGTTTGTGATTAATAAATAATTTTTATGTATTTTTTTAGGGTATTACGAATTAGTCCCCCTATTTTCACCCACCTTATAACCCACACATCTACTTACAAACCCTAAATTTTTCCACCATAAACACCTTCTTCTTCTTTTTTTTTCCCCAGGGAACGAAAGATTTTATTAAACGCCGGACAAAAGCCGGTAAAATAAAATACAACGCCGGACACCGCCGGGAAAGGCCGGTACAAAACCGGACAAAGCCAACAAAGTTAACAACAACACAAAGCCGGGTAATAGAACGAAAGAGGGTGCTGAGCAACAAAGAGTAAAATTCTCCAAATGACGGAAGGACGCTCAGACAAGGGACCTCCTATTCCATCTATTACCAGACACACAAGCTAATACAAACAAACTAAAAAAAACACAAAATAAAAAGACAGCAAGCACCGCCAAGGCACCACCGTGCCCGTGCAAAACCAGGCGCCCCTCCTGAAATCCTACCAACAAACCACGAGCTGCCGCGGAAGATGCCACGTGTGACGGTTGGACACGAAAGATTGCCACAAGTGACCGACAACAACTCAGATCAGCAGCGGAAACAGGAAGCCGAAGACTGAACCTCCGAGAAACAACTCCCCGAAAACAAACTGGTCAGGCCATCGACCAAGAGAAGCCGGCGGCAAGAGCAACACAGCAGTAGCAAAAGCAGTGGCGCCGTCAACCTCCCAAGCCCCATATCTAAGTCACACCGTCAAAGAACGCCACCAAAAGTCGCCGGGAAAACCAACCACTCCCCCTAGATCAAGATCTAAAGAGAGGAGCAAAAAGCATCCGGCCAATCGGAGCACCGGGCAAGGACGACGGAGATAGATCGAGCAAAATCGGAAAGAAGCAAGGGAGGAGAAAACCCTTAAAATTCCATAATTTATCATCATCTTCTTCATAAACCTTCATCTTCATCCTCATCATTTTTTTTTTCATCATATATTCATCTCCATTAAAACCCAAATCTTCACCTTCAAACCCACCTTCAAACCCAAATCTTCATTTTCATAACAAACCCACCTTCAAAGTTTTTTCTTCTTTTCATCTTTAAATCATCTTCATCTTCAACTCTTCTTCATCTTCATCTTCATCTTCTTCATATTTTCCCAATTTTTTTTATCTCATAACCATATCTATACCAAAAAAATCAATAGCACCACAAAAAAAAAGCTTCTTTGGACGATCTATAACCATTTTCAATGGATGAGGGCAATGAATCAAAATCACACCTTGGAGAAATTAGGAATTCAAACACCATGAATGAAAAAATACTTTTCAACTCAATAACTTACTTCATGTTATTTTCCTTAGATTAACATGTCAAAATGCAATAATGTACATGAAATTAGGATATTAAACTCTCGTGTTGTGTTTGGTGAATGAATTTTGACAAAGTTTAAGCCTTTTGTATCATTGCATCTCGCCCAGGTCGATGCAACCTTACCAGGGTCGAGTCTTAGAGATGCAACCTTGGTAAAGTCGCATCTCCTATGCAAGATGCAACCTTCCCAAGGTCGAGTTGGGCGTTTCGAAACCAGTAGAAACGACCCTCTTGGGGTCGAAACAGGGAGAATCGACCATCTTGGGGTCGAAAACAACTCTGTTCGGAGAATCGACTTCACGTAAAGTCGTATCTCCTAGGATCGACACCCAGGAGGTCGAATTTTGTAAATTCGACTGTCTTAAGGTCGTATCTCTTAAAAACCCTGTAAAAATCATGAAACTTTGTGTCATTGTTTGCCTAACACTTATAACACGTAGAATACAATTTTTGAGGTTTCCATAATAGTCAAAGCCATACGGGCGATCAAAGCCATGTTTAATACATAATAGTCAAAGCATACGATAATTGTCACAAAATAAAATAAAACATATGTAGTTATCGAAGTACAATCATTTTTTTCTCGTCTTTCGGTTTTCCTTCTCCAATAGAATTGCCTTCCCCTTTCCTCCTTTGGCATCATCCTTAGATTTGTCTCTTCCAACATCGGATGGTTCGCATATTTTAATACCACCGGGCTTCCTGACGGATTTGCTCTTCTTTCTCCCGGTATCTATGTCGTCGTTGAGCTTCCTTTTTCCTTTTTCCTTCTCCATATTAGATTTGCTCTTTTTTTCTCGGCATCCGCAACAACCGTAGACTTCTTTTTCTTTGTCACACCCGATGAAGTCTCACCAATCTCCATATCAGCAGTTCCGACGCAAACCCCTTCTTTGAGTGTGTCCACTACAGCCTGCAATGCATGATACAACTCATTCTTTGTTGCCTTCAAGCCCTTTCTCAAGTATCCATCACCAAGTCGATAGCTTTCCTCATCCAACGACCCTATGCAAGTGAAATAAGTAAGATTAAAGCATTATTCAAAAAATTAATATATTACAAGTGTATAGATCCATACTTGTTCGTATTCACCACTTGCAAAGACCGACGAAGGCAATTCATGATTAAGTTTGATTATTGCAGATGATTGGTACCATCCATCGTATTCCTTCGTGCATTGCCCATTCTTCTTCGCACGTGGGCCTCTCAAATTTTCAGGAATAAGATGGTAATTATATTCCTCATAATCTTTGTCCCGATTATCAAACTTTGCAAGGTAAGCTCGGAATTTCATACGAGACGATCTCTTTGCAAGAATAGGACATCCGGCTTGTCCCGCACACGGCCAAATTGTCTCACAACTCGTGTTTGGATGATACGGCTCTTTCATGTTGTCAACAACTAGACATCCACAAAACCAAGCAACCTCGTGAGGATCCTCACTTCTTTTGCGATACGGGGTCCAAAGAAACTACAAATAATAAGATAAGGATCCTCACTTCTTTTTCCTCCAGGACTTGCGACTTCCCCAAGGTCGCTTTACACACAAGACATGCGATCCCCACAAGGTCGAATGTCAACACTCCCATTTTTTTTTCAACACACGTGTAAAGCTGAATTCTTTGTTTACAATCGACATCATCAAAGTAGTTTCTTGCTTCTATCATCTTTATACATTCATAACATAACTCACAAACTATATGCATCAACAAAATTACTACTTGGTACCAATCCATTCTCTTAAGCATTTTATCGAACACTTGGTAGGCATATAAAATAACTTGAAGAAACCTAACAATGACTATCAAAATATGTTAAATGAAAGATGATAAACACTATATAAACGTATACGTACCTTGTTTAACACCTTTGAAGCAATGAAAATTGATTTTGTAGTTGTTGATTGGTGAAGATGAAAGTATGAAATTAAAATGGGTTGTTGTTGATTGGTGATGATGGAAGATGAAAATGAGTTGTTGTTCTTGTTGATAAGTTTACTTAGATATCAATGAATTTTGTGGGAAATGAAAGGAGGAAGTTGGGAAGAAGATGAATGAGTTTTTTTTAAGAATTGAAGAAGAGGAAATTGGAGAAGAAGATGGAAGAGGGGGTGGGTTTTGTGTGAGAAATGTAAAAAAATAAGTTGGGGAAGAAGATGAAATGATGGTTTTTTTTAGAAATGGAAAAGAAGATGATTGAGAAGAAGATGGGAAGAAGGAGAAGAAGATGGGAAGAATTGAGGAAAGAGTAGTTTTTGTTTGAGAATTGAGGGGGAATGGGGGGGGGGGGGGGGGGGGGGGGGACGATTTTTGATAGGAATTGGGGGGGGTGTTTGTATTTTTTAAAAGTTTAGGATATATACATAATTATTTAAATCTGGAAATAGTAAAAATATATTGGCAAAATGATGTTTTTTTTTCAAGTTTTGAAAAGTGACTATGGTGTAGTGGTAGATTTTTAATTATTAAAATAATATGTGTGGTGTAAGAGGTAAATGACATATTTTTCATAAAGTTGTGGTGTAAAGGTAGGTTCAGTGTGGTGCAAATAATAACTCCCATTTTTTAGAGGAAAGTTTACATTTTTTTAACCCTTAAAAAAAAATTACATTTTTTTAGCATCTATCTGACTTCTTGGTCGTTCTAAAATAACATTTTAAAATATACTAGCCAGGCGTACCGTGCGATGCACGGTGGGCCTTGTAATTTTCAAATTTTACGAGTCTGTAATATAAGTTGGTTTATTTGTGATGCGATGTATGTGAAGCAGACCTTTAATTATAGTACATAAATAAAAAAGGTCCCTAAAACCATAAGACAAAGATGAAGGAAATAAAGAAATCACACTTTCTAAAATAAAAACAAAAATATTAAGCTCAAACAAAAGTACATAATCATAGTGACACACACTCTTTTTCTTAGTGAAATGGATTGCCGAAAGGTACAGCATCGAGATCAAGTTAATTAGCAGCTACTGCCCAAGCTGATAGAGTGGCGCTGCAGCTGAATAACAATAGTTGGTTCTCTTGACCTATGCAAAAACGAAACCTATTGCATAAGAAAAGCAACCAGAAGGAACACCGACTTGAAACCCACAAAATAGTTATAACCACTGATTTTGTTTGGAATGTTAATAAGATGCTTCATCTCTTGCAAGTTCTCCACCCTTTGCATTCAGATTCCATGCTTTCTTTTAGAAAAACACAAAAATCCAAGGTTTCCAAGCATCAAATATAGATATGCCCTTCAGGAATACGATGTAAATCGTGCAGCTTAGAAAACTCTTGGTCATACACACAAGAATATAATCCCAAAATGATTAAAAAGAGACGGAGGACTTTATCTTCCCATTAAAGAAACATGATCCTTGAGCACTGTTTGAGAAAGATTGGTGCCAAAGAGCTCACACCGAATTGGCATTTTCATCTCATAGTACGGATTCTCTAGAACATAATCCGTATATAGCTCGTATATGTGTTTCAGAAGAACCTCCATATGCAGTGTTCCTGGTTCGTAGATGACAAAGAATTTGGTCCCTGCAAAAAAAACAAATTACTCAAACTTGATATTCCAAATGCATCACAAAACTAATCATTTCCGAACCGAACCATGCATTTCAGACATAAAACCCGAACCTTAAAAGCATATAATCTTAAGTAAACTTGTTCAAATAAAACCATTTGAACCTTGAATACACCACTGGTCCACCACTATAAACACAACTTCAAATTATCCACACGGGTTTCTTCTTTCTTCTTTCCTGGAACGGTAGCGAGCCCCTTTCAACTGGCGTTGTGTGCATTTCTTTGACTTCATACATGGTGAGTTTAATTTCATGTAGCTGATCGGAATTTTCCTAGCTTTTACTTCTAGGGCAATCATGGGAACAATGATTCTTATCTACTTCATTATTAGAGTGAAGCAGATCTGCAGAGCATCTAATTATGTGTCAACCATTCTTATCTTATGTTATGTAATTGAACTCTAAAACAAGAAAATAACGCAGTGCAGAGAACATTTAATGCATGAAAGGTGCATTTAGAAATTTTCCTAATAAGAGAAAATTCCCTGAATAACTGTCACCAAAACATTCTCCAGCCACAAAGAAACAAGATGGCTAAATACGTTAATTATGTTACTTTAAGTCCCATCATTGAACCGATACTGAAATTACGTACACATTAAACAGGTTACCCAATCAATATATTTGTTCATACTCTAGTTAACAATTGAACATAAAATGAAAAGTACCTTTTCAATATTCTCCATCATTATGCCTTTAACTTCTATTATTTGAGCCCTTAGTTTAGGAAACTTGCTGATATCCTCTGGATGGTTCAGGCAGTACTCCATGTGCTCTTTGAGCTTTGTCCTGGCAACATGGTAGGTACAGGAGGTCACGATGATATAAGGGAAGAGCTCAAAAAGAGATTTGTTTTCAATCATCACACTACAAACCACGGTGTAACAAACCTTAGCAGAGATAAGCATGTAATTAATAAACACAGACCCAATTTCTCTGTCAAGATTATATGCAATGCTAAAGCGATCCGTAAATAAGTCGTTATCATTGTCATCATCAGCAAGTGGATGTTTACCATCAGGTTCAGTACCTGTACGATACCGCTATTTAAAATCATCTTTAACCCTTTCAAGAAACACAAAAGGTACACTCCTTCCCATTGATTCATCACCAACAACAAGCGAAACTACAATTCAAGATAATATTTTTACTACGTTGTCCATTTCTTACATCAATCATTTCGGCTTGCAGGCCATTTCAAATCAAAGTAACTAACAAGGCTCAAAAGTAAGGAAATACCGAATCCACTATCCAGCAGAAAGTTAAAGGTGTAGCCATCACATGAGTATGTGTACTCGCTGCCATTTGAAGGCAGCCTCTACAAGCATTGCACGGCAACAGTACTGAAGTTACCGGAATACGTTGTGTGCTCTGCAAGAACCACGTTTCCTTTCGCAACGAAGCTGTAAATCAAAATTCAAGCCACCAAGTTCCCTATCTACTCTACCTCTGTCATAGAAAATGAAACACCAACTGAGACAAATCTAGAAAAATCAACCAATCCTACAACACTGTCTCATTAGATTTTAATATTTTCAGCATTTAAACAGTATATACAGATGTCAGATATGTAAATGACATTACTAAAAGAGGAAAATTTTGTTTTTTTAAGGAAGGATCTTAATATTAACAATAAATCAAGCAACCGGAAGCAGATTAGATGAATAGGGATGAAATCTAATACATAGAAACCAAAATACAAGATCAAATACTACCATAATTAGCTCATAATATAAAAGAAATTAGCTCCCAATTAAACCTGAATTGATGATCTTCTCCGTTGATCTGAAACTGCCCCAAAAATGTGGAAAGGATTAAGCAGCAAATGTCCAAGAAAGGATTAATCTTGCCAAGAGAATCGAACCCATTACATTCTTACCTTTATAATTTTACTGTTATACACCAAAACGAATCATATAGAGAAGAAAAGAAGCCCATGATACCATGAATATTCAAGCTATTTCTAATGACCTCAGATATATGATAAAATACAAAGAGCAACAGCCATGGCTGCAATTCAGGAGGCAAAACCCACACAGGGGCTTCACCATTCTAGATTGCCATGCCAAGATGTCACTGATATTCGTCACATATATTCGATTGCCTTAATCACCCTCTAGCATTTCTTCCTCCTCATCTGTTCTTATGATTTATGACGAGTAGGGAGGCGAAGAAAGGAGCCATTGGGAATAATTTCACCCACAAACTCTCTCCCCTCACCCGAACCATCGAACAAGAAAGAACCTTTCACGTTGACTGTGAAAGAAAAAAAAATAGAGAGGAGAAGAAAGACGAAGAAGATCCACCACCAAAATTGGCATAGACTGTGCGACTTGATAGCATTGGTCTCATAGCAAAATGGGTGAGAGGAGGAGAAGATCTGAAGATTAGGCGGTGAGGCGGTGAGAGTGGAAGATTGTGGAAGTTCCTTTGCATATAGCTTAAAAAAAAAAAAAAAAAAAAAAAAAATTTCGCAAAAGGACAAAATTGTCGTCCAAGGATGCGCTTTAATAAGTACACCTACTTACGATATATTCGCTATAAAATTAAGTGCTCATGTAGGGCTGTGCATAAAACCCGAAAAATCAAATTAAACAGGTAACCGATCCGAACAGAACAGAAATTAACTAAACCAATAACAAACCGATTCAATCGGTTTGGTTTGTCACCAAACCGAATTATAATGGTTTGAGTTTGGTTATTTTTATTTTTGACCCACCCAACCCGAATTACTCTATAAAATGACATAGTTTTATATATTGTTACCTTATTCCTATCATTTGGCTTTATTACTACATTTTTATTTCTATATTGTTCTTATCGGAGACAATTTTATATGGTTAGTGTCTCTATGAAATTTGTTTATTTATTTTGTGTTTCTTTTTCTAATAGAACTTTTATTTAGAGACCAAGAAACCAGTAAATTTCATTTTACTAATTGTTCTGGTTTGAAATTATTGAATGATTTGTAGTGCTTTTAATTGTTTAAAGTGTTGATGTGTGGGGAATACAACATCTATGATGATACGGAAGTTCACTCCACCACGTGGAATTATCTGAGTGGTCCAGCTGGCGTGTAGAAAAGTCTATGCTAAATACAGTGGCATTAGACCGATACGATACGCACTAGCAGAGACCGCAGTCACCGGCAGATTATTCAAGTGTCTAGCCTCGATCACTCGTGTCGATAATAGTCGAGTCGACACCAAGGCCCTTAGTCCAGATTCCCAGGCCCACATCCAACAGGTTACTTGAGCAGGGAGGCAAGGCCCATTTAAGGGTAATTCTGTCAATAGACAACGCCGCCTTATACTTTAGGGCAGAAGGTGGACCTAAACCTATAAATACATCATTCCAGGAACTACGTAAGGCTTGATTCCTGGATTTAAGGCAGGATACGTAGGCAATCCAAGATACCTTCTTGGACTCAGCCATAAAACACCCAAAAACACTACCTTTCCTAAAAAGTACAGCCATTCGACCCCTTTACAGCTCACCCTTAGATTACACGTGGCCCTGTTGTTCCGGTGGTGCGTTATTCAGCATCATCACATATATACCCCTACTCATAATAAATGCTTGGTTTGGAATATGAAATGGGTATAAATATATTAAAGGTTCTAGAAGGTTGTCACAGAGAGGAAAACCTTGAAAAGAATATGCAGATTCTATGTTTACAGCAAGTAAGATGGCATTAGCATATGACTATATGAGAGACTGTTTCTTTGTATCAAGAACCAACTTTTTGCTCCTACCCCTAGTTAACCTTGAAAAAAGATGCAACAGCCTACATACACCGTTTTAATATTATTACAGGGGTATATTAATAACTTCGTCCGGAAATTTGAGTGGGTCAATGCACCCCACCCCTATCATGTTGGATCCGCCCCTGGGTGGTGGTGGGGGGACTTTTTACCATAGATTTACTAGATTGTTGTAGAAAATATTGACTATTTTTCATCCTCTGTTATGTATCGTTTAATGAGTACATTAGGTGACTTTTTATCTAGGACCAAAGTGAACAAATGTTATCGTTCTACAATAAAGTTGACACCTCCATAAATATTGCCACAAGAAAAAAGGGATCGGGGATCCGATCCGATGGATGCATCCGATGGTTTGCCTCTATGTATATATGATCATTATGCTGTAGAACATAAAAAGTCATGTGAAATCATCATAGCATAAGCATCTTCGGTGCAAAACAAGTGTTATCTGGTTTTGATTAAACAATTCACAGTTTGAATCAAACCTGAATCATTGTATTCTGAAAGATATTTTTATTAATTTATAAATGTGATAGCTTTAAAGATGAAAAAAAAACAATTTGGTGCTTGTTTGGATTTTGTTGGGAGAGATTGTCCATACCTTTGAAAAAAATTGTGCAAGTGTTGGACATATTGCCCACACTCTTAAATGATAAAGAAATAAAGTAACACATTTACTAACACCAATTGATTTTAGTAGAACGGTAAGCGCTTAATCTTAACATGGTATCGGAGTCAGAGGTCACGAGATCGAAACCTGGTTGGAACATTATTTAAAAAAAATTGTGCAAGTGTTGGAGAAATTGCCCACATTTGAGGGGGTGTTGTAAGAGATTGCTCACACTCTTGAAAAAAAGTATGCAAGTGTTGGACAGATTGCCCACACTCTTAAATGATTAGGAAATAAAGTAGCACATTTACTAACACCAATTGGTTTTAATCAGAACGGTATATCTATTATGCAATCAGAAGCATGTTGAATCACTTCAACAAGCCTTCAACTTTTGGTGTTAGACATCTCTTCATAATTTGCATATTCAGTGATCGCTTGTAATCGAGTTTCCGTTTAATAAATGTTGTGGCAACGAAATGGAAATCGACATGCGAAGAATGGTGTATATGTTGTCTTAGCAACGTTTCACAAAGATTCGTGTCTTTTCAAAAGACATGTTTTTGTCTACAAAAATACCACATTGCAAACAAGAAACATCGTCCATAAATCATAAGCATCATCACTTCATTTTTTTTAGCTCTTCCATAGCTGTAGCCTTCCACTCAATTTTAACCGTGTAGTAGCAAGTGTTTTTAATTGATAGGTCTTTTAGGGTGTTTTATCGACGCCTTTTACTTCCGGCATCACATTTTAACTATTATTACTATTAGATATTGTCATTGACAACACAACAAATCTGCTCTCATGACACCACACTGATTTCAATCTTTCAAGAGTCGTTTTAAAATTGAAATTCAACTTTGGAGAGGTAAAAAAGAAGCTTCAACATCTGCAAAGTCGAATTTTGCCTGAAGTGTGATGTTCTAATAGATTCAACGTGGTCCCATTAACTTCGTCATGTTTTTTATTTTATTTATAAAATTGTAAAATTACTTCTGGCACCACATATGAGAGACTTCACTACTCGTTGACGTTCGTATTAAACTACCACCGATGTTTGTTTCATATGTGAAATGTCATTACCACCGCCGTTACTAATCATTACTCACATTTTGTACAATAAAACGTCAATGTCGGATGTTTTGAAGAATTAGTAACGTTACTAACACTGACATTTCTTATCACAAAAAGTAATCGTGGTTTTTAATGTAATTTTTTAAGTATCTTAATTACCCGTGATACTGCCGGTGAAAACCGGATGCTTATAGAATCCACTTGTTCATATATTTTTTTTAGCAAGACAAGATATATTAATCATTCTACAATGAGCATTGTTACCCTAGAAAAAAGTAGCATAATTAATGGCCCCATAATCGATTTATTCATACATCATACTTCGTGTAAATTTTAAGGTTAAAGGTTGTAAAGGACGGGTTTTAATCTAAAATAGTTGAGAAGGATAAAAATGTAGTAACACATGTACAAAAATGTAGTAACAAATGTGATGACTGTCCTTCTAAACCATTTAAGTTTAAAACATGTCCTTATGGACTCTGACCCCTAAATTTTATATGTAAAGAAGTCGAAATATGTTTTAATTTTTTTTTTATATGACATTTTAAAATTTGTCGAACTCTCATCGGTTAATCCAACTGACGGCGGGTTCAGCCAGTCAACGGTTCAATTCCGATCCAATCGATTAACGGGTTTGGGTAAACAACATTTCTCCCTATTTCCTATTATATAAGAAGAGAATGGTTGAGGGGAGGGTGACAAGTGTTTTTTTTTATTGGTCCCTTTTTTTTTCTTGTTCATGGGGCGGCCCAGCCCAGTTTTTTTATTTTTATTTTTATTTTAACTGTTCATGCGGCGGCCTAACTCAGAAATTTTTTATTTTTTTTATACTGTTTATCGGCCCGGTTGTTTTATTGGTTCTTTTATTTTTTTGAACTTTTCATCGGCCCAGTCCAGAAAATGAAATTAAATGGTTTAACCCAATTTACACTTTTTTTTTGGTTATTTTATTTTTTTAATTTTTTGTTTTGGTTCTTTTATTTTTTCCTAACTGTTCATCGGCCCAGTCCAGAAAAGGTGGTTCGGTTGTTTTTTTTACTGTTCATCGGCCCGGTCCAGAAAAGGAAATGAAAATGGTTTAGCCCAATGTACATTTGTTTTTTTTTATTGGTTCTTTTTTTTCCCCTGTTCATCGGCCCATTTCAGAAAATTTTGGTGCTTTTGTTTTTTTTACTGTTCATCGGTCCAGTCCAAAAAAACAAATGAAAATGATTTAGCCCAATTTACCTTCCTATAAAAGTATTTTATATAAAGTTTTTAACAATTACCGAAATTCCCTCCTTCACCGTTGCAGATGGCAGGCCCTCCCCCTCCCCCTTCTACCAAGCCACCACACCGCCAGAGAAAATATTGAAAAAAACAACAGCAAACTGCAACCACCATCTCCACCAAACACATCATCTTTTAAACACTACATCTCCACCATTAATCCATGAAATCAACACGTCTTTTTATGAATCCGTAGCAACCAAAAAAAATTGAAAGATGGATAACAAATCAAAATTATGAAGCACACACCCCTGAGAGTCTGAACAATTATAGTGGATAAGAAACAATCAATATATCACTCCAAAAGAGAATCTCTTACAAAATTGAAGAACCAACATTAAAATACAAAAAAGAAGAGAAAAATAGGAACTAATATTTATTAATTATTTACAATGAAAGTCACCTGAAAAGAGATGTGATTATCGGCAAGGTCCAAATGATCTTCTTCTTTGTTTTTATCACATAACTTTTCACCGCTTTGGGAAGGAGGAGGTGGAAGATAATTAGGGGTAGAAGGTGAGGAGAAGGCGGATGAGATGGTAGTTCTTTTTGGGTGAATGAGAAGAAGGGTTTGAGTTAAATTGTTGCATTTTGGAGGACTCAATTGTATCAACTTTTAACGTGCGAATCAGAGGGAATCAATACGAGCCTTCACAGATGCAGGTTCTGGTTGACATGGAGATCGATACCGTACTGATTCGTGATAAAGGCTCAGTCTTTAAGCCTTTGAAAGATCACTGAAGATCTGGGGTGATGAAATCCCCAAGATCTTTCCTTTTACAGCACCAAATGGCTTCACATCAAGGCAGATGAACCATTCTTACCGTTACTCTGCACAAAAACAAACGATTAATCCAATATACGAATCATAATAGCAAATAAAGAAGTAGAATCAAAAAATGAAGGAACGAAATCACCATTTAAGCTCCGCATCAGAGAATTATATTGAAAAGGAAAGGCCGGGCCTTTCATGATTCGATATGATAAACGTGAGCAAATCAACTCCGAATCAAACGTTCATTGCTCGAAATCACAAGAATAAGGAAGGAAATGGACAAACTGCCGGATTTTACTGAGAATCGAAAGGATTCGTTATTGAATGTGGGGAAAAAGCGGATGAAACGGCAATGAGATAGAAAAACAGAGTTTCTCAAAAAATTCGCCTAAGAAATGAGTAATCGAATCAATTTTAGGGGAAAAAGCGGATGAAACGGCAATGAGATGGGAAAACAGAGTTTTCCATAAAAATTCAGCTAAGAAATGAGTTATCGGATCAAGTTTAGGGGATTTTGATAAAATAAAAAAAAACGCGGGTCAAAGGTTGTTAAGAGGGTTGGGCCAGACTTTTGTGAAACACGGCCTCATAAAAAAAATGGCAGACCAGATTTTTATTTCAATCAGTCCAACAGCCAATAAAAAGTCTAATGAATAATTAAATTAATTAATTAGATTATTAACCAAACAAATTGGTAAAGTAACTAATTAAAAATCTAATTAATTATTTAAATTTCTGACAAAATGATATTGATAAAGTGAATATATTGTATTTATAATTTTTATTATAATAATAAAGGGTCTATCGCGTTTAACATTCTTCGCGATCTTTCTCTTTCAATTTCAAAAGAGATAGTTGCGTAAGATAGCATTTATAAAAACATCACAAAAATATGGCCAAAAAACCAACACAAAACCGCAAAACGCAAAACTATGTTGTAAGCGATTTTTAAGGCTTTACCAAACTAAGACCATATATCTTGTGTTATATTCTAAAATCCGTGAGAAAAATGAAACAATACCGTGGTTCACCATATCCAAATGTATTATCCAAACCAAGTTTTATGCTTATATTTTAATATTTACTTTCAAGAATGTTTCTATACCGAGGGTATTATCAGGGCCTTGCGGTGCAAGGCCCAAATCACATAGTAGATTCAATATACTCGATCACAGTTCACTAGAATACGCTCTAGGGTTTCCTAAAGGGATCAAATACGAACAGATTAAGGAAATTTTCAATTCGAGTGAAATTCGCAAAATGGGTGGAGGAATGGAAGCTAACAAGAACCGTTGGGTAGAGGATTGGTCATCGGCCCGAGAGAATCTGGAGCACAATTTCAGATGGAGCCGCCGCAACCTTGCTATCGTCGGCCTCTTTGGCATCGCCCTTCCCCTCCTCGTTTACAAGGGCATTGTCCGTGAATTCCATATGCAAGATGAAGATGCTGGGAGGCCGCACAGAAAGTTTCTGTAAGCTTTTTTATTTGTTTGAAGTTGTGTTTAGTGATGGCGATGAAAATAAATTGTTGTGAGAAAAGGGAAGTTGTGGATTGCCTCACATATGTACTGCTGAAATTTTCTGATTTTTCATTTCAGAACACAGGTCTTTTGTGATTGTTACTCAATTGTACTCTTTGAGTTTATTGTAATTTTGTTCGAATGATACTACTGTGTTGTGTTGCTGTTTGGATTAAACTACTCCTATGCCAAATTTTGGAATTTTATATAATCATGGCATGGCATGGCATTGTTCCAGAGAGCGGGTAAATCAGTATCTATTTATCAAGGTTTGATCTTTGAGCCTAACGAGCCAATTCTGTCTACAATTAATCATAGCCAAAAAGGTGTTATCCCAAAGTTGTTGAATGAGATAAGATTCTTTATAAGTTATGTTCCTCATGTTGCTGTAAGTGATAGCTGTGCTGAAATGTGATAGGATGTGTTACAATTCCGAATGAAAGGACATATGTCATTTTAAATGGTGTCAACGGTGGATGATTTTCAAGAAAATACACAATCGGGCAAAGAAGTCAGGTCTAAATGCTAAGCTTAGTTCTTGGTGTTGCAGGTAGGCTAGTTAAGGGAAAAGGGCGTTACTTTACGACGTCTTTCTCAATCTTGAGGACTAGCCGCCTAACATGTATCTAGAAGTTGCAGGATCAGGGCCATGGGTTTCAAGATACAAAGTTTGAGCGTCTCAAGCCCTCAAATCACCGATTCAAACCAAATCATCCCGATTCTATATTATGCCAATTGACATTTTTGTCAATCCAACATTAAGACCACAAGGATTTGGTCTAACCCTGATGGAGAATGAGAGACGGGGTTGGAAGCCTATGGATGGCCTCAAGATACCCTATCATTAAGGGCACAGTTCTTGTAGATGAGAGACAGTCACACGGAGGAATAATTTGCAAAGGAATATGCACATTTTCGCAGTATCCAGAACCAAACATTTTGTTCCTTACCCCTAGTTATCCATTGTTCTTTCTGGAACTTTCTATGATAGATTCCATAGATTGTTTTTCACCCTTGATTATGTCTCTCCTCCTAATAAGTAGATAGATGTCTTTAGCAACAGTAACTCATTGAGCTTAATTCGCATCCTTTTTTGGTTGGTGGGTTGATGATTATCATGACGAGCACGGATTGAAATGGTCAGTAGTAAAGATGTCAGTGGTGTGTATTACATAGTATGTAAATTTCATAATGGACTCTGATCACGTACTAGGCACCTAGTTAACCCTTTGTCTTTGTTGGAACTTTCTACCATAGATTTACCAGAATGTTGCAGAACATATCGACATCCTCGATTATGCATCTCCTCCTAATGACTAGAAGTCTTTAGCAACAGTAGCTCACTGCATTTTTTATTGGTGGGTTGATTATTACGACGATCTTGAATTGAAATGGCCAGCATGCAAATTTTATACGGATCTCTAATCACCTACAGGGTATCTGATCACCTACGACGATCTTTAAGAACTCAAAAAAGAAATGAAGGCAATAACACAACAAGAGAGGCTGCAAAATTTGCTAAAGTTTTTTTCCCTATGATGCACCGACACTTCAATCTGGGGGCCGTGCGTTGTGTCTGACATATTTCCGACACGACACGCGACCGACACGCTCCGACACGTGTCGGCTGATTAAAATAATATTAGTTAAAATTTTAATATTCGACACGCCTCCGACACGATATCGACACTTCCCGACATGACACCGACAATGAGGAGTACCTTGTTTCGCACGTGTGTGCTTTAGAATTATAGAACTTCATAAAATTGCTGATGCATGTTTTGGTTTCTCCAATATTTAAGAAGGCTTTTTGTGTACTCATTTCTAGTGCACATTCTTATTGGACACAGTTTATACAGTTGTCAAGAGTCTGGTTGGATGTTTTTGAAATGAGAATTTTGTACTCCGGATTTCTGCTGCTTATACAGAAATTAAGTTTCACCTTGTGATTGATTATATTGATTTTCGGACATCTGTATTGTCGTTGACCAAATTTATATTAATTGCCAAATATGAAATTTATGAAGCCTTGCGCTTATGATTGTTTCGACAGAACCAAAAGGCTCTTTTGTATGTCTATGGAAAAATCTGAAATGCCTTTATTTTTTTGGGACAATTATTCAAAAAGACACATATTGGACTTAATTAGGCAAAAAAGACATCCAAAACAAACAATTAGTTATAAGGACGAAAATGAAGTAGATAGACCCAAATACCCTTAATGAATAAAAGAAAAAAAAAACAGGCGCATTGTTTTTTTTTTATTTAAGAAAGGCGTTGAACGCCTCAACATAAGGGTTTTTTTTTTTTTTATTGTAATAGCAGGCGCTGAAATATGTTTTATTTTTTTATTTTTTTATTTTTACCGATTCATTGACCACCGCGATGGCGTGACAACCCCGCTGCATTGACCACCGTGACGCGTTGACCACCGCGATGCCGTGACCACCGTGACGCATTGACCATCCCGCATGTAGTGACCACCGTGATGCAATGACAAGAACATTTGCAACGATTTATGCAGTGACATTTGATTTTTGCTCATCGGACTAGACCTATGTTAGAGTCTTAAAAGTTTTTTTTTTTCTGGTGACCACCGCGAAGCAGAGACACCCCCGATGCCGAGACGCCCCGATGAAGTGACAGCGCGATGCATTGACCACCCTAGATCCATTGACCACCTCCACGCAGTGGCCACCTCCGATGCAGAGTGTGACCACCCCCGATGCAGAGACACCGCGATGCAGTGACCACCCCCGATGCAGAGACACCGCGATGCAGTGACACCCCCGATGCAGAGACACCAAGATGCAGAGACGCCGCGATGCTGAGACACCGCGATGTAGGGACATTGCGACGCATTCACCACCGCGATGCAGTGACCAACCCAATGCATTCACCACCGCGATTCATTGACCACCATGATACAATGAGCATCCCAATGCAGTGACCACCTCGATGCATTGACCACCACGCTGTAGAGACACCGCAATGCAGTGGTCACCCCCGATGTAGAGACACCGCGATGAAGTGTGCACCCCATATGCAGAGACACCGCGATACAGTGACCACTCCCGATGCAGTGATCACCGGGATGCAGTGACATTTGATGAAGCAACACCTTGATGACATTTGATATTTTTCCGACTTTATTTCATAAAATCAATTTCTTTTCTTCATAAAATCGACTTCAAATGGCTATATCTTTTGATATAAAACTACGATCAGCATAAATCCTTCACCTTAATTCATATTTTTATGCACTGACATCGGCAATCATATATGCAATGATATCAACATTTTATGCAGTGACATCGGCAATCATATATGCGTGACATCAACAATTTATACAGTGACATCGGCAATCAGATATGCAGTGACATCAACATTTTATGTAGTGACATCAGCAATCATATATGAATGACATCAACAATTTATGTAGTCACATCGGCAATCAAATATGCAGTGACATCAACATTTTTGTTGAACATTTTGTCCCGAAATTAAGAAGATTTTTCAGGGGAAATCGAGCTTATGAGCCGCGTCGAGCTATATTGAGAACTTAGCCAGTCGAGTTCGATGTTGCCTTTTTATGGCTCAATCGAGCCCAAACTTTTTTAGTCGATTCGAGCTCGAGCCATAAAGAGTATCGACTCGACTCAGATCGATTACACCCTAATGTGAATGACACTACACTTATTTTACAAAGTTACCAAATTTTGTATGAAATTGTATATGCAGTGACATCAATTCTCTAACTGCATCAATTCTCTAACTGTAAATGCAGTGACATCAATATCACCGCATCAATTTTATTCCAAATCATACACAAACCCACCATCAACGTATAGCTTTTCTTTCTTTGTTTCAAGGTGATGCATGTTAAACTAATTGATCATTATTACATCATGATCAACGGTGTCGATACACGATGCGACACTCGTTGTGTCACAACGGTTGTGTCCGGATCATTACTCAAAAAAAGAAAGGAAAAAATAAAATATCATCCGGAAAAAAAGTGCATGTGATAAAACAAAAATTCATTGACAGAACATATGTTGTTAAGCATTCTAAGCTTGAAATAGCAACCTGTACATGTTTTTTTTAGGGAAGCGACAGTACATATAAAACAAACAATAAGAAGCATAATATTATTGTTCATATCGACATGTAACAAAAGACAATATTTCTTGAGTCTTGATTTGGATGGAAAAGCGATAAACACTTGAAATGGAAACAATTATCGTTTTCTTGTACATGTTGACTCTGTAATTTTCCATCTTTCTTGATTTCTTCAAACTTCTATCTTCTTCCTCTTGAAAACATTGACAACTCCCTCAATGAAAACAAATATCAAATGCAAATGCAGTAACAATTATCAATGAAGTAAATTTTGTTTATGCAATGACATTGTCAATGAAATAACAATTGTATACATTGACATCAACATTGCACCAACAATGACACAATACCAAGAATAACACTACACTTATCATACAAAGTTACTAAATTTATGTATCAAATTGTATATGCAGTGACATCAATGTCACTGCATTAATTCTCTAATGAAGTGACAGTGCAACGATACTCTCAATGAAGACGACATCATTTGTCACCATATCTTCACCGATACTTTACGACTCCACATCTCCGGTAACACCGTGGTCACCATGTTTCAGCCTTACCCACTTCACCTAAAATCAACGCACAAAAATCACACATAACTTCAAAGTTGAATGCATAGATATCTTGTCTGCATCATGTTAAATTAGCTATGTTCAATAAACAAGCTATTTTAAAACACTTAAGTTGTTGTTTGAAAATTGAATCCATTAACATACAAAATCAATTGTTTTAGTAATTCATTTTTCAATTGAGTAAGCTGTGCATCAGAGAAATTCCATTTAGACATAGTCATCATCCTCAGCCTGATGTCCCTGTATGTTTTATCCTCACTTGCACTACTGAGAAACCACACAAAATTTAATCTTAAAGAGAATAAAACCAACCAACCAACAAACAAAAAAAATTATTGTTACAGTATAGAAGCTGATGGGAATGCTGAGTGCACTCTGCTGATCAATCGAAGATATCGGCGACTCGCGACATCATGAAGATCGACCGGCCTGGCGACGATGCGAAGACTCGGCAACCCGTCGATCGCCTTTGATATAGTGTATAATGTAGAAAGCGGTTAATTAGTTGTAATCTGTTATAACCGTTTGTAACTTACTTCTAACTGATTCATGAGGTGTATGATGTTATAAATACCCCATGATCAGCCATATTGTAAACAACTTGTAACTTTTACATGATCAATAATAATTCCGCATTTTATTTTGTTTGTTTGTAATTCTACAAACTTCAATATGGTATCAGAGCGGGAGGTCATGGGATCAATCCTTGCTACAAACATTGTTTACCCAATTATATTGTGCAAGTGTTGGGCCCCTTTGTTGGCCTTGTTGCCCTTTATATGCCTTTGTATGCCATGTTGGCCCGGGTTTTTTATAGGCCCACACTTGAGGGGGCGAAGGAAATATAGTTGCGCCTTTACTAACACCAATTGGTTTTAGTACAACGGTAAGCGCTTGATCCTTGAGAAAATATTGTTGTCCATTTACAGTAGGGTGTCTCAAAGGACCCCAAATATCCATGTGAACCAGGTCAAAAACAGCATTTACAGCAGTAGTAGGGATTCTTCTTCATTTTAGCCATAGGACAAACATAACAAAGATCATGATTACAAAATTGGACATCAGCAGATTGTGAACTGATGACTTGGAGTCTCTTATCAGGCAAGTGTCCAAGTATGTAATGCCATAAAAATGCATGATCTAATCTATCAGATAGAGTGTGATTCTCTACAACATTGATGACAGAGAGTCTTATTGGTTGATCCATGACATAAAGTCCTCTCTGTAACTCAGTTGAACCAATCATGTTCTTGTAAATTGAGTGTTGACAGAGACATTATTTCCATTAGGTAATCCCATTTTTATACCAGATGAGGGTTTTGGATTACTTAATAGATCTAATGATCCTACAATGTGATCCGTGGCACCAGAGTCCAAGATCCATTGTATTGATCTTACTAAATTTAGGTCACATGTTCCTATGGCAGGTGAGTAATGTGTGACAATGTCAGTAGGTTGGCCAACAGCAAATCCTACATGTCTAGGAGGATCACTCAGAAGAGCCATCAACTTGTGAAGTTGTTGTGCAGTAAGATTGGGAAACCCTGGTCCAGCAGACCTGCTTGGTGCCTGATCTTCTTCTGCTGACTGCTCCTATTCTAACATATTGGCTCTTTTTGATTTGAAACCAGGAGGAAATCAATGCTTCTTGTAACAAGTTTCATCGGTATGACCATTGAATCCACAAAAACTACATTGCATCTTTTTGGGATTTTTGGGCTTGGGATTTGCAGCAGAGTTAGGTCTGCTGACAGTCTGATTCTGTCCCTGTCCATTCTTCTGTGACAATAGGACCATATAATCTTGATTCTTGGCCTTGTTAGTCACATATGATTTCTGGCTCTCAAATTTGATTGCCATTGCAAAGGCATCATGAATTTCTGGAAAAGGCACCATCAGCATTGCATGTGAGACCATTGGTTCAAATTCATCCCTTAGACCTTTAAGGAATTTTATGACATGTTAAGCCTCCATATGATCCATCAGATTGCTGATTGCATTGCAGTGACATTGAGGATCACAGGAACATATTGTCACAGGCCGGATGGTCTTGATTTCTTCCCAAAGAATCATCAACTTTGTAAAATATTGATTGACAGAATCTGTGCCTTGTTTCAGCAGATGCATCTCTTCAAGAAGATCTGAAAGTCTTAATGCATCAACATTTGAAAACCTTGCTGCAAGATTCTTCCAAACTGCATGTGCACTCTTGAAATACATCAAACTTTGTGCAAATGGTGTTTTCAACAGAATTCAAGATCCATGATCTCACCATTGTATCACACTGCCTCCAAGCATGGAAGTCGGCTGAATCTGCTTCTGGCCTTTTGATTGTGCCGTCTACGAAGCCAATCTTGTTTTTGGTGATCAACACCATCTCCATGGACATTTTCCAAGGATTGTAGTTGTTGCCATTCATCAATGGCTGAACAAGAACCAGAAACGGATTCTCATTAGGATGAATATAGAAAGGACTGAAGGGACTTATTTCTTGTTTCTTAGCTGCCATGGCTTATCAAGAATTTCAGAATTGATTCTCAAATCAACAATGATGAAAAAATGATCAAGAATTGATAAAAAAACCAGAGGAAAAGATGACAGTTTACTCTCAAGAAACTGAAACTCAGAAAAGGGATGAAGAACACTCTCAAGTTTCTTCAAAAAATGCAGAAAAGCTTTTAGAAATTCTCAAATTTCTGCTCTGATACCATGATGGATCAGTAGAGAGATATAAAGCTAGATTAGTAGCAAAAGGCTACGCTCAAACATATGGGATTGATTATCAAGAAACTTTCTCACCAGTTGTCAAGATCACTACTGTTAGAGCCCTACTTGCAGCAGCAACCCACAATTGGCACCTATATCAGATGGATGTTAATACTGTTTTTTTACATGGAGATTTGCATGAAGAAGTATACATGCAGTTACCTCCAGGCTGTGCAGCAGCCAAACCAAATCCAGTTTGCAGGCTTACTAAGTCATTATATGACCTGAAGCAAGCCAGCAGACAATGGAATTGCAAATTGACTGAATCTTTGGAGGCTCAAGGATTCACTCAATCCAAAAATGATCACAGTTTGTTTACCAAGGGTCAGGACAGTCCTTCATTGCTTTATTAGTCTATGTTGATGACATCATAGCAGCAAGCCCAGTGAAGAATTTATTCAACAAGTAAAGGATGCTCTGCATCAGCAGTTCACCATCAAAGATCTTGGAAAATTGAGATATTTCCTAGGCATTGAAACTGTTAGATGTCCAAAAAGCATATCCATTTCACAAAGAAAATACACACTTAACCTCCTAGAAGAATATGAATTTTTGGGAGCCAAACCTGCTAAAACACCTATGGAGTCCAAGAAGACCTTACAACATGGTGACTCACCACTTTTAGAAGACAACACTGCATATAGATCCCTAGTAGGTAAATTAATTTACCTCACTTTTACAAGACCAGACATTGCCTTTGCAGTCCAACAACTAAGTCAATTTCTGGATACTCCTACTGAAAACTATATGAAGGCAGCCTATAGACTGTTGAGATACTTGAAAACCAATCCTGGCCAATGCATCTTTTTCCCAGCAGATAATAATCTTTTACTTAAGGGTTTTACAGATAGTGATTGGGCTGGCTGTCCTTAAACAAGAAGATCAGTATCAGGTTTCATGATGTTTCTAGGAGATGCTCCAATCTCTTGGAAGGCAAAGAAACAAACAACCATTGCTAGGAGTTCATCAGAGGCTGAGTACAGGGCCATGGCAAATGCAGTTTGTGAAATCCAATGGCTTATCTACATACTACAGGATTTACAAGTTCCAGTCCAGTTGCCTGTTGTCCTATTTTGTGACAATGCCAGTGCAATGAACATTGATCACAATCATGTTTTCCATGAGAGAACCAAACATATTGAAATTGACTGTCATGTTGTGAGAGACAAGGTCAAATCAGGACTCATCAAACTTCTTCCAGTCAATACCAAAGAACAAATAGCCGACATCCTCACCAAAGCCTTAGATGCACCTATTTTCTCTTATCTACTAGACAAATTGGGAGTTTCAAAGATCTTTCAGATTTCAAGTAGCTGATGGGAATGCTGAGTGCAAGCTGTTCATGAACCTCTCACAGCTTGATGGGGGGTGTTACAGTATAGAAGCTGATGGGAATGTTGAGTGCACTCTGCTGATCAATCGAAGATATCGGCGGCCTGCGACGAAGCATGAAGATCGGCGACCTGCGACGATGCGAAGACTCAGCAACCTGCTGATCAGTTTGATACCGTGTATAATGTAGAAAGCGGTTATTTAGTTGTAATCTGTTAATACCATTTGTAACTTACTTCTAACTGATTAATGAGGTGTATGATGTTATAAATACCCCATGACCAGCCACATTGTAAACAACTTGTAACTTTTACATTATCAATAATAATTCCGCATTTTATTTTGTTTGTTTGTAATTCTACAAACTTCATCATGGTATCAGAGAAACAAAATAAAATACGGAATTATTATTGATCATGTAAAAGTTACAAGTTGTTTACAATGTGGCTGATCATGGGGTATTTATAACATCATACATTAATCAGTTAGAAGTAAGTTACAAACGGTTATAACAGATTACAACTAAATAACCGCTTTCTACATTATACACTGTATCAAACGATCGACGAGTTGCTTTGAGTCTTCGTACTCGTCGGCGAGCCGCGGATCTTCATGCTCTCAGCAGGCTGCTGATATCTTCGATTGATCAGCAGAGTGCACTTAGCATTCCCATCAGCTTCTATACTGTAACAATTATATAAAACGAAAATTGCAAACTTTATTTCATAAGACCAACAGAAGGCTTCAATAAATTGATGCAATAAATTCAGTACAATAATTATCCCGAATGAAACGGCTGCAAATACGAAGAGAAATAAGGTGGTATTAAGAGAAGCTGAAAATTCTATGGGGAATTTATGCAACGGTACCAGATCCACATGTCCTGAATCAGTGTGCAATGGAAGAGGAGGGTGTCGACCTCCTTCGCTCCAAGGCATCGGAAAGCTCAGATCGGCGAGAGTTCTTTGAAACCGGCCGGAATCGGAAAAGCTGAAAGCCATAGCTGGGAAGCTGAAGAAGAAACGATGGAAGAAGAAGAAAAATGACAGGAGGAAGATTTTTTTTTACTCAGCGTTATTGTGTAGTCTAGGGGTAAAATATGAATGTTGAATAAAATATGTCCTTATAACTAATGATCTTTTAAATGTGTCCTAAGTGCCTAATTAAGTCCCAAAACACGTCCTTATAAACAAATAACACTATTTTTATTTTCTTTTATTGTTTTTGGCCATTTTTCCTTGCATTTTGATTGGTAGTTTGTTTTCCGATTACTGATGCATCTGATGGTAGATCATGTAGTATTTAAAGGGGGGGGGGGGTGGGGGGTAAGGGGTGTGGATATCTATCTTTTGTATTTTGGTTTTTCCTGGCAACCCTCCACCCCCCAAAAAATATATATATATAGCTGCCCGGTGCAACAGATTTTTGTTGGTTCAATCTGCATAGGAACTGGTCTCAGCACTTCCATCGTCGTCTTCACTGAAACTGGATGGGATCTCCGTTGCAGGCCTGCTATATACAAATGTCAGCAAGAGGATGAATATGTTTAAACATTCGTATTGAATCACAAGCAAGAAAAACGGAAAATTGCTCAACGCCTCAGTCTAAAAAGCAAACGATTTACTGGAGTTGTCCATGATGGAGTATCATCAGGACTCAGGAGCAGGGGCAGCGCTATGTATTAAGATTTGGGTCACCCGACCCGCTAAAAAAATTATTACAATGGAATTTTTTTTTTATATACACATTTTATATGTGTACCGACCCCCTTATTTTTATATATTGATCTCTATTGACCCTTATTGAACTATAATATGTAACATTATTCTTAGTAATTGTAAAAAATATGACAAATTACCGATCCGTATCACTAAATCCCTGGAGCCGCCCCTGCTCAGGAGATGCTTTCCTATACTACAGTGGAACAACAAATATTGAATGCAAGTATCTTTGCAGTCACTTACTGTAATCTCATATCCTTATGCAAACACTTGGTTAGAGCCGAACCAAAATGATCATGCGCTGCTCTCTCTCCAAATAGTTTCACCTCTTAAATATATGTTTTCAAAGCAAAAAGGTATCAGAATCAATGAATAAAAAAGACAACTACTTTACAGTAAAAACGGTTAATCGAACCTTTGTCATTCGTTTAGAAGACCCTTTTTGTTGACCATAAAGACTTCTATAGCTTTTATGAATACTTTACTAGCTTCAAAATCCTCTTCATGAGCAACCTTCGTGTGTCCGCTATTATAGTTATGCAGCCCGGTTTCGATGTGCTTGTACATTATTGACCATCACATGATAGGGAATAGAATGACGATGTCCAGAACGAGAATTTAACTTCTTTCTCCCAATACCGTGCTTAGCCTTCTCATAGGGATACCTGCTTTCATAAACAGGAGCGTCTATCATAGAACCCTCATACATATCCATGACTGAGCTTTTCCTTGAGAGAGATCCGTTCTCGTTACTTAAAATAGGTGATTCACGCTTGAGCCTGGGCTGAAAATACGGTTCGGAATCATCAGATGCAGATTGCGTTTGTATTCTTCTCCCATCAGCATCAGAGTTACGAGAGTTTGTCTTCAAGTTGTGACCAGAGACCAGCAATGTATGAATTGTGCCGATTAATATCATTTTGTATGCACAAAGAGAGAACATGAATGAGCTGAGTGAGTAGCAAGCAGCAATAGACACGGCTTGCTTAAAACCTAAGATCGGTGAATACACGGAAATCCACATACCATGGCAAGATAATGGTTCTTGTATGCTATTGATGCATCAAACGGTCGAGGAGGACTAGGTTCTTCGATAAGATAAGATCCTGTTATCAAAATGTACATACATGAAAAACTAACCTTCAAGCAAACAGTTCAATCACAAAAAAATAAAACATAACAGCATATGACGAGCACCGAGCAATACTAAAAACAGCCAGATATGATTTCACCTTGACACATCAACGTTCCGGATACTTCGGTAGTAAATGCATATTCATCAATTTGCAAGAAAAAAAGTTTACGAATTTCATACATACACAGGTGTATAAAATTTCGTGTAACTTGCAACAATAGCATAAATATGTGATAAGATAAATACACAAGAACCAGAGGCATGCATCTTAAAAATGCAGAGAAACACACAAGTCTAGAAACTACATCTCTGAAACATCAACACTCTTGTGTGTACTCACCGTATATGAAACCTTGCATGCCATACCTGACAACCAAACCATGAGCCATAGAGCCACAAGTAAGCGATTTCATTCCTTAACACGCTTTCACGCTAGAAAACGTATACTCATTCGGTCCTACATAATCAGAGGCCCTCCTCATCTCACAAAAAGGCGGCCCAAGCATACATACATGTGATAGTTACAACAAGTGTAACCAGAAATCATTGCTGTCCATGAATATACGTCTTTATCAGGCGTTTCATCAAACAGGTTACACACACTCGAATAACACCAACATAACAAAAGAACGCCAAAAATGAAGAAATATCGTGAAATTAATTTACCCTCATAAAATTTCTCCAAAGCTTCAATCTGAGCACGACTTTTGACGAGCCCTTTCTTGTTCGATTCAGGTACTGATTTATCACCTTCTGAATGCCCTTCACTTGATTCTAGTGCATGCAAATCAAGAACTAAAACATAAGCAATGCTAAGCATGACAAGCTCTCAAGATGCATATTGTTTTCTCCGCCAAAATGGAAAAATAAAATTGTAAGGTCTGTGCATGTAATCCTGATAAAAAAGAAGGCAAGGTACATTTGAAAATATCATCTGAAAGGTCAATTCTTTTCGTTAAAAGGCGTGGTTCCCAGATCATGCTGGTATATTAATTAGCTAGTTATCTTCTCCTAGTTCTCAGGAAGATGGTGGAAAAAAGCAGCAATCATCAAAATTATTGGAGACATACTTGGTATCCAGATTCAGTGATCAGAAATTCATCTTCGATTCGTATTCCAATGCCGTCAAACCTGCACATTGCATATAATTGTTTTCGTGTACTGGCACAAGATTTTATAATAGCCCCTCAATGGGCCTGACTATCCAGAATTAATTCAGTCCAAGGAAACTCGGCAGTGAAACTTGACACAGAGCTTTTTAACATGGCGCCTTGAGAGAGAATTGCGATTATCTTGTTTTATGGACGAGATTTCATACAAGACAAATATCTAGGAGCTTATCTGGCCAATAAGGGCCATACATAACTATCTTACCGAAGCTACTTCCTTTCTTAGCATTCTATAGTACTTAGCTTCAACATGTTCTTCCTTTTTTACTATTCCAATGCTGTATTATACAATTTATATTTCATGGTTGTCTACAGTTTCCTGAAGTTGCTACAGTGATAACACAACATTCATTACTTAATGTTAAGCAGCTAATTTTCCGATGAATTTTCCAGATGATCGAAGGAATCTGTGTTAGAAAAAGTTTTTATTTCAGGACATAAGCTCATCTCTATTGCAAGCATTCAACAGGAATTAACCAAGTGGGGTGGCAATCTGGCGAAGCAGGAACATACCTCTCAGGAATTAGGTGGGATGTAGACTCCAGCTCACCTGCCCCATGAGATAAGTGCAGAAAGTTCCATCAATAAAGAAAGAAAGAGGGCTTAGTTCCAAGTATATTTGAAGCATGACAACATGGGCAGCCCTGGAGATTCTACTGTGAGTGTCTACAGTCAAAAGATACCCTATCATCCAATCAAAACACAATGGCCTGCTGTGTTTATGTGCTTGCTTCTGGTGTGTTTGTGATAACACGTGTCATGTTTTGATTGAATGATATCGAATCTCCATTTTGAGGGAAACTTGCAGTTGAATTTTCCCTTTTACCAGCCGAAGCCGAAGCCGAAACCGAAACCGAAATAAGGTTTGTGACAGCTTCTGTCCTTGAGGACTAGCCCGCAAAATAATATAATCAGACAACAAGGTATCTTTAAATATGGGATATAGATTCGAAATATTATAACATTAAAGTCATTCCATTTAGTTCCAAAAATTAATACAATGAATTATATTTTCAATAATAACCTAATTCAAATGTTTGCAATGTAATGAGAATTTTTTAGATTAAATAAATATGTCATTCAATTTGAAATATCCTACCCACCCCTTCACATATATCTTACCTTATAAACCATAGCATATCTTACTCCAGCCAACCTTAATTCATTATCCTGCTCTATTCATCACTCAAAATGTCATCTTTTTATATAATTTGTTTCATTTCAATCTAGCATATCCAAACGCAATAATAGAATTAATTTATTTCATTACATTCCATTGCGTTCGTATTATTTTATTCATTCAATTTCATTCATGCATAACAAACATGTTAATGAAATATTCTTTTCATCTTTCAATAAAAATTCTTTTAAAATATACGTTCTCCCGTACAATGCTAAAATCAGAAATATAACCACAATTATTGGCATCGGTATAACTTTTGGACATGTTGTTTTGTCTGTTTTTAACTCGATCTGACGTCAGAAACGAATACCATCTTAAATAAAACAATTTTAATGACTTCAATAAGTTTGAAGGGTCTTTTTTTATAGTACATATTATGCATATTAACTGAATGTAATCCCATTGTTATGCGTCCCTGTGCAATACACATGTTATTGAGTATAAACTCGTGGGGTCAGGATCCACCGTCAAAATTGTATATCCAAATTCTCTGTCTAATAAAAAAATGGCGTCGTTTTGTTAAAGGATTACCGTGTTCATTCTTCTCTATGGGCATATGACTTTTCCATTTTCTATTCCATTCTCTTTTCTTTTTTTTTCGTGAAAGTTTTTCTATTCCATTTCTATTCCATTCTACATCTGTTTTTGTTTTCCTCAACTCAAATTTGAACTACCTTTTTTTTTTCCCTCCAAACTTGAACTAGTGAAGTCTTTTTTTTTTTTTTGGGAAGGGTACTGAAGTAATTTCCTTCCATAAACCCCGTAACCCCTGCATCTTTCTTGGTACCTTTTACCTAGATCGCCTGTAGGTTTTCGGAGTTCCAAAGGCAGAATATGGAGGCGGTTGCACATTGTCACCTACTCCCTTCATCCTCAATAGACACACTCCTCAGTCCAGTGAAGAGCTTCCTCCCTCCCTATCGCCGCCCTCCATATCGCCGCCGTGTTATGACACACTTGTCAATGAAGACACCCCCTGCGGGAGACAACGAAAAGGGTTTTTCTGCACCACCCCCCGACGGCCATGGTATATCACTACGACTTACCCAGGAGGGCCAGGACTTCTTTCAGGGTAAGCATCTATTTCGTCTCCTGGAGCACGTGTTTCCCGATCGCCGGCGTTATACGTTTTCTGTTTTTTTTTTTTCCGTTAAATATTATTATTAAATAGTGTACTACTATTTGGTTGGAGTTCATTGTCAACTTGCTATATATATTGCTATTATGTATAGATCTATTGTTATTTCTGTTGCCTTGTACGGCTAATATGATTGTGTATCATTCTGTGGAACCTTAATAAATTAATCGATATAGAGGCGAATAATACACTAGTACAAACCGATGCTGTCAAATGCATGTCTCTGTTGTCCCTTTGTGACTAATTTCATTAAGAACAATAGGTTGAATGTTACCCTCTAAGTCTCTTTACCTAAGGCACATAACTGTATCTGATGTGAGTGAGATTATTGAAGTATTGACTTGGTTACGTTATAGAATATAGAATTTTGGATTATTAAAATTCTAAGGTTGAATTTGCTCACATTAATATTCTACTTTATGTTGCAAACTGGGTATGGTAACTTTGTTGATCTTCATTTCGCTAAACAGAAATGAAAAGGAACACTGAGGTGAATCTAAATTTAGTTGTGTCTTTCGTGACACAAGTGTACGTGCCTATTGTAGCACTAGACGTAGTGCATGTTGTAGCACTAGACGTACCAGTGACCGGTTAATCTCATCCTCTGGATGAAAATTTCGGTGGTGCAACGTCTAGACACGTACACTTGTGTCACAATCACATTTGGACAAGGATACACCAAGGTGAATCCAAATGTGATTGTGACACAAGTGAACGTGTCTAGACGTAGCACCACTGTCCAGTTTTTCTTTGATAAAATGCCTGTCCACTTCCACATGCTTGGTCCTATCATGATGCACGGGGTTATGTGAAATATCTATGGTAGACTGATTATCACAATACAAGATCATAGGAGAAATTCTATGGATTCAAAGATCATCCACAATGATTTTGAGCCATAGTAATTCACATACACCAATAGCCAGGGATCTCTGCACTGTACCTTGCTACAACAGGTTGTTTCTTACTTCTCCATGCTATAGGATTCCCAAACAAGAACACACAATGTCCAGAGGTAGATCTTCCATCATCTTGACACCCTGCATAATATGAATCTGTGTAGGCAGCCATAGTCTTCTGATCCCCTTTTTGAAACAGGATGCCTTTGCCAGGACAACTTTTCAAATAGTAAACAATCCTTTCAGCAGCCTTCTGATGACATATCTTTGGATTATGCATGTTTCTACTCACTACATTGACAGCATAGGCAATATCTCGTCTGTGGGATAGATAGATGAGTCTTCCCACCAGTCTTTGATAGGATTGCTTGTCCACTGGTTCATCTTCTGGTGCAAGGGTCAGACCATGATTAGGGTCAATAGGGGTATCCACTGGTTTGCGTCCCAGCTTTCCTAGATCCGTAAGAAGATCTAGGATATACTTATGTTGGCAGATAAAGATCCCAAGTTCAGAGTATAGGACTTCAATTCCTAGGTAGTATTTCAACTTCCCTAGTTCTTTTATATCGAACTCTTTGCATAAAAAAGACTTTAGGAAGGCATTGCCACCCACATCATCTCTAGTGACGATGATATCATCAACATACACAAGGAGAAATGAGATATTTCCAGATCGATTATGCTTGATGAATAGGGTATGATCCCCTTCCCTCTGTTTGTATCTTAGATTCACCATAGTTTTGGCAAATCTACCAAATCAGGCCTTAGGAGATTGTTTAAATCCATAGAGGGCATTGTTTAGTTTACAGACCTTACCCTTATCAGTCTGAAATCCCGGAGGGACATCCATGAAAATGGTTCCTCCAAACCACCTTGAATAAAAGCATTCTTTATATCATATTGATATAATTTCCAGTCTAATATGACTGCCAAAGATAACAAGACTTTCATAGTGTTCATTTTTGCTACAGAGGCAAAGGTTTCAAAGTAGTCCACCCCATGTGTTTGGGTCTAGCCCTTTGCAACAAGCCTAGCTTTATATCTCTCTAATGTCCTATCAGAGTTGTATTTGATGGTATAAACCCATCTACAACCAACTGTTTTGGCACCTTTAGGAAGAGATACAAGATCCCAGGTCTTGTTCTTTTCCAAGGCCTTCATTTCATCTTTCATAGCATTTGTCCAGTTTTCATTAGTCAATGCCTCATTTAGATTTTTAGGAATAGAATCATTGATCAATCTTCTCATAAAATTCCTCTGTTTTTGAGAAATCTTATTGTAAGATAAGAAATTCCTCAATGGGTGTTGAGTACATGCCCTTTTGCCTTTTCTTAAAGCAATGAGAATGTTCTCTTCTTCCAGCGGAACTGTGGGAACTTCAGAAATATTATCATAGGGTTCAGACCACTCATCACTTTCAGTTGATTGAGTTCTGGATAGGCCCTCATTATCAGAGGGTTGGAACTCCTCATTCACCGAATGCTGTTCAAGGGTAGTATCTTTTTCAAGAGGAAGCACATTCTTCAATTTGATCCAATTTTTCCTTGTATAGATAATAGGATCTTTCTTCCTTACTTTATCTCCCACATCAGTTTTTCTGTGGGATGTGAGTTGTTGCTTTGAGGATTACCAGATTCATTAGTTTCCTCATTAATCTCCGGATCACCCTCATTGGCACACCGGTCAGCCTTCTCCCTCTGACTTGTGGTCAGGGTTGTCATCAAGGAGATACAAATCTCTTTCAAGACCAGAATGTAAGTTCTCCCTCTTAAATGTAGATGTCCCAGGAAAATAAGGACTCTTTTCATATGATGACTTTCTTAGTAGGAGGTGGTAGCATTTATAGCCCCTTTGTGTGTTTGATGTGTTTGAGTAGCCAATAAACACACATCTTAGGTCCCTTGGGTCAAGTTTTCCCCTGTTGGGTATATGAATATGAGAGCAAAGACTTCACATCCAAAAACTTTAGGAGGAAGTCCCTCAGATT